>OZ038476.1:17444822-17487322 GCA_964036315.1 Acanthosepion esculentum | reverse complement strand
TCATACCCAGATGTCCTCAAGGACACATGGTACAGTGCATAAAGGCGTTGGTTAGATCCAGTGACAGACCCAAAGAGTGTGAGTTCAATACCCGGTTCAGAAAATTACCAGGAGATAACTGATAACTGACATCCATCAAACATGGCTCGTGGAACTAGAACAGTCTACCCCAGTGATCGAAATAAAGGGTTCGGTTCGAAATTCCAACCACCTGAAGAAGGCCGAAACGTTGTGACAAATATGGCAACAAAGATGAGGACAATAGTCCGACTAATGTAAATACTATATATATATATTAGAATAAATTCACTGAACTGTTAATGGAAAGCACAAAAACACACTGTAGCCTACAGAAAACCTGAAAATGAAATAGGTACCAACCTTGTCAAAAACTGACAGTGCTCTAAATAAAGGAAAACTCGACAAACGGGTTAAATGGTTACTTTGTATAATAGTATAAAATAATGCGTTTGTCGTGTTTGTCCTTTATATTTTTTTCGCCGAGGTGTTTAAATGTTAGCTAGTAGCGATTTCCTCTTCATTATATTCATCTGATGATCGCGGTTTTGGCGCGAAATTCGAAATTACGATTACAGGCCAGCATTCTGGACGTATTTCTATTTATTATATTGTCTATTCTATTTGTCAAATTGTATTTGTCTATTCCATTTGTCCTGTTCTATTTATCCTGTTCTATTTGTCCTATTTTTTTTCTATTTGTCTATTACATTTGACCTGTGCTATTTCTCTATTCTATTTGTCCTATTCTATTTGTCTTCTATTCATCTATTCCCTTCGTCCTGTTCCATTTGTTTTGTTCTATTTGTCTATTCTATTGTCTATTTTATTTGTCCTATTCTATTTGTCTTCTATTTGTCGATTCATTCATTCTATTCTATTTATCCCGTTCTATTTGTCAATAGTATTCGTCTATTCTATTTGTTCTGTTCTATTTGTCTATTCCCTTTGTCCTGTTCTCTTTGTCACGTTCTACTCGTCTATTGTATTCGTACTGTTCTATTCGTCTATTCTATTTGTCAATATTCGTCTATTCCATGTTCTATTTGTCCTGTTCTATTCGTCTATTCTATTCTTCCTGTTCTATTTGTCTCTTCTATTTGCCCTATTCTATTTGTCTTCTATTTGTCCATTCCATTTGTCCTGTTCTATTTGTCCTGTTATTTTTCACTATTCTGTTTGTCCTGTTCTAATTGTCTATCTATTTGTCTTATTCTATTTGTCTTTTATTTGTCTATTCCACGTGTCCCGTTATATTTGTCTATTCTGTTCATCGTGTTCTACTTGTCTATTCTATTTGTCCTATTTAATTGGTCTTCTATTTGTCTATTCCCTTTATCCTGTTGTATTTGTCTATTCTACTTGTTCTATTCTATTTGTCTTCTATTTGTCTTTCCCTTTTATCCTGTTCTATTTGTCCTGCTCTATTTATCTATTCTATTTGTTTTGTTCTAGTTGTCTACTTTATTCGTCTATTCTATTCGACTGGTTCCATTTGTCTATTCTATTTGTCTTATTCTATTTGTCTTATTCTGTTAGTCTGTTCTATTTGTCCGTCTCTATTCATCTATTCTATTTGTTTTGTTCTATTTGTCTACTTTATTCGTCTATTCTATTCGACCGGTTCCATTTGTCTATTCTGTTTGTCCTATTCTATTTGTATTCTATTTGTCTATTCCATTTGTTCTATTTGTCGATTCTATTCGTCTTTTCTAGTCATTCTGTTCTATTTGTCTATTCTATTTGTTTATTCTATTTCTCCTATTCTATTTCTCCTTTTTGTTAGTAAGGTTTGAATTAAATTTTGACTGCTGAAAATGCTTTTGTTTTTATTTTTCAATAAATTTCTATAGTCAAAACATTTGCAGTGTTTTTAACATAAAATTAATCTAGTGATAGGCAAACTGAAATAAGCATTATATATATATATATATATATATATACTCTAGTGTTCGTCAATCATACATTTTTCCCCTCCCCCTCCTTTTTTCCTCCTCTTCTTCCTCCCCTACCTTCCTGTTTTTTTGGGGTTTTTTTTCCATATATAGA
This sequence comes from Acanthosepion esculentum, assembly GCA_964036315.1. NCBI lineage: Eukaryota > Metazoa > Mollusca > Cephalopoda > Sepiida > Sepiidae > Acanthosepion > Acanthosepion esculentum. The sequence goes on along the minus strand of OZ038476.1, from coordinate 17,485,255 downwards.
TATATATATATATTTTTTGTCTTCCCTCATACAAATTAATCATTTCATTTTTAATGTTTTAATTTTATGTAGGGTGTTTGTGTGAGTAAAAGTAATTTGGAATAAATTATTATTATGTTCCCAGTCGACCCTGATGAGCTTGGGAACGAAACCGGTTGGTCTGTCTTGTTTGTGTTTTCATCTCATATTTTTTATTTTTCATAATGCCTATAAGAAATAAATTTTACGTTTTCCTTGCAATATTACGGTTTTGTACCTCCAACAATTTATTTAAATATATATGGTAGTAATGTTGTAAGCCGGCTGATCTCGCAATCTGTTGAAATCTGTGCCATGAACGATTTTCTCTGGTCTTATGTAATTTGAGTGAATCTGTAAATTAATTTCTAAGATTTCCAAATATCAGAATGGTAAAGATTCAAGACATTTAGCAGAAGAAAGCTAGCCACAAGTTATTATTCGTGGAGTGTTCAGCAAGAAATAAACTCAATTCATTTTTAGAATAGATAAAAACTAAATCTGGTATAATCAAGGAGTCGCAATAGGTGGCCTGACACTCGAAATCAATTTGGTCCCCACTGTGAAAATAATGAGAACTAATTTGAATGTGCACACTCTTCTTCGCGACCCTAACTACTTCTGGCAGCAAGGCCTCAAATAGAGAAATTGAACGTTTTGAGTATCCTGGAACTACTTCTTAATTGCTGTTGTTCCGAGGTCCACTCTGATCCGGGGTGGTAGCACCTGTTAAGGTCTCAGCTATGGGCAAATAGTTAACTCCCGCCAAAAAACAAAACAAAAAAACACACTATGAAAGTATAAAAATACATTCTTATTGTAAAATACCATCAATACATTTTTATATAAAAAATGAACAACAATACATTTTTATCTGTTGTTGAAGGCATACAATTGTCTTCAAATTAATTGAAGCTATAAAATGTTTAAATTTCAGCATTACAACACCCATAGAAGTTGATATGCCGCTAAACAAAATCAACCAACCAACTTCACGGAATCCCTGAATTAAATGTTGACCCCTCTCACTTACAACACTTGGACGAAGGGTCTAGGTTTACGGAGTGGAATCTGAAAAGTTCTCCTGACACTTGAGCCAAAACTTTAAATATAAATACTTCAAGCAATTGATAATACTTTGTTTAATAAATGTTTCAATGTCCAATGTGTACATAAAATACGCACTTTTTGACATCTGCCAGAGTGTAATAGTTACACGCTAGTGAAGCATATAATTATTGGTTGTCCCACAATTTTGCTCTGTGTTCAACATTTATTATATGGAATTATTATTAATTATGCTTATTTGTTAATTCTTATAAATTACGTTAAACCAGACATGTATGTAGAGTATTCAAAGCATGCTAAATATCTACTGCTTATTCTTCTGTAGAAAGTAGTTAAAGTGTATTGCTTATACTAAAAGCCTTGTAACAACACGAAGACACCCAATTTTTTAAAGAAATGGATCAAAAGAAGACAAAGTTGTGTATAAAAAGAAATAATATAATTTAATCTGAATAAATTCAAATGGGCCAATCAATAAAAAAACAACACATTCTGATTGCATTTCTAAACCAATGAAAATACAAGCTGTCAATGTTGGTAAACCTAATCTTCCGCTTAAGGACTGATTTATGTTTACATTGTTCGGACTATCGTCGTCATCTTTGTTGCCATATTTATCATAACGTTTCGGACGTTGTAATCTCCGGCCTTCTTCAGGTGGTTGGAATGTTCTAGTTCCACGTCTAATGGATGTCAGTTAACAGTTATCTCTTGTTAATTCCGCTATCCAAGTTATAAACCGCCTTAACCAGGTATTGAACTCACACTGGATCTAACTAACGCATTTATCCACTGTGCCATGTCTCCTTGATGACATCAGTGTACGAATTTCTGGGACTTATAAACCTAATGTCTTCAGCAACCATTTTTACCAGTGCTCATATTGCAATTTTCGTTGTTATTATTGCTTTTCTCTGGAACTCCTTATTACTGGTTCCCATATTGTATTCATTTCTATGCTTGGTCGGCTCAGGAGATTTTTGTGGCCTAGCATATGTGCTGATTCCTTAAGTTTACGAATTTTCCAATGATATTCTTTGTCTATGATTTCAACCTGATCCCACAGATGGCGGTGATGTCCCTTTTCTCTCCATATGTGGTCAGCCACGCCTGATTTTTTCACTTCCCCTTGTGTTACAGCTCCTGAGCCGATCAAGCGTAGAAATGAATACACTATGGGAACCAGTAACAAGGAAAATTGCAATATGAGCTCCGGTAAAAAACATACAATGATAACAACAAAGTTAGTTAGATCCAGTGACAGAACACAAAAAGTGTAGGTTCAATATCTGGTTAAGGCGGAGAACTTGGATAGAGGACATCCATTAGACATGGCAAGTGGAACCAGCAAAATAATAAAAGGATTCAGTTCGACATTTCAACCACCTGAAGTAGGCCGGAGCGTACAACAAGATAAATATGGCAACAAAGATGAGGACGATAGTCCGAACAATGTAAATAGTGTAAATAATACCTCATCTCAGAAATATAGACAGATACTAATTTGTCTTTTACGGCTTATTAACCTTTGTTAGTGATGGGGGGCACTTCGACGTAGTGTAATGGTTAGCTAGCTTCTCTTGCTCGTTTAATTACGACTGAGTAGTGAGTTCGATCCTCACTGGGTGCTCCATAGTTTCGGCCTTGTCCCACATCTAAACTAGGCTTAGTAAATCGCTATTAACTGTTTGTGGGTTATTTAAAGTCGAAACAGATTTTGGATTGTAAGGATTTTTTTACGAGTGAATATTGTTAATAACAATTATTTTGAGATGAGGATTTTCCCAGTTACTACTATTTAATCCATATCTAGGGGAGAAGAAACGGATCCATAACTTTCCAAAGGTTATTTTCACTAAGTGAATTTAACGAATTCAAACGAAATTTGAACTCGACTCTAATTTTTAATTCCGAAACACTATCCATTGCGCCACCCACACATCCTCCGTTTAAGGATAAATGATCGAGATGAAAAACAGTCAATCGTATATTTAAGATCGATTATTTTTCATTTTAAATTTTCCTGCGGTTTATTTATTTATTTTTTTTTGTGGTGGGGGTTCGGTTAACTGGTAGGAATTAGATTCGAAAAACAATTGAAAATATTTGTTTCATAATCGTACCATTGAGAATTTTTTGTTTTATTTTCTACCATTCTCCACTCCCCACTCAAGAATTGTAAATTATGTGTATCCAATTATAGAATTTCATATGTATCGAATTATAGAATTAATATATATAATTTCATATGTATAGAATTATAGAATTGTAAATTATGGGTATTAGAACTTCATCGAAAGAATATAAAGTTTTGATGACGAAAGATTTTCGGACAATTGCGAAATTATCGTAAAAGGAATGATGAACCGTATTTGGGTGAGTTCTAATTGTTTTTATGAGTCCAACAGAACTGTAATTAGAATTTGTTATCTTGTCTGATTGTCTGGTACACAAAGGAAAATTTTGTGCAAGCTTATTTTGTAAATTCTTTATTCTGTGCCTTTATTATTTATGTCTTTTAATATAAATGTTCTTTTCAAATTTCACACCAGAGTAAGAGACTTTTTTTCCTTTGCACCTTTCATAATTCTGGGAGAGAAATTGGACGTTTTCTTAAATTTGAAAACCGAATTTTATACATGCATCTTTTTCATAAAGCGTCAGACTTAACTTTGGTGGTATTTTTACATCAATTTCAGTTTCACAAATAAGGAGTTTTACACGTTAAATTTTATTCAAGCCGTTTTTTACTAACCGTCTGGCTTCATTACAGCAGAGTGTTAGAGGAAAGTATGTGGAGAAGGATAGTGAATAGATCAAGGCAACTGGAGATGTCGATTGACATTATATTTGAATAGTTGGAGATTATAGTTGTCAGGGAAACAGGAATAAGGAAGGGAGTTCCACAGGCGAGAGGTGCGAGATATTAAGCTATTGGAGTAGAAGAGACGTCTACATTTAACAGTTTCAACAGTGAAAGGGTGGGAGTGGGATGCCAGCCTCGTAGGACGCTTGAATTCATGAAGCCTGGGAACCAGCGCAAGCAGCTCATCGGAGCAATTACCGTGAAAGTATTTGTAAAAAAGACAGAGCGAGGCGACGGCGCGTCTGTGAGAGAGCGACTGCAGACGAGATGACAGATCAGGGCAAGTTACGTTGCATACCCTCTCTGGATCTTATCAAGAACCCCGAGGCAAACAGAAGGGGCTCCTGACCATATATGGCAGCAATACTCCATGCAAGGGCGAATGGTTGATTTGTAGATTTGAAGGATCGATTCCGGGGAGAAAAATTTCCTGGTCCGGCACAGGGAGCTAACTTTCCTTGCGGTGGATGAAGCAATTGACTCGATGTATTTGTTCCATCTCAGGTCAGCAGACAGCGTGAGACCGAGCAGCCGCAGAGAGGAGATCTCGAGAAGTTGGGCTTCAGACATTCTAATGGGATGCAGGGAAGGATCCCTGTGGTGATTAATAGAGAGCAGTTTTGTTTTTGAGGCGTTAAAGTTAACCAGCCAATTCCTGCCCCAGTTCACAACCGATTGGAGGTCCTTTTCGAGACGAACTGCCAGGTTAATTTTGTCAGCGACACTAAATTTATTTTGAGACAGGAGTAAATTGTGGTGTCATCCGCGTAGATGCCAACTTGGGAATCTATGGCGTCAGGAAGATCGTTTATGAATATAAGGAACAGAGTAGGGCCTAGGATTGAGGAACTCCTGCGTTCGTGGGATAGGAGCTGGAGGAGAATCCGTTGAGAACGACCTTCATTTCATGGTTTGAAAGGGATGATTGTATAAGGTCAAACAATCGACCTGTAATACTATAACCCTGAAGCTTGCGAAGAAGGCTGACATGCCAAAACCTATCAAACGCTTTGGAGATGTATAGGGCCACGGCACGAGCTTTTTCCGTTATTATGAAGAGCTTGGTAGACAAATTCAGTAATGGCCGTAAGCACATCAGCTGTAGATCGGGCAAAGCGGAAACCATATTGCTTGTCTGAGAGCAGGTCATGGGATGTAAGGTGATTAACCACATCGGTGTTGATAAGGGCTCCAAAGACTTTGCCGAAGAGGAGTAGGAGACTGATAGGACGGTAATTAGAAGGGTCGGAGGGGTCGCCAGAGTTCTTAAAGACAGGAACAATGGATGAGGACTTCCAGCAGTCAGGAAAACAAGACTCCTTGAGGCAGTAGTTGTATAATTTAGAGAGGGCGGGCGCCAATTCAGGCGCGCATTTCTTCAAGACATTTCTTCCACTAGCCTTGTGGAGGTCTAAATTAGAGATAATGCCCAATACCAATGACGGGGATATATGTAAACCACTCAAAAGGGCCTCAGTTCTGAGAGGGAAATCGGGTATGGGTACACCGGAAGCGTCAAGCGTTGAATTGAAAGAAAATTTCTGAGCAAAGCATTCAGCCTTGTCTGCAGAGGAGGTCAGGACCTCAAACTGGTTGAACAGGGGAAGTATAGAGGGTTTGCTATTGTTCAGAACGCTCTTGCAGAGACGCCAATAATCCTTGGAGCCGAATTTGCGAGATGCAATACGTTCTTTCATCCAAGCAACAAATAGTGATTTAGCTTCGTCGAGGACACGCTTACACTCGTTACGGGCGGAGGCAAAGAGACGTCTATTGCAGTCGGACATATCGCTATGAAATAGGTGGAATAAGTGGTTCCTATGGGCAATGGCGGCTGAGCAAGCAGCGGAGAACCAGGAGCGTGATTTGACCATAAATTTCCTTGTGGGGATGAAAGCGTCAATTCCAGCTTTAACAACGGGATGAGACCTCTGAAGCACATTCTTGAACGAAGAGCTTGAATACAGCATCTCAGGGGACATCGCGGAGGAAATCACGGAACGAGTCCCAGTCAGCTCGTTGATAGCAGAACGAGGTTCTGGTGGTAGGAGGCTCTTTGCAGGGGGTGGAGTTGAAGGAGATGTTAACAGACACTACAGAATGATCGGAGCTACCAAGAGGGCAGAGCTTCGTTGCACTACAAGACTCGGGGATGGAGGTAAAACACAGATCGAGAAGAGAGGCCTTACCGTCTCGGTTGTAGGCAAACGCGTGGGGAAGTCAACTATCTGCGTGAGGGATTGAGAAACTGAAAAGTAGCGGAAGGTAGCAAACCTGACGAGATTGTGTTAAGTTTTAGCAAAAGGAGAACTGCTAAGGGCCACAAGGGATAAGAAGTCGTGGAGAGTCATGATCATCCTGAAGGGACGCGGCATACAGAAGAAGAAATTGTAAAATAAATCAATTTTCTTTCATTTTTAATGCCCTTTATGCCCATAATGTTACAGTATGAAAGGAACTTTGTCGCGTTGCTTGGTGCAAAAGCAATATAATTGATTACAAGGGAAATTGAGACAAGCATAAAATAGTTGTTTTAACCTAATTTTAGGATGAACATATCAGATACGAAGTCACTTTGCACTCATCACGTCTAGTATTTAGGATATATATATATATATATATATATATATATATATATATATATATATATATATAGATACATACATACATACATACACCATTGTGAAAATTAATCCAAACAAAACGAATAATTCCCTTATTATTTACTTTTTTTCGCATTTTCCCTATGAAACATGACCCAGTGCACATGTTAGTACTTCGTATGTCCATTCCACAAAGTCGTTTCTTGCAGATTGACCACAGATTCTAGAGTGGATTTAAATCAAGAGAGTTTCCGGCCCAGTCTATAGTATTTTGATTTGTTCACTGGTAAGGCATGCTAGTGTGTTCGTGCTGCGTTGCAATTTTCGTACACTGCCTTGGAGTAACGCAGACAATAGCCGTAGGACAAATAGTCGACAGTCGAGACAATAGTGTCTGGGCGGGATAAATATCTGATGCAATCACGGACGACGAAATATATTTTAAGGCCAATCAAATTTCATCATGCACCCCGAAATTAGATTCATATTACTGCACACCACTACAAATGATCTAATCTGAAGAAAAATAGAAATCGATTACACACTGTCACTCCAGTGGGTCTAAAACTGACCGTATGATGAAAGAAAGGAAACTAAAGCAGTTGTTTCAATTAATTTTCACAAGGATGTTTATATATACTTGTACAGGCATTCAAAGATGCCAGATGTGTCCTATATAGAGCAATGGATTCTTTTATTTAATCTGAAATTTTAAAAATTGTGATCTTTTAAAGAAATTATGTAATCCCCACCATCGGTGGCTTTTACTCTCGGCCTTGTGAACTAAGTTTCATTGCGGCGAAATGGAATCCACTTCAAATTCGAATGCCTGGTACGCATGAGCTTAGCTATGTGTATGATCAATGTTTATTTTGTTTTTCAGCATTTTGTGAGCTAATTCATATCTGTACAATGACTCCAGACACTTGAAAACACCGAAGATGCATCTATAAGGCAAATTCATTCTGTTGCATGTGTAGGGATTTCACGACAGTTGCACAGTACCATACAATTACTTTACTCCTGAGTACTACTTATTTTCATTATTTTGACTGTAAAATTGGAGATCAGAACAGATCCTGGGCCCCACATATATGTTGTAAGCCTTGTTATAATGGACTGACTACATGGTTTAATGTCACGAATGCAGTCTTCAACTTAAATGTCCCGACGGTTTGGACAGGAAGCAATGCAGCTGATTGTTATTTTGTCTAACAAATATAACTGGTTTCAATGATCACATATTCCATCCTTCCCTCAGCTACGAGATCTGTTCCGCACTCAGATGACCTCTCTGTCTATAAACCCCCAGCACATAAAGATCTTATTCCTTTACCATATGAAGAATTTTCTTCAGAGGAAAAATGTTGCCAAGTCAGTCTCTTCTGAAGACAATATTTCTATTTATTCAGGAACACGTGGCAGTGAACACCACTGGATCACTCAGGAAGACCTGAATTACCTTGCCCGTGATAAGTTAATACCAATATTGTACCTAAGTAGCAGTCAAAGCTCCTGGCAACCCGACTTAAGCAGTGAAACCTGGTCAAGGCAGATGCAAGGATCATCATTTTCATGACGCGGAACACGGAATTTGGCTCATTCTTCGACATAGAAAACAGGTTGTGATGCAACATAAATTTGTTCACCTTTCTTCGCCTCCCACATTATTCCTCAGATTAGCGTTTTTTCATAGAATCTTCCAAGTGTAAGTCTGTAGTCTATGCTACTGCACAACGGGAATAAATGCTCCAGCAGTCGCATTGCCTACTCAATCTATCTGAAGGAATCGTATGACAATACGAAGCTCCTTTTGAAATCTGTTCAAGCAATAGCAATGGAGTCTCTGTGGGAACCTCAAGTCCCTTGGGTTCGTTATGGGTATTCAAGCAGGCTTCATATACTGTTGATTACTCTGTCTCTGTGTCCAAACACTGCCTGCAGAAGTACTGGGTATTTAAGGGAACTTTCATGCCTGTTGAAAACTGACAAAAGAAATGCTCTGGTGAACATGACCAATGTGCACCTTTCTCCTCTTCACATGAGGCTTGGTCTAATAAAGAATTTCCTGAAGGCCCCGTATAAAAATGATGTTGCCTTCCATCAGCAATGTCCTCTATTCCCAGCTCTCAGTTATGCTAAGCTCAAGGAGGGCATCTTCGTCAGACCTCAGACCGGATAAGTGCTGACGGATAAAGTAGAAGCTTCTTACCTTAAACGAACTAAGAACGTAGGAAGCATGTAAGTCTGTCTGTCATGGTTTCCTTGGTAACACACGGGTACAAGATTACCAAGAGTGTATCGAGAAGTTGTTACAGGCTTATGAGCATATGGGATGCCGAATGTCACTCAAAATTCACTTTCTTCACTCACACCATAACTTCTTTCCTCCTAACCTCAATGAACATAGAGAAAGGTTCCACCAAGATATTACTAAGACAGAAAGAAAATAGAAAGGCGAGTGGAAATCCAACATGATAGGGGAATTCTGCTGGATGTTTCTACGCAACATACCAGAGGCAAAGTAAACGAGATCGTCCAAAAGATCTCATTTCTGTTTGCTGTTCTATGATGTGTATGTATTGTATGGTATTATCCAAGGAATTTAGTTCCGTCAATGGTCTGTATCTATGCTGATTTTTCTGTAACATGACTTTGTAACTAATAAAATTATATTTTGAATTTATATGCACTATAATAAAAATGTGTCACGTGAAAGCAAAAAGTACTGCAGTTGATAGAGCAAAACTTAAAAAATTTGAATTCACTGCTTCAAAATTATTAAAAGATATATATTTACATGCTTGCCCCAGAGAAAATCTTTTGTAAACCAGTGTTATTGATAAGACATTGTAATAAGCATACAGTTTATTATAGATTTCATTGCATAATAACTTTTCCTCAATGTCACGGTAACATTACGTAGATTCCATCAACCATCCAAAATGGAGTTATACATTTTTTTAGAAAATAGCATAATTGCGTTTATTATTACTTATGCATCACAATTTTAACTAGGAGGGAGATTTTATTGTATATAAAAGACAGTTTTTTGTGTACTATTCAAAATGTAATGATGTATTAGTTTTTATTTATATAAAATATTTTCTTACCTGTACAGATCAAGGAAAATACTTGGGTCGTTTTCGTTCCAGACAACCACATTATTATAAGAAGTCACAGCAGACTGTTTCCATCAATAACTCCGCTCTCACTAGTACCGTCGGCTGAATGTAACATAAAAGTTATGTTTTTACTACTATTGCTAGGCTTGAGTTTAAGCCTTTTGCCGAACAACAGCTATCATTATCAATGTATAGAAGAAAAAATATAAATAGTTGTAGTGTACGGCTTTCAATATGAATATCTCGATTCGTTAGTCCAGACCTCTGGATGTTCGTGCTGTATGTTGCTACTGTCTTTTGATTCTGTGCCTTCTACTGAACATTATTATCAATGAATAAGAGAAGCAAACACACATACACACAAGAAAGACGAGCTTTTACTGTTCATCTTTTAATAACGAATTAAAAATATAGCGACTCGTTTCTCCTTTAGTCTGACGACTAAACCAGGATAACAGTAATAAATCCCCCACATCGTCTTAATTATTTGATTTTGTCTTGCCTTCTATTTAATGGACAAAGTCACGTTCATCAAACACGTTGGATAATCTCCTGCCTACGTAAACATATCTTTCGTTAATGAATGCGATTCAATTTATTTCAGATTCTCTCGTAATAACATTTACAAATTTACCTTTTAGTTCTGTTGTCATTAATGACGAGTGGAGAACGGAATTGGCGTAAATATCAATATTATTCAATCAGGGCAGTAAAGATCGATACTGACCTCAGTGAACACGTATATAAATTTTCGCTTTTCTATTTTTGCTAAAAAGCGTAAAAAATTGAAAGAAAAAACGTCTAGTAATTTTTTCTTTTCCTTTTCAAATTTTATGTTTTCTTTTTTTCTTCTTCCCCTTCGCAATGCCTCCTCCTCCTCCTCCTCCTTCCAATCAATATGACCTTCTCTTACTCCTTTCTTCGATCTCCTGCATTGCAACTGTCTCGTCGTCGTCCGCCACCTCATTTCTTTCTTCTTATCATCTGCTTTTATTTCTTCTTTCCCGCCTTGTTTTCATATTTCCGTCTTATTTCCTTTCTTTTAGTAATTTGTACGATCTTAATATTTTCCCCCTTTTTCGCTTTTCTATCTTTGTATTTGAAAAAAAAAAACGTTGTTATTCTGAAAAAATTTTTTAATTCAACATTCATATGCAAAAAAAAACAAAATACTTTTACAATCCAAAATTTGTTTCGGTTTTAAATAACACAGAAAGGGTTGACAAGCCGTAATTTTTTCTTTTATTCTATTTTATTTCTATTCTAGAAATGCACACCGCTGCTGGATAATGATTAGCAAGTTGGTTTGTTATACCATTAGTCGTGCGAACTGAGATCGATCTGTAGAGGACTGTGTGTGTTTGCGTGTTGTATTAGAAACACGTGGTTGAATATTAAAAGGTCCAACTACAAGAAAATGGCCAACTGAAGATAAAGAAGACAAACAAAACCGATATATATATATATATATATATATATATATATATATATATATATATATATATATATATATATATATATAAACAAATATATGTATTAAACAACACAATTTTACAGTGGTCATAGACAATAATATTTGTGTGTGTGTGAACATTCGTGTCTGTTCTTTGGTGAATGTTCGTATTTTTGTGAATGTTCGTACGTACGTGTATGTGTGTTTAATGTTCACGGCGTCTTCCCGCAAGTGGGAAACGCTATCTTTTGCGAGAGCTCACATTATAGAGGTGATCGCTGAAATGAAGAAATGAAAAAGAGAACGAGGCGAGAAGTCGCCCAGTATTTATAGTATAGGGAGAGATACCCCTAGTGACAATTAGAGAATTAAGTAAGAGCTAACTCCGACAGATCCACATGTTTTTCTTGCTGTTGTTGTCATGAGACATAACTAAACAAAGCTGAGTAAATAGCAAATATAAAAGTCTTACCTTTATTCATTCTTGCCTATAATTGAAATATCCATTTATGGATCAAAGGACTTCAAAAGTTTTTCTTTTAAAAGAAGCTTGTTTTTATCCTGTTGAAAATTTCTTTAATTTGTCCTTTTTCTTTTATTCAAAATATGAAATATCGGACTATTATTCATTCTTTTGCGTGGTCTTTTACATACTGAGGTCGACGATGGCGGTAATATATTGCTTGAAGTGTTAAACAAAGTGAAATTCTCAATTCCTCCTCTCTTCAATCTGTTTAAAATGTTGACAAAACAGAATGTTTTTCTAGTAAAGTCTCTTCCAACTCCATTTTTGATTCTTCAGGAGGAACATTGCCTGATTTTCCACCGAGAACTCTACAGAGTGATATGCATATAATTCCGTCTATGATTTCTACTTTCATCTCCAAACTAGATTCATACAAGGTATACCCACAATTCTCCTCAGGTAATATGCTCCTGCACTGATATATGTTCTTTCCAAACTTTACAACAAAAGCAGGGCTGGTGTGTACTACTCCCGGACTACCCGACGGTTTGTGTGGGAGTGTGTGTGTGGGCGGGGGATTGAGTGTGAGGGAGTGTGTGTGTGTATGGGGGGAGAGCCTGATTGGGAATCCCGGGCAGTGCTTTGTGACACTCGCTATCTTATCAACTATTGTTTTTTTCTGTCTATATTTATATACGTTAGAAATTAAATTAAGCACAACTGACTATTGAATGGGAAATTTTCGCGGATTTTGACGTCATTCTGGCGTCTCTTTTTTTTCCGTCCAAATCCGAAGACTTGGTTTTGCTCATACTAAATATCGAAAAAAAAACAAAACAAAAAAAACACAATATATAAAAGAATTTCCCAATTTTCAATTCATGATGTCAATTGTGCTAAAATTATTCAACTTTTAACAAGAAAAATCTCAAGTTGATGTTAAAAATTGCCGCAAAACATTGTTGATTTATTTAAGATGGAATGATCTATTATGACATGTCTCTAATTATTTAAGATGGAATGATCTATTAGGACATATCTCTAATTATTTAAGATGGAATGATCTATTAGGACATATCTCTAATTATTTAAGATGGAATGATCTATTAGGACATGTCTCTAATTATTTAAGATGGAATGATCTATTAGGACATGTCTCTAATTATTTAAGATGGAATGATCTATTATGACATGTCTCTAATTATTTAAGATGGAATGATCTATTAGGACATGTCTCTAATTATTTAAGATGGAATGATCTATTAGGACATGTCTCTAATTATTTAAGATGGAATGATCTATTATGACATGTCTCTAATTATTTAAGATGGAATGATCTATTATGACATGTCTCTAATTATTTAAGATGGAATGATCTATTATGACATGTCTCTAATTATTTAAGATGAAGTGATCTATTATGACATGTCTCTGTTTAAGATGTAATGATCTGTAATAACATTGTATATGATCCATTATTGTAGACAATTAAGTTCCAATAGCATTTATATCTTATATGAATACTACCTTAGGAAAATTTAGATGTAGTAGAGCGGGGGCTCTGTATCTTAGATGGGGGGGGCGTTGCATAGATTTGGGGTGGGGAGAGGGAAAAGAGACCGTTGCACCAGCCCTGCATACATGTTTTCCCTTTACTTTTCTTTTTTTTTCCATTTCACTAATCATCTTTTGATTTGTGGTAATCGTTTCAAATGTTGAATAGACAACTTCAATCCACAGTTATAAACTGATGTTTAAAGTTAAAGTTTAGCCGTGAAAAATTCTAAGAAAATATATTCACAAGTCTTGCCTCAACGCATAGTTAAATCAAGGTTTTATCTGATAGTCAGTTCCCTTATTCAAGCCATGTGTTTATCAGGGAAATCTGTGGATTAATATCACACAAGGCAGCGAGTCTACAGTTTTAGCCGCTCTTATATAAGTAGGCGTTTATTGCTACCGAGCGAGTTCTTTTATAATCAGAGAGCCAACGAAAGCGTAGATACTTATTTCAGTTTCACATTTTTCTAAACTTATGGAAATGATGTGTTTCTTTTCGAAGCTATTTCCTTACTATATAACTAAAGAAAGTTTATAACTTACAAAGTTGAACTTACAAAGTTGATTTTTTTCTTAAATTCGAAATACTGTACATTTTTTAATACTCTAGCATTTTACTATTTTATTTATCAATGTCAATTTTTGTGCAATTCTGTGCAAAAAAGTGGATCACAGAGTCTTGATATTTTTATCACTTCTCATTGGTCAGTAAATATTTAAATCATATTCTCAACTACGTCCGAATAACATCGACCAAGTTCCTGACCTGACGAAAAAACAATTCCGCCAAATTCTGTCTATGCCTTCCCGGAGCCGATCATGTGATTACGTTGATTATAAATAGCAGACACAATTTCGTTCTTCCACTCTTTTTGATTTCTCTCGCTTACCAAAATGTAGCTGTTTAAGAAATCATGTTTCGACCCTTAACAGGCGGATGCTATGAAAACATCACGTACGTACGGAAACTTAATTACAAACATTATAGAACATTACAAGTATCAACATATTACGAATATTTAACTACAAGCAACGGAAACTAATTAAACATTACGGAACATTCACTCCTTCAGTTCTTCTGAGGCTAAAAGATTATTAACATATATTCAGCTTTACAGAATTCTTTCAACTCTCTCAAAATGAACATTTTGAGCGGCAAGTTCATTCAACTTTTTATGAGCTCAGATAAAAAAATTACTTAGTAAAGACATTAATTCCAGTTAAAGGGAAGTAACTCCTATTAAGTATGCTTGTATGTCATTGACATACATACAATATAAAGATTGATGTTGTTATAAAAACCGTTTTGTGTTCCTTCTTATTGTTTTATATTTTGTGGTATTTTGCGTAAATATAAATTCTAGAAGTCACACCAACACCCGGCCTCTACATTATTATATTCTAAAAAGAAGCTGTCCTCAAGGACACATGGCACTGTGGATAAAGGTGTTAGTTAGATCCAGTGACATGACCCAAAGAGTGTGAGTTCAATACCTGGCTAAGGCAGTGGAGAACTTTCAGAGGCAAATTAACAGGAGATAACTGATAACTGACATCCATTAAACATGGTACGTGGAACTAGAACAGTCTACCCCAGCGAGCGAAGTAAAAGGTTCAGTTCGACATTCCAACCGCCTGAAGAAGGACGAAACGTTGTAATAAATATGGCAACAAAGATGAGGACAATAGTCCGAATAATGTAAATAGTGTACATAATACCTCATCTCAGAAATATAGATAGATAAAAAGAAGCTATTTGATTTGATTTTTTAGGATGTTTTTCACTTTAAAACGTACAGATTTTGGTCATTTAACATTCTGATATAACAATTCTCGATATTAATAAATAAGTTCACGACAAAATATTTACAAAATTGACATTATTTTGTTATTTGTAAATCAAACGTTTTTGGTGGCATTTCATCTTTCAGCTGAAATTGAGGAGTTTGGCGCAGATTGTCAGTTATACATTGAAAATGAATGCACATTTAGCGGACGTTGTTTTGTAAGGTTCATTTCATTGAATCTAAATACAAACTTGTATTGTAGCACGCGATACGTTGGAACAGAGAGGGTGAAAATGAGAGATAGGGAAAATGAGAGTGACTGAATCCTTCTTTTTTGTAACAGGCAACCATCCTGATGAGTTTTTTGGTGGATCAGACTATCCTGTTTTCTGGTGAAAGGATAGAGAAGACTGACCCCAAAGCCCTATTTTCCCGGGTTTATATTGACGTCGGTAAGTGGTCAGAGATTAAGGTGAGCGTTGGGTGGTCCTTCGCTTTGGTACTGGGTCTTTGATCTTTCGTTTTCGTTTGTCCAAGTATCTGATTTCAGAAACGAAGTTAGCTGATTGACCTGCCCTTAAGAATGCCGGTGTTAGTGTTAATGAGGTGATAACTTTCCGAATATTTAAGGAATTTTTTTATTAAACTTTACCTAAAGGAAAATACTAGCTTATTTATATTATTAGTTACTTCCCTTAGATCGAAAAGTCTACAATTACCTCCCTTGCGCAGAAAAATCCCTAAATTATCGTTCGTAAACTTGAAGGATTTATTGAAATGTGGTTAAAAAATTTTACGAAATTATTTTGTGTAGCGGTAACTAATTTTACCAACTATGAAGGAAATACATTCTTCTACAGATTGAATTAAATGTTTTTAACCACTCATGTTCTGGAACTGTGATTTTATAAATAAATACAGGTACACCACCAATTTTATAGCAACCTTGGTTCAAGTGCCGTAATATTCGTTTTGCCAGACCAAAAGAAATGACAATTCATCACCTCTGACCCACTAATTATTTATCTCTTGTATATATACAGCATCAGTGAGTGTGAGAAAATTATATTAAACTCCCGCCAAACACTGTGTTCAACTGGTGAATAAGTCTGGCGATGACTTGAAATTAAAAGGCTTGACTGTAAATACTATCCGGTTTAAAAGATATACTATGTCATCAGCTGTCGAAAATTTGGTGGTGTATTTGTATAAGGAAAGGTTAGTTATGATGAATAAACACTCAGACTGTTTTTGAGATTTCTATCATGACGATGCGTTTCGGTTTCTGAGAAAAATTTAGAGCAAATGTTAGCGTTTTCTTAGACAAATAGTTTTTCTTACTGTCACATTGAAATGCATTGTTTATATTCGTGTGTGTGTGTGTGTGTGTGTGTGTGTGTGTGTGTGTGTGTGTGTGTGTGTACGTACTATAGTTCGTAAGATTGAGAACATTTAGGTTATAATATTTAGTTAACAATTTTGACGGCTTTCTCTTCTATATGCTATGCCCCTCCAGGAAGTTGGCGATCATGGCTCTCCACAATTTCCTTATTAAATTTTGTCTTTTTGCTATCTCTCCTAAACCTTGTTCTGCCATCCATTTACTCAAGCTTATGATGTTATGCTGTTTCCCTCCGTACTTCTCGCCTTCAATATGTCCTGCGAGTGTCAAATTTCTCAAGCCCTCTTTTCTCATTATGTGCCCTAGAATTTCAATTGTCTCTTTCTGGTGTTAAGTATAAGTGTCCTTTTTGTCTCCATTGTTATAGCGAGTATAGATACATATATTCAAGTAAATGCTCTGTCTATAATAAACAGTATTAAATGACATTTACCGGCCTGAATGTTCGAGAAATCTTCATAGAAAATATGACGGTTCCGTATAGGATACAGGTTCGAATCCTGTCGGAGGACGAATATTTTCTATGAAGATTTCTCGGACAGTCAGGCCGGTAAATGTCATTTAATACTGTTTATTATAAACAGAGCATTTACTTGAATATATGTATCTATAAAAAGAATGTTAAACATAAAAATGTCTTTTTTTTATATTTTTATATTTTATATATATATATATATATATATATATATATATATATATATATATATATATATATATAACAATTGTTTTTACTGACAAATTAGCAGTTTATATTATTTTTCTCATTTTATTTATTTTACCGCATTTCACAGATTGTCGTTCTACGGTCGTTATCAAGCGAAGATTGTGAATATCCTAGGATAAGCCTTTTGCGAGATTTGAAATTGTATCTCTAATCCTTGAGAACCAGTGGTGGCCACTGATTACCAATTCGGGTAGTAGGAGCCAGCAGAATTAACCATAGAACTGTATTATTACCTTCCAATATACCAATAAATCGGTATCTGCTGTGCATATATTAGTATTACTAGATGCGGAAGAAGCCCGAGAGAGGAATCGGCGAGACTATTCCGTTTAATTTCACGTTAATGCCTTTGGGTAAGCATCAATCATTCTCTTCCCCCTAGCTATGGGTTAAATATACTCTAGTCTTTATCGTTGATTGGCAATCAGTCTAAGAGTAT
The DNA here is from genome assembly GCA_964036315.1 of Acanthosepion esculentum. Classification (NCBI taxonomy): domain Eukaryota; kingdom Metazoa; phylum Mollusca; class Cephalopoda; order Sepiida; family Sepiidae; genus Acanthosepion; species Acanthosepion esculentum. The sequence goes on along the minus strand of OZ038476.1, from coordinate 17,467,744 downwards.
TCATTCTAACAGAAGGAAAACTCTGAATTTCAAACTGTGGCAAACATTCCACTCTTTTCCTAAAAATTCATAGCTATTATCACCGATAGTAAATTTATTGGCTTAGTTTTAAAGCTTATCAACCCTTTACAGCTTATGTCAAACCAGAAGGTAAGAATTTTTTGGTGACAATAATGGTTTACTGAAACATGTCTTACTAATTAACCCATAGTGTGGGGGAGAAGAGATGGATTCATACCTTTCCCATGAGTATATGAATATTACGAACCCAACTGGAATTGGAACATGACTCTCCGGTTTCCATATTCACGACATTTTGGCTGCGGCATTCAGGTAATGTACGTTGGAATTTAGAATCGAACCCTTTATTTAGTCCACAGGGGTAGTTCCACGTACCATGCCTTTTCTGGATATCTCAGTTTTCAGTTTAGTAACTCAACTCTCCAAGTTTTTTGTTCACCTCTGCTGTAGCCAGTTATTGAACTCACAACTCTTTGGGTCAAATCATTTTTCGGATTACTTCATCTAACGCGTTTATCCACTGGGCTATATGTTTATGATTTAAGTTCAAACTCAGTTACACGTCCTGGGTATGACGATAAACTACATCCGCGTCCTGGGTAAGACAATAAACTACATCCAACAGCAAGGTCTCTGATCAAAAGGTTCTGAGGAGCATGGAACGACCTCTTAATTGCTGGTGTTCCCAGGTCCACCCTGACCCAAGGTGGTAGCACCTGTTAGGGTACCAGCTATGGGAAAATAGTTAACACCCAAACTGCGGCCAAAGCATTATGAAAGTGTAAAAATAGGTTTTAATACCAGCAATACATTTTTGTAAAAATTATTACCAGCAATGAATTTTGACGAAAAAAATGATTACCAGCAATACATTATTTACCAGCAGTACATTTTTGGAAAAAATTGCCAGCAATAAAAATCTTGTTGGCATTAAATAACTCATTGAGGTTGATATGCTGTAAAACAAACCAAACAAAACTCAGTAACAATACCTCATCTCAGAAATATAGACAAATGTCATAGTTGGAGTTTTAGCGGGAATTTGGATTCAAAAGCGGTTCACAGTCGCATTTATGAGATCGCGAAATAGTAATTTTCAAATGCTTATTTGATGCATCTGAAGTCATATAGTTTCGTCAAAAGTTATTTTCTCCTGCTGATATATTTCTGTGGCAAAAATATCGATATACAAGGAAGTATAAAATTATATATAGCAAACAAGATATTTCATTTACTGCCCATTTTGAATATTATTAAGGAGGTTTTTATTCCTTTTTACTGTGTTACTTCAGAAGTGAACGTTCGTAAAATGTTGTGGTTGGGAATGAATTGGAAGAAAATTTTAAGAATATTATTGTAGAGCTGCTAAAGAGAAATAAAAGTAAAAACTTTGTTTCGGGATTGTCAGAAAGCAAGGACGACGTTGAGAGAGGAGGCAGACAAAGAGAGAGATACAACCCCCCCCCCACCAAAAAAAAAAAAACATAACAGAAAAAATGGAAGAAAAAATGTAAAAAGGAAGCAGATACCGGAAGACGAAATAAGTATAAAAGCACGGTTAAAAGAAAAAAAAGTGCAATGTCCTCCGAAGAGGAGAAAATAACAGACATAAAGGGCGGTAAAAGGGAGGGAGGCACCCCCGCCACACACACACACACAAACACACACAGAAAAAAAATTAACTAAAAAAAAACGGAAAGCTAAACATCGTGAAAGAAAACGTTTTGTTGGGTGTAAGTTACTTCACAAATTAAGTCGGGTAAATATTTTGATAGCTTTGTCTGTCATGATTTACAGTACAACTGTGGCGAGAAATTATATTAACCAAATGCGCAGTTGTATGAGTTTTTACACGAAAATGAATAAATAAAAGTAAAACGCATTCTTTTCGAGTTCACTTCCATACAAATATGAAGTACTAAACCAATAGGTACTTCCAAAAAAAGTACTATGCAAATTGGTATCGCCAACAATAATATTTATACCTTGTCAAAAAATATTAATTAAAAATTTAAAAAATGAGTTTTTATAATTGTTCTCGCTTCCACGATAAACATAGAGCAAATTTATCTTGCAAAGAAAAAAACAACACTTTTAATTATTAACACTTTTAAAATTATTCTTTTGCAACACGTTGACTCGTGTTGAAATCCTCACAGTTTTCTTGACATTATCGCTAACATTTTCTGTCGATATTTAAAAATACTACGTTCCATTCAATTACGCAAACAAATCGATGAAATTTGAATAAGCTGATTTGTCTGGAAAAAACTTTAACAAAACCCCCTATTTCGCAGTTTTTACGCACCCTAGTAAAACCAACTGTACTCTGTATCCCCATACCTGTTTGCACTTCTCCCCAAAATTTGGTTTCGATCGGTCAATGTATGGCTATTTTAGAAGGTGTGGTGGACGGACGGACTAACGAAAATTACAGAATTTTATATATAGTTAAAGGTTGAATTTGTTGCAGCATTGCTCCTAGTTGGACAAAAAGCAGTGGCAAACAAAATTTATATTTGTAAACGACGGGCCGTCATTGTTTGTATAAGTCGATGGATACGGAATAAATTTCAACAAGACGATATTTTATATTTTTTTAAAATTTTGATATAACTGGGTAACAGGGAGAAACTACATTAGTCTTCATTCAAAAGAGGACATTGAAAAGTAGAAATTGTGTGAAAAAGTTAATTCAGAAAAGGCAAAGCTATCCCCGTGCCTGGGAAAAGGTCCTGGTGTGTCTCGTCACTCCAGCTTATTGGGAGGAAAAGAGAGAAAACCTGAGAATATGAAATGTCACGTTTTCATAACTGTGTAACAGCGACCTTCTTTTAAGTGATCTTCTAGGTGTGAGGCTAACCGACAAATTAAACGGCCAAGAAGTCAAATTTTTCCATTGAATCGCCAAAAATCACGACGGTCGCTATCTGATTGACAGAAAAATAAAAATATATTTAAAAAATAAACACAATGGTTATTTTATGGGAAATACTTACTTCAATCTTACGCCAAAAACATTCCAAAATTTGATTTAAAAAAAATTAAAAACTTATTAAGTATATTTATAACGTAGATGGCTCGCTTCAGTTCGTACGAGTGAAAAAGTCAATTTGGAAGCCTGAGGTGATATTTGTATTACTGGCTGACCGACAGCGACACAAATTCATGTTGACAACTCAGGACTGAATTGATTCCGTTTGTAAGTATGGTGGCTCGTAATAAAAAAAAATCATTCTTTTATGTTTTGTAAACTAGTTATTTTTCTGTAATTTATTCTGCTGTTGACCATCAAGATTGTTTAAACAATCATTATTTTTAATATGTGAATTCCAGAACACATTCTGTCACATGAAATATTGATTATAAAGAATGTAAGAAAATCTCAAATGCATTTACTGTTTTTTGGTTTGAAGTAATAAATATTTTGGGCGAAAAAGTTTGACGCTTAAAGGAAAATAATTTAGGAAGCAAAGTATTTTATTTTCAAAATAAAAATTCTTATAGTTTACACACGCGTGAAGTATTGGAATATGCGGAAGAAAGGGTTTTACATGGAAAACAATTGCAAAATATTCCAGTGGGTTGAGTGCAGACTTGAGAACTCCAGGCACCATCTACAATATTAGTTTAATTTTAAATAAAACTCCTTATTTAAATAAGCTACTCCAAGGTCTTATTTTAAAATTATATAGTCCTCACCATCTTCATCCTATGTAAAATAAATCATTTTATAATTATTATTAGAAAACTTATATTAGTTCCTTAAACTCAGTCAGTTAAGTGCCATGATACACGCTTGGGTGACCATGTCTTTTTCGATTCATGACTGACTAAGCAGAAGGTTTTCCCTCAGTAGATTGTCGTTTCTTTCTGCTGTAGACTGGTTGCCAACGAAGGTTATAAAACGAAGTTTCAACTGTTATTCAATCCTTAGCCGGCGGAAAAATTCAGATTTATACCTTTCCCCAAGAGTATTTTCGCGTAAGTGAAATTAACGAACCCGACTGGAATTCGAACTCATCTCTCCGATTTCTTATTCCAAGCCGATACATTGTAATTCCATGTATGATATAGTGGTTTTCCAAGCGTAGCTTAGATGTGGCACAAGGTCGAAAGTATGGGGCACACAGTGAGGATCGAACTCATTACTCAGGGGTAATTGTTCTAGCGAAACAAGCTTGCTAACCATTTCACCGCCTCGTGGTGCCCCAAATTCCGTGTATGATCTATGTGCCTACGTACAATATCTGTAGAAAATTCCGTTGAACGTAATGAAGGAGATATACATTTGTTCTTTCAATCAGTGCGTCTTAGCTACGTCGGAGCAAGAAAGATGACCACTGAAAAGCAGAAATGATTACGAGTCTGTGCACCCATAGTTAATAATAACATACCATTAACAGCCGTGTAATATTTAAAAAATATATTTTAAGAATAGTTGCAAGGAATAATTTCCTAATATCTTTGTTTCATTATTTATTAGAGGATGTCAAATTTCTAAAAACAGAATTCGATGTGGCTACTCCTTTCAATTTTAAAAATATGACTTTATTAAATCGGTATTACTGAAAATTTCTCTAAAAAATATCAGGATTTGTTTTCATTTTTTTTTTTGCTACATGAAAGTCCTAGGTCAGGGGTTCTCAAAAGTGGTGAAATTCACCCCAAGCGGGTGAATTGTACATTTTCAGGGGTGAATTGTGACCACAGTAAGTTTTGGGATGTCCTGGAATCTCTGTCGGGTGAGAACTACTTGTAGGACGACGTCTCCGGTTGCGATGACAGTTTTGCTTCTGACTGCACTAACCTTGTCCACTTGACCATACTTAGCAAAAAAGGCTCCCATTCGGTCCTCGCAAATGTCCATCGGTACGCCATGTACCTTTATTTTAGATTTTCGCGTTCATATCATACTTCCATATCATAAATACTGCAACAGGCAATGGGGGGTGCTTATTTGCGGTTTATAGTGTGATTATTTCGACTTAAGTCGTTTTTAAAGGAATACCTATAATTCTAAATTACCCCCTTTGACTGACTACTCTTCCTTATCAGAAGAGAAATATTAAATGAATCTAATATCAGTTTAATAGCTATTGTTAGTAATCAGTCAGTCACTTTTGTGTTTTCCATTCTATCGATAAGGGTGTATCTTTTGCGTTTTTGTTTTCCTATTTATTTAGTAAATATTGATTCTCTTCCTTTAAATATGGGAGTAGCATGTTGGAAAGTTTTAATTCAAGTTTGCATGATGTTCTTAGGTATTTATAATTTTTTTAATTGAAATTAAATCAAAGAAATCATAGCGAAAGCAATCAATTAACATATTCTGAATATAAGAAAATTTATTAAAACGATGAAAGTGCTATCAAATTTATAAAGTGTTATTGAATTAACTAATTAAAATGATCTCATTGTTTACAATTAAATATTTTATGACATCTAACAGGCAAGAAAATAATTAAAAAAATAAAAGCAATTATTTAAACTCAAGTGTCATTTCACGAGTCTTTAATTATTCTTTCATACTTCTAATATAGTATAAAAATAAAAGAATCCATAAAAACGCATAGAATTAAAAAAAAAAGTTATATTCTTAAACTATTGGTAATGTAAAGTTAAAGATAATTGATTTTTAAACATAAATACCAATTTCTTCATTATTGCGCTTCTTGTGTTCCGTGTAACAAGGTAATGACCCTGAAATCGACGTTTTATAACTAGAAATGTAAAAATGGCGTTTGAGGGTTAAAATTTAAATAAACAGAAAAGGAAAACATTGTTTGACAAATTCAACTCTGGTTTCAGGAGGGCACGAACCCTGGACCTGAAATTGAAAGAAGGAAATGATAAGTGATGTGGATATCTGATAAAGTAAGATAAATGTATTTTCAAGTACAGATATCAATACAAAATGTCTTTTCGACTAGAACGGGATTGCTGTGCTAATAGGTGGCACTTAGATATGTTTTCTAGGAACGGTAATTGAGTGGTCACAGTATTTGTTTGAAAAAGGTTAGTACAAGGTTTGAAAACTGATAAGGGCGAAATTAATTTGAAGATAATGACTAGAGAGAAACCAAATGTTCATTTTCTGCAACAATTGGCTGCAATTTTTACAATTATCATTTATTTTGGATTTCTGGTGAGGAATCCTTCACCAGTAGGATAGCCATCTGGTTAATTTACGGAAATAGGGAGATAATGAAATCTGAGCTATGGGCATTGTGAAATGTCATTGTCTGGGGACTGGCTAGGTAAAGTGAAGTCATTAATCATTGTTCTCAGGAAAGATTTTCCCATATAAGCTATTCTGTTAATGTGTTTGGTTTGCTTATCAAAGAATTTTCTCTTCCTCAAACCGACCACCAACCAGGAAACAGAAGTGAAGGGTTACCACGTTCTGCAGGGGATCGATTTCATTGATTTTCTATAGGGACACAACAGAATTTGGGTCCAACTACTGACGACCGCCGTCAACAGATAGGTGGGACAGGGAAATTTTCTCTGTTCAAGAGAAACTGGACAGAGGAATCGACCGGCATTGTTGGCACTTGTTCCCGGGCAAGTCGGCTTATACTGACAAATTACGCCATCCACCTAGTTATATCTGGTGCAGCAAACCAACCAGTTGTAGTCGAGTGCCGTGACAAAGAGCTGATCATGCCCTAGCCAAGTTATATTCGTATATCTTTATTTTTTTAAAATTTTTCGCCGGCTTTTTAAGAATCAAGAATGACAGTAGAAAACTACTGTTGTTGACTTATGACCGTGATAACAGCTCACAGGCTACCGTGAGTGAATAAACGTTATTTCCATTGTTTTAAGCAAAAAGTATTACGTTTACAAATTCAAGTTAATTAATCCTTAAATTTACTAATTTATAGTGAAACAAATCTCGAGGACAAATGGCGAATTTTAAAGATATTTTTTCAGGTGTTTTTAGAAAGTCAGTTGTGCTAGAGAGAAATATTGTTTATATGTCCTAGATTCAAATTTGGTAGACTTTTTATAGCACCTCGCCATGAAGTAGTGGTTAAAAAGCAGGTCTCATTTAGCCCTCTATGAGGAGTTCAATTCTTAACAGAGGTCTAACGTTTGTAGCCTTGTGTCACATTAAGTTTAGCTTAAACAAGTTGTCATATCTGTTCCATAATAGCTGCTTTAGTGTATGAAAAGTGCATGCTGACATAATGACTTTTATGGAAAAGAAGTGATATATTATCTCTGTTCACAAATTGGTTTATATTTCATCCGAATACGGCAATTTCGGAACAAAACATTAAATCTACGTGACAGGAAGAGGTTTAAAATTCTTGACAAATTTTCAGTTGTTTAAACAAATAAAGGATGGGTTTCAAATAATTTCTGTGCGGCTGTTCTACTTTTTCTCTGGAATAAGTTGATGAATGATTTAAAAAAAATGGTGCAAGCAACCACGCAAAGAAAAAATGATGACGTTGTGAATAGTTTTGAATAATACCTATTGGCTACATGAGATAAGATGAGGAAATAGAAGTCCAACAAAACACTAACGCAAAAAAAAAGACAGACAAATTTTAAATGGAAAAAAAATTGCTTTAAAAAAGATTTAGTTTCATAGAATATGACAACTAAATAGTGAGTTCAGTACTCACTAAATGCCGATACTGAAAGTCAAAACTAAACTAAATTAGTAAAATAATAACCAAGTGAAGTTTAGTAAATATTTTGACTTCTCGTCATGGATTAATCAATTACAAACCAGTCTCACAGATTGTTACGACGAGATGAAAGTTTCCCGTTTTAGTAACAGCGATGAGGAAACAGCGGAATTTGCTGCGGATAATTTAGTGATAGGATTTAATAGGGATAAATGAACACATTGGTATTTTAACCCCCACCAAACAAAAGAGAAAGAAAAATTAACAACACTAGAAAAGCCAGGAAAATTTCACGGTTTCCCTGTTTGAACTTCCAGGTAAATCTTAATTCTTCAGTTTATGGTCGAAGAAGCTCACGGCGCAATCTGACAATAACATATCGATAGAAATTTCCCTATCACATCGTTAATATTTGAGCTCAACTTTGATTTGATCCAGTTTAGTTTGTTTTAATGCCAAGACTTTTATTGGTGGTAATATTTTTAAAAAAAATGTATTGCTGATAATATTTATGTACCAGGTGTCTTTATCCACTGAGCCATGTGTTCTTGAGGACACATGGCACAGTGGATAAAGGCGTTAGTTAGATTCAGTAACAGGACCCAAAGTGTGTGAGTTCAGTACCCGGTTAAGGCAGTGGAGAACTTTCAGAGGGAAATTAACAGGAGATAACTAATAACTGACATCCATTAAACATGGCACGTGAAACTAGAACAGTCTACCCCAGTGAGCGAAATAAAGGGTTCAGTTCGACATTCCAACCACCTGAAGAAGGCCGAAGCGTACAACGGCCGAGACGTTGTAATAAATATGGTGACAAAGATGAGGACAATAGTCCGAATAATGTAAATAATGTATATTTATTTTCCTTCAAAAATGTATTGCTGGTAATAATTTATCACCCCGGGTCAGGTTTCACCTGGGAAGACCAGCAATTAAGAGGCGGTTCCATGCTCCTCAAAACCTCCTGATCAGAGGCCTTGCTGTTGGATGTAGTTTATCGTCTTACCCAGGATGCGGATATAGTTTATCGTCTTAACCAGGACGGAAGCTCAACTTTAAGAAAATATCGCAATAACAGTCATAAATATGAATGCTAATCGTTAGAGTCACGAACGAATACACACATAAAAACATCACATCTAATCCATACGAATCTCAAACACAATCCAGCAAGAAAAGAATAACCATAATATCAACAAATATCACCCAACAAAATTTACCACAACTACACTTAATCCAAAACATCCACCACAAAATAATGAACGGGAACGTATATAGGGGCGTGAGCATACACCCATATAAACATATGCGCAAACACAAAACACACAATTAGTCGCGCATACACAAACGATCTGACCCTTGCCTCACAACGCTTATACAAGATGTCTTGGTCCTCAGGGTCGTAGGATGACGAGTAAATTGCAGGGTCAATCCCACGCTGTTCGATACTGTCGCGAGTCAACGATAGTTGTCCGCTGTCCACTTCGCTCCGCTCATGTTGTGACTCTTGATCACAGAGCTGATATGGATCGATTATGTTCAGTAATCGTAGCATTGATTCAGACCACGGCGAGCTGTGCTATTTTGAAAAAAATGAAATGTCTTTTTGCAGACGTAATAAAAACAAAAATAGTCTTCGAGTTAATTATCGATTTGGCTTTATGTAGTTCTTGGTATAACAACAATTAACCTTTCACACTTCCTTCTCTTTAGTCACATTTTTGCAAACGCTTAGTAAATCGCTATCGAGTAATGTGACCGTGAAGAGTGAAAAAATTAATAAGCGAGCGGCAATCCTAATGTTCGTTGCTGACGACGGACGGCAAGAACATGGAAAACGCATTGGTGTCAGCAGGGAACCGATGGAGGAGGCGCTCAGGAGCCTCCAAATTAAACCCAAGATGCTCGCCAGGAGATCAAACGCCATGTGGTGCATCCTGCTGGCAACCGAAGAAGCATAATACTTGGCAGGCAGCATTCTAACAGCGAAGGCTGTCCGTTTCCAGAAACCCGAAGGACAAGAGTGATATTTCACGGAGTAAACATGGACTTCACTAAGGACTGGCTGGGGGACTTTTTCTCAAATTTTTGTACGGGTTGGATATGTCTCGTCCATTGTGAGCAAGGCGAGCATTGCCATCGGATACTTTGTCCTTCAGGTGGCAATGACTCGCAAAAAGTTCCTAGACATCCCTGCTGGACTATCTTGGTCATTGTGGAGGGTCGTCGACCCCACTGCTGTTTTTGTGGCGCCACCAGATACCTGTCTAAGGCGTTTCCTGGTAAAAACCGGTGCCACAACTGCAACCAACATGATCGAAAGAAGTAGTGGGATCAGAGAAGTCCGGACAGGCCCCTGATGGCCTCAGAGAGTGGAAGGAGGCTAGTGGGAAGAGGTCCAAGATTGCAACCCTTTTCCCCACCAACACCTCCTCCCCACATGCCCTTCACATCGCTTTTCTTCTTTGAAAAAGGAAGGTTGGACATCTAACGAAACCGTGAATATGGTCGCGGAATAGACTGTTGGTATGCGTCTGAGTCGCCACATTGTTTATATCCGGTGTTATACTCATTGAATAACCTCTTTCTTTAGACAGTATGGATGGTGGGAGTTGATGTTGAACTACCTTCCGGTAAAGGTTGGCTTGTTAAATAAGGATGTCTTGAACCCATTCTATGTGAAAGTTTTTAGTACATCCAGCCCGCTGATTTTCTTCAATTGTGAACGGGATCGAAGTTCTTATTGAGTTTATTGCTCAGCAGTATGTGCCCAGCTTCCTGTTGAGGCCAGAGTATGAAGGTGTCATCTACGTATCTCAGCCATATTGTTGCCGTTCCTAAAGCCAGTTTGCCGAAATATTCCCTATGTTTGCCATCACTGACAACCCATAGCCAAGATCTTTTTCCTGTTCGTATGTCAGACTCTAGCTGAAAGTGTTGTGGCACTATGTGACACCGGTAAAAAGAAAAAGAAACGGTTAATTTAAAACATGACTTGGAACAGACGAAAAGGAGTGAAAATACGGATGAACATATTGACGGAAAAAGAAAGCAGAGACGACTCGAAGAAAATTACTTTATTGTTTTTGGAAAAGATATTTTCGAAGGGTCATCTGGGAAGTTTAAACCCACAAAGGTTGGGGAGAAATAGTGAAAATACATTCGAAGTCAGATGAGAATTTTGCTAAACAAGTCAGAAATGGAGAAATTAATTTATGACCGCTTACTAAAGTGCGAAAACATGTCTCTGATTACCAGACGGAAGAAGAGGTCAATTGAGATATAATATTTGGTAATTTTTGAAGACGAAGTCGGAATCGAGAAACTAATTTATTCCGCCTGTCAAAAAAGTTGGAATGTAAACAACTCAAGAAAGAGAATTTTTTGAGATAAGGAGAGAACCTGTGAGGTTCATAAGTACGAATAAGCGGACAAGATATGGAAACGAATACTTGGTAATATTTGTCGCAGGAAACAGCTGGAAAATTTCTGATTATGTAAACAAGACCAGAGCATGAGAAAAAGTTGTCGAAAATTAAAGATAATTATAATTAATGACTAAAAGTGATGCCAGCCGTTACGCCTCCGCAGTTTAAAAATCAGAATTGTCAAAAAAGTGACGAGCTTAGATGAGATGCAAAGAGAGGCGGGGGAAATGCCTACGTCCATCTGGAAGCATTGGTGCAAGGCATAAATAAGAGAAGAAATGAGTATAAGGGCGGGATGAAACCGTAGGAAAAAGGGATCTCCCAGATTTGAAGAAATAATTAATTTTGCAAACCAGACAAAAAAGAACTATTGTTCAAATCGATATAGAAATCTGGGAAACCCCAGATCCCCAAACGCCGTTAGCTCCCGTGCCAGTCTTGAGTAAAAGTCGATATAAGAAGAGTACTTAAGCGATCCAAGCAGTTGCAGTTAGAACCAGAGACGGCGAAAGACGCAGACGCAAATGAAGGCGCTCCTGAAACCCACGTGACTTCCTGTTGAGAGAATTCCTGACTTTGGGCCTTGTTCCAAGAAATTCGCACACAATGTTGTCGTGGCACAAGGCCGAAAGTATTGAGCACCCAGCATTAGTCGTAATTAATCTAGCAAGAGAAGCCTGTTAATCATTACACCGCGTCGGACTCCTAAAAATGGTTTTCTAAACGTGGTTTAGATGTGGCACTAAAGTTTGGAGCACCCAGAGAGGATCTAACTCATGACTCAGTCGTAATTGATCTAGCAAGACCAGCTTGTTAACCATTACAACACGTCGAAGTGCCCAACAAGTGATTTTCTAAAAGTAGCTTAGATGTAGCACAAGGCCAGGACTGTGGAGCACCCAGTGAGGAACGAACTCACTACGCAGTTGTAATTGAACTTGCAAGACAAATTGCCCAACTCATCTTACTCAATAGTTTGCTTGAAAATGTTGCTTTGAATTTACATGAGAAAAAAGAACATTGATGGGCATTTACTTTTAATGTTATTTCTTCAGATTTTTTTTATTGTTTGAAAGATTTGGTTTTAATTATTTCCTAACCACCACATTATTAAAACGCATCATTTATTAGTTTTTCTCATTTTTCTAACACACCCATGTATTATATTTTCTCATTTTTCTAGCACCCCATGTATTATATTTTCTCATTTTTCTAACACCCCCATGTATTATATTTTCTCATTTTTCTAGCACCCCATGTATTATATTTTCTCATTTTTCTAACACCCCCATGTATTATATTTTCTCATTTTTCTAACACCCCCATGTATTATATTTTCCCATTTTTCTAACACCCCCATGTATTATATTTTCTCATTTTTCTAACACCCCCATGTATTATATTTTCTCATTTTTCTAACACCCCCATGTATTATATTTTCTCATTTTTCTAACACCCCCATGTATTATATTTTCTCATTTTTCTAACACACCCATGTATTATATTTTCTCATTTTTCTAACACCCCCATGTATTATATTTTCTCATTTTTCTAACACTCCCATGTATTATATTTTCTCATTTTTCTAACACCCCCATGTATTATATTTTCTCATTTTTCTAACACTCCCATGTATTATATTTTCTCATTTTTCTAACACTCCCATATATTATATTTTCTCATTTTTCTAACACCCCCATGTATTATATTTTCTCATTTTTCTAACACACCCATGTATTATATTTTCTCATTTTTCTAACACCCCCATGTATTATATTTTCTCATTTTTCTAACACTCCCATGTATTATATTTTCTCATTTTTCTAACACCCCCATGTATTATATTTTCTCATTTTTCTAACACCCCCATGTATTATATTTTCCCATTTTTCTAACACCCCCATGTATTATATTTTCTCATTTTTCTAACACCCCCATGTATTATATTTTCCCATTTTTCTAACACACCCATGTATTATATTTTCTCATTTTTCTAACACTCCCATGTATTATATTTTCTCATTTTTCTAACACCCCCATGTATTATATTTTCTCATTTTTCTAACACCCCCATGTATTATATTTTCCCATTTTTCTAACACCCCCATGTATTATATTTTCCCATTTTTCTAACCCCCCCATGTATTATATTTTCCCATTTTTCTAACACCCCCATGTATTATATTTTCCCATTTTTCTAACACCCCCATGTATTATATTTTCTCATTTTTCTAACACCCCCATGTATTATATTTTCTCATTTTTCTAGCACCCCCATGTATTATATTTTCTCATTTTTCTATGCCCATTTATTACAACCATACTTTTATTTATCACCAGAGAGAGATTTTTAAAAATAATTTCACCCAAGGCAAGGTGATAATGTCACTAAAATGCAATAGGTTACTGTGAGTGAAAGAGAATGAGAGAGTTTTAGTGAGAAGAAAGGACAATAAAAGAACAGATTCAGGGAAGCAAAAGAACACAATTGACGTTGCATTTAAATTTTTGAAGATTGTAGGTGACAAGTAAACAAGAAACCGGAAAAGAGTCGCACAGGCGAGAATTGCGAGAAAAAACTATTAGAATAGAACTTACGATTATATTTAGCCAATTCAACAGTAAAATGAAGATATCTTCGCTAGCAGGATGCTGAAATTTATACAGTTGAGGTACCAAAGAAAAGAATCATGATTGATAACATTACTGACCCTTCTTTGGATGTTGTCGAGAATCTCGAGATATATGAGAGAAACACCAGACTAGATATGGCAGCAATATTCAATACATGAGCGAATGGTAAATTTCTAAATGTGCAAGATGGATTCTGAGGAGAAAAATTATCTGGGTCGACACAGTGAACCAACTTTCCTAGCAGCAGACCTAGCAATTGATTTCATACAATCAATCCACTTCATGTCAGTGGAAAAGTTGAGACCAAGAAGGCACAATGAGTTGCTCCCCTGGGGTACAGGTTAAATGGTGGTTTGGGGTGGAGTAAAGGTTGGCAATATGGAAAACAGGATCAGTGAACTGAATTAGAATTTCGGAAGAGATTACTCATGAAGACACACAATACTAATGAGCAATGAGTATTCTTGTCTTCTGTTGCATCGCTAAATGGCTTAACAAAAGTATTATTGCCTGTGGGCTATCCCCACATAGCTTCGTCAGTTTCGACAAGAAGTCGTTCGATGGCGCTGTTAAACGTCTATAAAAATGAGACTTTCCTGTTTCTCTCTCTTGTCTTTTTTTTCTTCTAGCACATGGTAGAAGTAAAAACGTCTACAGGACCTCCCCGAGTATGGGGATATCGTCCGCCTTAGTAACGGAACTTTTTCACACTCGCACGCGCACATACACACACGCTCGTATGTGCTCGTGTAATAACCACAAAAATCCTAACTTTTTGTTTTTTTATCTTTGACATTCATACTGAGGTTATAAAGATATCTTTCCTCTTAGAAACTGAACTTTTTCACACAGAAACACACACGCGTGTTTCATCCACATAAATCCTAATTTGTAATTTCTTTTTCCTTTTGCATGCGTACTCGGGCATTTTGTCTCTTTTTACTCGGTTATATTAAAACAAAAATATAAAACATTGCCTTGTTAAAATTCGTAACACTTGTCAAAGTATTGTTGACACTGCTTTTCTTTTAGTCAAACTAGAAGTAGTGCCCGACGTGATTTCAACATGCACCTACTGCCAAACTTGACAGGAGCTAATAAGACAGGGATTAAGAGAAGGAAATAAAGATGAAGTTAGAATTATTTGATTTGTAAAAGATGAGATGATCGACATTGACTGACATTGCTGAGATCAGTCTAGGTCAACTGCCTGAAACTGAAAAATGTGTATTTGCCTCATTCTTATAAGCATTAACCAATCCTCACACTCTCATCCCATGTATCATATTACAAATGGCGTTAAAAACACGACTGTATTAACTTGGATTTGGGATACTTTTATCTTTGCTCGCAGGATAGTTTTTTTTTCTCAAAACTTTATTGAAAAATGTCACTTTTTATTTCTAAGTTTCCTTTCTACTATCAGTGTCATTGTTTGACGTCATATGAGTAAACTATTTGATAACCCGTTTTCATTACCCCTCCCCCTTAATATCTACAAATTGTTTTGAATCAGTAATAAGAACCCGCAACGAACGCGAAGAAAAATGGATTCAATGGTGTACAGCCAATGACCAAGTAATAGCCAACATATGGTTCCAAGAACATTCGAGGCGACTATGAACATGGAGGAGTCCAGGAAGAGAAACTAAAAACTAAATTGATTATATAACCATCAACAAAAGATTCCGGAATGCAATGATTCACTGCAAAACTTACCCAAGTGCCGACTGCGGAAGTGATTATCCCCCTCTTATATGTAAACTAAGAGTGAAACTGCGGAAATTGAAGAAGCCTAACGCAGCACACAAACTGCAATAGAACAAGCTCCTGAGCGATGCTCTAATCTAAAAGAAAAATATATGGACAATATGAAGAGACGATACGAGGCACGCAATGGGAACTCAAAATGGGATGCACTAAGAGACGCTTTAGTGACATCAGCAAACGATATCATCTTAAAGGAGACAGGACAAAGGAGAAGAAATGAATGGATGACTGATGAGATTCTCGACATGATGGAAAGGAGACGGAATACAGAAAATTGCACAATGAAATAAGGACCAAATGCAGGCAAGCTAAAGAAGAATGGCTAAAACGAAAAATGTGCAGAAATAGAAAGATTGAGTACTACCAACAAAAGCGACATGCACAAACAAATAAGACAACTAACAGGACAGAACGAATGCTCGTCAAGAGACTGCCTAAAATCAAAGGATGGAACGCTCATATTACAGATGGAAAAATTCTTCAACGCTGGAGCGAGTATATTGAAGAACTCTTCCAATACGAAAGGGAACAACCAGTAATACACTCAACTAACGACGGACCTGGAATTCTGAAAACCGAAGTAAAGGCCGCACTGGCCAAATTGAACCGAAACAAGGCAGCCGGGCCAGACAGAATTGTAGTGGAAATGCCTTAGATGACTTTGGTATAGACAAGGTCACCGAAATAACAAATGAAATCTACAACAGCGGAGATATACCAGAAGACCTCAGCAGATTTGTCTTCATAGCTATGCCTAAGAAAGCAGGCGCAAACGAATGCGAACTCCACTGAACAATAAGCCTGATGGGCCACATGACAAAACTCATCATCCGTATTCTGTTGAATAGAGCGCGCGCAGAGATAGGACAAGAACAGTGCGGGTACGTTAAAAACACCGGAACAATGAATGCGGTATTCATGCTTAGAATGTTATCAGAAAGAGCGATACAGATGCAGTATGACGTGTACCTATGTTTCATAGACTACGCAAAGGCCTTCGACGAAACCTTGATATATTCGGGAGATATATCCGAATAATCAAGAACCTATACTGGCAGCAAGCAGAATGCATAGGCATAGGGAACGAGTTCAGTGAATATACGAAAATAGAAAGGGGCGTAAGGCAAGGGATGCAGCGAGGCAATTCTGTGAGAATTGGAAACCCTACCGGGATTTAGCACTGGCGGTCACAATCTTAACAACATAAGATACACAGACGACACGGTACTGATAGCAGACACGGAAGAGAAATTACAAAATCTCCTACAGAATGTAGCGACGGAGAGTGAGAAGAAAGGACTAAGCATAAACTACAAAAAGACTGAACGCATGGCCATCAGTAAGAGGAAGAGCCCGAAATGCGATTTGCAAGGCGGGAACACCAGAATCAAGCAGATGCAGAAGTTGAAATATCTGGGAAGCGTCTTGAATGAAGGCAGTAATTACGGCACTGAGATCCGTAGTACGTATTGCGATTACCACGGACACATTCCAAAAGCTGGGCAGAGTATTGCGAGACAGCAGGATTTCTTTGGTAACAAAGAAGAGAATACTGAGCTGTTATGTGACATCTGTTCTTCTTTACGGTAACGAAAGATGAAGAAGAGACTCGAGGCGACGGAGATGTGTTTCTACAGAAAGATGCTAAGGATATTATGGCCTGAGCGTGTGAGCCGCGATGAAGTCTTAGAGAGGTTGAAGGAGGCTTATACTTAATATCAAGAAGAGGCAGTTGAATTTCCTGGGAAACATAATGAGGAAGGAGGGCCCGGAGAATCTGATACACACGGGTCGAATAGAGGGAAAGAGAGACAAAGGAAAACAACGCGTGACATACCTGGCGGACTTAAGCAAGTGGATGACAGAACGTGGTTTGGGGGAGGTGACAGAGGGAAGAAACTTGTTGAGAGCTGCAAGGGATAGGAAGAGGTGGAGAGCCATGATCGCCTACGTTCGGAAAGGACATGGTACATAAAAAGAAAGAAAGACAATTCATTTTCAAAATAAGAGGTCAAGACATGACAAAAATATTCATAGTTCGAGATTTATACCCAGAAAAAAATCATCCAATAGTAGGGGAACTGACTTGTATCCTCTGATGATTCTTTCATATGCTTTCGACTTTTGTTATTGCATTCTGTTAGCTATCTAGTTTCCTTTACTTCTCTCAGGATTAGGAAACTGGGTGTGCATAACATGGGGGAGGGGGCATCAGAAGAATCTGCATATAACCACCTATCATTTCTCCTGTTCACATTTTGATCCTGGACAGAATCTCAAGATCGGTTTGCTTTGCAAGTATCGCAGCAATTATGGGAAGTGCTCGGACGAACTACATTGCTTGGTTCCGCCAAGTCTAACCTTCGCAGTTAGGACCCGCCATGTCACTTATATTATAGTAAACCACCCACATTCCCTCCGTATCCCATAGGTGAGAAGTTAGTTTCACTCGATCGACTTCCCACAAACCACTGCTTTGTGGAAACGACTCCCAAGAGGATGTTTCCCCGATCACTACAATCTTAATCTGTTCAAGTTTAGAATTAACCGTTATCTTCCGCTCCTATCCGTATAAATTGTAACCCTATATCTCGAGTGAGCCTCGAGCCTTGTACAGGGTGAACATTACTGTGAAAAAAAGTTTTTTTTTTCATGCTTTAGTAGATAGTTCGCCATTGGTGTTCTGAAAAGATAAAAGCACTTTAAATTATTAAATAACTACAGGTACACATTCACATAACCTCAAATATCTTACGCACCCTGTATATAAATGTACTTGCACGTTTTCATTGGCTCAAATAGAAGAAATTCGGAAGGCACACAATCCGGACTGTATTGAGTTTGACAGGACATTCCAGCCAAAATTTACAACTTGATCTATGATCTTCAAGTAGAACCTGGTGTCATATTGGTACAACCCGCTACCTTGGGCGGCTACATGGCTTTGAATTGGGTGAACAATACTGAAAAAAAAATAACGTAAGATTGGATTGAAACTGGAAATTCGGGTTTTTAGCTTATTCAACATCGTGAGGTAATATTCAGAAGTGATGGCATTCAGGTTCCAGGGAATTGAAGAAGACAATATTTTTCCTATCCACCAAAATTGCAATATTTCATGGATAATGACTTTGCTTCTGGTTTGGAATGTTGACTCCACGTTTCATCATCGCTGATGATACGGTCCAGAAAACAGTCACCTTCCGGTTCGTAGTGATTCAATAGGTCTTCAAAGACTTACATTCAGTTGTTTTTCTGTTTTCGTAAGAGCTTCCAATCATGGAGTAATGAAATTTATCATCCAGTTTCATTTCAAAATTAGTAAGTAAATATTAATTACTTTATCCGAAATCTGAGCCATTATATTGTATGCTATTAAGAAATTTAACAAATGGAAAAAAATTTCATTGAAACTAGATTTAATTACGCGTTTCGCCATTCTAGATCCAAAAACGAAAGAAAGAAATTATGTGTGAGTATTTGTGTGTATGCTTAAATAATGAATCACAGTACTTTTTCACCTAAGCTATCGTTTCCCTTGATTAATCCTTTGAGCTCTGACCACCGCTTTACCGGTGGTAGAGAAAAATGACGTAATGCCCAGCCATCGGATGAACGATGGGCAAACACTTGTAACTATTTTTATATCTACCATGAAACATTACATACCAATTATTTGCGAATTTTGACTCAGGAGCTCAGGCAGAAGGGTTAAAATTGTTCAGGAACACCGGACTTAAAGTGTTAAAGAAGAAAGAAAAAGTACTGATTCATTATTTAAGCATATACGCAAATACATATTTCTTTCTTACGTTTTTGGATCTGATGAGGCCTAGATTGGCGAAACGCATAATCAGATCTCTTTTCAATGAAATCTTTTCCATTTGTCAAAGTTCTTTAAAAAATTGTCGGGATTCTATATCCTATTTTAAACACTTATTTTAAATTACAACATATGAAAGATAAAAATGGGCATTTAACCCCCCCCCCCCAAATGTGATGCTGTTTGTCGCTGTCACAGTGATAATTAAAAAAAAGGATTAAATAATGTTGTATAAACGAGAGCAATTAAGGATATGCATATTTAATAAAGTTTATGCTACATAAAACAATAACTTAAAACATGAAAATTAAAAATAAACCAACCTTTGTAGACAGATGTAAAATAAAATAGTAACACCCTGAAGGACGATGCCGATTGGACTTGGCGACAGCATATGTAGGTTAGCAGATAGATCTTTTGATGACATTTTTAAAAAGTTTAAAAATGTTGTCATATAAGAATACTCATACCTGTGTATTGTTGGGCTTTCTATCTAGTATCCTCAAATTTACAATCCATACATACACACACACACACACACACACACACACACATACACACACACACACACATATATATATATATATATATATATATATATGGAGAAATATACTTTTATGGTGTGCTATACTTATGGGATAAAGTGGTCAATATCAGAGATAGAGCGTATGTAAATATAAATATAAAAGTGACGATTGCGTCTAGCGTGAAAGAGCCTGTCGCCTCTGAGTGTTGACTTCTATGTTCACTGATATATATATATATATATATATATATATATATATATATATATATATATATATATATATATATATGTACATACATATATATGTAAATATATAACTTCCAATAGATTCAATGTGTATACCATAACTATAATTTATACACAAGTAACATAACATTGCATATATACTTAACACACCTATTATTCAAGTAATTGTAAATACATGCATATAAAAGAAATTACAAAATATACATACGTACAAAATGCATATTAATAAAAGAACAAAAACATGAAGTTGTGGTGATAGGGATGTGAAATCTTGCATGCATTAATTTCAACCCTTCTTATTAATAACTGCATTGTTTTTTTTGTTTTTTTTTCAGGTACACTGGAATCTGGCTGTGCAAAGAAAACAGTTCATCCTGTTGGTCAAAAAAGTCATGAACAGCAGATATGACGTCACCGTCGACACGATACTAGCTCCCAGTCAAGCGTTTTTTTTTTAATGTTGGAGAACAGATGATGGTCAAACATGGGCGATGATCAACTATGTTAGAACTCTATAGCAAAGAAAACGGCGACTTACCTCGTCAAACCAAGCGACAGCGCGTCATGTATATCCTACGACGGGAAAATGTGACGAAAAAGAAAATTACTTAACAAAAAAAAAAAAAAAAATGGGCACGTATTCCGCATGACATTTATTTACATTAAAAACAAGTCCGTCGCAGAAGTTTCTATAAAAGTATTTTGATATGCAAAAATTGGGCGTCCTCTCTCAGTTGTCGACAAATGAAAAAAAAAATGCTCGGCCGATAAAAGCAGCTGGTGTTCTCGAATCGGGCAAGCAAAATTCGGGTATTTTGGCTATCGCGTTTGTCGGAGAGCGAGTTATTTTCCTGACTGGTTGTGTGCATTGGGATTTGTGAGATAGTACCTGCGAATCGAGTTTTCGGCATTTTCTTTCTGCCCCCGATGTTCGAGTCTGAACTTAGTGATTTATTCTCTGCGTCGTGGAAGTAATCTGCGACAAATATTTCGTTTGCAATCCCAGATTGCTTACAAACTCAAAATTTAGTCCATCTTGGATTTCAAATGTAACCCAGTTCGCTACACGTCGCTCAATCTGGTAACACTGCAAAGAAAATATGAAAAATACTCTGTAATCCGTTCAGAAAGCTTTCACACAATAAAATCGAGTGTTTAGTTAAATATTTTAATTCGAAGAAAATAGACTCACATCATTCAAGTTTACAATTATCATTATTGACAGTCAAGCGATGTTGGGCAAACATTTTTCTAGGGATGAAGATAACAATAGAGTTTTATCAATTGCAATCAAAATATATTAAAACTCATATTTCCTCTTTATTATTGAAGTTAATCGATGTTGGAGATAATTTTTTAATATCTTAAAACTTCATGAAAAACACGGTGTTTTTTTTTATTTTGGAATTATCAATTTCCAAACCAAGGTTTTGAAAATGTTGCAATGCGATGATTCTGTGGGAAAATGAAACAAAATCAATACTTAAAATAATAATAAAGAAAAAACAAAAACATTTTCCCATGATGTTAGTCATTAACGAACGGGAAAGTGTTTGGGTCATCTGCGCAATTTCCTGACCCAACTTGGCTTCGTCAAACGTCCATTCTATGGCGTTGTTTAAGTTCTATAAAAAGACAAATATTTCCTTCCTCTTGCTTTTTCTCCTTGCTCCAAGATGTGGCGGGACGTAGAGGAAGACGTCCCCCCTGGGAATGTCTCTTTACCCCGGCCGACTGAATTCTGAGTTCAAGATGTGACAAAAATAGTTTCAAACATAAAATAACATTATTCTAATTTAGTTTTATGATAATTCTTTACGTCAATTTTTAAAAGATTTTTGTAGATGTGCATAATACGCACCCCTGATTTTGCTTAATATTTTTTAGAAAAAAATGCGTATTAAACATGGGGAATTACGGTATGTATGAAGCTGACCTTAATATTAAACAAGAAGTTGAAAAGGAAACCATTCAATACGTTGGATACTGTATCCACCATTAAATCCAGCCCATAAAGAAAAGAAAGTACAATTCATTAATATTGTTATCAGTTAATCCAAAACGATCCCAGTATTTTGAATGAAGCCTTGAAGAAATATTAACCATGGGATTTTTTATCAAATGTCAAGGCAGGATTGAACAGCAGTAAGAAGAAGAAGAAGGAGAATAATAATAATAATAATAATAATAATAAAAAAAAAAAAAAAAAAAGTTTCTTCATTTTTTACAGCCTAGTTAACCATTTTTTCTTCTATGTATAGAAAATTTATTAGGTGGTGTGTGATGATCGGGAAACGTTCTAAATGGCTAAATAATTACACCGATGGTTAACTAATGCTACCACAGAAAAACAAATTTCGGTCAAAATATTTTTCTTCAGACCAGTCTTTTTTCTTTTATTCCGTTTTCATTCAGCAGAGGGAATATTTTTCTTTTTCCCCCTTTTTTTAGCATAGTAGTTGCGACATAAGAAATAAAAATTCTTTATACGAAACTATGACGAAACTATTTTGAAACCGGCAACAATGCGCAAATTTCTAACTTCACATCGTCATTCCATTGTAAAGAACGCTGACCGATGTCCACTTTTACACGTGAACAATAACTATGGCACTCGAAGGTCAGATTTATATTTACTAAGTGTAACCTAGTCTGGCGTAAGGCTACATATGTAGGGATATCAAGTAATAATTGTGTCAAAGTACAAAATAAGATACGGTTACAATACTTTTATTTATCTGCATCACCACGAGAGCAAATGCAATACAAGTTTAGGGTTTAACGTGTGTGTAGAAGCAAAAATAGTCCATTCTTCGCGACCTTTA
>OZ038476.1:17424822-17439822 GCA_964036315.1 Acanthosepion esculentum | reverse complement strand
CTTTTCTCATAATTTCAGAGAAAGCAAAACAACTTTTACTATTACGAAATTTTTGAACAAGACGAATTTCGTGCGAGACACGTGTTTCTAAATAAAAAAAAAATAAATGAATGAATAAATAATCCACTGAGAATATTGTTCAAAATCTGAAATCTCTGCTGAAAAAGCACTCCTTCTTTCTCTGTAGATTTGTCATAGAGCTAAATCCATGTGGTCTACGAAAAAGCAAAGATAAGCAAATAAACAGACGAAGAAAAAAAAGACTTAGTACATCCCACGGACTTGAACTAGCCGGAGGCAAAGTGCAGAAAAAGACACTCCTTTTCAACATATGGCATATATATATATATATATATATATATATATGCGTGTGTGTGTGTGTGTGTATTCACTTTTTTAAAAAAAATCTAATCTTTGTTCCGTTTCAATTCTTTTTCTTTATTTTGTTCTATTTCATTTATCTGTATTCTATTCATACAGCGCTATTTTTAAAAAATGAAATTATTCAAATTGAATTTCGAAACTTTAAAAAGATCTCTCCTCCTCAACACATATATTTTAAAGGATTTTTTATCCGACCTTATTGTGTCTGAGTTACTGTCCTTGTTTTTTGTTTTGTTTTAGTTAGTCAGTGAAATTAATAATCGGTCTTAAATTGAAAAGTCCTACTAAAGAAGAACAGTCATCGAATCTGCATTCCTTTTTTTCCATCAGTGAAATCATTTTTGAAGCAAAGTGTGCCTCTACTATTTCGGCTACGGCGATGGACTAGACAGAGCAAGGTTGGAATAAATTATTTAAGGAAAACATATTTTCTCGTTTGAACTTGAACGAAGCTATGTCTGCAAAACTTTAGTTTCGTATCAGAAACTTGAAGAACAGTCATTTTTGAAAGGATATTTTTATCCGACATTATTGTTGTAGTATTGTATATTTTGTTTGTATTTCTTATACTGTGTGAGTAAGTGCAATTTCGCATATATATATATATGTGTGTGTGTATTCATGTTAAGCATCTGACGATCAGTTTTTGAAGCGCAGACAGTTTACATGGCGTGCTCCATTTTATCGTGAAATATTTAGTAACGCATATGCTGGTCACGTTTTTAGTACGATCTTAAAAAGTCTCTCTCTCTCTCTCTCTCTCTCTCTCTCTCTATATATATATATATATATATATATATATCTCCAAACAAGAAACAAGTTTGATTTTAACAAACCGGCATGTCTGTTTAAATTTCGTTATATTTTTCCCATTTTTGGGATAAGATGTTGAGTATTGTGCTCAAAGTTGTGGAAAAACTGTCCGAAGTTCATATTTTGTTATTCTTGTTCAAGTCGTACATTCGACTTTCACAGTCATTGTTAAGGACCGATATGGTGTCTGTGTGGTTGTTAGAATTTCTTTGTCAGCATTTTGGTATTCTTTGGGAAGCTGGACGTTTGGGATGCTGGACGTCACGTGTAACAGCTATTGGCAACGAGGCTGCGCAAAAATGAATGCGATTTAATTATTTTATTTTATTAATTAATTTATTGTTTTTAGACAATATTAATATGTGTGCATATTATATCATATGCACTTCAAGATACCATCTGTTGTGGCGAATGATATTTTATTAAAAGCGAGCTGTTTACTTTGTATAATAATAGCTTCTAGAATTTTAAGTCTTTCCTTGCATTGGGTGCTGTAGAGTTTTTTGGTGTTATCTACTAGTATTTGTCTTATGTTGATAGTTGTATTTTGGTTGTTCATGATATGCTAGTCGATGTGAGCTTCGACATATGATAGGTTAATCTGCGAGAGAGTGTAGTGCATGTGTGCCCAATGTAAGTATTTAATGCAGTTTTTTATGATTAGTATTAAAATGTAATCTCTAAGCGAGTGGGGGTGCATGAGAATTCATAGACATCGTTATTTTTTACATAGGGAAGATTTATGAGATTTGTTGTTGGTAATAATTAAGTTAGATGTTTTAAACTTATTGTAGTAGAGGATAAATCTTAGGTGTTTGTTAGGATCACTGAGTGATATGTAACGGTGAATTATGGAATCGACAATGACAGTATCTTCAGCTAGGATAGAACTTATTATCGATATCGTATGACACAAGGATAAATAAAAGCATATTTTGTACTGTGGGAAGTAAAATCGACCTGTCTGAAAACTCAGCATTCGAAATGTCTTTTTTAAAAAACTATTCCAGCCATAAGAGAGAGAGAGAGAGAACGAGAAAGAGAGAGGGAGAGAGAGAGAGAGAGAGTATTCATTTACACGTAGTACAATGAACGGTATGTTTATTTCACGGGCTAATGATAACGAGTTCGAGCCTTGTTGTAGGTGCTGTTAATGGGACCATGTCTCTGTCTGAATTTCTGGGCCGAGGAATTATTAACATTTGGATTTTATCTTTGTTGTTATTGTTATTGCTAGTCGCACCCTTTGTCTTTCTCCGGGCATCTCTCTTGATCCGGGTAGCCTTAGTACAATTAGTAAATAGTACAAACAGTGTGACTATGTGTTCGACTGGATTTTGTCAAAAAGATATCAACACATGCTTTCGGTTCGTTTTTCTATGGCGCATGAGACCCACGTGCAATCCGGTTTTTTTAAAAATCCTTTGGCAATTTTCATTAGATATTCATAATTTCCTATTTTTAATTCTGACACTTTACACTACGACCATTAAGAAAAACAAAACAAACGTTTTCTTTATTTTACCGACATCTCAGTGTCACGAAAAGCAGAAAGGAAGTTTAAGTATTTAATTAACCGCATATGGTCGTTTTCCCCTGTAACATGGGGCGCCCTTTTTATACTCAATGTCTTGACAGAAGCGGAAAGAACAGACACATCACTTGTTGAAAAGGGGTAAAAATATTTTGGTATTTGTTAATTATATCTGTTATTACATAGCAGTTTTTTTAAACAATAAAAATAAAATGTATGTGTATGTGTGTGCGTGTTACATACACACATATCAGAGAGAGAGAGAGAAAGAGAGAGAGGTAGGGGCTAAAATGCTAACTTCTTAATATTTAATAAAATGCTAAAAAGTAGTCAAAAATTATTAATGGCAATAATTCACCCAAGAAACTAGGACACTTACCCACAGCATATTTGTTGAATGTCCACATCATCACTTGTATATGGACACGCTCGCTACAGATCAAGCGACAACAAGTCTCTTTAGCACTCAAGGACTTTCCTCAGTGTACTTGCTGATTCTGTTTGGATCCCTCCTATATGACACCATTCTTTTGCAAAGCTATTTGAAACTTATTATTATTATTAAAAAATATGATTGACGTAATTCTTCCAATCTTTTTCAACAATTAGGAGAAGAGAGGGATTAAAGAAAGAAAGAAAGAAAGAAAAAACAGTGTTTCGACAGTATGTCAGTCTTCTTCAAGTTATATTTAAGTCTTTGTTCAAACGTTTCTTGTCCTGTCATGAAAAAACGGCTGTACAACGCGTCAAAACGAATGAAACGCCGCCAGCGTGAAGGCATGAACCTGAAACGTGCTTAATATGATGATAATCTAGTTCATCTTGAAATTTTCCGTTAGTTGATTAGTTACTAAGAGGAATTAATCAAAGAGCTTATGATAAATTGGTACATTTATATATTTTTATACTTGAAAAAAAAATATTAAGTATAACTTTAAAAAGAGACATTTTGTTGAAATATTGTTTAACACTGTCAAAAACTGTTTTTTATTTTCTTCTTTTCTTAAATCGCGCTTTTATCTTAGTTATTATTATCATTATTATTATAAAAATATTATTATTATTATCATTATTATCATTATTATTATTATTATTATAAAAATATTATTATTATTATTATTATCATTATTATTATAATAATAAAAATATTATTATTATTATAAAAATATAATAATAATAATAATAATATCATCATCATCAGTGATCATATCCGACTATTAAATGTTTCGGCCGGGTAATGATGGCCAATCATATCTTCTACCCTCAGCTTAGAGACACATCAATTTCCTCAGTTGTTCCAAGCAGCGCTGCCACCTGTGCACTCCCAATGATGTCAGATATTTCCATGTCATCTTACAAGACAAAAAGAATCCTGGAAATGTGCGCCAACCGCATACGGGACAATTAGAGCTTCTGATTCTGATTCTTATTCTGATTCTTCTGATTCTTCTTCTTCTTCTTCTTCTTCTTCTTCTTTAAAATCAAAGGTTAGAATGAGAATATATTTATCATTGTCAGGAAACCTTTAACTTCAGGGTCACACGCTTTGATTATTTTAAAAAATGCCGAATTATTTAATTAAGGAAATAAATAAATTAAAATACTAAATAAATAAAATGATAAAATAAATAAAGTAATGAAATAAGGTTTGCCTATCGCCCGGTTCACACACTTTCCTCTAACTTTGAAACGGGAGCAGAGGTTTCTCTGTTGTTTCCTAGAATCTTCTCATTCTCTTTCACTCCCAGCAACTCCTTGCGTCTTAGTGGCATTATCGCCTTGCATTGGATGAAATGGTTAATTTTTAAAAAATTAAATGACAACATATAAATAAATTACTGAATAAATAAAATAAGAAAATAAATAAAAATTAAGAAAAAAATGGAACTCTGTTTAATTGTTCATCTCCTAGGGGAGAGTTTTGAAAATATAAACCCTCTACGATTCTACGTGTAAATTTTACATCCTTGCAAACAAAATGCATGTATTTACTACCTTGCCTTACCCCAGGTCTCGAGTAATGACCCGGTAAGGGAATGTATTAAACAAAAAGCCACTGAAAATCATCATCATCACCGTCTACTTCTGGATGTAAAGAGAATTGGAAACCTTTCCCTTTTTTTTTTTTTCAACCTATAAAATGCCAACTCGCCAACAAATGTTACGACCAAAAGTTTGGTCGTGTTTCACGCTCCGCCCTCCCGGTCAGATCTATAAGAATAAACCATATAAATATATATATATACATATATATATATATATATATACATATATATGTATGTGTGTGTGTGTGTGTGTGTGTGAGAGAGATTTAAGCCCACCACCTCCCGCAACTGTCTGTTGTGCACAAATCGACATCATCTCCCACAACCTTTTTATATGATGCTTATAATCAGTATATACGCTACACACACTCTAGTCAAACAGACACACGTACACAGTAGTTTTCAAAACTTCTTAAAAGCGTAGCATATGAACAGAGTCTGTATTTCTCTGAAGCGAATTGATTTGTACATGCCAATAAATATTGTGAGGATCTTAATAAGCGGCCAGACCATACAGTTAAAGTTCCAAAATCGAATTATCTTATTCGGTTAGGTCCCCCCCGCGAAATATGTACCGGGCAGCCGTTAGGTTTCTGATTTTTTTGGGTCTGACATCCCTGCCATCGTCGCTAGGGTTACTGGAGACAGAATATGGAGGTAAGTCAAAGTTTATAAGAAGAATAAATATCTCAAAATCCTCATTATAAATTACTGAATGCTCCAAATAAATAAAACTTTTATAAAAATAATAATATTTTTCTTTTTGATAGACTTTCTTTTTTTTATTTCATATAAAAAAATTCGTTTAAACTTTTAACAATGTAAATATTCATTTCAAGGTTGCCTAAACAGAAAAAAGAAAAAGAAAGAAAGATTGGAAAATATGAATAATACAGTCACTCAGGGCCGGTGCATACTACCACGACAACGACTAGAGGGGGGTAAAACTTATTGGGGGTCCCGGATAGTGCTTTCCCACCCTCACTATCTAACCAACATTTTTTCTACCTACATTTATATAAGTTACAAATTAAGCCCAACTGAATATTAAAGGATGATAAATTTTCGCGGATTTTGACGTCATTCTGGGGTCTTTTTTTTTTTCGTTTAAATCCGTGAATTTTTTTTTTGTACATGCAAAGTCTCGAAAAACACGATATAAAATTCACTATTTTTTATCCATAGTGTTGAATGTGCGAAAATTATTCAACTTTTAACAATAAAAATCTCAAGTTGATGTTAAGAATTGCCGCAAATCATTGTTGATTTATTTAAGATGGAATGATCTATTTCTTATTTAGATACATTGTATTTATTTTCAATTTTTCTGGTTGATTTGGTCACCTATACTGCATGTAACCATTATTGTTTTAATTAGGTTAGAATAATATTTTATTTTATATGAATAGTACCTTATAAAAATTGGGATGTATCATCGATTGGCGGTGCAAGTATCATAGATTCGTGTGTGTGTTGGGGGGGGGGGCTCATCGTGGTGTAATGGTTAGCAAGTTTGTCTCGCTGGAACAATTACGACTGAATAGTAAGTTCAAGCCTCACTGAGTGCCACATCTCTCGGCTTTGTACCACATCAAAACTACGCTTAGAAAATCGCCATGAATTCGGAGTGGATACTATTTCGCCAGAATAAATAAATAGTAAGGGTTTAGTTAGTCAAGGGCTAATTTATTTATCATTCCATATAAAGTAAATACGAAGATAATCACTGTTTTTTTTTAAGCACTCACACGCTGTAATAGGCCTAGCGAGTTTGAAAAGGATCTCGCAAGCTTGTTATAGTAAGTGCATTCTTTATTGACAGCTCCGTAGAAACGTATGCTTCGGTTTGCGTTTATCTCTTTTTTTTCTGTAATAACGAAGAAAAATATTTCTGATGGTGAGAGAAAAAAAAAATGAAATAAACGTCAGGGACAGGGCGTTAGTAGATATAAATAAATTCGGATGATTGCTTAAGATGTGAAAATGAGTGATCATGCAGTGTTGATCGTTATGTCCGCACTGTTTCTCTCTCTCTCTCCCTATATATATATATATATATATATATATATATATCTTGCTCTCTACTTACACACACACACACACACACACACACACACACATATATATATATATATATATATATATATACAAAAAGTTTGATTAAAAAGAGCCGACAAGTTCTGTCTATTTAATTTTTTATTGTATTTTTCCCATTTTCGGAAAATGTGTTGAGTATTGTGCTCGAAAAAAAAAAAGACAAACAGACCTTGTTGGTTCTTATATATATATATATATATATATATATATATATATATCGGGAAGAGGTTATAATTGTTCCAACGAGAGAAAAATGTATATTTTAAAAAAAGAGAGAAACCGCAAATGTGCTTGGTTATAATGTGAATTTGTTTTAGTGTATATATTATATTTTATCCTTCATATTTTTGCTACACGGGTTTCTGGACTCGTGACCTTCTTCAGATTATGAGAATCAATTTTTAAAGCAATAAATTATGTTCTTTTAATGTTTCATTGTTCATTTCCTGTATTTGTAGTGAGCCTTGATCTCATTTTGGACTGTATATATATATATATATATATATATATATATAAAAGCCGACAAGTTCTATCTGTGTGTGTGTATATATATATATATATATATATATATATATATATATATATATATATATATCCTCTAATATTATTTTGGTGGAACATTTAGCTTTTTATGATCTGGAAAATAAATTAATTAATTAAAAAATTAAAAATTCCTAAAAATGAAAAAGTTCAAACGCTGATAGAAATTAATAAAATAATATTACGGCAAATTAATTTTCGTCCCATTTTGTTTGAAGTTTGTTTGCATCTTTAACTTATATTTATAGCAACAAACGAATATTTGCATTAGATTTTTTTAATGAAAGTATTATTGTCGTAACCTATTTTTCAAGTTAAACCAATTTGTTTACACAAAGAAGTAAAAAAAAAAAAAGATCGCAGTAAATCTTTTCACTCTTATTTATCTGAACATAAATGTGTTTGTATTTGTATATATAAAAAGTTGTTTGATTCCCCCCCCCCGACGTCCCCTACCCCGCCCACGCATTCTGACGAAAAATGTACGAAACAATTTCCTGAAATAAACATGTGCAAGTATGATTCTTGCATGCCATTCGCTTGGTGCCCGATTTTTGAAGCACGCATTTCCAAAGTTCAAAATGTCACTGCGCTTAAAAAAAAAAAAATGGGGAATGGAAACACGTAAACTAGAAATTAATTAAAAATAATATAATTCATCTTATCCAACGTTTGATAAATTATCAGAATAAAGTTGTCTGATGCTAAAACTTTAATAGGGATCCAATTTGTCTTTTTCACCTTCTCAATTTTAATCAGAGATTTCCTGGTGTTTAGTCAAACTGAAAGAGCGTCTGTTAGAAATTGGGAATTTTAAGCAGACGACCAATATGTTTTTAATAGTTGCTTATTGTCATATAGGAAAAAAAATGATTAACTACCGAAACCGAGGTTCGAGCGTGACACTCTGGATTTATGTTTCCCGCCAGGTGTATAAATAGCGGTGTCAGATTACTGGCTGCAGTGATTATTGAGTGACTATTGAATGGAACTATCCAGTCGAATTAGCGTGAATTATTGTGCGTCGATGATTTGGGTTTTGATTTAGGATTTACCGGGACGTTAAGCCGAGCCGCGCTACTAACAACGTATTCACTGAAATGATTAATTATCTTTGGTTGACTTTTACTTCTTTGTTCTTGTTAAGTATTTATTTGCGGTTGTAATTAAATACTGTTTTATCTCAACATCGAAGTCTTGAGTTGTACTTAATTATTAACAGGTGCCATATATCACAAGACTTATGAAACTTCGTCGGAAGCACTGTAAAAGCAATGAAGTAGCAAATGAGAACTTAAAATTCTTAAATACTTACCTGGTATCTTTATGCCGACGAAGTTTAAATTGATATTACCTCATGCCCCTAGGCGGGAGGGGGGGCATCTCACAGATAGTACCTCTGCTTCGTGGGGAGACTGGGATAATTACCCGGCGCCCGAGGCGTCCTCTAAAGGCAACTGTCGGTGGGGATTTATCAGTTTTTGTACGGTGTTTCCGAAAACGCACATTAAACTTCGACCTTGTATCACATTCTGTTGCAGCGTGGGCGCCCGGGTAAATTTAAGACCTTGCTAACCATTGAGTTGTAATAATCGTCGAGCCGATGTGCTATTGGCGGTTGGTTGCTATTGATACAAAGTGAAGATAATTGATATTTCACACACACTTCTATGTGTCGTGTCACTTCAGGACGTTGCCGATCATGGCTCTCCACAATGTTCTGTCCTTTGTAGCTCTTACTAAATTTTGTCTTTATGTTATCTCACCTAAACCCAGTTCTGTCATCCTTTTACTGAAGCTCTCTAGTTAGGTTGCGCGTTGTTTTCCTCTATCCATCTTCAAAAACATATCTACTTGCGGAAAAGACGTGACACTTGAGTTAGCTTGACCCGAGGGCCCCGGACATGATAAGAGAGATAAGACAGAAAATTCAGAAATGATTCAACGGGGAAAAAAATGGAATATTCTTGTGCGCAGATGATTAACGGAAAAGTAACACACACACACACACACACACACACACACACATATATATATATAGTTATTTTCTAAGCGTAGCTTAGATGTGGCACAAAGCAGAAAGTATGGGGCACCTAGTGAGGATGGAACTCACTTTTCAGTCGTAACTGATCTAGCGAGACAAGCTTGCTAATCATTACACCACGCCGAGGTGCCCCCCCGATATATATATATATATGATTAGTATCATTGTCAACCATTTTCACAGTCCATTGTAGAAGGTATTTTTTACAGATGGTCAGTAGTCGGACTTAACCAAACATGTTGGCCCATGACGTGTCAAGATGTAATTTTGAACTCAGAATTCGGCTGGTTGTTCTACCAAGGCTAGAAAGCTCAACCTACCTTAGTATTTTATCCAAAGCTGGTGGGTGAGTTGGGAAGAGGGTGACTGTTTTGATGCCTCTCTCTAGAATGTGAACTGTTTCAAAATACCCAATATTTTGTTTGGACGATATCGTTAAGATGGTTGTAAGTCCGCTCATGAGAATATGCATTTCTGCAATAATAACTGATAACATTCTTGATTTTGCCTTCCATATTAACCGAATTTCGATATTCATTATATCTTCGTCTTCTTCTTGGTGTCATGTCCCTTCAGGACGTGGAAATGGGCGTTCGTAGCTCTCCACAACTTCCTAATATTTGTAGTTCTTAGTAAAATTTGTCTTTGTGCTGTCTCCTAATACACTGCTTTCCTCTGCCCGACTCTTGTTTTCCATCTGTTCTGTGAGTGTCAATTTTTTAATTTTTCTCATTATGTACCCGAGAAATTGCAACCTTAAAGAAAATTACTCTTTGAAAGAAAAAAAAATCAACAAAATTATTTTTTAAGAATTGCATCCTTTGGGATATAAACATCAAAGAGAAATCATTTAATGTTGCCAAAGCTACGATGTCTAATTGATTGCATAGAATTGGTCTGTCTGTATAATAATTGTCAGACACTATGGAACATGCTTAAGTTATCAGATATATAATATGTAATAACCCTAACATATCTATCTATGCCCATTATCTCACTGTGCCTCTCTTCCTATCTATCTCTGTATCTATGGCCATTCTCTCACTCTGCCTATCTATCTATCTATCTATCTATCTATCTATCTATCTACCACTATGCCTCTCTTCCTATCTATCTGTACCCATTTTCTCACTCTATCTATCTATCTATCTATCTATCTATCTATCTATCTATCTATCTATCTATCTATCTATCCCCATTCTCTCACTATGCCTCTCCTCCTATCTATCTGTACCTATTTTCTCACTCTGCCTGCCTATCTGGTCATTTTATGCCGACAACTTTTTTTTTCCTGGTAGTATTCTTGTTTTGTCAAAAATCTATTTTTGTTAATATTTTTTCCTCAAAAACGTATAGCTGGTAATATTATTTTTCCAAAAAACGTCTAGCTGGTAATATTGTATTTTGGTAATATTTTTTTACAAAGTATTTCTGGTATTAAATCCTATTTTGACACTTTTATAATGCTTTTTACCTCCGTTTAGGGGTTAACTATTTGCCCATATCTGGGACCCTAACAGGTGCTACCACCCCGGGTCAGTGTGGACCTGGGAACACAAGCAATTAAGAGGAGGTTCCACGCTCCTCAAAACCCCCTGATCAGAGGACTTGCTGTTGGACGTAGTTTATCGTCTTACCCAGGACGCGGATGTAGTTTATCGTCTTACCCAGGACGCGGATGTAGTTTATCGTCTTACCCAGGACGCGGATGTAGTTTATCGTCATACCCAGGATGCGGATGTAATGTAATACTAGGGTTAGCTACTACTGTTGGCCAACGTTTACATGGTCAACATGTCAGCGGATTATCTGTCCTTTCCTAAGTTTCACAGCTACGGTATTACAGGACGACTATTTGATTTAATCCAATCATTTCTTTCAAATCGTGAAATGAAGGTCTTTCTGAACGGGCACGCTTCCAGATCCTTCTTTTTGAATTCGGTGTTCCCCAATGTTCTAGCCTGGGTCCTAGACTGTCATCAGCTTCCAAGTAGGCATCTATGCAGATGATACTACCATTAACTCCTGTCTCAGTAGTAAACCCGGCAGCGCTGACAAAGTCAACCTTGCCGCTGCTCTCGAAAAGGACCTTCAATTAGTGGTTACGTTGGGTAGGAAATGGCTTGTAAATTTTAATGCCTCCAAAACGAACAGTTCTCATTTAGACACCACAGAGATAATTCCCTGACCGCCATTAGCATGGTTGATGCTAGACTCCAGGAGAGTGTCTCACCGTGCCTTCTTGGCCTCACGCTTGCGAATGACGTGAAGTGGAACAACTACATTGAATCAATAGCTGCATCTGCTGCAAGGAAAGTTGGCTCACCGTGTCATATCAGAAGGTTTTTCGCGTCAGAGTCCATATTACATATCTACACATCTACCATTCGTCCGTGCATTGAGTACTGTTGCCATATCTAGTCTGGTGCCCCAGCTGTTCATATCGAAGTTGTCGACAAAATCAAAAGAAGGATCTGCAATGTAATCGATCACTTTCTCAGTCACTTTCTCACATGGCTTCCCTCTGTTTTTTCTACAAATATTTTCATGGCAACTGTTCTGTTCCCTGGGGCGCGACTACATAAATTTAAGCGTGTTACTAGACTAGCATCTAGGTCCCACCCCTTTACCGTTGAAATAGTTAAATATAACCGCCACTTTTACTCTAACAGTTTTTTTTCTTGCACTTCTCGCCCGTGGAACTCCCTTCCGTTTACTTGCTTCTCTGATTACAATCTTCAAAAATTTAAATGCAACGTCGCTCGCCATCTTCTGATCATCTTCGTTCATCTTTTATCCTTTCCTCATTCCCCCTAAACACTGTTTTTTTTTTCTCTCACTTTCATTCTATGTAACCCCCTGCGAACCAGTGACACTCCCGCGTTGCTGGGGTGAAATGCTTAAAAAAATTCATTGTTCTCTGTACCGAAATGGGGTCTGACCATTTTTTACTACCCCAGGGGTCCAGTTTTCCTGGGTGTTGAAGGCGCTTACGAAATCCTGATCTCCTTTTATTTAATCCTTCTGCCTGTCGCTTTCATTGGTTACTGCTTGTTTTTCATACATGCATTGCTCTAGATCCGGATAAATTCTACTGGAATCCTGGGCATGACGATTAACTACATCCGACAGCAAGGCTTCTGATCAGGAGATTGAAGGTTTTGAAAAGCAAGGAACCACCTCTTAATTTCTGTTCCCAGGTCCACCCTGACCTGGAGTGGTAGCACCTGTTAGGGTCACAGCTATGGGTAAATAGTGAACCTTCAAACAAAAACAAAAGATTATGAAAGTATAAAAATACATTTTTATAGTAAAATATCAGCAATATGTTTTTAGAATAAAAAATTAACAACAATACCTATTTAGAGGGAAATTGCCAACAATATAATTTTATAGCAAAATGAACAACACTATATTTTATCTGTAGTTGAAGGCATACAGTTGCGTTCAAAATATTCAGATTTCGGCATTAAATAACCCATAGAGGTGTTGATATGGCACTAAACAAAATCAATCAATCAACCAACGAACCTTACTTAGTTGTGGACAGTTTTCTTTTCATCAGCAGTTCAGCTTGTGACGGTTCATTCTGGTATGATGAAATATTGTAAGAATATTCTTCAAGCACGAGTTTCTATATCTCCATCCAGTAGCTTATTAGAGATTCCCTAAAGAACTGCAGAGCCCTCTCTGCTTGACCATTCGTTACAGGATATTATGGTGATGTGTTTTATGCCATTACTGGTTATCTGGCATCTCGTCTATAGTCACTCTCCCACAGACGTGCTGTGGCTTCCCTCTGTCTTTTCTACAAGTATTTTCATGGCAACTGCCCTGACGAGCTACTTTCATTGGCTCCCAAAATGCATAAATTTAAGGTTGGCATCTCGGTCCCACCTTTTCACTGTCGAAACGGTTAAACGTAGCCGTCTCTTCTACTTCAATAGCTTCTTATGTCGCACTTCCTGTCAATGGAATTTCCTCCTTCTTCCTTGCTTCCCTGATAGCTATAATCTTTAAATATTCAAATGCAATGTCAATCGACATCTTCTGATGCCTTGATCCTGATCCCCGCTTTTCTCTGTGTCCTTTCCTCTTATATATTTGGTGTAACTTCCTATTTTATTCCCCCACTCTTGGCATTCAGTCGAAGTACGCTAAGCTGAGTAACTATTTATACTCCTGTTTTATGTAATCTGTTGCGGTCACTGGATTAATTGCATATTCTCCACCGGTGTCTGTGATAAGTGTTCGATCCCAAGAAAAAGCCAGGATTTCAAAGACTCATTTTTAATGCAGACAGACAGGACCTCTTTACATAGATTTGGCAAAACATGATCTTCTTACTCTTATACATCTCCATTTAGTAATTTGCCAGACTAAACAAGGCTTAATTATTACACGCATCTCTAATGTTAAGTTTTATGTTAAAGTTCATTTAAATTGCTTTATTGTTATCAAGTTTCATAAAAGTATACAATTTACTGGTTGCAGAGTACGAAAAACATGATATTACTCTTCTTACATATAGATTTTATATATGATTTTATTTATTTCAATTTAAGAGTTAATCTATGTGATTACATGCCTTTTCTGGACATCGCTTAAGGCCGCTAGATGGCGTTCAATCAGGACTATAAAAAGAAGAGATATAAACACTATTTTCTCTTTTTTTGTTTACTCAGGCGTGGGATACAGTAGATAGAAATGGTATCCAGTAGTCCCCGTTTTCTTTCCGCGGGCAAGCCGAATTCTAAATGATTTTTTCTCCTGTACACACCTAAATATAGTTTTCTCTTTTTTCTTCTTTTGTAAGCTATGTTGTTCTTTATATAGATATATGTATAAAAATTTTCTGTGCTGGATCCATTTATCATGAAAGTTCTCCCCACCAAGTAACTAATAATCCCGCTACAAAAATATTGACGTGTTTACCAAACGCTTTTTTATTTGATGAGCCTGAAGTTTGATTTTGCTTTGCTGTAAGAGAATGAGATTAACATTTTCAGTTAGTGGCAAGTGGATCTTTAACAAAGGTCATTTTTTTAATTTTTAAAATTTTCCATCAGTTGACATTTCGAAAAAGACTTTCTGATAATAAACACATGGTTATTCATTTTTAAACTATATGCCTCCTCTTGTAGGTTGAGCACTTTGGAAAAAAGGGAATTTGTCTGCTGCTACTAATTAACGCTAAAAGCTCTTCTTCATGAAGCCATTAATGCTCTTCTTCATGGTAGCCATTAATGCTTATATATTGTATATAATGCGTTAAAAATTCCCTTTCTCCGTGTGTGTCTTGTCCATTTTTTATTTCCTATACTTTGCAATAGGACTGGTTATTATTCTGAATTATTTTTCATGTTTCGCATTCACTATTTATTTCCTTTGTTCTTTATCTGCATCTTCTTTTCTCACTCTCATTTTCTATCTGTTAGTTCTCTCTCTATTTTACCTTTTGAAATTACTAGCTGATATCTTTTTAAGTAGTTTAACAATTTTAAATATTTCCTATGCTGAGAGTTTAATCTTATACTGAACGA
>OZ038476.1:17282322-17419822 GCA_964036315.1 Acanthosepion esculentum | reverse complement strand
TTGTATACCAATGCAATATCTCTTCTATTGAAAATTCTGAAAACATAAAAATGCACAAGCCATGAGTTCAAAAAACGTTTTAACCAACATCAAAGTTCATTTAGGATAAATAAATTTAGAAATCAAACAGTTCTCTCAAAGTACTTCTGGCACATAAAAGAATCCAATAAAAAACCTACAGTAAAATGGAAGTTAATAAGAAAAGCTAGAATATGTAGGTCATTAAATGACCCATGTATTTTGTCCATACATGAGAAACTATATCTTACTAATTTTATAAAAAATAAAAATTTACTGAATCAGAGAAATGAAATAGCTAAATTTCCTTAAATAATATTTAAAAATAAAATTAAAAAATGCGACCTGGTAATATACATGCTTATATTTGATATGAAAAAATAATTTTATATGCTGTAAGTAATTCTATTACAGATACTTGTTTTAAAATATATATAGTCTATTAAAAATTAAAAATTAAAATATTTTAAAATTTGTAGTTAAATAAAACGTATGCTAACCTAAACATCCCCCCAAAAATCTATAAGTATACAAATAGAAAAAATGCCGAAAGAATTTTTTGCCGTTAACAATAAAATTAAAAAAAACAAGCCCAGACGACATGCATTTAACAGATGTCAGAATTCATTGAAATATTACACACCTAACCTCCCTAAACTCAACCCCTTTTTCGAACGTAAATAATAACTGATACAACAAAAGTTAATAAAAATGAACACGCTACCATTCCTTGTCTGAATGATTGGATTTCTCTGTATCCTTGGAAACAGTAAATTATGAATATTTCTGGGCGGTTAAAACTCAGTAAAATTAAAAAATAAGTTACTCCAAATTTCGCTTGAGGATGAAATGGAACTAATGTTTTTAATTTAATTACAAAATTAAATTTGAAGATTTTAGCTTCCATTTTTGAAACGTGGTTATAACTGTGTAGCGAAAAAAAACATATTTTAAATCAGTTAATTTATAATATATATATGTATATATATATATGTATATATATGTATATATATGTATATATATATGTATATATCTATCTATATTGTTATATATATGTATGTATATAGGTATGCATATATATATGTATATATATATATGTATATATATATGTATATATATATATTTATGTTTATGTATGTATATATATATGTATATATATATGAATATGTATGTATGTATATATATATAAGTATATACATATGCATATATACATGTATATATATGTGTATATATATGTATATATATATGTATATATGAATGTGTATATATATGTATATATATGTATATATGAATGTATATATATATGTATATATGAATGTATATATATATATGTATATGTATATGTATATATATGTATATATGTATATGTATATATATGTATATATGTATATATATATGTATATATATGAATATATATATGTATATATATATGTATGTATATAT
The DNA here is from genome assembly GCA_964036315.1 of Acanthosepion esculentum. Lineage (NCBI taxonomy): Eukaryota > Metazoa > Mollusca > Cephalopoda > Sepiida > Sepiidae > Acanthosepion > Acanthosepion esculentum. The sequence continues at coordinate 17,418,361 of OZ038476.1, read as the reverse complement.
ATACTTATATATATATGTATATATATATGTATACATATATATATGTATATATATATGGATATGTATATATATATGGATATGTATATTATATATATATATGTATGTATATATATCGTGTGTTCCAAAAATTGTCATCATTTAAAAAGCGATTATCTTGAAAACTACTAAGACTAGCTCAATGAAATTGAGCAGTTTAGGTGTTGAATATCATAAGGTCATTATGGGACCGATTTCATAAGTGTCCAATATCTGCACCGCCTGTGACACGTCACACGTTAAGTCGGTAGTTATGCTCTTGCCAAACACGCTGTAGTATGTCTCCGGTAACATTATCCAGTGCGGAAGTGATTTGAGTTCATCAATGCTCGCAGGAAGAGGGGGAACATAGACCAGTCCCTTCACATGCCCCCATAAAAAAAATCACACGGGGACAAGTCCGATGAACGCGGCGGCAATTTCTTGAGACAATGTCTTCATCTCCACCACGCCCTGGCAGATTCTCATTGAGATAAGAACGTACTGTCTTCCATTAAATATAAAATCTTGATCTGTTTTTATACATTCTGTGAAAATTTGAGGTTATTTCAACAAGAATTGCCAAAATTATTGGCCTGTGAAATGATATCAAATTTTTGGGGACACTCTGTATATTTAAAAAAATCGCTGACATTTTAGCCTATTTGAAACCATTCCAAAGTGATATGTAATGTATCTCGTCTGAAACTAGACAGCTTCCAGATTTCAGAATTGGTTCAAATTTGTCTTAACTCCAAGTATTCAACAAGATATAATCATTTGAGTTTAATCAGTACTCGCAAATATTTTAATCATTTATTATTAATATAATCAGTTCTGGATAATTGCTTTTTTTTCTTTTTTTCTGTGCAAGTCCGTGGAATTTTGTTAAAATTAATGTTATCAGTGCCAGATTTTACTTGAAACTCTTTCAAAAATGGTCTATATCAAATTAATTTTGGAGCCCTACAATACTAAAATTGAGTCATGTTTTTGCTATATTTTGCCTACTTTTTGTATCTGACCCTCCCGTCCATGCCGGAGACATTTTTCTTCTTTTTAGTGTAAGTTCACAAATATTAAAACAACTTAAATCTGTTCCTTACTCAGTTCCTTTGATACATTAAATTGGTCATTACCGGCATTTGGCACCATATGCCAGGCACCAAGTATCAATTGTCGACATAACTTTCCTTGTATTTCAGAAAATAATGATTTTTACCTGTCTTAGAATGCTGAATCCGTTGAAAATCACACACAAAGAAGTCGAAACGGATTAAATGCAAAATTTACTTTTCCCTGCAAGCGAGGGTTTCTAGAATAAAATCCCTTTTGTTCATTGGAAATGTGAAAGTTTTGTATTAATCTTCATTTTAAGTAATGTAATATTAACAGTTTCATAACTGAGATAAAAAAAAATCATTCCAGAGGCTCGAATACCACAAATATCTGATTGGCTATATTGTGTGAGCCAACTGTGTTATAATAAAGCATTTAGTATAATTCTCTTTGGTAGCAATGCACAAATTAATTAAAATAATACTGAAAAGTAGAACGCATTTCGATACATTCCTTTAGTAGAAATTATTCAAAGTTATTAATGCACATGTCTAATACTTTTTTTGCAGTTTTTTTTAGTTTTATTCAATTTTATTTTATTTTATTTTTTTAACAAAATGTCTACGTCTGGTGTGTGTATTGTGAATATTTAAGATGGGTTCTTATATTTTCAGCAAATGGGCAGCAACTGGAAACCTGATTTCTTTTTCTCCCTTTCTCTTCTTAGATGGGAAGGGTAATTATTCTCACACGTACTCAAACAATGTGCCACAAGGCCGATTTTAGAGTGGGATTTTCACAGGTATTAGAGCAATAATTGCTTAAGCCTTCTTGGCAATTCCTCTTTGAGGATGCCTCAGGTCATCAGAAGTTTTTTTTTTTTCTTTTTTGTTCACATCTAAAACATATACGGACGTTGTAATAAGCCACCTGTTCAGCGTGACTTTTAGCCAGTAAGATATAAAATAGGATTTGCAAATCAATTATACTAACCTGATACCTCGGATCAACGCTATTTATCGGCGTGAGAATTCGAAAATAGTTTTATGTCGTGATAGGTATTTTTTACCGACGGAATCTATTTTGTTCATTTATAAGTCTAACATTAGTCCGTGCATCGAATATTGCTGTCAAATCTGGCCTGGTGCTTCTGATATATATCTAGAAATTCTTGATAAAATCCAAAGAAGGATATGCAACGTTTTGTTCCTGATCTGTCATCTAGCCTTCAGTCACTTTCTCACCGCTGTAACGTAACTTCCCTTTGCCTTTTCTATTAATATTTTCATGGTAATTGTTCCGATGAGCTTTCCTTTTTGGTACCTCATCTTCACAAATTTAAGCGCAGTACTAGATTGGCTGCAAGGTCTCATCATTTAATTCTTGAAATCTATAACTGTAATCGTAAGTTCTGCGTTAATAGTTTCTTCTTCAGCACTTGTGGAACACATTTCCAGCCTCCTGCTTTCCTGTCAAATAAGATCTTAAAAAAACAAATGCAATGTATTTCGTCATTTTCCGTCCCCTTGAATCCTGTTCATTTATTGTCCTCCGTTTCTTTTATTATCATCTTAGTTTCTGTTATAGCCTTGCTTGGGGTGAAATGATTAAAAAAAGTCTAATTCAATAATTAGGTTATATTTCTTGCATCTATTGACGAAAACCTTTATCCATTACTGACCTAGATATGTCTAAAAAGCCACGTAAAACAATCTTAAGAAAAAGAAAGAAAAAGAAAGAAAAAGAAAGAAGGAGCCGCTCGGTCTAACTCTAATCTCGAAAAGAGCTTTAATTACTTAAAACAAATTTGATTTATCAAACCTTCGCAAATTTTCCAATTTCTAAAAACGTGTCAAATTCCCTTTATTGCTATAAAATGGGAAGTAAAATAAAATTCTATTTTTTTTTATTTCATTTTATTCATATCACATGGGCTTTCGAAATTCGTTCATGACTTTGTTGCTAATGTTTTATTCTTATTCGGCAAATTCTTCGACGCTCATAAAACCTACGGTAACTTAAATTCTTCGTGTCATATAGTGCCGGGTTTACATATAGACCAAGTGGCCTCGATCCAGGACTTCATTGTTCTGGGGGTCCTCTACTAACGTTAAAACGAATACATTGTATGGATATTATTACTGTTACAAATAATAATAATAATAATAATAATAATAATAATAATAATGAAAATTACAAATAAAATACAATAATAATATTTAAACCTTGTTTAAAATAAATTAAATAAAAATAATAAGATTACTCCCAGCATGCAACAATAACTATTCCTGCCGGAAATACGGACATCTCGCCAAAAGACGTTATATTCGCTCTCTTCACCTAAGAACTGTTGGGATGACCACGCGTGTGTAACTTCCCTCAGTGATAGGACGTATGATATTACGGAGTAACTTCTCCCTTTTATAACATGAACATTATGAGAATTGTAATGTAAAATGCACACACAGATACATAAATAAACTTGTATGAAATTCCCAGACAATTTGTCATGCCTTCTCTGTATTGTGTACATTTATTTTTTATGTTTTTATCTTCATAAAAACAAGACTAAAATCCTACTACTACTATTCCTATGGTATGAGTGAATACCCCCCAACATACATAAATGAATGGCAAGCATCAAATCGCATGTGTGTATAAAATAGTGACAAAAGTGTTTTTGATATTTAACATTCCATTCTTACGTAAATCATTTTAAGATGTAAAAAGTAAACATTGCATTTAATTAGGTGCGATGAAAATTGGGCATACATGAAAAGATGCCCGAAAAAATTCATTTTTTTTAGGGGAAAAACAAAAGGATGTTTATATGTAAAAGCTATTTTTTAATCCTTGTTAGAACATTCGGAATTTTGGTTGAATTGGATGTTTTTCTGGCGTGTACGTGGCGCCATAAATTTGTAGGGAAAATTTGTGCGCTTTTTTGCTGTGTAAAAACATTGATTTGTAAATTCTTGCAAAATCAGATAATTGTCGGATTTTAGTGATACTTTCAGAACTTATTCGTAAATATATGACATTTTTGAAACATTTATTTTAAGAAAATCTTGGTAAATATATTTTTGGCATGTTTTACCCACCACTCACATAATCGTATGAAATTTCGAGAAATTCTTTTCTGTAGCGCTTAATGTTTATGTTAGTTATAAGGACAAGTCTTTGGAGGTTTTAAATCATAGATTTTTTTTTGCCAAATAAGACCTCCAATTACAGAAAATCTGCTCAGAATCGTAAAATAAAAAATGAAATAAAACTAATACATTATTTAATTAGAAAGTCTTTTATTTGTTTTTATGAATAAAAAACATCTGACGGACAATATTGTCTTATGAAAAAAAATTCGAATGAATGAATTTTTACAAGAATTGTTTTAATTTTCTTTTAAAATTTTAATTAGAATAATTTATAATCGTTTAAAATTTGAAGCGGTCAAGTGCTATTGTTATTAAATAAAGACTGTATTTATTAGTCATAAATTGAAAAGCTTACTTCCAATTCAGCAACACCCAGTATTTTAAAAAAACAAAACAATTTTGAATTTTTTATGTATAAACGTACTGATTTTTGTAAATACGGACGTCCATATATGACATTATCAGAAAATAAGAGCGGTAACTGTAGTAATTTTTAAAAATTTATTGGTAATTTCCTAACAAGCATCTTCTTCAACAAGCATCTAGTAAGACTATGAAGACAAAGTAACGGAAATTCAATAAAATATTAGAATGGTTAAAATATTTTAATTTTTTAAGATGACTGGGTTGTTAATATATATAAAAAAAACCTTTACGTTGTATTCGTTGTGTAATTTTATTACAGTTTTCTCCCCCTTAAATCTCCCTTAATTTTATTACAGTTATCTCTCAAATATCAAGCTGTCGATAAATGTATCTGTTGTGGGGCTCTTCTCTTCTACACAAGATGGGCTCGCCTAAAGTATACTTATACTGACAGAGTTGGAGACAGTGTAGAGATAGGTTGAGACAAGGTTGAGATACGTTGAGACAGGGTGAGAGACACGGAGACAGACACAGGGTGTCCACCGAGAGTTATACGAGATTCAGAGAGAGAGAGAGAGAGAGAGAGAGAGAGAGAGAGAGAGAGAGAGAATTACGGCTTCACTTACAGAGACTTGTACATATACTTTCTACTAACCCGCATTTCTAGACTACTAATCTTCATTTCAAGTTTGTATTCTTTCATTCAATACACTTATTTTCCTATTTCAATTACTGGCGTTGTTTATTTATTTGTGCAGGATTCCATCCCCGGAATCCAGAACAATTTGGTGACGAGAACTTCGGACCCACACGGAAAGAAAAAAAAAATTTCTCTCGTCACCACAACAACTTGGCGACGAGGACTTCGGACACACACGGAAAGAAAAAAAAATTGCCGTTGCCAGCGTCCACAACAACTGGGCGACAAAGATTTACGAGGATTTTTGCGTGACCACCGTGATTAAAGGGTACTTCCTCAAAATACGGAAAATCGAGGTTTTCGTAAGACTCTTATCATGGAGGATTTTAAAAGTATTTTGGTAGAACTTGTAAAATACCAAAATGAACAGCAACTACAACTCCAAGAAAGAATGGAAGAGAAGTGTCAAAAACAATTGCTCTCTCAACAGGAAAAAATGGAAAATGTAATACTACAAACACAGAAGGAAAATCAAGAAAGACAGCTCGAGTTTCAGAAGGAATATCAAGAAAGACAAATGCAACTCCAGGAATTAATATTAAAAGTAACGGGTAACACACAACAAAAGAATATCGAAAAAGAGGTGACTTTTTCTCAAGGCGCAGTTTGGAACACAATAGAAACATTTAAATACTCTCTAGAAAATGATAAAAATTTCTTTGACTATTACAGACGTCATGAAGACATTTTCAACATTGATTGCCAAAATTGGACGGAAGCTAAGAAGCTACGTTTATTACTCAGGAAATTGGGAACAGAGGAGTACACAAAATTTGTGGACTATATCCTACCGAAAAAGACAAACGATTTGACGTTTGACGAGGCAGTTACATGCCTTACGGAGCTCTTCAGTCCAAAGACTTCACTTTTTCACAAAAAGGTGGAAATGTCTCAACCTCGTAAAAAGCGAAAATGAGAACTACTCCACGTTCACCGCAATCGTAAACAAACATTGCGATGACTTTAAATTGGCAGAACTGACCCCGGATAATTTAAGTGTCTTATTTTCGTACAAGGATTAGTCTCAGCCAAGGACAGCGAAATGCGCAAAAGAATGCTCTCGAAGCTTCAAAACGAGCCTGGATTAACGCTACAAAAATTGTCAGAAGACTGCTAAAATGCTTGAGCATAAAAAAGACTCTAAGGATATCGAGGAATCGGGAGTAGCATACATACGTAAGTTTACGATTTTCACCCCCCCCCCCGGAAGAAAAACAAATAATTCATGATAAAGGAAAAATTACAAGGTATAAGGCGATTAACGACAGAGATCAAAGCAAATATACCCCCCTCATCTGCATGTTACAGATATGATGGATTACACTGGAATAAAAACTGTAGATTCAAATACAAGAACTGTTTAGCTTGTGGAAAAATGGCACATAAGGCATCTCAATGCAGAAACAAAAACACACTAGTAGGGTAAGAACTACTAGAATGGACTACGAAGACAAACTAAACACAAGAAAATACGTAGAACTCGAGATTTTAAATAAGAAGGTAAAATTACAGTTAGACTCAGGTTCGGATCTAACTATAATTAATTTACAAACATGGAGGAAGCTAAATAGACCGACCATGAAGCATACACAGAAAATCGCTACGTCTGTTACAGGGAAGCGTATCAAATTTGAAGAAGTAATTCTAAACGTAAAATTCCATGGAAAAACGAAACAATTGAAGATATTTGTAATGAAAGACACAGGAAATTTGGTGGGCACAGATTGGATGTAAAAATTTGACGTATGGGATTTACCTATTAGCACATTTTGTAAGAAAATAGAGTGCGAGCCGTCAGAAGCTACAAAATTAAAAGAAGAACTACACAGTCAATTCCCCGAAGTATTCTCGAGCGGTTTGGGACGATGTAATAAGTTTGCAGTTAAAATTGAACTAAAGGAAAATGTTCAGCCAGTATTCAAGAAAAAGCGAAACGTGCCTTTCGCAACCATAGAAAAAACTGACAATGAGTTAGATAGATTGGTACAAACTGGAATCCTTTCACAAATCGAATTCAGTGAATGGGCGGCACCAATGGTCTACGTAAAGAAAAAATCCGGAGAAACCCGTGTTTGCGCAGATTTCTCGACTAGGTTAAACAAGTCTATCAAGGATTATCACTACCCATTGCCAAGCCCGGAGGAAATATTTACCAAGCTTAACGGTAGTAAGGTATATTCTAAGATTGATTTAAGTGAAGCTTATCTTCAGATTCCAGTAGAAGAAGAAAGTACAAAAAGTTTATGTATCAATACTCACAGAGGACTTTACAAATTTAACAGATTCCCATTTGGGATAAAAGTAGCACCGTCAATCTTCCAACAGACTATGGATACCATGCTCATGGGACCGAACTTTGATACTGCTTACTTAGACGACATTTTAAACAAAAGCGATAATGTAGGAGAACACGCAACACACATTAAAGAAGTCTTTAAAAGAATTCAGGATTTTGGTTTTAAAGTGAAGGAGAAAAATGCGATTTTTTTCTAAAAGAAATCAAGTATCTAGGCCATATAATCAATGAAAGTCGCAGAAAACCAGATCCACATAGGGCATCTGCAATAAAAAAAATATGCCTGAGCCGAAAAATGTCGCAGACTTGCAAAACTTTCTTGGTCTAGCAAACTATTACGGTGAATTCATTGAAAACATGCACAAATTGAGGGCTCCTCTCAAAGAATTATTGAAAAAAGAGAACTAATGGAACTGGACGGAAGATTGTCAGAAAGCTTTTAAGGAGATCATAAAGAAATTAACGTCTGACCTAGCACTGACGCATTTTGATCCCAAACTGGAAATTATCATTGCTAGTGACGCAAGCTCACACGAAGTGGGAGATGTATATTACAAAAGATGCAGGACGGCACAAGGAAACCTATAGCTCACGCATCTAGATCGTTGTTACCAACAGAGAGGAATTATTCGCAAATTGAGAAAGAAGCGTTAGGCATAATATTCGCCATAACTCGCTTCCACAGATACATATATAGAAGAGAGTTTACTCTTCAAACTGACTATAAACCTCTTCTCACTATATTCGGATCGAAAATAGGACTACTAATTTACACAGTCAACAGACTTCTGAGATGAGGAACTATATTATTGAAATATAATTTCAAACTAGAGTTCCTACCGTCAAAGAAAATTGGTCATGCGGATGGATTGTCTAGATTGTTACCTGCGAAATGCGAACCTCTGGAAGACTCTGTAATAGCGGCTTTGCGAGCCGAAGACGAAATTAGTAAAGTGCTAAACAATACAGTAAGGGAATTACCAGTGACCTTGTTAGAAATCAGAAGAGAAGCTGAAATGGATGAATTCATACAACGCATAAAAAGAAAAATAGAAGAAAAAGAAAGAAATCTAGCGGACAGTCTTTCAATTTGTGATCACGTATTACTTTATAATGAAAGAGTGGTCAAACCCAAATCTTTACAAAGACGAATTCTGAAAGACTCATCTAAGACACTCAGGGAAAAATCGTATAAAAGCGTTAATGAGAAGTTTCGTGTACTGGCCTAATATGGATAACGACATTACTCAAATGGTAGAAAAATGTAGAGGCTGTGCTGCGGCAGCAAAGGCACCACCTATTATACAAAAACCATGACCTAAGGTGGACAGACCTTGGTCTAGAATCCATGCGGACTATGCAGAACCCATAGATGGATATTACTACTTGATAACGGTAGATAGCTTTAGCAAGTGGCCAGAAGTTTTCAGATACAAAAACCCTACGGCGGAAAACACTATTAATTGTCTACACGAGTTATTCGCAAGATTCGGCGTGGTAGATTGCCTTGTAACGGATAATGGTACCCAATTCACCTCGAGCGACTTTCAAGAATTCTGTGCAACTTATCAAGTCAAACATTAAAATAGCACCATACCATCCACGATCTAACGGGCAAGCCGAAAGGTTTGTGGACACGCTTAAGAGAGCCTTGAAAAAAGTAGAGGACGTACCAACAGAAAGAGCCATACAACAGTTCATACAAGTCTACAGAATCACCCCGAACGGAAACATACCATCTGGCCTTTCGCCAGCTGAAGTGATGTGTGCCTGCAAAATACGGTCTGTTTTTGATAAACTATTACCCAGCAAAAATAAAAACCGGCATACACCGATAGTGCCTAAAAGATCCTTCAAACCAGGCGAACGGGTCTATTTCAGAATGTTTAAGAATAACATGGCATACTGGGAACCAGGTACGATAATAAGCAGACTGGGGAATGTTCTGTACACGATCCAAGGCGAAAAATTCACTCACAGGAGACACATCAATCAGATACAAAAAAGACGGGTAGAGGAGCCAAGCTCGTCACCTTCGGAAAATGAAGACTCAATGGAGGCGATTTTTGAAGCATTTGAAATTCAAAGACCGCAAGTAACCACGGAGATTAGAAGAACAAGCAGGAAAGTAAAATTCACAGAACCGCTAATAATAGACCATAAGCGGAAAAGATATTAACTCCCCCCCAAAAAGAAGCTATGGAGGGGGTGTTGTGGGGATCTCCCCTTTTACACAAGATGGGCTCGCCTAAAGTATACTTATATTGACAGAGTTGGAGACAGTGTGGAGATACGTTGAGACAGGGTGAGAGACACGGAGACAGACACAGGGTGTCCACCGAGAGTTATACGAGAGTCAGAGAGGGTTAGGGTTAGGGTTGGGTTAGGGTTAGGGTTTAGGGTTAGGGTTACGGCAGGGTTAGTCAGAGAGAGAGAGAGAGAGAGAGGGGGAGAGAGAGAGAGAGAGAGTTACGGCTTCAGTTACAGAGACTTGTACATATACTTTCTACTAACCCGCATTTCTGGACTATTAATCTACATTTCAAGTTTGTATTCTTACGTTCAATACACTTATTTTCCTATTTCAATTACTGGCGTTGTTTATTTGTGCAGGATCCCATCCCCGGAATCCACAACAGTATCAAAACTTCATAAAAACAACCACCTCTGTTTTTAAAAAAATGCTTTTCTGCAATATTTTAAACTAAAAGTAATATTTGTTTCAATTAAGATTAATTAAACTTTAAATCAGCGATTTTTCTCAAATAAGGGTTCAGAAAAGTATATTTTATTTTCGAAAGATTTTGTAATAAAGAGAATTACGTTGTGTTGACAGATTTGTCAATATGAATGATTTCATTGATTTTATTGATAATCAGAAAAATAATTCTAATCAACTTAAATTCGGTTTGAAATACAGTGACGTATTTTGTTTATTAGAAATATTAAATTTAATCTATTAACTTTGAATTAAAACTAAAATAAAATCTTCAAGAAATATATTTCATTTTTAAAATGCATTTTAAACTTTCGGTATCCCTTTTTTTCTTTTCTTTTTATTTTGAGATACCTACATTTAATATATGCTTAGCATAGAAAATGATGAAATCAGACTCTTTGATGACAAGTGTTGAGTTTTCAGTAAAGAAAACACGAAGGCAGATCTCAAGACACCATTTTAGTGAATTCAGTGATAAAATAGAAAGCCATGAAACATGACGATTTTGTCAAAGTTCTTATAATTGTTATTAAATACATTTCTTATTTGGGTGTCACATTTAAGAAGTCAACATGGATTAATACTGTAATTTCAGCTTCGTTCTATTTGTCGCCCTAGATTCATGCACTTTTAACTTTCATTATGTTTCTTGTGAGCAGGTGCTGAGCTCATCAAATGTTCCTTTTCACGGGCCTCCTCCTTACTCTAATATAGTCCTATTTTCAATCTTAAAGGGTAATTAATCGGTAAAATGTTGAATTTTTCTTTAATTTTTGTGACACATTTAACAGAATTGCATATATTTTTTTACACACTCTTCATTTTTTAAAATCAGGATTTATGGATTAATTTTATATTTATGCTTAATTTCTCCGCCCCCACCCCTTATAGAATTTTAAACTTACATGTTGGATGTATTTTAGATGTGTGCGTGTGCATAGATAAAAGAAGAAGCATACAAAAAATTGGAGTTTTACTACGAACCGTTTATTTTTCATTTTTACATAAACTGTAATGAAACAAATTTCTCAATGTCTCTTGGATGTGTCCGTTTTCGTTTTGGTCCAGGAGGACCAATGGTTATAATAGTCACACTTAAGCCAGCTTGAGAACCATAGAAATGATTGTAAACTAGCAATGCTTGCTGGGGCAGGCATATTACTGATTGCAATTCTCCTTGATAGGTATGGTTTACGCCCATTTGCATCAATTATACTGGTCAACAACAAAAAAATCAAACGGTGTCGAGAAACATCTTTTTTAGCTAATTTGAGGGCACTAAATCTGAAAATGACCTTACTTTTTCATGGTTAGCTACTATTTTTGCTGTACAGAAATGCTTAATTTTTGGGGAAAAAAGCAATTTTTCATTTTTCTGTATATATGATATTGAGGACCAATCGTTATAATGGCCACACTCAAGCCAGCCTTTTGCAGAGTTGGAACGACTAAGGGAAAGTTAGTACTTCATCGTTGGAATGTTTAAGCAAGTTTATGGTATGTCCGTTTTCTTTTTCTTGATCCAGAAGTTAGGCTAAGTAAGGATAAACATCGTTATAATGGTCGCACTCAAGTCAGTCCTGCGCAGAGTTGGAACGACCAATGAAAAGTTTATCATTTTATCATTGGGGGTTTAATTATAGTCATAAAGTTCGAACTAAAATCAGATTTGTGCTGAGTTGGAACAACCAAAGAAAATGTTTATTTACTTCATACGTAGAGATTTTGGGAGACACGGGCGAACATGTTGGAAAGTGGGAAAAGAGTTCAGTCGTCAGTGGACTAAGGAAACTAACGTTTCCCAGCCGGAATGTAATTACCATGTGGTGTTACATCTTGGAGCAAGAGGAAGAAAGAGAGAGCGAAAGAAAATGTTTATATTTTTAGACTTCAGCAGTGCCCCCTAACGGCCAAGTGGGCTAATAAAATTTCAGGTTATTTTACTATTAGTATCATGGGAAAGGGTATTTTTCTTTTCTTTTTTTTTTATTATTCCTTATTATTTTCTTTCATTTTCTCATATCTATGTTTTTAGAACGATTTTGAGTATTATCTTTTATTTTTCCTGGGTTTCTCTTTTCAGTAATTAACCACATTTAAATATTTTAAAAGGCTAAAATCTTCACATCTTGTTTAGTAGGATTTAAGACAAACAGCATTTTCTATGATGCTATTAAATTTGCCAGCATCTAGTTATGCTAATTCTTAAGTAATTTTTCTAGGCCAGGAATTAAAAAAAATGATGCTGCGACTATGTGGAAGAGATTATTTGCCTGCAATAAAAAGTCATTTATATTCGCAAGACAATTTGCATACATCAGTCACACATATTAATTTATTTTTAAACATAAATTATTATCCAGCTACACACGAGGTGGTAACTAGTTCGTTTAAAGTGAGCACCGTCCTGCGTCCGTATCGGTACAGACATATATATTTTTTACTTCCCTCGGAATTTGCCTTTTGCCCTCTACAGACAAAATATTGGCCTTGATCCTCCCCATCTTCGTAACTCGAGGGAACGAATAAGCAGCAACATAACGAATTTGTGTAAATGGTTGGCAGAAGAGGAATTAGGAGCGAAAACAAAAAGACAAGCCTTAGTAAGAATTACGAAGGAGAGGAAGTTGTGGAGAGCCATTATCGTCTCATCTTTTTACAGTTGAAATCGCTAGATGTAACCGTAAGGTCTGTGCTAACACTTTCTTTGCGGAACTCTCTTCCGGCTTCTTCCATTCCTGTCAACTTTGATCTTCAAAAATTTCAATTCACTGTCAATCGTTACCTGCTGTCTTCTTAATTCCTGTTCTTTTATTATTCTCTCTCCGTAATAGTGTTTTTCCTCGTGTTCTCTCACGATCGGTAATCCTTTGTGTTATAATGCTCGTATAACGTCGTAGTTCTGATTAATCGTATTACAAAGAAAACACCGGAACAAAAGAATAGTGAAGAAACTGTTTAATCACGTCGATTAATAATACAATAATAGCGAATACTGTAGTAAGTGCGGCAATGCGTACGAGCCACTTTGCGACTCCTGATCCAATGAATTTACGTTCCTCTCATATATCTGTGTAACGCTGGAACAAAATATTAGTGAAAAAACTGTTTAATTACATTGATAATAAAATAATAGCGAATACTGTAGTTATTGCGGTAATGCGTAAGACCCACTTTGCGACTCCCGGGTCCTATAAGCTCACGTTCCTTTCATAGTGAATGGAAGAATGTATGTTCAACAATTTAGTTTAGTTATGGTATGTCGTCTTTCTAGACAGTACCCCCACTCACCCACCCTCGTTTTAAGATACGCATTCTCTTTTCAATACGTATTTTCACTTGGATTTCCTTTCATTTCAATAACAATGTTTTCGGGTGTTTATAATTGGAGTTGGCAAGTCAGAAGTACAGTGTAACCCGGATATAAGAGAGTTGTCGGGACCGGAGAAGAAGCCTCTTATATCCGGGTTTCTCTTATATCCGGGTTTGGTTTATTATATATACATTAACACAGGCTCTAATTTGGGACCAGAGAAAATCTCCCTTATATCCGGGTTTCTCTTATATCCGGGTTACACTGCATCGTACAGCTCTTCTGTAGGTAAATCTCTATTGGGTTTTTATTTCCTTACCATATATTAAGTGCCTTTTATGCCGCCAATTTCGACCTTGTGTCATATGCATCCTCCTGCCAGCGCTGTTTACTATTTTACCATCTTCCTAACTTTCCTTTCCTGCCTTGTAAATGATGAAGAACACCTTATCTTCAGCTTAGACAGATTTTATGGTTAATTTCCATGCCAACTTTTCATTTTTCTTCTGGGTAGTAATTTGTCAAACACTGATTTAATATTCCTGACAAACATTACATCCTCGATGAAGTATTAGGGTCAGAGGTCAGCCTATAAATTCTTAAAAATTGTTAGACCATTACTTCTTCCGTTTCATCCCCGTTTGATTTCTTTAACGTTCTTTTAACGTAACAAAACGTTCCGCCTGACCATTTGATCTAGGGTGGTATGGCGGCAATTTTATGTTTTACTGCATAGTATTTTTTTTTTAAATGGAAGTCACTCGAAGTAACTTGCGGGCCATTATCAGACACTATAGTATCTTGAACTCCAAATCTCGAAAACAGTTCATAAAGAAAATTTACAGTTCCAATGGAATTAGGTCTTCTACACTTAAATATTTTCCGGCCATTTTGAAAAACTGTCGACGACAATTAAGTAATAGGTGACATTCAAAGGTCCCTCGTAATCAACATGCAACCTAGACTAATGTTTATCAGTATTAGGCCAGGGTTGATAATTTACAGGTGGTAATTTTGCCGCTAGAAATCTCTGCGTGACTTTACCAAATTTTAAATATCCTGGTCCATTTTGGGCCAATATATACAACTTCTTATGAGGGATTTCATTCTTGACATCACAGAGTATGTTCATCATGAAACTACATTAAAATTCCTCTTTGCAAGGAAGCAGGAAATACTATTCCTTCAGTGTACATCAGTACTGCATCACAGATTGAAAAAGAAAACTTATTTTTAGTAACACCTAGTTTTATTATTTATTTATTTATTTCCATCTCACCTTTATATTATTCATCATTTTCGGAATTTAGTCATTCTTCATGCATTGTATTTTAATTTTGTCCAAAGTCACGGGTAGTTCCCTTATTGTACTACACAAAACACTTTATCTCATATTTAGAAATTATAGTAATCACCGTCTACTCAAAAGGTTCCATAAATCTTTGGAATTAATCTTAAAAAACCATCTACATGTTCCAATTTCTTTGATAGTAAATACTCCATCTTAAAATCATAGTTTAATAAAATTGTTTCCAAGGTTGCAACCTGTTGGCAGTATGTATTGGGATACCATTTATAGAACCAAAAATAGTAAATAATTGGCAGTGATCTGTTTGCAGAATAAATTCCATACCATATATGATTTTGTGAATTTATTTTCACTGCAAAAATAATTGCTAGCACTTCTTTTTCGATTTAACTATGCTTTATTTCAGCCTCTATTAGAGTACTAGATGCATGGGCAACTGCTTTTATTTTACAATCTTTGAATTTATCACAAATAACTGCCCCAATGCCATAATCGCTAGCATTCGATACTACAATTATTTCTAAATCAGAATTGAAATGTGTTAACGATAATTCAGATGTTAGCATGGGATTTTTTGTCGTCAAAAGATTTTTGACATTCGTCGGATCAACTCCGAGACGCGCCTTTTTCAATAATTTATTTAAAGGCGCTGTCATTTTATGCATATTTGGTACATAAAGATCGTAATAGCTTGTGAACCATAGAAATGATTGTAAAGTAGCAATGCTTGCTGGGGAAGGCATTTTACTGATTGCAATTCTCCTTGATGGGTATGGTTTACGCCCATTTGCATCAATTACACTGGTCAACAAAACAAAAATCAAATGGTGTCGAGAAACATCTTTTTTTAGCTAATTTGAGTGCACTAAATCTGAAAATGACCTGACTTTTTCTTGGTTAGCTACTATTTTTGCTGTACAGAAATACTTAATTTTTGGGGAAAAAAGCAATTTTTCATTTTTCTGTATATATAATATTGACCAATGGCAATATTTCTCAAAATAAAATCTTCAAATTCGTATTTAAACGAACAAATATTGGTCTGTTTATTGAGAAATACTATTTATGCAACAACCAGACCCCAAGTCTTTAAAAATAACACATTTGAATATCCCAAGACCAACAAGTATTTTCTTCAAATCCTTTAATAAACTAACAGTAGAAATAAACCTTCGTGAACATAAGAACTATGGTAAAAATATTTCTCTTTCTTGATTGGCATGTTCAATGTTATTTAAGCCTCTTTTGATACTCTAGCAGTATCATGTACAATGGAATAGCTGCATTCAATTGAGATGTCTTTAGGTAGAGTTTCTTTCCAACTGTGAAAACAAAATGCTCTCACTTTGCTTGGTTTCCTTTCGTAGTGAAGAGATAAATGTGATGGGGTAAATTTATGAATATCAAACAGATTTTAGGGTCTCATTTTCTTGATTCTACCTTAATTATCAGGTTTACTAAAGTGTATTACCGATAAAGTTTATCAGTTAATTTGAATTTTGGTGATAAAATGGAAAAATTCGGTACATTCTATTTTAAAATTTTTGACCTCAAAACACTTTTTTTCTAATAAAAATGGTTTATTTCAGGTGGCTGACATAAATTGATCGGTCTACCTGAAAATTGATGGTTTCCTATGACATTCATTAAATAAATTTTACGATCAGCCAAGATCGTAAATTGATCTTTTTTCGAAAAATGTGCAATTTCAGTACAACAAAAATGGTAGATAGCCATGAAAAAGTAAGGCGATTTTCGGAATTGGCACCCTGAAATTAGCTAAAAAAATGTATTTGTTCCTTGACAACAAAAATCGTGTTGACCAGTGTTATTTGTCCCAAGTATTTTATATTGCTCCTGAAAAATTGGCATTTCTGTTGACTTAATTTGAACCCGTACTCTTCCATTCTCTAGAATAGCCGTATATGTTCCGAAAATTGCCGTCTAGTTTCGCTTTTTACGAGTACGCAGTCCAACTAAGTAAGGGCAAAAATCTAAGTCGGCTTTCATCGCATCCATTATTTGCTGGAAAATGATAGGTGCCATTTTGACCCCAAACAGTAACCTATTAAAACTGTATAGGCCCTTGTGTGTGCTAATTGTTAACAATCTTTTAAATTTTTCATCCACTTCAATCTGTAAGTATGCGTCTGACAGGTCAATATTTAAAAAAAAAAAAAATCTTCCACCATTTAATTTGGAAAATATTTCTTCTGGGGAAGGTAACTGATATGCGTGAGGTAGTAGATACACATTTAACCCTGTAGAGAAATCTTCACTTACACTAATATTATATTTTTTATATATATATATATATACACACTAACGGATCTGCCCACTCAAAATAATGTATAGGCGAAGTAACTCCTGCAGTTTCTAATCTGTCAAATTCTTTGTTAATGTGTTCCACAGCTGTAAAAGGCACACTATGTTTAGGTTTAAAAACAGGAATTACATTTTCCTTTAAGTGAAAAATTGCCTTTACTTTAGTACAAGGCTTTCGGCGAACACTGTAGGAAAATTATTTTTAATTCCTTTAAAAAACTTTCAGTTGCTCTTCTTGATTTAGAGTATGAGTCTATTTAATTCTGTTAACAGAATATGTGACACAAGGCCGTAATGGGGGAGGTAAAAAACGACGGTCTTCTGTCTTGACTTTAACTTAGCTAGCCACAAATGCTGACCCAATCATACTAACAATATTCCTTGCACCAAAATAACACATTCTTTCGTACCTTTCTCACCACATCCACCATAATACCTCAATGTCTGCATGAAAATACTAACTTGTCCCCATATGTACAATTTATCGTCTGTGTGGGGAGGGGACTAAAACAACAATTTAAAAAAAAATTAAAAACTAGCACCAATGAGTATTTACAATATGAAATAAAAATATTTACAAGAAACTAAACAAAATCATGTTAGTAATAAAAATAACCAGATTTAGAGTATGAGAAATTCATTTTTTTAACAGAACGAATTTACGAGCTGACTTCACAAATGGAACAGTTCTGTCCAATCAGCGCCCAATAAGTTCAACGTATTAATTTTTGATACAAATGCCTTAGTTTTTAAAATTTTACCGGCACACGTGACATTACATGCAATTTCGTCTCGAAAACAATTATTTTCCTGAGACGCCACATGCAACGTTTTTGGTTTTCGTTAATGTAGGTTCACCAATATTTTTCCAAGTTTTTCATTAATTCTAATGTCGCTGTCTGTGTCCAATTTAAGTTTTACTTCAACGTTATTTATCTTAACCTCCACAAATTCTCTGTTCTGGGCCTCATTCTTTTACTGTATTAAAATGTCTTACATTTTTTCTTTCCTTTGATTTGCAATGGCTTTATCTTTGACCCAGTCCACATTGGAAACACTTTTTAAAAACTTTTGGATGGACAATCCACCTTAAAATGAAAGCCTCTGCAACCGTTACACGAGTTCGTTGCAGTCTTTTTTCTTATTTTTTGCCATTTGGTCGCACTGTATACACCTGTACAATATCCATGCTTCAATGTTTGCAGAATCATGTCTTAAATTTCGGATTCTTTGAGATTCTTTAGCCACTTTCTGTAAGGTTAATTTTGGATCCTGCTCAAGTTTTGCTAAATGCGAGAAGGAATTTCTCGCACCTTGCACAAAAATTAAACACTTAAACATATCTGGAGATAGTTCGTTCAGTTTAACTATTTCGCAATCGCGATTGATAATACCAGCATAAGCAAAAAAAAAAAATCTTTTTTGTAAGATTTAAACATTGTCAATTTGTATGAAATGGCGAGATTCTTTCACTGAAGATTTTAGACAAAATTAACAGTTTCATCAAACATATTCCTTTTTCATGCAAAAAACACAATTTCCTTAAAAGTAAACGCGCCTGTTCTTTCGCCTGGGCATCACTGCCAATCGTTTTCGAAAATTTTTTCGTACCTTCTGTAATACAAGAAAAACGTAAAACCTTCTTCAGTGTTATATAAAAAAATCATTAGTTTACGACCGCATCAGATGTAAATGAAACTGTAGTACTAGTTTCATTTGATTTCTGCAAATGTCTAATGTCCCAATATTTGTAGTATTCTTTGTGGTTTCAATAGCTGCTTTTCCACGATTTTCAAGTCCACTCCATATTGCGCGTTTCCCAAATCCTTGGTTGACGTGAAAAATCATTACAACGTCAGAAGTTTTTTTCTCAAACGTGAGTTTCGAATCTTCGACGCCACTGTTAGAATGCTCGTATAAGTTCGTAGTTTTGGGTAATGATATTCCAAGGAAAACACTGGAATAAGATATTTGTGAATAAACTGTTTAATCACATGAATTAATGATACAATAATATCAAATACTCTAATCAGTGCGGCAATGCTTGCAACTCCTGGTCCTATGAGCTGACGTTCCTCTCATAATGAATAGATGTTAAACAATTTAGCGTAGCGAAAGTCGGTCGTCTTTCTACATAACACCTTGCATCTTAGTGGCTTTATTACCTTATATAGAGCTGAATGGAAGAAGGTTTGACAGATTATTGGAAGAATGATTAATGACGTCTTAATCACGTAACAGTGAAAATTGTTTTGTGAAAACCAAAGCAACAGGTACTTGACAAACAAGCGGGCTGATGTTACTCATTCCTGCAAATTGTTGAAAGGAAAAGGAGCGAAGATGGAAAGCTTTGACGTAAGGCGAGGGTGTGTACAATCCCAGTGGATTTGATTTGTAAGGAAAAATACTCCCGAAAAGATGTTAAGACCTTTTTATTATCTGTCTATATTTCTGAGATGATTTATTATGTACACTATTTACATTATTCGGATTATTGTCCTCATCTTTGTCGCCATATTTATTGCAACGTTGTACGCTCTGGCCTTCTTCGGGTGGTTGGAATGTCGAACTGAACACTTTATTTCGCTCACGGGGGTAGACTGTTCTAGTTCCACGTTTAATGGATATCAATTATCAGTTATCTCCTGTTAATTCCCATCTCCAAGTTCTCCACTGCCTTAAACGGGTATTGAACTCCCACTCTTTGGGACCCGTCACTGGATCTAACCAATGCCTTTATCCACTGTGCCATGTGTCCTTGAGGACATCAGTGTATGATTTTCTGGGTATTATAAACCTTCAGCAAACATTTTTTACCAGTGATATTGCAATTTTTGCTGTTATCATTCAATGTTTTTACCAGAGCTCATATTGCAAATTTTTTTGTTATTATCGCTTTTCTCTGGCACTCCTTTTACTTGTTCCCATATTGTATTCATTTCTATGCTTGGTCGGCTCAGGAGATTTTTGTGGCCTAGCATACAATTTTCGAATAAGTTGTTACGTGTTGAGATAAAAATTGTGAATAAACTGGTCGAAGTTCATATTTGTGTTGTTTGATCAAATACTTTCGACCGTTTCAGTCCTTTTCAAGAATCAATGTGCTGTCTGAGTGGTAGGCAGAATTCATTTGTCTGCATATTAGCATTTTTTGGAAAACTGAAAGTTTGAAATAGTCTACGGTCACGTCATGTGCACCGATTATTGGGAGCGAGACCATTTTTATCATATATATTTTCAGGGTATATCAAAAATACTTTTATAAAAGTTCATTACCATTCGCGCAGCCGTATGTAAAAATCATATCTGCCTGCTGACGATATGACTGTCCTGCCATTGTTAAACAGAACACTTCTCAGTTAACTCATTACTACACACGTTAAATATTGAAGACAGGCTAGCGGCAAATGTACACGAATGACAAATGTACCCTAGTCGACATGGCACCATCTGTCGCAAACTTATTTTAAAATTAATAACTCAAAAAGAATTTGCAAACATGTTTATATTTTGTCCTTGTTTTGGTGTTAGGAACCCGCCACAAAGTATGTAAAAGTATTTTGGATACAACATATATATATATATATATATATATATATATATATATATATACAATGGTGGGAAGGAATAAATATTCGTAATTCGTACCCCATGAATTTTTTAAATTAATATAGCTATAACTTATGAAAAAAATTAAAATACAATATTTCTATACCATTATTTTATGCTACAATATGCAAAACAAAACAAAAACACAATTAGAAAACTTTGTTATGAATGACATTGTTTTATTTGAGGTGAAAAGTATTTGTACAAAATATGACTTTAATATCAAAAGGCTTAAATTACCTTTATTTACATAATTCTTTGTAAGATTTTGCTAGATTCTTCCTTTTATCTGATTACCAGAACAATCTAGAACATCCCACAATTCATTTCTTGTATAAGTTTATCTCTGCACACAAATCATGCGTGATAATGATCATCATGGGGAAAAGCAAGGAACTATCAAATTCACAAAAAAGAATTGATCATCAAACATTGGAAGGAAGGCGAAAAGCTATAGAAAAATAGCAGATTTCCTGAATATACAAGTTGCTACTATTAGTTCTGTTACTGTTAAGTATAAAAAGGTGAAAACTGTTGAGAAGAAATTGAAATCTTGTGTACCACTCAAGATTTCTCCAGATCAATGAGAAGAATTCAGCGCAACATTCAAGAAAATGACTATTCGGAGAGAAATACAGGAAGAATTAAATGCATCAGGTATTATTGTTATGAAGTGAACAATAAGCAATGAACTTTGCAGAAGTCAACTAAGATTGCGTTCCCCAAGAAAAATTCCACTACTATTAAAGTAACATAGGGATGCATGGTTAAAATTTGTTCGTGAACATAAGAATAAATGTGAATCATTTTGGGAAAGTGTTTTATGGACAGATGAAGCAAAAATTGAACTATTTGGATGTAATTCAAGGACTCTTGTTTGAAGAAAAGATGGCACAGCGTTTGCACCAAAGAACAAAATCCCAATGGTGAAATTTGTTGGTGGCAATATCATGGTTTGGAGATATTTTTCTGCTAATGGTACGGGTAGTTTAAAGATAGATGGTAGAATGAATTCAACATTATATCAAGATGTTTTGGACTCTAATTTGATTGCGTCAGTTGTAAAGCTTGGAATCCCAAATGAATGGTTTTTAAAACAAGATAAGAACCCTAAACATACGGCTAAATCTATGAAAATATGGCTCACTGAAAACAATGACAATACACTTGTCGCAGTTAGCTCCGCCTCAGTTCTTTAATCCTTCAACAGGGGTCTCTCTCCCCTGGCTATAAATACTGGCTGACCCTTCTCTCTCTCTCTCTCTCTCTCTCTCGACGTAGGCCTTGGGCCCCTACCTCGCGCGGAGACGAGGTAAAATCTTTCTTTTTCCACTTACACCAATATGCGACCTCTCACAGATACAGCGTTTCCTAAATTCTGGGAACACGCTAAGAACAATACACGTACGTACGAACACTTACAACACGCACACATAATTTCTCCATACAATCTCTATGTAACAGACCATGTCTTTGTTTAACTTGTTTTGTTATTAATATATATTTGTTTACCCATGTATGTCGGTCTTGTTTGTTTTCTTTGTCTTCTTTGGACTTAATTAAAGTCCGACATTCTCATGTAGCTGGAGCCGCCAGCAGGAAAGTTTAACCTTCTGATATCTCTTCACATCTTCACCCCCACGGTCCGCTACACACTCAAATAGTCATCAGAGACTCCAGAGAATTTGTGGGGTTTATTAAGAATTCAAGTTAATAAAAGAGCCCCGAAAAACTTTCTTGATCTAAAGAGAATATGCAAAAAAGAATGGATTATAATACCAGCGGAAGCTTGCAAATCATTTATGTAAAGATTCATAGACTTATTCGTATTGAATTGAGTAAAGGTTATACTAAAAAGTATTAAATGGGTATATATATATGTAGATTAGAAAACCGAATCTGCCAACTTTTCAAATTTGACCTTAGGCTACCTGTGTTTACTTAGAAGTAAATCTTCTAAGAAGAGCATGCATCTACATTCCGTGTTTACCTTTATCCCTGAGTCTTTTCTATAAATATTTTCATGCCAATTGTTCTAATGAGTTTTCCACTTTTCTACCTCGACCTCATGAAGTTACGCGTAGTCCTAGATTGGCAGTAAGGTCTCATCATTTAACTGTTGTTTTAGCTTTTCATGTAACCGTAATTTATATTCCATGAGTTTATCTCTCGCTGTTTATCTCTTCCGGCTTGCTTACATGTAACCCACAATTTTTTAAAAGTT
Organism: Acanthosepion esculentum; assembly: GCA_964036315.1. Lineage (NCBI taxonomy): Eukaryota > Metazoa > Mollusca > Cephalopoda > Sepiida > Sepiidae > Acanthosepion > Acanthosepion esculentum. The sequence goes on along the minus strand of OZ038476.1, from coordinate 17,395,271 downwards.
AAATACTACGTCAATCGCCATCTTCTGTCTTCTTGAAATCTGTTCCTTTATTGTCATTTCTCCTCACCAACGTTTACTCGTGGTTTTTTTAAAACTCTGAATAGCCCTTGCGATTTGCGAACATTATCGCCTTGCTTGAAGTGAAATGATTAAAAAAAGACATCCCTTGACAAAAATTTATAAACTCTGGCATACCACTATGGCTAATAATAGTAAACGAGTAGGCAAGTAACCATATGTGTAAAAAATTCTCCCATAAATATCTGATTTTGTTGATAAGAGTTAAAGCCGTTACACTTATTTTAAATCTTGACTGGGGGGTGCATTCACACACGCTGTGTTGTTGAACTCTTTTAGCTGGACCTACTTTTCAAGATGTTGAAACATCGAAATTTATTTTGAAATCTCTCTCTTGTTTCGACCAAGAACATTTCAGCACCCACATCTCAGACACGCGTGAATTAAAAAAGGGTAGAAATATTGTTTTTCGTCAATTTTTCAAGTGAGCATAATCTTGCTGCTTTAAAAACCAACATTATGAATTTTCGTTTCGGTCTTAAAAGATTTTCTTCCTTTTTTTTACTAAAATTTGCAACAACTTTAACTTAATCATTTGAGCCCTGACCACCGCTTTACCGGTGGTAGAGAAAAATGACGTAATGCCCAGCCACCGGTTGAACGGTAGATAAATACCTGTAACTATTTTCTATCTACCGTGAGACATTGTATACCAATTATTTGCGAATTTTAACTCAGGAGCTCAGGCAGAAGGGTTAAAATTGTTCAGTAACGCAGGGCTCAAAGGGTTAAGAAGTATGAGAAAACATTTTAACGAGTGATTAACGTTACATGAACAGGCCTGGATTTTATCTCAGACTCTGACATGAGTAGGTCAATTTAACTGCAGTTAATTTACATCATAAAACGCGACACCTCCTCCCTCTTACCTTTTTCATCGTCATATGTAGATAAACGCTCCCAAATAACAGAAGGAATTACTTCCCAATTACTTGGGGCTGTGTAACCTAGACAAATTGTTGACATGGAATTTCTCTAATCGAGGTGAAAAAAATAAAATCTGCAGAGAAATAATTAGCATTAATAACATTCTCAATGTACCTCATTTAGAGATATTTTCAACTAGTTTCATATTTAAAAAGAAAAATATTGTCATGAAACTTTAATGCAGTCGGATATAATTTTCTGAGAATATGTTTTCCAAAAGCTAAGTAAAGTATTATGAAACAGGAAAATTTTGTTAGAAACAAAACAAAACAAAAAGAGTACAGAACTCTTACGTAATATCAGTTCACCTATATGGCAGCGAATGCTGAACAATTTCATCACACATGAAGATACATGAGGCAACAGAAATGTGGATCTACAGAAGGATGCTGAGAATACCGTGAACTGAACATTTGAGCAGCGACAAAGTTTTACAGAAAATGGAAACAAAAAGGATATTTATATTTAGCATTAGGAATAAACAGTTGAATTTTCTAGGGTAAATAATGAGGAAAGGGGAAACAGAAAACTTAACACTCACAGGACATATTGAGGGCAAGAGGGATATAAAAACAATGCATAACCTATCTAACGAACAAATGATTGGTAGAGCAGGGATTAGGAGAGATAGCAAAAAGAAAAAAAAACTTTACTAATCGTTACAAAGGACAGGAAATTGTGGAGAACCATGATCGCGGCACATAGAAGAACAGTTTAGAAGTTATGCTCCAAAAGAATTTACTTGTTCCAGTAACCTCCTTATCGCCCAAAATAAATTTAAAAAATAATGCATATGTAATCGAAATGCCGATATGAAGGAAATTCAAACAAACATGGACAATGGAATTTGATTTTCTGCTTTTTGACTTTCTCACAGTTTCAATTGTGCAGAACAATTAACGGTCACTCTTGAGACACACTAAACTTTTATATTAAATTTAGCTTGACAGAGTTGGGGGGGAAGGGTTCAGGGGGGGTAAATTTGGTGCTAGCATCTCACGTGACGAACATTTCTCTGCCTTGAACGTCAAATTCTGATGCTTTTTGTTTATTACTAAATTTCAAAATACAATGCCCAAGAGACAATCTAGGTATGGGAATAGTCAAAATGGTAGTGATTACTGAAATGTTTGACATCAATGGAAGATGAATTAGTAGAAAGGGGGCATCATAAGGACTTTTGACTTGAAGTGGTTAAGGTTGTACGTGGGGGAGTCTTTCACAAAATGCTAGTTTGTGGGAAAATCTGAGTGAAACTTTTTTCGTACCTTAGAACCGCCCTGGGTAAAACATAAACTACATCCGCGTCCTGGGTAAGACGATAAACTACATTCAACAACAAAGCCTTTGATCAGGATGTTTTGAGGAGCGTGGAACCACCTCTTAATTGCTGGTGTTCCTAGGTTCATACCGGGGTGGTAGCACCTTTTAGGGTCTCAGTTATGGGCAAATAGTTAACCCCTAAACTGGTGTCAAAACACTATAAAAGTGTAAAAATAGGTTTTAATACCAGCAATACATTTTTGTAAAAAATTATTGCCAGCAATGAATGTTTGAAGAAAAAAAAATATTACCAGCAATATATTTTTGAAGAAAAAATATTACTATTACTTAATTGATATTAAAAAATATTAATATTACTTAATAAATATTTTTGGGAGAAAAATATGATAGCAGCAATACATTTTTGAAAAATATATTACCAGCAATAAAAATCTTGTCGACATGAAATAACTGATTGAGGGTGAAATGCTGTAAAACAAATCAAACCAAACCGTACCTTTGAAACACTGAGGAAATGAAATTGATTTAACTCCGTGAAAGTAGCAAGGTGTATCTTAGCTGTAAATATCTGAAATGATGATACTAAAGAATGGAACTCATCCGAACATGAGTCATGGAAATAGTAACAGAGTAGTGATAGGCTTATAACGTAGACGTCAAAAACATGGAGCTTCATTGTGGGGGGAACAGTTCATCGTGCCCAGAAGATACTCAGGACGGTGTTGAATAAATGAGCTTGTTGTTTTTAGGTATTGAATATAAGAAGCCAGTTACTTCCCCTTCTAGGTATATAAGAAGCCAGTTACTTCCCCTTTTAGTCACTCAAACTCGGAGAGAGGAAAGATCAGAAGCAAATTTACGATTATCTTAAGATAAATAAAAATGGATAATCTCCTTACTGGAAAAGCAAACGAGTAATTTATGAGTAATGACATGTAAATGGAAATGTTAATATTAGTCATTTCCATATAAGGAAATATTCACTGAGCAAGCAGTAACTGCTACTTTTAGCTGAAATTTATAAAACCTTTCTATTAAAACTATGTTCAGGAAAACAGGTTTTCTCAAGTCTACTGTTATTGCTATTTCCAGTATTGTTGGGGGATTCCTTCCTAAACTTTTGTTCGGAGTGGTGTGGAATGTCAACTTGGTTACTTTCTCTTCGATTTTCACGTTATCCATTTTAGTTGCTGATGCTGAAAGTCCACAAGTGATGTGGTTTCTGTTATCTGGTACAGTTCTTTGTGATTCTGTAGCGACAGTGCATAAGGTTCGAAGAAGGATGGTCCTCGCTAAGACCTACAGGCTTCATTCACTCGAAGCCAATTTTAACCATCGATCCGAGAAAGCGATTGTATGAATCTGACAGTTAAGATATTTCGGACTGAGTTTGACGCCATACATGGAATCTATATGAAAATCTTGATCTGACCGGGTTATTTAAGAACATGATTTGACGTACAAAGAAAGCATTTGTCAGCAAGTTAATCGACAGAAAATTGAACCTAAAATTCTACAATTAGTGTTATTTATTCTGGCTAATAACCAAAATATTAAGAAATTAAGTTTTTATTGAGTACAGGAGAGCGGGGTTAAATTTAGTCTTCACCAAACTGTTAGATTGCTTGAATACTGAAAATGTTTCCAGCATCCTTGATTTAACAAATGAATGAAAAAAATGTTTTGAATAAAAATTAATGCCGACAAGAGAGATTCTATTCAATTATCTGTTCTATGAATATGAATAAAATTTAAAAATAATTTAACGTTTATGAAATATTATTTTAAGAAATTATATATATATATATATATATATATATATATATATAAGAAATATAGTCTTAAAGTGTGCTATATTTATGGGATAAAGTGCTCAATATCAGAGATAGAGCGTGTGTAAATATAAAAGTGAACATGGAAGTCAACACTGAGAGGCGACAGTCTGTTTCATGCTAGATGCAATCATCGGGTCCGATGATTGCATCTAGCATGAAACAGACTGTCGCCTCTCAGTGTTGACTTCCATGTTCACTTTTATATATATATATATATATATATATATATATATATTAACACTACTCATAGTGAGAAAACTAAATTTATTAAATAATTTCGGTTGTTTGAAATTCACAGCTGTCTTCAATTTTTTTCAAACAGCTCTTTATCTTTTGGGGTGCCAAACTTCAACTGCATTAATCATGCCAAGAGGTAGCTATCCGATTCTATTTATTGGTCCATGGAAGTCTGATACTTTACAATCTGCTTTACTTTACACTGTGATCTCCACCTATAAATGTAATGGTATGTTTTGGTATTTTTGGTATATAGCCGATAAATCTGTTGAACTGTAGCATTTTATGATTGCAGTTGCCAGAGAGCTATTTAATGTGACCGTCATTAGTTGCAAATTGATGGATTATCATACATATCTGGCGAGGACCCCAATACAAACACATTTCAAACATTATCAAGGGTAACGACAAGGAAGAAATGAAATTCGAGGATTATTTAATCTTTTCTTGGGCTCTGCCTTGCGCATTTACAAGGTTTCAAATATGTGAAAAATGGCACTGATCACTTAAGCATTCCATACCACATCCCAAACGGACCAACTGATAGAAGACACTATTTACATTATTCTGACTATTGTCCTCATCTTTGTCACCATATTCATTACAACGGTTCGGCTGTTGTACGCTCCGGCCTTCTTCAGATGGTTGGAATGTCGAACTGAACCCTTTATTTCGCTCACTGGAGTAGACTGTTCTAGTTCCACGTGTCATGTTTTAATGTATGTCAGTTATCAGTTATCACCTGTTAATTCCCCTTTGAAAGTTCTCCAGAACAGTGGATAAAGGCGTTAGTTAGATCCAGTCTCAGGACCCAAAGAGTGTGAGTTCAATACCCGGTTAAGGCAGTGGAGAACTTGGAGAAGGGAATTAACAGGAGATAACTGATAACTGACATCCATTAGACATGACACGTGGAACTAGAACAGTCTACCCAAGTGAGCGAAATAAAGGGTTCAGTTCGACATTTCAACCACCTGAAGAAGGCCGGAGCGTACAACGGCCGAAACGTTGTAATAAATATGACGACAAAGATGAGGACAATAGTCCGAATAATGTAAATAGTGTACATAATACCTCATCTCAGAAATATAGACAGATACTGAAAGGCCGAAACGTTGTAATAAATATGGCGACGAAGATGAGGACAATAGTCCGAATAATGTAAATAGTGTACATAATACCTCATCTCAAGAAATATAGACAGCTACTGATAGAAGACAGTGATCCTGCTTTCCCTCGCCTCCCCCCAAGGCCAATGTATGGATGATGAGAAGGTCTATGCCGATGACATAGGTATTTATAGTTAGGATAAGAATGATCGTGAATAAAAACATTAACACCCTCTACCAAGTGTTCCAAGAAATAGGACTCAAAATAAACCTTTCTAAAATAGAAACTACGATAAGGAATTAAAATGAAAGCATTGATGGCATTCCCTGAATCCATAATAAAAATTCGGGATGTGGAATTAGCAAATACTAAATATTTTAAATACCTCGTTTTATGGATTACTTATAATAAATTTAGTATAGGAGATAATGAAATTGAACATAGAATACGCTGTGCTAGAGGTAGTTTCGCCCAACACCGCATATTGCTACAAAACTAAAACATTATCCTGAAAACTAGAGTAACCTACTTAAATAGCCTCGTCAGAACTAGACTCTCATATGGATGTCATATACGCCACTAAACCCGTTCAAAAATATCTAAACTGTCCGCCATATACAACTGTTTTCTTAGATCAATGGTTAACAGTTGCTTTGAGCAAGGGGAGCGTGTGGATCTTAATGAAGACCATACTTCTTTGACTATTGTAGACTGGCGCTACAGAATCACAAACAAAGAACTGTACCAGATAACAGAAACTACATCAGTTGAGGACTTTCAACAGCAACAATAGCTAAAATAGATAACATGTATAATTCTAAGACACACATTACTTAATCAAGATGTTGACGTTTCACAGTACTTCAAATAAAAGGTTAGGAAGGAAACCCCCATCAATACTGGAAATAGCGGATTTGAGAAATCTATCCTCCTGAAAAACTATTTTAATAAAACGATTTTATAAATATCAGTCGATGGTAACACTGGCTGCTCTATCAATGAATGTGAAATATTTCCTTATAAGGAAACGGCTAATATTATCATTACCATATGTTGAGTAGCGATTTCTACGCTCTTGGACTCCATAGAAAGCCAACGCTTCTTGTAGTAGTTATTATCTGCTTTTGCTTCAGAATTTGTTGCCAGTCTCCGACCTTTGCACAAGTCGTGATATTTTATGATCTATATCATCCTGATAAAATTTATGTTCCTGAATACATATAATATTTGATATTAATTCGCCAGGTAAATTATTAAATCAATATAATAGAAATGGTTGGGTGGGGCTTCATCTCGCTTATTTTTTTTTTGTTGCTTGAACTGAGAACTAAACCTTTGTAATCTATTTCTCAATCTATAACTATATTATGTAGCAGAACTGTATCCTCTGTATACAATCATTACGGCCATTAATTTTCAAAATAAAACTTCTTCATCCTTTTTCTTTCGAAACAGCTTTGAAGACTATTATATAAAACTCATATGCGAAAAACATCTATCGGTGTAATTCCAGAAAATAAGTAAATGAAAAGGCGCAAAAGAAAAGCGTATATAAATTAAAAACAAAATATTTACAAGAGGAAAACAGATCTAAAACTATTCATTTTTATGATGGGGAACAGGTAAAAATGTAAATAAGGAATGAGAATAAGAATCTTTTTAATTTAGCATCTGATTTAGTCACACACGCCCACACCTTTTATTTATTGAGGTTTCATCCTTCCAGTCAGTGTTATTTTTAAATTAATCTCATATTTATAGATTCCAACCTGCTTCCACATTCGGGAACGTGCTCGTTGGTAACACGCCGGAGAAGCAATGCAATATATTTAATAGATTCAATGATCGTAATGTCTTTCAGTTACCTTCCAAGTGACTTGATACAATTAGCGGACGCAACTTCTACTAAAGGTTGCAGTGTCTCCTTTTTAGAGGCGGTATCTCCTTGCCATTTCTGGAAGTCATCTTTCTTTATTCCAATGCGTTTTCGTATTTCTATGTTACATACATCTATGTTTTCTGTTATAACACTTCCAAGGTGGTTAAATTTCCGTAGTTGCTTTATTTTGATGTCTCCAATTTGTCGCTCACATTTTGAGTTGTCCCTTTTTTGTTAATGATTACACATTGGTTTCTTACAATGGATGTTTAATCCATTCGTCTCGATTTCCGCTGCTACCATGTCTAGAAGTATATACAGTTTTCTTTCTGCATCTGTTATCAATACGGTGTTCTCTGTATGTTATTGAAATTGTACCCATCAATAATGAATCCCGGCATGATTACCTCTCTGTGTAGTTTAAATAAATCCGATGAGAATACGTATCCTGTCATACTCTCTTTTATGTTTTTTTTTAATAATAGCTCAATACAATTTTTTTTTTGTCCAGATGCAGGCAGACAGTTTGCATCCAGTAAATGTTCTGTAATATTCTAATATCTTTCGGGAATAAAGTTTTCCTAACAGTTCAAATAAATCTTTGCGTAGTACTGTCAGATACTTTTGCGTAGTTTATGAAACATCAGAATACGTTCTCCCGTATTTCTATTGCTCCCTCTGATAGCAGTTTGATAATAAAGATTGTATTTCTTGTTCCAGTGTCATTACCGAAGCCACGCTATTATAGTACTATTTCAGGTTTAATTTTGTTACTCGATTCATCAGAATCAATACGCAAATTATTAGAAAAACGGAATAATTTCGTCGGAAGCAAATATATGAGTTCTCACTTGTTTTGTAATGTCAATCGTTCTATATGGCACTGAATCCTGGACAATTTCTTCATCGATGAAAAAGCAACAGGTGTTGTTCTACAGAAGAATACTGAGAATACCTTGGACAGAAGATTTGAGCGATGAAGAAGTTGTAAGGAAAATGGGAACGAAAAGTTCACTTTTGGTAAGGATCAGAAAGAGACAGTCGAAATTTCTGGCCGTCGTAATGAGGAAAGGGTACTGGAAAATATGACACCCATAGTATATACTGAAGGCAAGATGGGAAAAGGGAAACAGCGAGTAACATGCCTAATGAGATTATGTAAATGGATGGCGCAACATGAACATGGAGAAATGGTAAGGTGACAAACATTGCTTAGTGATACAAGTGATAGGAAGCATTGGATAACAATGATTGTTCAGGTCGTAAAGGGAAACGATATATAAAAGATCTTGCCATTGACACTGACGTTAATCCGTAAAGCAGATGTAAGATATGATCTGAAACAAAAGTCCGTCGTTGTACACATTACCAACTTCAACACTTTTCCCATATTCCAAAAGTGGGAAGTTCCTTTATTCCTAGGAACTATGTAAGGCAAGGACTTTCAACCCCTTTTCTCGAGGTATTTTCTATCAACATACTCGGTATTCGACAGATTGCCATTATGGCCTCTATCCATTTGGTTTTTATATCAGTTTTTCTTCTAGACAAATTGCTTTCACCATGGCTAAGTATGTTCATTCTATCAATATATACGAACGTTGGTTATTTTTTCTCATTCCTATCTCATTTGTTAATCATCTGTGGCAAGAATAGATTGAACCCCAAGGATTTCAACAGAAGTTGCTTGCTTGGTGCGCATAAAAGGCGCTAGATTAATGATTAATCCATCAGCTAAGTGTCGGAAGATTAAATTATTTCTGGAAAGAAAACCTGGTAAAAACTGGCATTTTCATTTCCTCGCTCGATGTCGGGTGCAACACGTGACTATTGTTTTCAGAAATCTAAGAGACCACTTCCTTTTTTTATACTTAACCCACTTGATTTTTGTGACAAGTTTTTTTCATATTTTGTTGCTTTTTATTATTAATTTTCAAATAATATCCCGTTTCTTCCTACTAAGAGTCGGGTGTGGTGGGGACGTGTAAGTTAAACAGCAGCCGACCTTCTTTAAGTGTTTTTCGCCTAACTAGGTTGGGAGAAAGTGTGGAGACTAGTAACAATGATCGATTTAGTTCCAATTTTTCGAATTTTTTCCATCACTATTTTAAGCAGTTGAGTTAACTTTCAGAGACGATCTGTCTATATTTCTGAGATGAACTATTTAATTTACACTATTTACGTCGTTCAGACTGTTCTCCTCATCTTTATTGCCATATTAATATGGCTCCGTGGGTAAAAACGCTGGTTGAAATAATCCAAAAATTGACTTGACCCAAAGAGTTTTGAGTCCAATACCTGGCCACAGAAGAGGGAACCAAAACTTGGAGATTTGAGTTACTAAAGTAAATTAATTGATACTATGATATCAAGAAAAAGGCATGGCACGTGGAATTAGAGCAATCTATCCCCGTAGATAAAATAAAGGGTTCGGTTCGAAATTCCAACGTATATCACCTGAAGAAGGTCAGAGCGTAAAACGGCCGAAACGTCGTGAATATGGCAATAAAGATGAGGACAGCAGTCCGAACGGTGTAAATAGTTTTAGAGACTAATGCAGATTTCTTAGTGTTGGAAAGAATCCAAATGGTGACTGTGTTCAGATTGCAAGAGAAAAGACAAGAATCTGTTGATGCATGACGAATTCAATTCCCACCAGCGCTCGACACATTATCACGTTCACAAATGTTTTACAAATGAAAATATATATCAAAGTAATGGTGAGAAGGCGAGTCGTAGGAACTGTCGAATTTAGTCCTCACCGAGTGTTTCATCGTTGTGGCCTTGTATCAGACTTAGTAATTAAGCAGATCAGCTTAATTAGTTCCTGGTTTGGGGTGATAAAAACTTGGTAAATGGGGCGCTTCAGGACAAATTAATGGTTAGCGAACTCATCTGATTGGTCATTACTCCTGGGTAGTGAGTTGATACCTCATTGGGTGTAAAATACTTGTGCCCTTTGGAGAAATCTAAGCAAGGCTTAGTAAATAATTACAACCTAATTCATGTTCAGAAATTTGCGAACAAACGTAAATATATTTAAAAAATGCATAATTGACTGTCATAATCGTGAGGGTCTTATGGTCTATTTGGATATATATGTGAATGAATCCTTCTTTACCTGATTTAATTTCGTACTATCCCCAGCTTTGTTATTATCGCAACATTTTGGATGTTGTGACCTTTGGCCTTCTTCAGGTGGGTGCAGGGCAACTCAGCATCGCCGAGACAACTCAGAACCAGAAAAACTTAAATACTATTTCTTCAAATAAGGCATTTGAAAAAGCAATATGTAAAATATAAAACAGTTTTTGTTCTTAATTATTTTTAATAAAGTAAACCGTAAAGTAATTAATTTTTTAATAAAGTAAATTGACAAATAAAAATAATTCAATAAAACATACTTGTTTTTAATTATTTTTAATAAAGTAAGTCGTAATGTAATTTTTAATAAAGCAAATCGACATTATTTTATTAAAAAAATAATTTTCTTTACGATTTACGTCATTAAAAATAATTAAGAACAAAAACTGGTTTATATTTTACGTAATGCCTTATTTGAAGAAAAATATTTACTAATTAAGGTTTTAATCCTTAATAAAATACTTTTATTCATTTAATTCCTTTTTTCTGGTGCTGAGTTGTCTTGGCAGTGTTGAATTGTCCCTTTTCGTTTCAGGTGACCGTCGATTTGTGTAATCTTCATGGAATTTCGAAATTAATTCTTTATTTAAGATTGTTGGTAGATTGTTCTCGTTCTGTTGTTCATGTTTAAGGATATCTCGTCCTGCTTTTTAGTACTGCTCAGTTATTTCTCACCTACTTTCTACTGAGTTTAAGACTCTACTACTTGATCCAGGGATTGAACTCAGAATTACTATGTCACAAAATTCATAAAAAAAAACCGCTTTAATCCGCCGGGGCAAATGTCTCCTCACGGGGAAAATCTATTTCTGTTGATTAAATAAAGAGTTCAGTTCAAATTACACAGAAGGTTATCCGGATCGACAAGCATCTAACGAAGACCGGAGAGTACAACGGCCGAAACGTGATAACAAAGGTGAGGATATTAGTCCAAATGTAAATAGTAACTCTTCATCAACTTAGTAAATGAATCAGTTTCTCATATCAAGTCGATGTAGAATTTAATCTTGGTAATCATAGATTTTAGTAGTTCGTTTTCTACGGTTTATCAATCCTTTGCAGGTTATTTAAAGCTATAATTTTATTTATTTATTTTTTGGAGGAAATAATAATGTTTTAGTGATATAAGTGGATTTATACCTTTCCAAAAGGTATTTGCACGTAAGCGAATATAATGAAGCCAACGGGAATTGGAACTCGGCTCTCCGATTAACAATTTCGAGCCATTATCCATTACACCACCCGCACATCTGACAAGCTTACAGCACCTGGTATTCCCAAACGGTCACCCATCTAGGTTCTAACCAAGCTCGGCGTTGCTTAACTGTGCTGATCGTACGGAGACTGGTGTTTCAATATGATATGGCCTTAAGACATACAACTCGCACATCCAAGCTTACAGCCATGTAGGTACTGACCAGGCTTGACGTTGCTTAACTGAGCTGATCGTACGGGAATCGGTGTTTCTTAAGACATGCAACTCCCACATTCAAGCTTACAGCACCTGGCATTCCCAAGCAGTCACCCATCTCGGTGCTGACCAGGCTTGACGTTGCTTAACTTCGGTGATTGTACAGGAACCGGTGTTTCAACGTAAGTTGGCAATCATTCTTAAAGGAAAACATGTATTTAAAGAACTTTATAACTGTTTTGTCTGAGGTCGCATGGGAAATAGAATGCAACTTTGTATTTTGAATGTTGAATTCATTTTAATATTTAGATCCTGCGATTCTTTTAAATGAACGTCTTCAAATATTCAAAGCATTTTAAATATTTGCAGATGGCTTTGTTTTATCTATAAATATTAAAAAAAAAACATTAAAATATTTTGCTATTACTGAATTAATTTAATAATCCTAACTGGTATATAAAGAATTTGCGTGTATTCTGTCGTCGTCTCTGAAGCGATTGTCTAGCGAAGATAAGACTGACTTCATTGCCTTTTTAAATAAAATAACATTGATATTTATCTACGTTTCATTACTTCATTCATGTTTTTACCTGTTTAGAATTTTATGCACACGAAATGACTGATAATAATACTTGGGCACTAAAAGTCTACGTAATAGAAGATACACAGCAAATATTATGTCAGTGTTTAAGTTTTGTGTGGGCCAACAAAAACTGACCCCCAAATTCTCAGCTTAATTAAACGGCTTGGTGGGTTAGATAAGAAAAGAAAATTATTACAAATATTCATTTATTTATTTTGGCTTTTGAAAATTTTTTTCGAATACTTTTCGGCTTGCAGATGCTCGAATTAATCGGATTCCAAAAAAATGTCGTAAATGGAAAAAGAAAAATGTTAAAAAATTATGTAAAATTTTTGGATGAAAATCCTGTCATTTTTTTTTTTACCCGAAAATTGGATTATTTTAAAATGTCACGTGTCTTTCTGAAGCTAAGAAGAAACTAAAAAAAATAAGAACTAGTCATGAGCTTCATCCCCCAAAGTAGATATAAAAAAAAAATTGTAACACATGTACATTTTTACGATTACTATGACAGAACGTAAAGAATGAAAACACCATTTTCAGTTCCTGAAGGCGTGGGTGGCAAAGAAAGGAAGAAAACAGTTTACATTATATCACTCACACACACACACACACAAAATACTCTTTTGGTGTATAATTGTAACTCAGTGATGTCTGGTCGGAGTTTTAGCGAATAATCTTTGTGGAAAGCGGAATGGTACATTAGTGGTAGGATGGGACGTGTCTCTAGTGGGAGTCACGTGTCGTGAAGGGATGGGAATTCTAGTAAGTAAATAGATATTTAATCATCTGCACATAGTAACCTTGGGTACCATAATGTGGTGCTTGGATAGTGACAAGAAATATCTCGATTTTCTCCACTCTCCTAGGCCCATATTAGAAATTAATATATCCGCGATATGCTAACACTTTAAAAGAACAGGAAAAGGGACCAGAATAGCTTAAAGAGATACTAAATGAAATAATGAGTTGTTCTTGAAAAGATTTATATACAGCATTAGAACACACACACACACACACATTATATATATATATATATGTGTGTGTATGTGCAGGTATGCAGAAAAATAGGAAAGAACACGTTAGGGAACCCAATTCCTTGCTCTACTTCTGTATGGAGCACTGTTTTTTTTTTAAATAAAAGAAAAAATACTAAAGAACTCAGGAATACTTTGTGATGTAGGGAAAGTTTGATTTTTTTCACTTTTTGCAAAAAGTCAATATTGCACACGATGTGAAAGCTGGGGTTTAATGCCATAAGTACTGACACCAAAAATTAGGTTCATATCCTTTACCAATTTTTGAGCATTTAGTTGTAAATATCGCCAGGACAAATCTAAAGCAATACCTATTTTCCGCAGGTTTTGCTTACAAATTGACTTCAAAATGTTACTATTCCAAGAATAATTCCAAATAAAGTTGATATCTTTTGTATTGGATACATAGAATGGAAAATATATTCAAACCAAAGATTCTAATTATGAATCACCACAAGCAAAATATGTATTTTGTTAAGTGAAAACTGTAAAAATTGTGAAAGATTACAAAAAAGGCTAAACAATGAATAACATCTTACACCATTTGTTAGGTGGTAATTAATAAAAACAAAAGAATAAAAGTCTATATAACACTATAATACTTCTGGGCACAATTGATAAAGCAAAATGTTTTAAATTTGAATTGTTTATTGAAAATCACACTAAAACTACTGCACTGTATGAAAGTATATCATAATCTTTCTATATATAAAATTATGTGACTTCGGTTTGTCCATCCGCCCGTTTGTCACACCCTCTAAAATAGCCATACATTGACCGATCGAAACCAAATTATGGGGGGAAGTGCAAACAAGTAAGGGGCTACAAAGTACAACTGGATTTACTAGCGTGCATAGATGAGTGCAATAAATTTTTAATTATATTTTGGGGAAAAATTAAGTTTTATTATTTAACATAAAAAATACCCCCACTATTTTTAAAACGGTTTAATGAGTAAAATAACAAATACTTATTTAATAAAAATGCAACATTGTTTCTGCATATCTTTTCTTTAAGTTTTTATATTTCATCGATTGGTTTGCGAAATTGAACGAAATGTAGAGTTTGTAATTCTTAACAAAAGTGTTAGCGATAACTTCAACACAATTCCAAATATTGTGAGGGTTTCACTACGCTGACGCGTGTTGCAAAAAACATTCTAGTGTACCTAAATTGTTTAGTATTTCTCTTTTAAGTAAATGAAGGTCTTATTTGATGATGCAATGATTTAGTAATAATGTGTCTGTCATGCTTTTTGTCCGTATACAATTTGTGAAGTTTCAGTAGTTAATTTAACCCTTCTTTCGACACCTTGCCAATGTGCTGGTAAATGTTTTTGAAAATTTACCCATATTTGGTTATATTTTTGTGATGTCATTTGAATAAAATTTTAAAATTATTCTTGTAAGTTGACATAACTAATTAAATATGAATAAATGTCTACTTATCTAATGGACAATTTTTATAGCCTCTTACTTCATCTGACTTCAACATGGAGAAAAAATGTTTTCTGGAAGCAAGGCGAAATACTTGTGATCTAAATGTTTTCATGCAACATTATGTATCTCTGCCGACTGTTGCTATATTCTTTGGATCATGTTGAAGATATACAGTTATTGCTGTTGAAATTTATTATCCCTTTTAATTTCAAACCAACTATTAGGTTGGTGCAAAAATAATGTCGTTTTTTGACGTTCAACTTCATGTGAGAAAACGACATTTTTTCACCAACCTAATAGTTGCTTATATTTCAATTATAAAATTTTATAAGGCTGTGCTATAAGACTTTCACTGATCACCGGAATGAAATTCCAACGCTACGATTTTGAATCTAAGCTTACTTTAATGTTTCGCCAAATTGTTTCTCCAATAAATGCTAACGATTTGGAAAAAAAAATTTCTGTCATTATTTATCATGTCAAACCGCAACTTTCAAATTGAGTGCAATACCACGGTTCCTAAACTGACCTACCCTGCTGGCCAGTCTTCCAAAAGATGAATATCTTGATCCACAAGAAACATTTTTGTTGCAAGTCATACATAGCAAGAAGCACCGTAATGCTGAAAATGTTCTCCATCTTCGGAGTCTGGAAGAAGATTAAACCATCTTAAGCTAATATAGTTTTCGTTATTACAGTTTCCATAAATTTTTACCAATTTTTCTCTGCCATCGCTTTTAATTCAATTTCCCGCCATTAAGTGTCCACCACCAAAGTTACCATCTTTGTTTCTGTTTCCACTTGTCTTTTTACATATTTTCTTGCATCAGAATGTAAATATTTTGCATTCATCATTAAAAAATTACTTTTTGCTACTTTTCAGCACCCCATTGGGAGATGTTCATTTGGCAGCTTCAATTTTCTATTCCGATTTGTGGCGGGGGGGGGTTGTAACGATGTTTTTGTTGTTGTTGTTATACACCCGTCCAAGTTGTTAGTTCGTAATAGTCTGCTTAGTCTTATCAAGTGAAACTTCACTGTTACGACTGCATTCGGGGTGAACTTGTCTGGCTGTCAATTTTGGGTTGCCCCCCGAGACTCTCATAATCTTTCTTTCATCTCTATTGTCTAACTTTTGTGGTTTTCTGTCTTTGTTTGCACTTAAAACAAATTTGGAAATTCCCAAGCGCCTGGCCAGCACACATTGAGTCATCTTCATCTTCAAAATCGCAACCTTCATCTCTGTTTCCGCATAAAGTTTAGCCATGATTTTAGTGTTAAAAAGCAAAGCTAATGTTAAACTACAATGATTTGCTATGGCACCTGAAACTCATGTTAATAAGATGGACCAATTCCTACTGAGAAATTTACATATTATCATGACTGTCATCTCATATTTTTCATTGGCATGGTCTTTTTTGAGATCCAAGTAGTGTATCCTCAGTTACACAGACCCCATGAAAAGGCAAATTATTTTCCAATCCTCAATCTTCACAGAAAGTATTCATAAAAGCATACTTCGAAACAATCTTAACTTCATATTAAAGTTGTATAATCACTTCATGGGAATGGCCCAAATCCTTTGCACGCCAGTGTCCAGACACACACACACACACATATATATATATATATATATATATATAGTGATTCTCCAAGCGTAGCTTAGATGTGCCACAAGGCTGAAAGTATGGAGCACCCAGTGAGGATCGAACTCACTACTCAGACGTAATTGTTCTAGCGAGACAAGCTTGCTAACCATTACACCGCTTCGAGATACCCTATTGATTTTCTAAGCGTAGCTTAGATGTGGCACAAGGCCAAATATATGGGGCATCCAGTGAGAATCGAATTGACTATTCGACCGTAACTGTTTTAGCGAAACAAGTTTGCTAACCATTACACCACGCCAAAGTGTCTACAGAAACATACACAAACACACACTATATATATATATATTTAGTTCCTGAAATTAGCAACAGAGAAGGTGGAGTTTAGCTTCGAAGATGTAATGTACATCCATGTAGATGGAGTTTCTATGGGTAGCCCTTTGAGACCCTTCTTAGCCAACATTTTTGTAGGATACCATGAGAACCGTTTATTTGAGAAATGTCGGAAATCATATGTCTTTCAATGTCATGTTGATGATACCTTCTCTGTTTAAGAACATAAATCAAGCAACTCTTTTTTGTGAATCTTTAAATTAATTACCCCCATCTTTGGTATTCACAATGGAGGAAGAGGAAAACAATTCTATCTCGTTTCTTGATGTTTTAGTTGAGCGAAAGAATGGTACATTTATTACTAGTGTGTTTTTGTAAAGCAACTTTTACAGGTCTTTACTCTAGTTGGAACTCTTTTGTCCCTCGGGCTTTAATGATTTGTTCCTCTTCAGCAGGAGTTGAACAAAATTCGTTCTATTCTCATCAATAATGGTTTTCCAATAATGGTTTTCCAGCTAATATTATTGATCGTATAATGGAACAGAAGATAATTAATTTCAATATGTCTTCCAAATTTGGCCCTAGTCTGTGTCCCATCTATCTAAAATTGCCTTGGATTGGCAGAAAATGTAAAATTTTGAGACAGTTTCTAGAACTGTCTCTGCTACTTTCTTTTCGGCCAAGTTACGTGTTGTTTTTGGCACCCTGCCAGTGTTTCCTTCATTTACTAAGGACCGTCTGTTCTATCTTAGTAATAGTTCACTTATAGATAAGTTCAAATGTCAGTATGAAGCTGAGTATATTAGATGGACTCGTGTTAGATTTGAAACAAGAATGGACCAACACGTTCTTAAATATATCAGATTGCATTCAAGTAATAATACTCGTGTGTCGCAGTCTGTACATGATTCATCAATCGGACAGCCCCTATTGGAGAATGCGATGTGCTCGTCGTGTTTCACGATGGACTCATTCTCTATTTTGCATATAGGCAGGTCCAAGCACCATTTGTTAGTTCTGGAGGCCATTTGTCTTAAATTGCAGCAACCATCTCTCTGCAGACAAAAGGATAATTTTTTGCGGTCTTTAAACTTATTTTGTTAGTGAGCGATTCTTTACTTTACTTGTCTTATGCTCTGGTTGGTTCATTTACTTATCCTCTTAAGTTTACGTATTTATTTTAATCGTATATCCAAAAATTCGCTAACAATGAGGATACATGATTTTTTTTATTTTGTTATTATTAAGAGAAAAGACCAAAGAATTTTTTATGTAAAAATTAATTTTATTCCTTTTAGAATATTCTTGGTTTATAATTTAGATTTGTAAGGGAAATTCGAGCTTCTTTTTTTGCGGTGAAAAACACATTGATTTGGAAATTTTTGCATAAATGAAATAATTGTCAGATTTTAATGAAACGTTCAGGTCTTGCTCAGAGCGTTTGGGACTTTGGACCATACGGATAATTTTGTGCACAGAAAATATAACACATATGAATAAAGAGACTAATAAGTGATGGAAGGATTTTAAGGGAATTCAGAAAAAAATAAATAATGAACATTAGATGTTTATCTAAATCCGTGATTTCACAGATAGGATCTAACAAACATGAAGCAAATTCTAGCGACAAGGTGGATTAGACACTGAATTTTGTATATTACTTTGATCCAATATTTGTTTCAGCAGATTTGGACACTACATTTTGGGGGAAACAGAAAAAATGCAATTGTCAGTATTTAAGAATTAATGCAAACATTACCAGCAGAATAGGCCTTTCTGTCGGTCTTTTTTTCCCTCAAATACATTATTTTTACAGTATTTGTTTTAAGTCGCAGAGAAGAAAAAATATATATTCAGTTTTTTTTTAATTTTCATGAAAGTAATTAACTTTTATAAAGTTTCTTTAATAAGTTAAATTTCTTTCTTTCTTTCCCCATCTCTTTATCCCATTTAATATATAATCAAATCTTATTCATAGAGATTGTTTTTTGCATTATTTTTTTGTATACTATTGTTCATACTATACAAGGCTTAAGAACCCATCAGGATACAGTGTTACTGAAGAAGGTCGTTATATGAGCTTTAAGAATAACTGATAAGAAGCGCAGTTTATGAGGGAAGATAATAGTTATACTTAGACATGAGAGGTTAAGATTGTAATGGTCGGGAAAGCATTCTCAGAGGAGTGGGTTCCACAAAGTAGGTGTTCGCGAGAAGAAACGGAACTGCCTTCTTACTAATGGAATACGAAGGAAATGGGGTTAGTTCAACTATTTGGTATTTATTCGCGAAGCCATTCGAACGGAATATGACAAAAAGTCAAGGTTAAATTCAGGAGACAACGCGTACCTGCTTTTGGGGGATATCTCAAGTACCACGTAACGACCGTAGCCATTTCCAGAGGGATTTGTTATAACTGGGGGAGGACTCCATAAGAGCTAACTACATAATATTAAATTTTAACCAACCGGACAGTGATGATATGATGTAATATAATACTTAAAATATATAAATTTGAAATGAGTAAACAGTGGCTTGGTATATTATATTGTTTTGTAAGCAATTACCATTAAACGGACTTTCGTTTTTTACTCTACAGTCACATGTTGGTTTGATTTGTGCC
Organism: Acanthosepion esculentum; assembly: GCA_964036315.1. Lineage (NCBI taxonomy): Eukaryota > Metazoa > Mollusca > Cephalopoda > Sepiida > Sepiidae > Acanthosepion > Acanthosepion esculentum. Next base: position 17,375,744 of record OZ038476.1, on the reverse strand, counting down.
GGTGTTTTGTTGGTTATTTTACTGTTGTACGTTTTTTTATTATGTGTGTAAAATCAGCAGATAACGAAGAAAAAATATACATCGGAATAATTTTCTAAATATATAAGGGAAATTAAAAACAAAAACCAAATTACACCAAAAATATCGTGGAAAATAAGGAAAAGTACCCCACATAAAGTTGGCCTTGTGCCACATCCTGCCTTGGGGGTAAATTTGGTTAATACCACTGAAGATGGCTTTTAAGCATGAAGCAGACTGTCGCTGCTCGTTGTTGACCTAAGTGTCTTGATATATATATATATTGAACATCATGTTGAGATCATAGATTAAAATGAACGGAAAAGCTTTTTGCGCGCACACTAAGTTTACAAGACCTCTTCAGAACTGTAGCCATTTTTTTCAGGTTTTATTAAATTAAAATGTTTATTTAAAAGAAACTACATAGGTCGCCTTTATCGCTAAAGAGAGGACAGTCTTCCTTTTTCTCGTAACATCGACTGTTTGTATCAGTATTCAAAGAGCTTAACTTATGACGCAGGAAGATTGGCACAATGCAAACTTTATGTACGGGGGGTTTGTTTAACTGGACTCCAACCTCGTGACACCACTGGTAAATATTCAGCTATTTCCATAAAGAAGGTACCTTGTCAGTGTTTCATCTGTGTTGCATTAAAAAATATTTTCGACTTTATCGAGTAAGCGTTTATCCATGATAAACAAACTCATCTTGTAGAACGATTTGCCGAAACATTGACTTATATCCTATTCAGATTTTCGAAGGTAAATTTAGGGGTTTGTTTGATGGATAAATGGATTTCACATTAGTGCCGGAGGGTTGTGATCGAATCCATATAAAAACCAGAATTTGGAATGCTGATTTTAATGACATGTCGGTTTCATTTCTTATTTATGCGCTGCTAGTCTGACAGTTAAGTTCTATGAACTGAGCTGTTGTACCTTCATACGTCGAAAACGACAGCGGTGTACAGTATGTATATGTATATATATAGAGAGAGAGAGTCTGTTTCATGTTTGAACGCAACCTTCATGGCCTGACGATTGCGTTCAAGCATGAAACAGACTGTCGCCGCTTGGTGTGCACTTATATACGTACTTGCTTGTAGTTGAAACGAGTAGATACTTTCTATTGGTGCCAGTAGACTGTGTTCGGGTGTAGGTAAAAATTAGAATTTTGAATGGTGATTTTCAAAGCAGCCCTCCCCCCCACACACACACTCTATCATACGTATGCAAATTAAATATATAATGCTGACCTTTTAAGTATTGAAAATCATGTCTACATTATTTTTCTTTATTCGAGCTGTTTGCAGTTTCGCAACGAAATAAGCCTGGCCCTGGGAAATCAAACATTGAGGCAGCATCTCTTAATGCATCAAAGGAAGAGGGTCGATCTACTCAGTTCTCAAGGTCACTGGGTAAATTTTGTCATTCGCCCATATGGGCACCCAACGTTAAATCAACCATGTGTCAGATATTGCCTCAATGAGGGGGGAGTGATTCAAGTGTATTCGTTCGACTTTCGTGTTAGGGTCCAAATAGAGTATCTGCACCTTCTCAACTGTGCTTCTTCTTTGGGTCAGCTCACAAAAAGCAGTGCCTGGTCTCTGGGCAGCGAAAACTACAGCAGCTACTTTCCTAATGCGCCGAAGGGGAGGGTCAAAGTATTTCGACACCTGCATAACAGTGGTGGCAGAATCGGAAATTTTTTTTCGTTTGGCCTGTGTGCGCACATAAAACGACTTTTTCACACCTTTTACCACCGTGCGTGTAGGTTGGTAAATACAGGAGTATGGCACTTGTGTTCCCTGCCTAAAATCAGTTTTTTTCTCCTCAGCTGAATTTTCTCTTCGAGCAGGACGTGGCACTACCCCCACCCCACCCCCCACACACACTCCACCAAAAAAATAAATGATCGCTCGGGATTCCTTCGCCAGGACAGCACCACCCTATTTCACAAAATTGGAGTGTGTTTGAGTATTCTAACGATTTAATGACTATTCAGTTGTTGTCCTTGCACACACGGTAAACTGTTAATTTGTCACATTCTCCTTCATTGTGGATGTAGTTAAATATCACTTGCCATATCTCTTCGATCAGTGAAATCCTTACACACACAAATAACATAAATTTTTTAAAATTGTCTATATTTATGGTGGGGGGGGAAGTGGTCAATATCGGGGATAGATCGTTTATAAACAGTGGGGACATAAGTCTTATATAGGTTTCACGTCTTAAACTATCATCAAACATGTAATGCTGAAAAGTTATCGGCTTGGACCACTTTTCAAAATCAATATTTCAGTGGTCAAACCTAAGTATATTGAAATGTGCAAATCGGTCGAGCCGAGAAATTTTTTTACAACCCCCCCCACCTCTTACATGTAGATTCAATCTAAAATAAAGCACTGGAAACATTGAATAAATATGTTTTAAAATAAACAAAATATTTTGTCTAAGAGGCAGGGTGAGTTCATGGAGGAGTGAGTATGAGAAAGAAGGAAAAGAGAGAAAGAACAAAAAGAAAGAAAAAGAAACTAACTAATAAACTAACTTTGAAAAATGGATGAGTCTTTGTGATTATATGTGTGTAATCACTTTCTTGAGAAATATCTAAGTTGTTCACAATCGCCTAACAAAAATAAAAATAAAAAAAAAACAAACTAACAACTGTTTCTCGTTATTTGAACATAAACCGTATTTTTTAAAGTCAAGTAATAACTAAAAATGCAAGTCACCAGAATCCTCAAACATCCGTCGAAACGCATTAAATTAGTTTTTTTATTGGGTCACACGAGTAGGAGAACAACCACCAACAAACAATAATTATATTTTTTCTTCCTGTGTAAGCATCTCTATTAGAGAAAAGAAAAAACAGCGATAATTCCGGCAATACGGTGGCTAAGAATTCTCACCGTGGAGCAATGATTATCACGCTACCATAGCAAACAATGGTTGCTTTTGTTAGTGCGACCATCACTGAAGGTCTCAGATTTGTAACAGAGTACCGAACAAATCTTAAGTAAATATGAATAAACAGTCGTATACAGGTTCCGTAAGCTATTGAGAATGAGTTCGATCCTTACTAAATGCTCTTTAAAGCTGAAGGATTTCTAAAGAATAAGTACGGTGGTGTTGAATAAGATTCCAAGAGAAATTCATGTTTAAAAATAAAAAGGAAATAAGTTCCGCCTACTTTTCTATACCTTCTGTTACAATTAATATATTTACTAACGGATAATATTTCTAACAGTAAATGCGCAAAATCATCGTCTATCCTCTTTAAAGTCCGTTAATAATACACAAAGAATCAGACAATAACAAAATCAAAGGCCAAAACTTGTTTATCAACCAACTAAATATTTGTGTATTTTATTTATCAGACATCTTTTAGAGAAATCTTATCGACGCCGATGGGAAGTGATGATCATTATTATTTACACTGAAAAAAAAAAAATCCGTGGGATTATCCCGCCTGTTTTTTTGCCAAATAACTGATAAAACCGCTAGATGGCGTTGCCTAAGCAGCATATAAAAATATGGCGGGAAACTTATTTGTCTTTTAACCTACAGTATACTTTAGTGACAAGATGTATCTGGAGCAAATCTCCCGGCGCATTGAATATAATACAGAATAGTACATGACATACAATGATCTAAGCTTACTTGATTATTTACAGATAAATCTAATATACCAAACTAAGAGACAAAGAATTCTTCTAAAATGTAAGTCTCTCACTTTATAATCTACGTTCGATAAAGGCATCTATGGATACGCCAACATTTAACTCTTTTGCATTACCGTTTTGGTTGCGCAGGTAGTAAAATATACTAATTGTAAGTAATTGCTTACATATTCATTTTTCTTCTGTTGTTTAAAGAAACTCTAGTGCGTTTAATATCCAATTAACAGGTATTCTTAAACAACATCTTAAGAATTTCGAAGAACAGTTACAGACCTTGGCGGGAGGACTTAACAAAATTTAACTATTACATACACACAAACTTTTTAATTACAAGTTATTTTTGAGTTGGGGTGGTCTTTTGTCGAAAACTTTTGCACACTTAAAAATAACCTGCCCTCTAATATAAATTCACTGTATCGGACAAGATCTCGACAAAATTTCAATCTGTGCTAAAAGCAGGAACGAGATTCAATTTTTTTTTTTTAATTTTCATCGTTTAAATTTGCTGAAAGTTAAATTTCCTGGTGATATCTAAAAGTCCTTAGTATCATTACTGTATTTAAAAATAGAAATATCTATTTTAGGGAACAGCTAAAAAGAGAGATCAATGTAACCTGGATATAAGAGAGATTTTCTCTGGTCCCAAATTAGAGCCATACTTACCTAAACAAAATAGACCAAACCCGGATATAAGATACTTCTTCTCCGGTCCCGACAACTCTCTCATATCCGGGTTACACTGTACTATTTGAATTTATGACAAAAGCAATTAAAACTTTCCTGGTGTCATTTTTAAGTGATTCAATGAGAATTCCATTTTCTACAAGTTTTATTATTTTTAATAATACACTTTGTGACTTCGATGAAGTATATATATATATATTAATATATATTAATTTTTTACTAGTTTCTTTCATTTTTTTTTTTTTTTTTTACTTGCATCTCTTTAATATAAATTTTCGGGTTGTTTTGAATTCTAAAACTTTTAAATAAGCAGCATGGATGGGAAAATAAAAAGTAACCTTGTGCATGATTTGAACTTCCCCTTGAGAGCCCGTTCGTCGTTTCCAAAGCTTCCTCGATTTGTCCACGGAGATCAATCAGCAAGCGAAATAAAAATTTAATCACATTCTTCTTTACGCAACTCCGCCCCCTCCCATATTGTTTTACACTTAGTAAGATTTAATCATCCGATTCTTTTTTTTTTTTTAATTTATAACAATCGGTCATAAGTATTTTCCAAAATTTAATAATGTTGTTGTCAATTTCTGAAATTATCATTATTTACATATTTTATCCCGTTTGGCAATACGCTGTGGATTTGTTGGCATAATAATTGTGAATTCAATCTCCGGGCCAGTTAGTACAAACTAGATTCAATGGGATAAGTGAACAGTACTAAAGAAAAAAAATGAATACGAAAACACAGAACAAGAACAATCTATCCCCATAGTTTAAAATAAAAGGTTCTCTTAACCTAGGTACCTCCACGAGATCGCTAAAAAAAAAGAGCATAGCATGATGAAAGACGCCAAACTTGACGAAAACAAAATTTTATCGTCTAAATATTTGTTATTATTAAGAGGAAAGATCAAAGTTTATTTTAATTATTTTTTAAAATTTTTCCTTCTTTTTAGAACAATCTGAATTTTTATTTAAAAATCCTTCTTTCTCTTTGTATCACCGGAACTAGTAAAATAACAATTTTTAGCACGCTTTTTTTTATGACACACATTAATTTGGAAAATCTTGCAAAAATGAAAATAATTGTCGGATGTTAATGAAACTTCCAGAAAGTATTCACAGATGATCGAAATTATTATAAATGTTTTCTTTTATTAAAGTCATGGCAGAAATATTTTTTTTAATATTTATTACCCCACCAACTAATGTTATGAAAACGCTAGAAATTCGATCGCATCGGGTTTCGTTTAGTGATTACAATAGTTAAAAGCACAAGGCTTTGAGGAATGAAAATCATGTTTTGTTTTTTTTAATTGGACCCCACGTACCTGAAAATCGGCTCTGAATTGTAACATACAAAACTCAATAAAACAAATATATTATTTAATTTCAAATGCTTTTATTTGCTTTTAGTTGTTTTTATGAATATGGACAATATTTTCTGAAAGCAAAACAATTTTTCGATGAAAAATGAATTTTTAATACAATTATTTGTTATTTTTTAATTATAATAGATTTTTACATTTAAGTTGTTAAAATATTATAAAATTAGTTAAAAGTAAGTACCCCCACGAAATGTAAAAAAAAGAGCATAGCTTGATGAAAAAGACGCTAAACTTGACGAAAACAAAATTTTATCGTCTGTTTGTTATTATTAAGAGGAAAGATCAAAGTATTTTTGTGTTTTTTTTTAATCGTTCCTAACACGTCCGAAAATTTCGTTAAAAAACTTGTTTTTTTTTTGAGTCAGCAAAATTGACCATTTTTTTCCATTTCATAGAATCAATGAAAATCTCAGTTTTAAATTTTTTAAATATCAATTATCATTTTTTCAAAACTTATTTTAAGAAAATCAGAAATTATAATGTTTATTTAAAATATCTTGAACCAAGCTTAACTTAGCTTTTGCGCCGAAAAGATAAATTTGAAAATAAATCGAAGCAGGTCATAAACTTTCGCGTCATTTGACAGGTGTTGAATGACCTATTGATGGATTCCGTGAGGATAATTTGTTCTACGGAAGGAGAAAAGTGAAATATTTTACATTTATGTGAACAAATTATTTACCTCGTTATTTTTAAGGAAAACTTTCAGCGTTCTAATTTTTTTTTGTACTTACCTTTACGTTTATGATGCTGAAAAATAATTTTAAAAAATGTAAAATAAAATACCATGATAGAAGTAATTTAATAATTTATGAAATGATAATTTAATTATTATTTAATAAATCAAAATTAAATGTGACTTTCCAATCCAATGTATATAGTTTCTATCTGAAATACACCAGAATTTTTACTTAATGGAAATAATGAATTTAATCATTAAGCTTTTAATTAAATCTAATATTTAAAAAAAAAAAATTACCAAACTTTTCGAAAAAAAAATATTTCAAAAATAATTTCATTTGTGAATAAGTCTTGAAAATTTCATTAAAATTGGACAATTACTTGATTTTTACAAAAATTTCAAAATCAATGTGTTTTCAATGGAAAAAAAGCGCAAAAAAAATCTGTTATTGTCTCTGACATCGCGATGACGTAAACAAAAGAAGACTTTAACCAAAATTTCGAACGTGTTAGAAAATATTAAAAATTAAAAAAAAATAATTAAAAAATACTTTGGTCTTTCATCTTAATAATAACATAAGTATTTTGACGTTAAAAATTTATTTTTGTTAAGTTTGTGGCATTTTTCATTACGCTAGCTGTTTTCCCGCGAAAACGGTGAAGACGCCTAGTTAAAAGCCGCATCGGGTTTTGTAAGTGTCCTGATGAAATAGATCTTTGTTTAGTACGTTGTAAATTGTATCGTTTTGACTAATCAGAAGACCCGCAGTAATTAAGAAATGTAATTTTGTGTTTATAATCGGGCTCTAATTATAAAGTACGGACGAAACACGTGTGGAGAAGTTTATTTGATTTTTCAATTTCAGCTGAGAAGGGTACCTAAAATATCAGTATCATCTTATGAAATTTATAAGATCTTATTTTTATATTAATCTCAGTTATGGCATTTTTTCCATAAATGAAATATCAAAATTAATAATAAAATGAATGGAAATACAAATAACACAGTAAAATGTAGTAAATGTACATAAAATTATAGTATTTTATGTACACTGCTGATAAAATTTCATGAGAAAGGTACCTATAAATTAATTAGATACCTTTCTTATGAAATTTAATCTCATTCGTAACAGTCTTATTTTAATTTCTTTATAATATATTTTCCATAAAGCATAATCAGGTGAAAGCCAAGTCCAAAATAAAAAAAATTAGAACGCTGAAAGTTTTCCTTAAAAATAACGAGGTAAATAATTTGTTCACTTAAATGTAAATAATTTCACTTTTCTCCTTCCGTAGAACAATTTATCTTCACGGAATCCGTCAATATGTCATTCATTACCTGTCAAGTGATGCAAAAGTTTATGATCTGCTTTGTTTTATTTTCAAATTACATCTTTTCGGCGCAGAAGCTAAGTTAATCTGGGTTCAAAATATTTTAAATAAACATTATAATTTCTGATTTTCTTAAAATAAATTTAAAAAAAAATGAATTGATATTTAAAAGAATTTCAAACTCAGATTTACATATTTTTTATAAAATGGAAAAAAATGGTTGCCATCTGTCAATTCTGCTGACTCAAACAAAAAAATATTTTTAACAAAAATTTCGGACGTGCTAGGAACAATTAAAAACTACCCCCAAAATACTTTGATCTTTCCTCTTTAATAATAACATGAACATTTAGACGATAAAATTATGTTTTCGTCAAGTTTGGCATCTTTTTCATCATGCTATGCTCTGTTTTTTAGCGATCTCATGGAGGTGCCTAATTAACCCTATTGTAAATAATGCTTCATTTTAAAAAATCGGACACATATTAAAAAATATTATGAATCAATTTAACAAATAAAAACATTTTGCATTTAGGTATTTTGTTGACAAAAAAAAAAAAATAGAAAATTTTCGTATTAATTTTTCTTTTGTGTCTTTGCAGAACACGAATGTTACCTTCCGTGGGAGCCAGTAAATGGTTATTATACAATCTGGGGAGGAGGTCTGCTTGTTGAATTCGGTTGCAATGATGGATTTACACTTCTTGGTGATGTGGTTGGAGCCTGTGATTCTACTGTCGGTTTGTGGACCGTCAATACACCACTCTGCCTCGGTAAGTCGAAATTCTTTTTATCTAGTCAGCGTTTAGGCCGCGACGACCGAGAATAATTTAAGTTTTTAAGTTTCCGGTAATCATTTAATCCGAAAATACTAAGAAAATTCAAATTTCTTGAAATAAAATTTGATGTTTGTCAAGTGCTTATTCGTGGCCGGTAATAAAGTTACAACTTGATTTTGTGAGTGACGTGCTTTAGTATACATGGACCTATTGTAGCAGAATTTTAAACCACGCTTATTACTATCAATTTCTGTGGCAGGAATCGAAACAATTACTTTCCACTCAATCCGAGTATTGTGGATCCATAACCCCACTGTGATCAGATTTCCACTATTCATGTTTTCTTTAGGGTTAAAAAATGTCCATTAAAGTAAGATGCAGAAATTGCTGGCATTGTTTCGTGACTTTTATTTACCTGAATTCGTGTTTATCATATGAGAAGAAACATTTAAAAACTAATTTTGAGAGATGATACAATAAACACTCACAAATATTTGTGTTTGTACAGAGATAAGTAAACAGGCATTATTATTGTACTAATTTCATACAATAATAATGTTTGTTTAGAAGGGTATGAGAATGATCAGATTTCGAGAAGCTGGTGAGAATGATCAGATTTCGAGAAGCTGGTGAGAATGATCAGATTTCGAGAAGCTGGTGAGAATGATCAGATTTCGAGAAGCTGGTGAGAATGATCAGATTTCGAGAAGCTGGTGAGAATGATCAGATTTCGAGAAGCTGGTGAGAATGATCAGATTTCGAGAAGCTGGTGAGAATGATCAGATTTCGAGAAGCTGGTGAGAATGATCAGATTTCGAGAAGCTGGTGAGAATGATCAGATTTCGAGAAGCTGGTGAGAATGATCAGATTTCGAGAAGCTGGTGAGAATGATCAGATTTCGAGAAGCTGGTGAGAATGATCAGATTTCGAGAAGCTGGTGAGAATGATCAGATTTCGAGAAGCTGGTGAGAATGATCAGATTTCGAGAAGCTGGTGAGAATGATCAGATTTCGAGAAGCTGGTGAGAATGATCAGATTTCGAGAAGCTGGTGAGAATGATCAGATTTCGAGAAGCTGGTGAGAATGATCAGATTTCGAGAAGCTGGTGAGAATGATCAGATTTCGAGAAGCTGGTGAGAATGATCAGATTTCGAGAAGCTGGTGAGAATGATCAGATTTCGAGAAGCTGGTGAGAATGATCAGATTTCGAGAAGGGGGTTGTGTATTGTTGATCATTCGGTTCGGAAGATCAGTTTTAAACAGCATCGCAACTGCGAATTTCAACTGAACTGTATGTCTGTTCAATTTAACTAATGAAGGAAAGCAAACCAATCAGTCTTATTTTTAACAAGCTGACAGCTATTAATCTGGAAGGTAACTAACCAAGAATTTTCTTTGAACCACTTGCAGCCCATTATTAAATGTGGATTTTTGGTTATGTCATAGTTTGGAGCATTGGTTGTTCCAATATTTTGAAGTGAATGGAGAATATGATAGGAAAATAGTCATTTATCCATTTTACATCTTCCAATAATCATCGTTAATGAAGCAAAAACGGAAAGCTTTTAAAGTCTTTTTTTTATAAAAGACTTGTTTTATGCTAGCAGCCAAATCGATATTGACTGATCTCAACTTAAATTAACGCTAAAAGAGGGGTAAATCCAGTGAGGATCGAATTCAATGCGTCGGCAATGGCATAAGAAACAAGCTTGTTACCTATTACTTTATATCGAGGTGACCCATGATATTCATCCAGCTTAGATTAATAGAACACAAAGACGAATTCGGTGGGGGGAAGGGGTAGGAGATTCGTGTAGCGTCAGTTCTTCAAAATATGAATATCTTGCCTTGAAAAATGAGTATTTAAAATGCTCGCCTTTTGATCATCAATTTCTGACGCCTGGGGGGTAACTATTTGAGCAACGAGTCTTGCTTTTGGCTGGTCATTTTTTTTCTCTTGTACATAATGAGTTTGTTGTTAGATGACTGTTTTGTTTCTGACTCGAAACCTGCTCCCGTCTCGTTTTGATGAATTTCTGTCTGTCACTATCATCACTGGGTCTAAACCTAGCAGCTAATAGATATAAAGACTTCACTACAGGTAACTATGACTCTGTGGGTAGTAGCTGGCTTTTGATGCTCCGTTGTGGACTCGACTATGACTACTGTGGTAGCTAAATATACCTTTATTCTAATGGGAGATTAAAAGTTAACGCGTAGTAGTGTTTTATATATATATATATATATATATATATATATATATATATATATATATATAATAAATAAAAAACGGTTATATTAAAAAGGGTGCTCAATACACAGATAAAAACGTCGAAAGTGCAGAGCTATTAATACCGTAATTCCCTATGTATAATACTCCTCCATCCATAATATGCAACCCTAAAATTGTGCTGAAAGTGTGTGTGTGTGTGTGGGGGGGGTGATGCTTCTACTCACGCATAATACGCACCGCTTCTTTGGTAATCAAACCCTATAAAGTGTATCTCTCTAATTACATTACGGCCAGCGTTTCCTACTCTTATTTAAAAAATGGTTTTAAACATAGAACAATATTCTAATTACGGTATTTAAAATAATAAACGCACCAACCATTTCTTCAGGCAGTTTGATACTATTTTTCTGAAGAAACCATTTATTGGTGGAAATTGCGGTAGCAGAGAGGGTTAGTGTTTATTTAGTGTGTATGTATATATGTGATCTGTCGGAGCAGGGAGAGATGGTCTTCTTAGCTTTGTATTTTAACCTAGTTAATCAAAATAACTTCGCTTGAATATTTTTTTACTGTCACCAAATATTCACATCTTCATTTCTCATTCGTATTGTGGACTCACACTTTTTCCATAAAGTTCTAACTAGTACCATATGTAGAATTTTCGTCGAGGCAGGAACAGCCACCCGGGGTGTGAAGGCCTGGACAAATATGTATCAATTTGTTTTTGTCTTTAATGAAAACACATGACATTAAGCTGAAATTATTCTGAACCCTTCATTTTCAGACATCCTACTTAGGAAAGGGTTCGTTTCAAATCCCCTCGCCACTCGCCAGCAAATTATGACGCGCTTCGTTTCATTTGTTTATTAGGCTATTTTCACATAGCTAGATTTTGTATCACGTGATCCAAATCAAGTTAGTTTGGCCAAAGTAATGGGACACTCGGCGACGATCTCTGTCACTTCGCATGAGAATGGTTTTGTCAAAGTAGTTTTCTATCATCGTGATAAGTTTACTCAATGATAATTTAATTTCTATTTTGGGTCTCTTATGTTTTAGCGGATGGGTGACCTGAACATGTATCCTAAATTATTGATGGATTGATTTCATTTATTTTCTTTTGAGTCTTTTCGTTTCTTAACCCACGTCCAAGATGCATATTAACTCATAACCTTCTTGTGTCAGTTTAAACCGACACTTTTTTTTTCTTCCAAATAATGTGACGAGTTTGCTTAAAGTATTTCCCTGATTTCAAATGAAAAATTTCCAACCAATTTCAGTGAATTTTTCACTTTCCAAAATTATAGTTTAAGTATGTGGAAAAATGCGTCAGTCTAAACTGACGCTAAACTGATGTGGGTTCAATAAAATTTCATACCATGCTATTTTGATAGAAAAGTAAATTTGAAAGAGTGTACACCTGTGTGTGTGCGCGCATATATATATATATATATATATATATATATATATAGTTGTATATTTAGGCAGCAATCCTTCTTTTATGCATCATCCTTGATAATGGCTAAAGGTATAGCCGAAAGCGCTCGGAAAAATAAAACATTTGGACAGTTCTTACACACCCTTTGTCGAGCAAAGAAAGCTCTTGTTCGTACACAAGAAAAATTAAATAAAAAAACTTAACCGTAGTACCTTGTCTGTCGTTTTTAATGAAACTTGTATATATATATATATATATATATATATATATATTCGGTATTTCAACTCTTTTAGAGTTACTTAATGCCAGGATTTATTTAATGGGGACTATTTCAGTTTTAATTTGAAACTTCCGTTCATAAGTCTTTTTTTGATAAGTACCTCCTTTTTTTCATTCCAAGGGCTACTGAACTATGCAAGGCTCACCATATCTCTATCTCTCTCTCTATTTTTATAACAAATATATTATTAATAATGATAATAATATATAAAAAATATATTATTAATAATAAAAAGAAGTCAATGTGAGCCTGCTGGCGGCCTAACTATGGTACACATTGTGCTGTTCTTCTAAGTTTCCTGATGAAGTTCATACAAGTATCTTATAGAGTTACACAAGTTGTGACTGTGACAATGCCAGTCAGGGGCGGACTTCTTAACTATTGCTCACTACTCGGTTCTATTTATAGTCACTTAGTTGCCGCTTGCAAACATGGCTAGTATGCCTCATTTGCATACAACATATTTTCTTGAGTAATTTCTGTATACACGGACTGCTGCAAAACATAAAACTGCTGTAATCGCCAGGAAAATGTTTAAAGTTTCGATTTATTCGGTCTGATTTTCTTGTACAGTTTTTCAGATTTTCTATTTCATTTTAATATTACAACAACTATATTCGTGAGAGATAGTGTAAGTTGTTGATAGAAGAAAGTGTTAGATTGAGATGGAGTAGAAATATAGAAAAAACGGAATTTGGAGGAGAGGGAGATATTAGGGGCGTATGTCATGATGACTATTCAAAAGAAAAGGGAGATAAGTAATGAATAACTAAAATATTCATTTTAACTGATTTAGAAATATTAGCATTTTATATATGCGACTTGTGGGAAGTAATAAATCAATTGAAATTACATTTAGAAAATAAAATTTGTAGGAGACTTACTAAAGCGTTTTTAAATATCTTGGTCGGATTATTTTTATCTCTCGGTTTAAAAAAATACAATGTAATTATTTTTCTATACTTTGTTGCTTTTATTATAACATTTTAGATTGATACTCTTCTGTTAAAGTGGAAAGCGATCGGAGTGTCTAGCAAGCATAAAGTTGGTTTTGATGCCCTCGCCAAAAAAATTCCTTGGGATCTCACATGTACATGTTTTGTCTTGGTGAATTAAGGTGGGCCACAGTATACAGTTCAGTGCTTGTCTGTTGCCTGACCGTAACAAGTTGGATATGACCCCTGGGGGTGGGGGGTTCACTGAGCATCATGACCTCAATCGGAAACCATATTGACGGAACTGGGTTACCCGACTTTGAAGGCATTTCTAACTGGGCTTCGACTACATAGACATGCGCTGATTTTATCATAACCTGTCACAATATCGTACACATTTGGCTATGATGCGTGTCCCTGATATGCCCTTATCAGATTGGATGCTATTGTGGATACATTGGGCTTCGTATATTTGTACACCAGTGTCACTTTGTTGGCGTGCTGCTTATTTACACGCTCAATAATAATGAAAATGCTTAATCCAAAACCTTTGCAAAAATCAAATATGAATTTTTACGTTACACCATTGTGCTGTGTATTTATAACAAATATGTTAGCGTTAAATGATATTAAAGACTGAATTCATATGAAGACGGAAGAATGTAATGGCTGATATGTTGTTTTCATGAAAATATACATGAAAAACAATATTCTGAATTTTAATGTTTTGAAAAGTCTTTCCTTTTGAAGGAATCATTTAACTCCAAAGCCATGAAAGCGAGTATATCACTGCTTATGCTCTCAGAAAAGTTCTCTTAGACAAGATGCTCCATCAAACGGCTTACTACGTAAACAAATACTTTTAGCTTTTTTGAATTTCTTTAATTTTATTGTGTAGTTATTTTGTGCGGTAAAAAGTATATTTTCTAAATTATTTACATTTTTTTGCTTATTTTTATATCTATCTACCAAATTTAAACAGACAAGCTGAACTAAGTATTTTATACCGGGTCAAGTCTTGAATCGCAGGTAGTAATAACTGACACCGATATTCAGGAAACTTGAAACGATTACTTGGTTACTTATTTTAGTGCATTATTTTACTTGCAATTATTACAACGTGACATAAATAATAATTGGTGCATTATTTAAACAAATTACCAGGTTGAGTCAAAAAGTAATACGATGTGTTTTTATTATATAAAAAATAAGGAACGCAAACACAAAGTACATCAAGATATAGCTATACATCACAGGCTAACTCCTCTATTGAGATAGGCACCACCTCCTTCAATAACATTGTTTCACCCTACGAATGAAGGCATGTATCCCAGTTTCGTGAAACTCGGCTGGCTCTCGGAGAGTTTCTTGTATCGACAGTCACGTAAAGAAGGCCAGAGAGCACAACGGCCGAAACCTTGTGATAATAAGGATGAAGACAATAGTCTGCATGTAAATATAAATAAAATATTTTCTTGTTAGAATTGTATATATATATATATATATATATATATATATATATATATATATATATATATATATATATATATAATCTTACACGAAACTGTTACAAAAGATTGTACCAAGAAAAGATATCTGCTTAGCAGAAAAGAGGTAGATACACTGAACACTTTTCGGAAGAAAGAATAGCAATATATATATATATATATATATATATATATATATATATATATATATATATATATATATATATATATATATATATAATCCCTGTATGTATCTATCTAAAGACTCTGTAAAAAATGAGCATAAATGATAAAAAAATATACTCCAAAACTTAATAAAAGCAAAGTTTTATCGTCAAAATCTTTGTTATTAAGAGGAAAGTTCACAGTATTTTTGCTTATTCAGTTATATTTTTATCCTTGTTAGAACCTTCGAAGTTTTGGTTAAAAATGTTTCTTTTGCGTCAACAGGTGACCATAAATTACAATGTGAAAGTTTTCTTTTTGCAGTGCAAAGAACACGGATTTTGAAATTCTTGTAAAAATCATAACTTTAATGAAACTTTCAGACACAAATAAATTAATTTTTAAATGTTTCTTATTTTAGAATATCTTTGTAATTTTTTTATACCACTTTTACCACCATCACCAAATCGGAGAATATAAATCCTGATCCTTTTTTGTCAAAGAGGACCCCAGTTACAGAAAATCAGCTCTGAATCGTAAAATAAAAATGCAATGAAACTAATACATTATTTAATTAGAAAAGCTTTTAATTGCTTTTATCTATAAAATATATTACGGGCAGTAAGTATATATATATATATATATATATATATATATATATATATATATATATATATATAATAAATTTTTATAAATTTTAATTATAAGAATTTATAAACTTTTAAATATTTAAAAACTGTAGTGGTTAGATGATATTGTTAGTGAGAAAAATTACAATTCAACGATAACCAGTATTTTCGAGAAACTGCCATTTCCACGACATGTAACCGTCTCATAACCAGGAAGATAATGAATTGAAGGAAAAAACAGATTTCCTCTCCGTTTATACAACTTATGGTAACACGGTCACATGACCACCTGCAATTATAAAAGGTTAATACAGAAGATGATAAAGTTTTTTGTTAGTAAGCATTTATACAGCCCAATGTAAGTACACTGCTCTCTTTCTCTACGCATTCCCGAGAAACAGAAGAAAAAATGAATAGAACAAATATATGGACCTACAATATCTTACCGAGGACAGTTAACAAAATTATTAAGAATTATATATATATATATATATTGTTATTATATTGGCACATCCACTTACCCAGGGAGAAGACTAGGCCTACCATGCCGCTGCCTCAGAGGAGCACAATCCGGACAGTACCATTTCTGCCTTGAAGGAGGGAGAGATTCGATCCCATGACACCATCGCATCTACCACAGTAAATCATTGCTTGATCACCTTGCAGGGCATTGCAGACTGGACAGAGCTAAACCAACTCCGTTTCCTCGGAAGGTGAGCTTTGAGGTACAGGGATATGATCAGTAGACAACTTTATCCTCCCTGTCAGAAGATAGGGATAACTCAATAAGAAGTTTTTCAAAGAGTGGACTTGCATCGCCCCATCACTGTTTGACCTTAGCCGACCTGATAACACCGTCCCTTCACTAATCACCTCCGTGACAATCCCAAGAACCCAAAAGAGTTTATAGAAGCGTTAGCATCACATTAAATGGGAGCGATACGTTGCGTATCGGAGAAGGCTGTAACGATATCCCAGCACCTTCTCACAAGCAGTTCCATGATTTCTCAGAGTACCACCCTCCTCCATTCTGTCCAGGATTTCTACGCAGTTGCAAGACTGCAGCTTGAAATCTCTCTGTTGCTGTCGCTTCACGGAGATGGCATAAAGATTTCACAGCTCATCTGGACGATCACCGGTCATCACCAGATTCGCCATCATGTGTCTGCAAGGATCCGGGGGGAACTGAGCCGCATGGCACAGGAGAATAAAACTTAATATGAAGGGACTAGAGATGAAGCCAAAAATGATGGTGGTGTACCTGAAACAATGAAGGCGACCTCTGCCCTTCAGAAAAAAAAAGCAGAATTTGGTCTTGTCCTCTTTCAGTTCCAGAAGGATCATTAAGAAGGCCCTCCTGATATCTGTCAATAAGACATGTGTTATTTGCTCGAAAGGTGAGCAGTAAAATTAACAGATCGCTTGTAAGGTTCACTCCCTGTTAGGCAACCTCGTTAAGGGAACGCGGGAGTCACTAGTCTTGAGGCCGCGATTTGATACTGGTCGAAGTTTAATGGTAGAGGTAGGATCCGACTTCAGGACAGGCCTGCGCGGAATCCAAATATATTCCTTAAACCACTGAGGAGGAACGAAAATCTTTATTATTACGTCACGTTCCTGCTGGCAGAACACCTCCAAATAGTCCAGATAAAGCCGATCGCGCCTCAGTCCCCGCGCCACACGGTCTAACACGTAAGGCCACAGAATGGTTGAATGGAACACAAGATATATTGTTGAAATCCCAAGGTAGTTGTACATAGTACTTATCCTTAAAGGAGATGGAACATTGGAAGCGCTCCACCATCTGTTCGAAATAGTTTGGCAAGTCTTCTGGTTCTCTTATTCTCTCAAATTTTTAATAAAGAGAATGATGTAGTGTTGACAGATTTGTCAATATGGATAATTTTAGGGTTGTTACTGATTTAATAAAACCTTATTCCAATCAATTTAAATCTTGTTTGAAATACAACAAAGTATTTTACTTAACGGAAATATTAAATTTAATCTATTAACTTGAAATTAAAACTAAAATAAAAGCTTTAAGAAAATTCCATCGCTTGTCTTTGGTGGTACCTACCTACCTCCCTCCCTATTTTTTTTTTTTTTTTTTTTGGAACGCAAGTCTACTACTGCTCCGTTTGTTAAACGCCCACAGAGCCCACCAATGACCTGAATATTGCGAGAAATCTTGTTAGAAAATATGAGTATCCTTTAAAAAATAACGTTTAAACAAATAATTTAGAAAAACGTCAGATTAATAAATGAAAAATCCACTCCTAAAAATTGACTTTGTTTCCGTTCGGATACTAAACAGATAATATGTATATTTCAAGAATAGGGAAAGATCTGTGTTCAAAAGCACTAGTCGGGCTTTGTTTGATCAGGGGTTTCTTCGTAACCGAGAGGTTAAGGTACGTCAGATTTAATGATGTTTTCCCCTAGAGAACGCAGTTTCGAATCCTGCCGGAGGGCGCATATTTTTCCAAGATTTCTCGAAATATATATGTGTGTGTGTGTGTGTGTGTGTGTCTATCCAATGAGAAAGGTTTTGTGGGAACGAAAAGAATATTTATAATAAGAAACAATTGAAATTTCTGGGACATATGAGAATAGCGGATTTGGAGAATTCTAAGATGAGGGCATATTGAAGGCAAAAGGGACAGATACATCGAATAAATTACCTAACGAGTTTGTGTAAATAGTTGACTGGACTGGATGGTAAGGGAACAGACTTTGTTTCATACCACAAACGATAGAAAGTGATTGAGAACTATGATCACCCATGTTCAGAAAAGGCAAAACGTATAGAAGACGCTGATCTATCTTATCAACGACTGAAATTATTTTTATCCTATTTTCAGCAGGATTCTTAAGTTTATGAATGGCCGAAATTTTAGTTGATTTCTTCCAATCAAAATTAAGTATTTAACTGAATTGTGTTTGTATATAAAGAGCTAAAAGTTGTTTTATTTCCTTTTGAATAGACAGTTTAAGTTTCCAATTTAAAAATGGACATATTTTGCTGCTAATTTCATCAGGAAATTCGTCTTTCTCATCGCGTATTTGGTCAGTTTGATATCTCTTAACCAGTGACGAAAAGGTGTGTTGGTTATCGGTGATTAACAAATTAAAACCTGTAATTTTTAAGATCAGTCATCATTTTAAGAGTTGTTGCTTGATTTTGTATCAAGGTGAGTTAAACAAAAACGGAAATTATTTTTATCAATTTTACTGTTCAAAAAATAAAGTGAAATTACATTTTATCCAGTTGTATATTCAGCATTATGTGGAATGAATTATTGCCAGTCTTCGAAACCTTTTATGTAAAATATGACAGGTCTTGATATAAAGTCTTCGACGAACACTTAAATGTAGTTTCATTATATAAAGTTTTCTTCATCAAAGCCTTTTGCTACAAGTGAAAAGGTAATAATCGGTTGGTGTAAAGCCAGGTGAATATGAGTTCCAAAATATTTTCCTGTAATTCTTGTATGCGACCTTGGGTTGTCATGGATAAAACATTTTTCTCTTGACTATCGCAAAGCGCTTTTCCACTAAACTTTTATAATCACGTTGAAGCTGCGTAGAGTAATGGATAGCTACTCGGATAGAGGAATCGGAGAGCTGAGTTCGAATTCCAGTCGAGTCCATTGCATTCACTTACAAAGAAATTAATCACTTCTTCCCAGATATGGGTAAATAACAGGACAGACAGGGGTAGAGTTTTGGTTGCCAACCAGTCTAGGAGAAGGTTTTGCTTCGTCAAGCTATCTTGCCAAAGACACATTACCACTACTACTACGGCTACAATATATGTGCTTCACCTACGACTCTAGTGGGTTACGGGATCACGCAGCTGCTTGACGTATAAATATGCATTTGACGTTTCGTTGCATTTTAAAAACTCTAATTCCTGCTTTCCATCCCCATGACTCTTACTAATCTCTGAGAGTGGCTCGTTGCGTCTTCTCTGGCTAACATTCTCGGCTGACATGAAGTGAAAAGATTATAATGAGTCCATTGCTAGATATGCTTGCAAAGAATGTTGGTTCACTGTGTCGTGTGAGACAATTTTTCTCTCTAGAATACATATATCTATAAATCTGCCATTCACCCATGTTTTTAATATTGCTGCTACAATCTGCTGCATATTTAGATTCTTGATAAAATCCAAAGAATTTGCAATATTCTGACCTCGGCTTCAGTCAATTTCGCACCGCCGTAATGTGACTTCCCGGTGCCTTTTCTATAAATATTTTCATAGTAATTGTTCGGATAAACTGTTCGCTATGGTACCTAGACTTTATATGAATTTAAGTGCAATATTAGATTCGTCAAGGTTAAATCAGTCATAGATGTAACCGTAAGTTCTATACTCATTTTTTTTTCTCGCCTGTGGAACTCAATTGAGGCTCCATGCTTTAGAGCCAACTTTGATCATCAAAAATTTAAATGCGTTGTCACTCGTTGTTTAATGTCTTCTTGGTAACTCTTCTGCTGTTCTAGGTTCTTTGTTTTTCATTTAATTTTTCTTCTTCTTTCACACTCGGTAACACATCTTGTGTTCTGGTGGCTTTACTTGCATGGGGGTGATATGATTAAAAAAAAAAAATATTCAGACGATCCCACTACACTCGCATAACATTAGCTTTGTTTCATGGAGCTCACCTTTCTCAGAAACTGTCATATTTCTCACACCACGAAACTGCCGTTCTCCTATCGTGGCGCCCGCCACCCCACATTACCTCCGAAGCTTTCGTTCTCCTCTTGTGGCGCCCCCCACATTACCTCCGAAGCTTTCGTTCTCCTCTCGTGGCGGCGCCCCCCCCCCACGTTATCCCCGAAGCTTTCGTTCTCCTCTCGTGGCGGCGCCCCCCCCCCACGTTATCCCCGAAGCTTTCGTACTCCTCTCGTGGTGAAACATTACCTACGAAGATTTCGTTCTCCTCTCGTGGCGCGCCCCCCACATTACCTCCGAAGTTTTCGTTCTCCTCTCGTGGCGCGCCCCCCACATTACCTCCGAAGTTTTCGTTCTCCTCTCGTGGCGCGCCCCCCACATTACCTCCGAAGTTTTCGTTCTCCTCTCGTGGCGCGCCCCCCACATTACCTCCGAAGTTTTCGTTCTCCTCTCGTGGCGCGCCGCCCACATTACCTCCGAAGTTTTCGTTCTCCTCTCGTGGCGCGCCCCCCCACATTACCTCCGAAGTTTTCGTTCTCCTCTCGTGGCGCGCCCCCCCACATTACCTCCGAAGTTTTCGTTCTCCTCTCGTGGCGCGCCCCCCCACATTACCTCCGAAGTTTTCGTTCTCCTCTCGTGGCGCGCCCCCCCACATTACCTCCGAAGTTTTCGTTCTCCTCTCGTGGCGCGCCCCCCCACATTACCTCCGAAGTTTTCGTTCTCCTCTCGTGGCGCGCCCCCCCACATTACCTCCGAAGTTTTCGTTCTCCTCTCGTGGCGCGCCCCCCACACACACATTACCTCCGAAACTTTTGTTCTCCTCTCTTGGTGCCCCTCACCTTTATTTCTTCCTACATCGCCCGTTTCATTTTACCGTCTTTCTTACCCCACCTCTCCGTGCATTTCGTTCTCCCGATTTTCTTTCCCCTCCTCATCGTGCACTTTTCTTTCTCCTTTCCTTCTTTTTTCCTGCTCCCTTTTCGTTCTGCAGTATCTTCTTCTTACCTTTTTCTCCCGACTTTTTCTCATTTTGTGCCTCTCTTTCGTTCTCCCCTATTTCTCTAGCTTTTCCTCTCTCTATCCTTCCACATTCTCTATTCTGAATGTAAAAAAATCTGAGTCATTGGATAAATTATGCTGAACGCGCCACTTTCCCGGCGAAAGAAACCTTATATCGGCCATTACTGATTAAACTCTCATTTGGAAATAGCTGACATTATCATGAATAATCCGGACTGCTTTTTTTTCTTTTTTTCCCACCATTGGTGGCAGTGAAAGGCAATTATGGCGTGGTCGTTGTTGTTGTCGTTACTCTTATAACTACAACTATATTTACTGATATTTACTGAGTTTAATCTGGCACAAAACTTGAATGGGGTGAGCGCTCCCTGTAAAGATGGGAATCATAACAATAGAGAACTATTCTACGAGAGGAACTTGCTAAGCCTCACCTCACGGTAGCTACTATTCTTTTATTTGACAATAGGGGGGCTAGAAGGCATAAGGCCATAGTATATGAGCAATAAATGAGCGTCCAATTCACTACCCCCATAAATTAATCAGTAAGAGGTTGCGTACTAAGCGCCATTATTATTAGGCTAACTTTAGTATAGCCCAATGTCAAATCAAAGTACTTTACTAAGTTCATGGCATTTTATATTGGTGAACTCAACTTCTTGCACAGTTCCCACTGAATTACTGCCCTCAAACATGTCTTTTTTCCCCAGTAGAGTTGATAATTATCTCTTTCCATGTAGATGACGTTTACTGTTTTTCTGTTTTGTCGATTACACATTCAGATTCTTCGTAGTTGTTGTGAGATGTTCAATATGAGAATTATTAACGTCAGCGTTATTATTAGTGAAGCATTAGTGTAGCAACATTACAGGCATTATTAGCTTTAGCCATGTATTTCTCGAAGGTATTTTTCTCCTTAATCAATTGTTTATAATTACCTTGGTAACGTGTTGGTTTTATACATCTTAATGAGATTGATATCCAAAAGCATATCTTTAGGCCAGGTTTAGTCCGATTGTTTCGACTGAGGTTTTATCTGACATACTTTTGTTATGTTTACTCTCCCGTTTTCTCTCAATGAACTGTTCACACTTTCTTTCATTTTTATTGTCACTTTTCTCGAGTTTTTCATCTTCAATTTGGATTTTAAAAAAATGTATTTTACCTATTTAAAACTCTTTCTTTCACCGCTGCTTCTTTTTTCTATTCTTTTTCTAATGCCCGTCCCTGGTATGACGATAAACTACATCCGCGTCCCTGGTATGACGATAAACTACATCCGCGTCCCGGGTATGACGATAAACTACATCCAGCAGCAAGGCCTCTGATCAGGAGGTTTTGAGAATCATGGAACCACCTCTTAATGGCTGACGTTCCCGGGTCCACCCTGACCAGGTGGTAGTAGCTGTTAGGGGTCCCAGCTATGGGCAAATAGTTGACACCTAAACTTGTGTAAAAATAGAGATTAATACCAGAAATATTTTGTAATAAAATATATATATATATATATATATATATATATATATATATTACTAGCAATCATTTTTGAAGGAAAATTTATCAGCAATACTTAGAAAAAAAAAAGTACAGCAATACAAGCAGCTATAGATTTCTTTAAGGAAAAATATTCCCAGAAATAGATTTTTGAAGAAAAACATTACCAGCAATAAAAATTTTGGCGGCATTAAATGACCCATTGAGGTTGATATGCCGTAAACCAAACCAATCTTTTTCTATTGCCTTTTTCATTTTTTTATTGTTTTACAGTAAAATTCACTCTGTACAAGGACCCGGGAGCCACTCGAGGTAGAGGCTTACATTAGGGGGGTAGTTTATATGGATAGAAGGTGAAGATAACGGTTGACTATAGACTTGAACAGGTTAAGATTGTACAAATCGGGGAAACATCCTCTTGGGAATCTGTTCCATAGGACAGTGGTTTGCGGGAAGAAGCTGATTGAGTAGAACATACTTATTACAGATGGAATACAGGGGAAATGTGGATGGTTTGCTACTATGTAAGTGGCATGGCGGGCCTAGTCGTGAAGGTCAGTCCTGGCGGAACCAGGAGATGCAGTTCGTCCGAGCACTCTCCATGGTAGTAACGACAGAGTAGCACGAGGCTCACCACATTCCGCCTTTGAGAGAGAGGTTGAAGTGTGGAAAATAATTCTTCCCCCACAAGGACCTGGAGACGCTTTTGAACTCTATCAAGGCTGGAAAGTGATGTCTGGACAGTTCTTACCTAAATATGGCAACAGTTCTCCATTTTCGGTCTGATCTGGCTCTTGATAACCAGATCAGGGTAGAGGATAGCATGAATATTTTATAGCCATTTTGTTTTAGCTTTTTTTCTCTATAGTCTTTCTTAGTTTTGTACCTCTTGTGTTATGCAGCTATTAATCTCCATCTCTGAGTAAGGTTTCAACAAATCTCTAAGTTTGTCTTCGTTTTGAACAACAGCTGTTCCCTGCACTGCTGCTGGTAACTTCTATAAATGAAGAGCTTTGTGACAGGTTATCAGTGACGATTTTTACATTACTCAGTGAAGGCACATCGGCTATCGCGAAATCGGTGATTAACAACAATTGTTCACAACACGTTCTCATTCAATACTGACTCCGACTTGGCATCGGACTCGAGCACTAGTTACTGGCATCTCCAAAATCGGCTTGTGAAGTTTTCAAGGTAACTTTTATGGGAATCTAAGATTCGCACACTACAGGTCGGTGTGGCTAGTTTGTTAATTACACCACGGCAAAGCTATATATATATATATATATATATATATATATATATATATATATATATATATATATATATTGTGTATTTAGGCAGCATTTTTTCATTAATACATGTTTCATTAAATAATATAGATAAGTGTTGTCTATATATTTTATGTAAGTTTTTTTCATATAGTCTGATAAGCTTAATAACATTATCATTAAACAATGAAAGAAAATCACAATATTGATACATATGTAAGCCGAAAGCTTAGATTGGATTAAAAAAAATATGTATCAATATTGTGATTTTCTTTCATTGTTTAATGATAATGTTATTAAGCTTATCAGACTATATGAAAAAAAACTTACATAAAATATATAGACAACATTTATCTATATTATTTAATGAAACATGTATTAATATATATATATATATATATATATATATATATATATATATATATATATATAATGTGTGTGTGCGTTGGCTCAAAAATACTTTCCCAAACTTTGGGGGCAGGTTCCTCACACCAAAACAAGGACAAAATATAAACTTGTCTGCAAAGTTTATTATAGATGCCACTGTGTTGCCATGTAGACTAGGTTACATTTGTCATTCGTGTACATTTGTAGCTAGTCTGTCTTCAACGTTTAACTTGTGTAGTAGTGAGTTAACTGAGAAATTGTTCTGTTTAACAATAACAAGATATTAATATCGTGAGCAGGCAGATATGATTTTTACATACGACCGCTCGAATGGTAAAGGACTCGAGACTGCACGGCTGTATTAGATTGCGTTTCCAGACCGAATGCAGTCGAGTCATCCAACTTTTTGCTGATGTTTATCGTCGCGTTGCTGAGACAGGGTCCGTGGCATCGCAAACTATGGGCCGAGGAAAACCGATATCCGCTCGCACGCTTGACCACGAAGAACACATTCTACAGTCTGTCGGAGACGATGCAGGTATCCGTATACGTCAAGTGGCCCTAGCATCTCGTAGTACATTTCGTAGTACCACATTGTTTACGGATGACGCAACATTTAGAAGAGATGGAATAAATTTACGCAACCAACATTTGTGGGAGGATGGGAGTCCACGTGGTACAATAGAAGCTAAACGCCAGCATCAGTTTACAATTAATGTGTAGACAGGCATTGTAGGTGACTGTCTGGTAAGTCCATGTGTTTTCCCAGCACATCTTACAAAAGCTGTCTACAGGGGCTTCATTTCGAACTCACTTCCAGACCTGCTAGAGGATGTACACTTGCTAATACGAAGACTCATATGGTTCATGCATGATGGGGCTCCAGCACATTTTAGTCACATTGTTCGCGATGCATTGGCTGACATCTACCATGAGAGATGGATAGTTATGGGACGACCAGTTTCAGGCCCTGCACGTTCTTCTCGACTTCAATCTTTTGGATTTTTATCTGTGGATTCACTTAAAACAATTGATTTATACAGCAGACTAATAATGCAGAGACGCTTCATCAACGTGTCATGGTAGCCTGTGAAACCGTTCGACACCGTGTGGGAGTATATGAAAGGGTCCGTCAATGATTTGACGGGTGCATGCATATGTAGAAGCAAGCAGAGCGCATTTTGACTTGCTGTGTTGAGGTACATCGATAGCCTTTTGGACATATGCTTCTACTAGCGACCGGGTCTTTCATTACTGGGAATTTTTACCGCTCAATTGGAGCAGTTTAAGTTTAAAGTCAATATTAGTAACAATAATTGGGTGCAACTGAGACACATCCCCAAATGGTGGTGGTGGGGGGTTAACACTTTGAAAAGAACCGTTTTTGCGTTCTCAATCTTGTTTCAGCCTCACGCACAACAGCAGTTGAAGAGGAGTTTCTCCTAAGCCGTTGAATCATTTGATCATTTTCAGCCTTGCGGGCAGAAGCGTTCAGGTATGCTCTTCTGGAAAGCCGATGGCTATGTTGATCTTCGAACTCAGTGGCTCTGATTGAAGCATTCCGAGAGGCATTTTGAAACAGGCAAACTGAACGTTCTAAAGACGATTCGTTATCCTTTATTCGCATGGCTTTGGTGGCATGTCTTAGGCAAGTATGAATTGTCAAATGAAATGCGTGGGCAAATACCAGAAGAAAACGCTGTAAAGCTACAGGGATCACTAAGCTCGAATAACTTTAGGAAAGTTTAGAAAAATAAATGTTGAGTAATAAAAAAAAAAGCAAGCTTACTTATTACGATGAATGCAATGTAAAAACTGGCAGGACAATGAAAAAACTTAAATTGCGAATGGCTATAAATGACAATAAAAGCAATGCCTTAAAACTATAGTTGTAGGTTTTATACAACGGGAAAGGTAACCTCACTTGAGAGAGACTGAAACCTTAGCCAAGAGAAGGGGAATGTGTAATTTAGACTCAAAACCGGCACTGAAGAATTATCTATAAAAAAAATTCATCGAAATCGGATGAAAACTGTGGAAACGCATAAACAACATCCGATCACACACACACACACACACACACACACACATTTTGAGAATTATAGATATAGATAATATTATTGTAATAATTTAAACTATTTATTTTTATTAAAGTTTTTATGAAAGATATATATGCAAGAACAGATAGTAAATAGTAAAACGTTGCTGAGTGTTATAATGGACAGGAAGTAGTGGAGAGCCATTATCGCCAACAATTTGGACTCAAAAACGGTACTGAAGAATTATCTATCAAACAAAAAATTCATCGAAATCTGATGAAAACTGGAAACGCTTAAACAACATCCGATCACACACACTTTGAAAATTATAGATATAGATGGACATTCTACCTTTTTGATGTGAGTAACTCACCCTCAAAGTTTGTCCAAGTATTCTTGGATGGCACATTTAGCAGCGTCTAACTTAATGATTAAAAAACGAAGGGTTTGCGAACATGTGCTTGTTTGATGTGTGGAAGCCGACCCCGTAGTTTGTAAAAGTATTTTTGATACACCCTGTATGTATACAGTGTAACCCGGATATAAGAGAGTTGTCGGGACCGGAGAAGAATTCTCTTATACCCGGCTTTCTCTTATATCCGGGTTTGGTCTCTTATATTTACATTAACACAGGCTCTAATTTGGGACCAGAGAAAATTTATCTTATATCCGGGTCTCTTATATCCAGGTTACACTGTATATGAAACTCCGAATCGTGCTATCGGCGAAGGATATGTATATTTATTGAAGTCTGTGTGTGTGGATAAACTAACTTGAAATTAATTAAAATATAATTTCTAAACACAACAATGATTCAACTTAACGCGAATCACGTTTCTTCTTGCTAAATTAGACTTTGTTTTTTTTTGGAATGAAATTCTTTTTCTGACGATGCCCAGGCGAGACATGTCAAAGAAGTGTTACAATATGTCTTATGAAGGACACTTCAAAAGTAATGCTTCTTATTTCCATGAAAAATATAACAGATACAAGGGCACATTAACACCGTTAGGTACAGCAAGTTTACGGGCCCAAAACAATATTCCTTTTTTACTCTTCCTTCAAAGACATGGATTTTCCTATTGAAACTTCGGAGATTTTAATAACGTGATATTGGCGTGACTGGGAAAAGATAGAAATTTTAGTCAACGAGAGGTTATTTATATAACATTCGATCGATCCAAACGAGGCAGTTATCCAAAGGATATGTTCTCCTGATGAACGGATGTTTAGTAAAAATAGACTTGTATATAAAAATATTACTGACTTTTTAAAATCTGTTTTACTTTGCTGTATCCCGTCGTTCCAAAACGGCGAATGAAGTTTGACTCTGAGCACTTGTTGTTGTCTTACACTGTGTTTATATATATATATATATATATATATATATATATATAATGGGTGAGAGAGAGAAAGGAAAACTTATGTTAGCCGACGCGTTTTTGTGACTATAGATAGTGTGGACATAAGAATCAATACTGCATAGTAACTGTCAGTTTCATATTTCAAGTGATCTTCAGTTGCCATGCATGATTTCATTTTTATTCCCACATTGTCTATATCTTCGCATGTTCTAGTTCCGCTAATGAACACATTTTACTCGTATACATGCCAAATTTATAATTATATATACATGTTTATATGTGGGCACGCGCGTTTTGACGCCAGTGCACGGATTGACACTAAAGATCGAACTCTCGTCTCTCGTGATAACATACATGACTAATTTACTAATCGTTTTAAGTACTCTTTCGCTGTGTGTGTGAGTGAGAAAGAGAATATGTATTTAAACGTATCAAGTAGTCATAAAATAATCTTTTTTCATATATAGGTGAGTTAAAATAAATCTCCTTACTCTCATAATAATACATTTACATATACAACTAATACGCTAAATGCAATAACTATTATAGGTCAGTCATTATTCTGTCTCATACTTTTCATCTACAATATAAACGGGGGAAAAAAACAGTATAAAAGTAAAACTGTAAAAGTCGAAAAAATTTCGAAAATTTACGTAACATGATTGATAAATTTAAAAATATTAATAAATGAGAAAAAAAAGCGTAACTGTATGTTGTACCTTAATTTATTGTATTCAGTGAAATAAAATATCATTAAAAATGAATTTTTAGTCCTATCTTCTTACGTTCGTAAACTTAGTGTTTATATAGTTTCCGGTTATGCGCGCGCAGGCATAGATAATGTAATATTTTAAAAAATTACTTATAACTTTTTATTCCTCGGTAAAAGAATAAGTTTTACTTATTTTAAAAGTAAGTTCATACAATTTTGTTTTACGGACAATCATTAAACCTTGATTCCGTGGTAAAGATATTTTTTTATTAGCTACAAAATATTTAGTCATATGCAAATAAGGTGACTTCACTCTTAGTTTTACGCAAGCTGACTGACTACATAAAGTACTTTCCGTATAGTTTTCATGAAGAAGTCCGTGCTTGCTGATTCTTCTTAGGCTTGTCATTTCTTACGTACTCCTTCTGGGATCTTATAGATTTGTTCGAAAAGCAGTTTCGTCAGCCGGCTACCTTTGACCTCTTCTTTTACTTTTGAGGAACTTTTTTTTTCTATAACCAAAGATTTTTGCTTACCCTGCTTTTTTTTTTTTTTTTTCACGAATAAGCTGGCGTTCCATGAGTGTTTGTAAAGTTGGTGAATACCAACCCCCCTCCTCATGCTGACAGTGAGAGAAATGAAGTGTAGGTGACTACTACAATCTTGCTCATCTTTCTTTTTCACACACTCGCTCACTCACACTAGTGAGCATTAAGAATAATACTACTTGACTGAAATTATATCAACGTTTAATGAAACAACCATACAACAGCGCTCTGTGTATGTATATGAACAGATTTGCAGGAAAAATAAAGTCTGAAAGTGAATATTGATTCGATAGTAAAATGTAACCAGTCATGATGCTGTTAGTGATATCTTTTAATGATATGTACTTTGGCATCTCATAAGGAATAAGTTTTATTTTTCGTTACACTTTATACCTGTTCTTGAAATTAAACAGGATACTGGCCACAATTACAATCAAGATATATTTATTGTAAGACTATTTAAAATTAACATAGCGAAAAAGAAAGCTCATGAAAATAATCTTAAGCCATAAAACACATAAAAAACACACAAGTGATGAAAAATATCATATATATATTTATATACCGATTTTCACATTCAGATGTAAATGGATAACTTAATATCGGAACTCGCGATTGAAAAATTTTATATCCAGTGCAAAAACTTGCTTTCCTTATTAATTAAATAATTAAAAAAGGAAAAAAATAAGGAAAAGGTTAGATCATCCAAGCAAATGTATATTGAAAGTTTTACGTTTTCAGTAAATCTACCATCTCTAGGATATGAAGGTTTAACCTCAGTGTCACGACTGAGGGGTCTTTATTTGTTGGTTAATGTGTAAATTAATATATATTACCAAGGTCATCTTGATATTTGGGGCCTCTAAAAGCTTCGCTCCCAAGACGCAGATTTGGTTTTTCAAGTGGAAAACTTAATAGTATTTAATTTCAGAAAATTGCTTTATCCTTGTTTGAAAATCTCTCTCATATATCTCTCGAGATATATTATATATAGGTAGCAATCCCTCTTTTATACAAGTAAAGACTACTGACAACGTACTGAGATTAAGCTTTTTATTCAATTTTTCTTGTGTTTTCTTTTCTAAATATAAAGTGTAAAACATTGTCCAAATGTTCTTTGTATCTGAGCGGTTTCGGCTATTCTCTTAGACATTATCAAGGAGATACATTTTTTAACTGAATGTGTAGATTTTTTTTATGTGTTTCTAGAGTGATGTGAATGTTTTATTTTCCAAACACGGTCAGCACATTATGGCTGTGTTCATATTTGACGTTAGAATCAGTCTGGGCGATGCAACGTCTAGTGCCCCCACCGAAACTACGATACGCCCCCCACTCTACTATATCTCAATTGTCAGAAGGTAGTATTCATATAAAATATAAATTGTATTATCATTTAATTATCTACAATGGACCATATGCAATATAGGTGAGCAATTCAACTCGAAAAATTGAAAATAAATACAATGTATCTTAAATACAAATTAGAGACATAATAGATCATTTAATCTTAAATAAATCAATGTTTAGTGGCAATTTTTAAAATCAACTTGAAATTTTTTTTAAAGTTGAATAATTTTAACACATTCCAACATTATGGATAAAAACAGTGAACTTTATAGTGTTTTTTCTTTTTTTTCTTTGTGACTTAGCATAAACAAAACAAATTCAGATTCGGACGAAAGAATCGCCTCAAAATACGAAAACATTTCGTCCTTTAATTTGCTTCGTTTCAATGCGCTAACGTGTATATAAATGTAGATAGGAAAAGGCAAATATTGCTAAGAAAGCGACGGTAACAAAGCACTGCTCGGGCCCCTAATAATGCGTACCCCCCCTCCGATCGTGGGAGGGGTGTAGTACGCACCGGCCCTCTAGTGTCTCATTTTTAATGGATTTTATGGGCCAGATCCTTATTTTGCATTCAAGATACTGATATTAAATGGCATTGCCATCTAATAGGATTCTGAAGTTTTACTTTTTTCATATTGAATTTCGCTCGGGACCCCTATAATTGGGAGCAGTTCGGCAACTTTCCAATGTGTGCATGTAAGAAGATAGTTTAGTATATAAAACTGAACTGACGGAAGATTCTAAAAAAATGATTTTATGACAATTAGAGAGTAAACAGGTCTTGAAAATCGAAGTTAGCAAAAAAGTGCATCAGAGTTCGAAGTATTGAACAACATTCGAATTACTTGATAGTTATCTCCCTTGAATTTTTGTAAATGTGGAGAATAACATTTAAAAATATTATTTTTATTTATTCTGGAAGCTCACCGAACTATGAACCAAAATCTCTGATTAAATTTCTTGTGTTTCAGTATACAAGTATGTAAATGATTTTAAATTAGTGTTTATAAACATTCCGCATGTGGGTATTTTTTTTATTTTGTTTATGACGGGAATAGGTAAAATAAAATTAGTTTAAATTGAGGCCGTACTAAATTAAATCTGTCTTTCAGATACCTTTTAATTTGATTTTTGTCTTGAAAGTTTCAATTTAGGACATTATGAAGAGATGTTGAAAGGTTCTCTGCCCGACCAAGAAGAATGTCCTCAGTGCCATAAAAACTGTACACCTTATTCGCCTG
The DNA here is from genome assembly GCA_964036315.1 of Acanthosepion esculentum. Classification (NCBI taxonomy): domain Eukaryota; kingdom Metazoa; phylum Mollusca; class Cephalopoda; order Sepiida; family Sepiidae; genus Acanthosepion; species Acanthosepion esculentum. The sequence continues at coordinate 17,343,908 of OZ038476.1, read as the reverse complement.
GGTGTTCAATGAACTTGAATATATTGCAATATTGAAATTTGCGGATTTGCTAATACTGCGGGAAAATGCGAATCGATTTTACACGGTCGGGGATTATCTTCATATATAATTAAGCTTTTGGTTACAAACTGAGCTGTTGTTAGATTTTATTGAGCACATGTATCGATCATGAGTGCTCCAGTTATTAGCTGGTCTCACAGAATATTCGAGCAGTAGTGCAAGCTTAAAATTAGCAACAATATTAAATTTGTCGGTAAGGGGGACAACTCTTCCTGTCTTTTTCCGCTGCGCTTAATTTGTTAGAAGACAAGAATATTAACTCAACATTTGTTTAGTGCTTTCCAGTTACGTTCAGTTTAGCATTCGTAACATGAAGTTAATCGAAGCAATTCTCAAACTTGTGTTTAAGTCCATAAAAGTATGAATAAAACTTAAGAGAACATATGATTGAATAGTATACACATTTCCCAGAAATATGTGTTTTTTATTGGTAGCTTTTTTATAAACCTAAATGCGGAAATATGCAAATTAGGCATCTCTAGTGATTATGCTGGCGCTAAGCAGGCTCTGTTATAAGTGGCTTGTTGAGTACTCCATGTTGAGAAGTCCGCAACTAGCTGACTAAATGTCATCGTCATCTCTTGTGTACTCTATCAAAGACTTGAGAATAACTTGAATCAGGTAGCTTTCTAGATCTGCACAAAAATGTACAATAGCAATGTAGTCAGCTCGTACAACTCGACTTCTTTTTCTTAACATAAAACTACAATCTATCTTATTTTATTGAAAAAGTGTTTTTGCTTTTCTTTCTTTTTTTGCTCTCTCTTCCTCTCCGATTTCTTTTTCCTTTTCTCACTCTTTTTCCTTTTCTCACTCTTTTTCCTTTTCTCACTCTTTTTCCTTTTCTCGCTCTTTTTCCTTTTTTTCCTTTTTTCCTTTTTTCCTTTTTCTTCGTTTTCCTCCTTTTTTCTTCGTTTTCCTTTTTTCTTCGTTTTCCTCCTTTTTTCTTCGTTTTCCTCCTTTTTTCTTCGTTTTCCTCCTTTTTTCTTCGTTTTCCTCCTTTTTTCTTCGTTTTCCTCCTTTTTTCTTCGTTTTCGTCCTTTTTTCTTCGTTTTCTTCCTTTTTTCTTCGTTTTCCTCCTTTTTTCTTCGTTTTCGTCCTTTTTTCTTCGTTTTCGTCCTTTTTTCTTCGTTTTCGTCCTTTTTTCTTCGTTTTCCTCCTTTTTTCTTCGTTTTCCTCCTTTTTCCTTCTTTTTTTTCTCTCTTCAATTTATGCCACGAAGACGCAATGTAGAACCCTGACTGATAGAGAATTAAAAGACTTTAAAAGGAAAAGGAATGGGAATCAATGAATAAACCTCTTCTGCTTTCTGCTCTTCTCTACTACTTTTGTGCTCTTTTCTTCTTTCATCTCTTTTTCTTTTCCTAGGAATTTTCTGCTGGTTTGGAAAAATAAAACCAGAACCCGCACCTCCTTAGTATATAACTAATTCACTGAGTGGAAGTGAAGAGGAAAAGGAAAGAGAAACGTTTACGTTTTTAGGATTGAATTCCAACTAAGTTGGTTTTCTTACTGGAAGATCACAAGGTCATTGAACAGCTTGTATTTTAAGCTGGTGTCAGTTTTTTTTTTATCGTTCTTATTTTTGCCTTTTTTTTTTCTATATGATCGTACGTATTGGGGCAACGGTAAATATCGACTACAAACAGTTCAGTTTTCGTTCTTGATACTAATGCCGTTAGGGAAATACATAGATCCATTGCCAGAAAAATATTATCACTGACATGCCACAATGATTGTGAGGGAAGAGAATTGATGAATGAACATTTGAGCTTAATCCCTAATACTCAAAACAATGTTTTGCTTTATCATTTAACCTCAATCAAGGCGGGAATGCAACTGGTACGCAGTGGATTAAAGATAGTGAAGGTGAGAGAAAAGAGTGGGTATACGTGAGACCGGGGAAAGGATAAAAGCTGGACGAGGTTAAAAAAAAAAAAAAGATGGCGATTGACGTTGCATTTAAATTTTTGAAGTTTGTAGTTATCAGGGAAGCAAAGAAACGGAAGGGTTTTTCACAGGCGGGAAGTGCGAGAAAAGAAACTGTTGGCGTTGAAGTGGCAGTTACACTTAACTAATGTAAGAGTAAAAGGGTGGGACCTAGATGTTAATCTCGTAGTACACTTAAACACACGTAGCCTGTGCACACGGGGCGGGGGAAGCTCTTCAGAGCAGCTGCGATGAAAATATTTGTAGAAAAGACAGAGGGAAGCATGGTTATGCGCATTGTGCAACTTTTATTTATAAAGACCAACAAATAATAATAGTAGCGTAGGCCAGCCACACTATCTACAATGCTGCAAGTTAAGGAACATGTTAATATAAATTTTAGAGTGTAAGGTAAACTATTAGATATATATAAAAGATTAAAAACGATTCAAATTCATATATCAGCTTCTAAAGTTTCACCGTTCCTGGCTATTCGATCTGTCTGAGAATTATGGTATATAGAGACGAAGATTGGGCTAATATATAAGTAAAGGCCAAATTTACTGTCTATAGTACCATTTTATTGTTGACTCCATTTGGTTAAAGTGGGTGACTATCGTCGTAGCCCTTGTGTGATTTGAGAGTTCATACAGGGTCGTTGTGTTTTGGGCTGACAGAAATTTGTTGAATTCATCCTTTCTTCTTTTTCTTCTGGGATTGTACGTCCGGTCAAACTCAACTTCCGATGAATCTCCAACCCTTGCACCCCGAACTGTTACATCGAACCAATCTCCCACTTATTCTGCCGCGCACGTGTTTTTTTTTCTTTTTATTGGGCCTGACGCATCTGTTTTCCGTTTGATTTTTTTCGGTGGGACGTGTCGTTGGTTGATTTTATTTTAAACATTTTTTAATGACATTCGCTGACCCTCATAAGCTATGTTCGAGTTCTGTCAGTTACCGAGGATAGGAACAATTGAATGAAGGAAAGGAAGTATGTGTGTGTGTGAGAGTGAAAGTTTTCATTGTCACTCTCTTAGTGAAAAGAAAAATGTATATTTCCATATGGTGTTACTACTACCTAATCCTACTATAGAATAATCGTTAAATTTCTCAAAATATATAACTCTAATAAAAAATGCCATAAATTTGTATATTTCCTTCAGCCTCTCCCTATTGTCACGCTTCGAACCTGGCTGAAGGAAAATCTTTGATTTTGATGAAAAAAAAGCATAATCGGAGATTTATAAAAAACATTTAAAAATGACTATTATCCCAAAAATTATATTTAAAGGTAGACAACTCTGACATTGTTAACTCTGAATTGGTTACCTTTTTATCAGTTGACGACGAAAAAAAATCGATATATATTTTTTTTGCTTCAACAAATGGATAATATTTTATACATTCTTTCTTTTCATTTATTCATGTCTTCCTTCCTTCCACACCATTTTTTCTTTTTCCTTTTCTCTTTTTTCTCTTTTTCTCTTTTCCTTTTTCTCTTTTCCTTTTTTCTTTCTCTTTTCCTTTTTTTCTTTCTCTTTTCCTTTTTTTCTTTCTCTTTTCCTTTTTTTCTTTCTCTTTTCCTTTTTTTCTTTCTCTTTTCCTTTTTTCTTTCTCTTTTCCTTTTTTTCTTTCTCTTTTCCTTTTTTTCTTTCTCTTTTCCTTTTTTTCTTTCTCTTTTCCTTTTTTCCTTTCTCTTTTCCTTTTTTTCTTTCTCTTTTCCTTTTTCTCTCTCCCTCTCTTTTCCTTTTTTTCTTTCTCTTTTCCTTTTTTTCTTTCTCCCTCTTTTTTCCTTCTGTGTTGCCAATCTAGTACTCCACTTACATTCATAATGTCTAGGTACCATAGTGAATAACTCATTCGAACAATTACCATGAAAGTATTTATAGAAAAGGCATGGAAAAGTGACTGACGCCGAGACGCCAGGTTAGAACTAATAATGTTTCTGATTCGCCTTTTGGATTTTATCAAGAATCTCTAAATAAATAGCGGCATCACCGCACTAAATGTGCCAGAAATATTATAAGCATGGGAAAATAGTATACTAATATCTATGTAAAATAGATTCTGGAGAGAAACACAGTGACCCAACTTTCTTAGCAGCAGACCTAGCAATGGATTCAATGTAGTCTTTTCATTTCATGTCAGCTTAACGAGTTACTCTCTTGGAGGTTAGTATCAGCCATGCTGATTGAAGTCAGAACGGGTTCTCAAACATGATTAACAGAGAGCAGTTTAGTTTTAGAGGCGTTAAAATTAACAAGCCATTCTTTGCCCCAGTTAACAACAGACTGTAGTTCGTTTCTACTTTATTACATAATAAATATTATAACTACACTCAGTGTTGCCAGAATGGACTACGATTAACCCTAGAACACTAATCATGGGTATATAGTACCCAGTTCAAATTTTCCTATTTTTAATTACAATTTTCGATACCTGATTTTCTTACCTAAATAATGTTTTTCAGTTCCTATTAATGTTAACTCAAAGTACAAAGTTTGAAGTGCCTGCATGTAAAATATTTCAAATAAAGATTTATATTGTTTTTTTTTTTTGTTTTTTTGTTTTTGATATTTTCAAAATCGGGTATGATATACCCATGATTAGTAGTAGTGTAACTTTAATTGATGGTTAGTGCTCTAGGGTTAAAAGCACAATGCTACTAAATTTTGAATTTCTCTATTTAGGACACTTTTTAAAAAGTGATGACAAGAAATCTTCAAAATCTTTAGCAACCCAGTTCGGCAACCCAAGTCGCAAGTGATGAATTACGCTGCTTATTGACAGCAAATGTCAGTATTCCAGCACCTTCCACAGTATTCTAGCTGATTTCAGTAGATCGTTGGTTTAGATTTTCGATATTTCTTCGGCTATTCACTTTCTTCAGACTTTTTAATACGTCTTCAAGGGATTTTATTCGCAATGCTTCGACAAGTTGCAGATATTTATCCAGTTTTTCTTTGAATTTTTAATCAGTGAATTTCGTTGTTCCAGCAGACCACAATCTGACACTATCTTTTTCACGATTATTATACGCTTGAATCTCAAAATCTCAACGGTTATTTTTGTTTTCAATTATCAAAGACTGGTATATGCACAGGCAAGAATCTCCGATTTGAATTTTCATAATTTTTAGTGGTGCACCTTCTTCCGCATAATGTTTATACTTCTTTCTTTTCTTTTTTTTTTTAGGTAGTTTGTTGTATTCACTCATTATTCAATAAAATTTTAGCTTTTTTTTTTTTTTTTTCATATTTGGTAAAAAAATAAAGTTATCGTTTTGAATCAGCTGAAGCATTATCGATTATTAATGTTTGGCAAACATTTCTCTTCTCTCTTGCTTTGTATCGGTACTCTCTGATCGTCATTCTACAGCGCGGAATGCAAATAAGGAATAGTGGAAAATTTTTAAAGTTTTTTATTTTTTTTAAAGTTTTTTTATTTTTTTTAAAGTTTTTTTATTTTTTTTAAAGTTTTTTTATTTTTTTTAAAGTTTTTTTATTTTTTTTAAAGTTTTTTTATTTTTTTTAAAGTTTTTTTATTTTTTTTAAAGTTTTTTTATTTTTTTTAAAGTTTTTTTATTTTTTTTAAAGTTTTTTTATTTTTTTTAAAGTTTTTTTATTTTTTTTAAAGTTTTTTTATTTTTTTTAAAGTTTTTTTATTTTTTTTAAAGTTTTTTTATTTTTTTTAAAGTTTTTTTATTTTTTTTAAAGTTTTTTTATTTTTTTTAAAGTTTTTTTATTTTTTTTAAAGTTTTTTTATTTTTTTTAAAGTTTTTTTATTTTTTTTAAAGTTTTTTTATTTTTTTTAAAGTTTTTTTATTTTTTTTAAAGTTTTTTTATTTTTTTTAAAGTTTTTTTATTTTTTTTAAAGTTTTTTTATTTTTTTTAAAGTTTTTTTATTTTTTTTAAAGTTTTATTTCCCATACTAGCAGTGTTTCCAGCTCGATAACTGGTAATTTTTCTAGGAATAAATAGTTGTTTTTCTGTTATGAAATGTTGAAGGCGTTGTGGATTATATAGAAAATGATTCTGTAACGTTTTTCCATTATATGTGACAGATTTCAATTCTTTTCCTTATATCTTCTGATAATTCTCCGAAAGGTCGAATGCTTTTAATAGCTTCCACTAGGGCCATGATAGAAAATGAAAATATTTTTTCTGAATAAAACAGATTTTCGAATGTTAAGTCAAAAGTTGAAAAGAAAGCCAACTGGGAACTGTCAGGTACCTGAATTTTTTGAATTTTTTTTTTTCTTAATTTAAAATTTTTTTTCCGTACTAGCAGGTTTTCCCGCTCGTTGTCTGGTAATTTTTCCAAGAAAACTTGCACTGGAGAGAAGGATCGGTGCAGGCACCGAGGCCAGCGCAACCGACGGGGGCTGCGGGCAATTTTTGTTCCTGGTCCGGGTGCACGCGCTCTGTCTCCCCCTTAAAAAAGACCTTGTGTCACAATTCGTCTTAGTGAGGAGACAGTAAATAAAGTGTGTAAATTACTAGAGTTGGGGCTTTTTAACCTCGGAATTTGTGGGGAGAATTGAATACTAATTTCGTATTAATTCATATAGATTAACGACTATATATTTCCGATAAGAGAGTTACGGTACAAAGCAAGAGAAATAAAATGAAATAAATACTAGTATAAAAAAATGATACCATAGAAAAAAGAAAGTAAAACTCTGTCAGTTGATATTTTCATAGATTACTAATTTGCCCGTACTTTCAAAAAAACAAAAAACAAAACAATGTTGTAATTGTTTTGGTTATATTTTCTGTATGAACAAAAGGTAGGATTTTAACTACAGTCAATTACATTGTTCTATGTAGGAAGGAATTATGATTATTATATCGGTAATGACAAAAATATTCGCAAAAAAGCGAACACGAAGCAAAAATAAAGATGTATCACCAACCTAGTATTCTCCTTACTTAATAAAGCGTTATTCTCTTATGATAACTCGCGATGTTTTCACTTATTGACGTCGGTTAGTGGCTTCTGTTACTAAAACAGCGTAGTATCTCATTAGTAATAAAGGGAGATGAGGTTGCATGGCCGATAAATATATAGTAACATTGTGTTTTACGTTATAGGGAATAGATAGTTAAGTTCAGGAGTGTAAAATCGTCCGGCATGATGCCAAGACGGCGTAGCGAAATAAATATTCCCTGACATGTTGCAAGGTAATTTCAACATCACCCCCAACCCAGAAAACGTCATTATTATCTTTAAAATTCGTGTGTTTCAAAAGACTTTTACTTTTATTTTCTTCATAGATCTGAAAAATGAATTTTTGAAACCTGTAGTTTCAAGAGGTTAATGTAGGCACGGCAAGAGCTTTTTTTTTTTTTTTAAGCAATTAGCTTATTGGTAAATCACTGACACATGGCATATGGATAGCCTCTCTTATTACACATCTCTCTCCTTTTCCTAAGACTTATCTCTTACACGCCTAAATAATTCAAAAGTGTGTGAGATGCGATCACAAAAAAAAGCTGTTATCTTCATTAAATAACTGAAGAGTAACAGAATCGTCACAAACTCTTGTGAAAACAACGTCAATAATCACTGTCGGATTGTTTAGGTTATCACTCCAACATGCTATCATTTAATTACCTTAAAAATCATTGGAGTGTAATGCTGGAACAAGAAAGGCTATCTTCATAATCAGAAGATTATCAGAGCGGGCAACACTAATGCAAAAAAAGTTCGTAACTTATATATAATAGATTATGTAACAGCATTTGATAAGTTAAAATACGAAAACTTATTTGAACTTCTAGGAAAGCTCGACATATACGAGAAAAATATTAGAATATAATCTGCAGCATTGACTGGGAATAAACGGCCTGCATATGCATAGGAAACTAAGTACGCAAAAAAAATAGAAAGAGAATTAAGAGAAGAATGTGTTTTCTAACCGGATTTAATTTATACTACAAAATGTTTCTAGGAGACCTACCAGGGTTTATGGACATACGATACGACGATAAAAATAGGTTGATGGTGGTCTCAGAACTGCAGGAAGTTTTAAACAAAGGTAGCAAAGGTAAACGAGAAGAAAGGATAAATCCATACCTATAAGAAGGCCGTCAGCAAAAGTCAAAGGTATGAGTTTCGAGACTGGAAACACCAGAAGCAAATATACAAAAATGTAACTATCTGGGTAGTGTAGTGACAGATGGCAGGCAGTGGAACGTAGAAATACGAAGGTGCAGGGGTAATAGTGAGACTAAGCAAAATATTAAGACAGGAACATTTCGTTGGAAACAGAGAGGAGAACTGCCTTCCTCTATGGCAGTGACTGCGAGACAGTATCCCGGACAGAAGGTGTGAATAACAAGAAAGTCTTATTAAAGAAAATCTGAACTAGAACATTTAAAATTGGAAAGAGACAATTGAAATTATTAGGGTATATGAGGAAAGGAGGGTTGGAAAATTTAACCCTCACAAAAACATAATGAAGGAAGGTGGGAGAGGCGGGAGGGGAGAAAACGAGAAGTAATGATTGGCAGAGCCGGAAGGAAAAGGGACGATAAAGAAATATTGTTTACAGTTACAAGGGACGGGAGATTGTCGAGAGCCATGACCCCCACCCCCAGGTCCTGAAGGAACACAGCAGAACATTTTTTTCTGAAATAGATGATCAAAAAAATTTTGAGGAAATGTCTGTACAAGTGTTCTGACATTAATAATTATATATATATATATATATATATATATATAATATAATAATATTTTTAGTTTTTAAAAATATGATTCCTCCGCTACATAAGAGTTATATATATATGTGTGTGTGTGTGTGGATTTAGGCAGCAATCCTTCTTTCATGCACATTTCATTGAATACGACAGACAAGGTGCTTTTATTTAGTTTTTTATACAATTTCTCATCTGATCTAATAATTTTTTCTTTTCAGATGATAAATTATATAAAAACTATCGAATGTTCTTTTTATCTGAGCGCTTTCGGCTATACATTTACCCATTTTCAAGGTTGAAATATTTTAACTGTTAAATAATAGTTTGTCATATATATCGCATAAAATAAAAATAAATATGCAAAACAAGTTCTCTGCTTTTAGAGGCAAATAAGCAACTTCAACAGAATCTCGTTTTCATAATATATTTTAATCGAAAGAATAGATTCGAAGTTTGACCAAATGGACCGATTTGGTAAAAATTAGTTAATCTGTTTTTAAAAAACTAGTTAACGAACCGCTAAAAAAAAAGAACCCTTAAGCACTAGATCTACCAAAATACATGATGATTTTCTAAGCGTAGCTTAGACGTAACACAAGGCTGAAAATGTGGATTGAACTCGCTATTCAGTCACAATTGATTTCGTAAGACAAACTTGCTAACCATTACACCACGTCAAAGTGCCTACCCTATCATTAATACATGAACTTGAATCAGATGCCCTATCAGTTTAGTATACGGATTCCATCTTGGAAAATTAAGCCCTTTACCTTTAGTTGCAGTTCATTGAACCACGTATTGAAATGCGCCTTCATATTGTGGCCCCCCAGCGTGATTCGAGTATGACAAATCCCAATGGTCCTGTCCCAACTACATCTGACAGCAAGGCTTCTGATCAGGAGGTTTTCTGCTGTTCCCAGGTCCACCCTGACCCGGGGTGGTAGCATCTGTTAGGGTATCAGCTATGGGCAAATAGGTGACCCCACCCCACCAAAAAAAAAACTGTGGTCAAAACACTATGAAAGTGTAAAAGTACGTTTTAATACCAACAACAGTTTTGGAAAAGATTATTATCAACAATACATTTTTGAAAAAAAACAACAAAACATTGCCATCAATAAAAATCTTGTCGGCATTAAATAACCCATTGAGGTTGATACGCCGTAAACCAAACCAAACCAAACCCAATTGCGTAGTTTGCTTTTTGTCACCAAGCAGGTGGCAAAAAGCACACACACACACACACACACACACACACACACACACACACACACACACACATTGAAAGGATTGTTTGTGTGATATTATTTCTTATGATAATGTTATTTTTAGTTGGTACGCGTGTTTGAGTTGATATCCCTCTTTTTATTTTTATTTTTTTAAACAATGAAATTAATAATCTGCTTAAATTTACAACTCCTACTAAAGAAAAAATGTACTTCCGGTTAAGATAAGCCACTATAAAAATAAATATGACCTACTGAAATTAACATTTTACCGTAATAAGAAAAAATGCCTGATAAAAAATCCTTTCAAAAAACTATTGTTTATTTTGGGTACGAGACAATCTGGCAGATACAGATTCGCCGGAGTCCCAAAGAGAAACGTGCTTTCGTTAATACAGTGTAACCCGGATATAAGAGAAACACGGATATAAGAGATTTTATCTGGTCCCAAATTAGAGCCTGTGTTAATGTATATATAAGAGAAACCCGGATTTAAGAGACTTCTCCTCCAGTCCCGACAACTCTCTTATATCCGGGTTACACTGTATAGGTAATTTCAAACCTTGCTCTATCAGGCTGGCTCCGTGGCTTAACTGGTAGGGGCACACTTTTCCTCAAAAAAAATATATGCATGTTCGATTCTTGTCGGAGGCACATTTTTTAGGACTTCTCATTTTAGTTATTAATCAAAAAAAAAAAAAAAAGATTCAAACACGTGTATTCACTAAAAATAACGTTTATCGTAATATATATAATTAAATCCGTACGTTTGCGACGTCCAAATACTGACCCAGCACTAAATCCAAGCTGGCTTACTTTCTGATTTGGCTTGTTAATTAATTACACGCTGACTATTTGATATGACGCTGCACTTGAACAAGATTTTGCGTAAGGAACACACACTGGAAACACATCGGCATTCATTTAAGCCTCCCACAATCAACTTGGGGAAAGAAAAACGTATGTGTGGCATAATGAAAGAGTCACTGACTGACATTTTGGTGATATTTTTAAGTGTATTATAAGTTCTGTAAAGCATAGTTAATTCTTAAAAATAAAAATTATTCACCATGGCCCTTAGAGATAAATCATGAGGCAATCAGAATCTTATATATAAGATTCTCTCTCGTACATACACACGCATACAGCATTTCTAGTTGTATAATTTTACATATGAATCTGCTTTAGCTATATAAAAAAATTTCTTGTTAGTGAAAACCATTACTGTACTTCACCCATTACGTACTTTATTTTAACATCTATTAGGGAGATGAAATTTAAAACGTGAATATAGCAATGAAGATGAGGATAACAGTCCGAATATTGTAAATAATATAAGTAGTCAGAATCGCTTTTGTATACGAATTTTTGTAAGAATCTGTGTAGTTCTTAAGTTTGCTTAGAATTCTTTTTCATCAAAATTGAGATAGCCACGATTTACAAGAAAAAACAATGTCCTTCGCGACAGTCCTTGTTTTTGATAAGCTTCTATCTCTAACAAAAGAGCGTATTTCAAATATTGCATCATGGGATATTATTCATTTTATACCAGGCCTTTTCCATGGGATGCTAACAGATATTAAAAGTTAAAAAAATAACCATAAATACGTAAAGAATGCGTATATAACTATTTGTGCTTATTACCTAAACAATAATAATACTGGATATTTTTTTTAAACATTAAAGTATATTTAATCACATACAGACCTTGTCGAATTAACAAAACTTGTTTTGATTAGGCTTACGGCTATTTCACGTTGACAGACCGATTCCTGTACCTTCACTGAAGTTAAACACACGTCAGTACCTAGATGGGTAACCGTTTAAGAATACCAGTTGCTGTATGCTTAGATGTGCGAGGGGGTGTGACAGATAAATGTTCCGAAATGTTGATCAGAGTTTAAATTCCAGTTGGTTTCGTGATATTCACTTACGCGCAAATACTCTTGAGAAAGGCATGAATCCACCTCATATTGGTTAATTAGTAAGACTTGTATCACTAAACCATTATTATCTACCCCCACCCAACTCCGATCTCCCCAAAATTTTACAAATATTTTCTGGCTTAAAATAACCTGCAAAGCCGTAGAAAACGAATCAATTTTTTAGATAAATTTTTGCTGTCGACATATACCTTGTCGGGTTACCTCCTAATTTTCGAAACCGCTACTAGGGAACGTTCTCGGGACTATAACTAGGCAGTGACATTCTCTGTCATCTTTTTTTTCCTTTTTCATTCGGTGATGGTAAGATGTAGGTCGAACGAGGAAAACACTTTTCTCACTGGGGAACTCGCATGCACGTACGCACCTTTCATTTTATTTTCTCTAGGACTTCCTCGTACACCAAACCACACGCACACACACACACACACACACACACACACACACTAGTTTAAATGTTTTCTACATTCATGTTCATTGTTTTGTAAGACGAAACAATATTCTATTGTCTATGTATATCCTTGTTTTGTTAATACATACTTATCGTTTGCATATATATATATATATAGTAATGATACAATATGGTAATCCGTATGGAATTTCCAAGATGATATAGATCCAGGGAGATCTATAGTCAAAAGACAGAGCAAAAATAAGTGTTTGATATTCTTTAACACACACACACACACACACACACACACACACATATATAATATATATACAGTGTAACCCGGATATAAGAGAGTTGCTGGGACCCGAGAAGAAGTCTCTTATATCCGGGTTTATCTTATATATACATTAACACAGGCTCTAATTTGGGACCAGAGAAAATCTCTCTTATATCCGGGTTACACTATATATATATATATATATATATATATATATATATTACTTTATAATTTCTTTACGTGGACTCGCATCCCGAGTCTGCCATGTTTGTTGTGGGCATTTCAGGAGACACACGTGTTTATCTCTCATCGTATACACCAGCCCGTAACAACCTAATACATTAAGTAAATACATTTTTTGCTTACTTAATCGTGGTTTGAAATCGTCAGAAAGAGGGAATTAATTCGCGTAGTTCGGATATAAAAATTTCGAGTGGATACAGCGGAATTAAGAAACTGTTTGCCTTTGAAACCGGATGGCGTTAAATTGTGTGACTTATTCTTAAATCTGCCTCAATAGCGATTTTCCGTTGGGGGTTCTAACTTGAATCATCGCAGTTTCTTTGTTTTCTTAATTTTTATTTAAGTTTATTTGAAACTGCCGATAATATCATTGTGATCGATTGTCTTCTTTTCACTTTATTCAATACTTAAAGAATGCATGCAAACAATGTTGATGCCAAGTCACTATCGAAGCCATATGATTTAAAACATTAATTACAAATCTTAATTTATTCAAATAATCTGAAGTGTTGATCACCTACTACGGTTCATCGTGAAATATCTATTTAGAAGCTTAGATTGAACAGATATAAACGTTATCGTGTTTGATAAACAATAAAACGATCTTATTGAAAAGTATTGTTATAGAAAAGGTTTAGCCTTTGCTTTTAGTTGAAATAATACATTAATTTTTAAAATAGATATTTTTTCATACTTGAGTTATTTCTCTTTGATTTAAACAAAATTCAGAAATATAGTTTGTTGGATCTTCGCATCAAAGAAAATCGTGAAACCCCCCTCCCCAAATTGACTAGGAAAAATAACGTCTCTACGCCTCAGGGAATATTACTCTAAAAGGAAGCAACTGCTATAGTTTCTAGAGCATCATAATGTCGCTTTGGAGAGAATAATCCTACCATTAATACTTGCCTTAATTCCTAACCAGTAATAATTGCTTATTTTCAATGTACAATTTACACTAAGTGATGAAACTTATTCATGCAAATTAAGACTGAGCATAATTTGGGGATTCATCATATCTATTGGCTCTTCTGCTAAAAATAGCTGAGAAGTGTAAGAAATGACTAACGTACAGTGGAGGTATTGAAATTCTTACGAAGCTTTCGGACTAACCCCTCACCTTTTGAACGAGCCCACTTGGCATTGTTACAACAATGTCTGTAACTGGCTGAAAAGAAACCTATCAGAAGGCTCCTTACTGAAGCTGTTTCGTCCCGATCTGCCCGCCATGTTTGAATCTTTCTTTCTCTTTCTCACGTTGGCTTCTAACGAGTAGCACACGTACAAAAAAAAAACACTGCTCTCGGAAAAAAAAACTTCACCAAAGGATCTGTGGAAACTGGGATTGTAGCGCCTACTACAGGTAAAGAAATATCTTCTCAACCAGGAAGACCGGATTCTGAGACCTTGCCATGCCACCACAACCACAAGAAATCACAAGATCTCAAAGAACTGTTTCTTTTCTGTGATAAGTTAAATCCGCAAAATACCATTTTTTTGCAACACCATTATTGTAAACTTTCTCTTCTCATTCTTCTGTTATAATCATATAAGGTTTGAATCTCGGGTTTGTCTTCGTTCTTTTTTCTCACGCCATGTCACTTCACTGAATTATCCTTTTTTCTACCGCGGTAATTATCTTTTCGAACAGATTTAACTGATAAAATACGAAGAGAGGAGTAGATGTAAAATCGATTGGTAGCGATAACAAAACCCCAACCTTTCTTGTCAATCTTTTATGATCCCTGTTCCTACAAGACGCAAATGATCGTGCGTCTCCACAGCTTTCTCTTTTGTAGCTCTAAGCAATATTTGTCCTTCTTACTATCTATTCCAGTTTGTCTTCGGCCAGCCATTTACAGACGAATTATGTAGACCACTCGCTGTTTCGTCCTGCCTTTTTGCCTCCAGTATATCATGTCAGTGTCAAATTCGCCAAGCCTTCTTTCTTCATTATGTGTACCCGAAATTTCCACTGTTTCTCTTTGATTCTGAGTACAAGTGTCCTTTTCGTTCCTATTTTGCTTAAAACTTCCTTGTTGCTCAAGTGTTTCATCTATGGTATTCTCCGTATCCTTTTATAGGAACACATCCCTCTTGCTTCAAGTTTCCACTTAAATTGTCTCCAGCATTCATTGGTATTACGCAGTACTTCAGGGATCTTTTCTTTGTTTCTAACATTCTCTTCTGTTTCTTAATACTTTGCTTAGCTCTCGGAAGGCATCTTTTGCTATCTCGACGCGCCTTTCGTGCCGCCTGTTATGTAGGCAGCCGTTTAATCGTGAAAATGGAGTGACACCTTCAAGGCACAGGCGTAGGCGACAGTATATGGAGGACGTGAGCTGTCCGAACTACATACCCCCCCCCCCACCGCGCCGTTGCGTGTCTATTCCACCCTCTTTTCTTTTCTGCGCTTGTGTTCTCTCTCTTTTTGTCGCTGAGATCTTGTTTTCTCTCTCTCTTGTCCGTGTCTCTGTTTTTTTTTTTTTATCCCCATGTTTCTGTTTTTTTTTGTTTTTTTTTAGGTGGTGGGGGGTCTTTCAGTTTACGTCTATTCATATACATTAACAAGCATGAAAACCTTTATCTGTTAGTACAACAAAATTGATTGCACATCTGCATCTCTTTAGTCACGCTGTTGTTTGGTTTGCTTTGTTGTTTTACGGTATATTAACCACAATGGGTTATTTAATGCCGACAATTTTTATTACTGGTAATTTTTTTTTTCCTTCAAAAAATGTATAGCTGGTAATATTTTTTCTTCAAAAATTTATTGCTGATGATAATTTTTTTACAAAGTATTTCTGATATTAAACCTACTTTTTACATTTTCATAGTATTTTGACCCGAGTTTTCGGTTTAACTATTTGTCCATAGTTGGGAGCCTAATAGATGCTACCACCCCGGGTCAGGGTGAACCTGGGGAAAATCAGCAATTAAGAGGTTTGTTCCACGCTCTTCAAAACCTCCTAATGAGAAGCCTTGCTGTTGGGCGTAGTTTATCGTCTTATCCAGGACGACACGCTGTTGTTAAGGTTCTATATAATTTAGGTTCAACCTTCAAAAACATTAATATATTTGTGGTAAAAAAAAAATGTCTGGAAAAGAAAAATAGTAATATCTACATAAGTACATAAAAATACTATAAGTCCGTTTTGCATTTACACATCAATATATATACACATTTTATATACACAGGTATAGACTAATCGAAACGACCTATTTGGTTGAGAGAGGAAGTTTTATTGATAAAATAGAAGTCAAGGGGCTCTGCTGAACTGTGAACTAGGTACACCCCATGCAATTTCTGAATGTTCATCGCAACTGACAACTAAACAAGTGAAAGGAAGGCATTAACCTGAATGTCCTAGCAGATTCGGACTTCCATTAGGCAATATTCAGCGTCTCTATTTATACACCTCATTGCTGGTGATGCAACTTGGATGGTTGACGTCATTTGCATATTTACTTCATTTAACTGCCCATAATTAATTCTTAGAGGAAATACATGAGATAATCATAAGAGTGCAAGCATCAAATGAATACCTGCTATTGTTCAATGTATTGGATATTTAATTTTTAATTCGCCAAGATATATATATTTTATATTGGAAATATCATGCGAAAGTAACTTTTTCACCTCAACCTCTCACCGCCTTACGGTTAACGTTTTCATCACTGGCTTCTAACTTTTAACAGCTTTGTCTACCTCCCCATCTGCACATGTTTTTTTGTCTGTCTCACTTTAATTCTACCCTCTCGTTGTTTTAGTAATTTCTCTAATTCTTTTGTATTAAGTCCTTGTTATTTTCTCTTTTTTTCTTTTCCATATTTACTCAATCCGATAAAATCTCTACCCTTCCTCCCTCAAACTTTTTAAACCTTTCCTGGTTTCTCCCCACCGCCCTTACTCCCATTTCCTAACTCCTTTCAGCTCAATGCCTCTTTCCCCAATTAGTTTCCCAACTAACCCTACCCTCCCCCCTACAAAGAGATATAATTTAGTTATTTGCTTCCCATCTTCTATCCCAGCTTAAATGTTTTATATAGCAAAAAGATCTCCTTCTCCTCTCTCTCCTCCTCATGTAATCTCTCGTTTATTTCAATGGCTTTTTTTTTATCCTTTTGTCAATTGTACAATATGTACGAAGGAGGATGTATACTTGGAAAGTGCAAATTACTACTACCACCACCTGCAACCGTGAGAGTCTCGTGAACTTCCCCGCCGCACGGTAGACATATGCGACTCTAATGATATATGCATCTGTTTTACTAACATTCGGAGAGTTGGAATGCTTTCTTTTCGCTCGAAATAATACAGGTATGCAGCCAAACATGCAAGCAGATTTACTTACATAAAATAAAAAAGGTGAAGAAGGCTGTTTCTTTTATCAGGTTTTTGTCTCTCTCTCTCTCCCTCCCACACACACATTCTTTTATTTATTTGTCAGTCACACACGCGCGTGCATACACACAATCTCTTTCTAAATACACTCGTAGACAATTAATACTTATTCCAATATTGAACTGTCACTGGTGCTATATATATATATATATATATATATATATATATATATATATATATATATATATATATATATATATATATATATATAACGTTTTGCCAGTTTGTGACTGGAAGGGATAATTCCGAGGAGGATATAAATCCAGGGAGAGCTCAATGTAGACTACAGAGCATTATAATGGTAATGAATTCTCTAGTTTAAAAGCTGCCCTATCGGGTGGCATTTAAGCTAGGGCATGCGGAGAACTCTTGATTGGACCTCCATCACAATAGATAGCGAGGAGTAGATGCGATTGGAAACAAACTACAGAAGAACTATAGATATTGTATTAATATTTAAGCTTACCATTTGAAAGTTCAACGACAATTCTTCTGTCGCCACTTAATTTGAAGTCAATTTGATGTACGTAGGTCATTAATTTCCGTACAAACAATTATTTTAATTTTATGGGTGACTTATGCTGGATTTCGTAATTAATTCGATTATTCTCAAATTTATTTCCAAGCTATAAAAATTGTTATCATACAAAATATCCGTCGAAAAAAATCACGTAAAAAATTGGCCGAAAACAAGAGCAGTTATGAAAACTTGGGAATCCAAAATTCCAGGATTGCTGGTCCAGATAAGGATCTCATTCCAAAATGGTATGATATGTTGGGCTACGGACTGTAGTAGAAAAGTTGAAAACACGGTCAATTTTATTTTGAAACACTGTAATTTGAAAAGTCATTATTTTTTCACATTTCAACACGAGCTATTGAAAGTTAGAGAGTTGTATCCCTTTGTTTTTATCAGTAGAAGCTAATATGGCAGAATCCGAAGTGAAGGTGAGAGAAAAGATTGTGTATAAGTGGGGGGATCGAGGAAGGAATAAAAGCTGAACGGGGGTTCAAGAATATAGAAGATTGCGATTGACGTTGCATTTAAATTTTTGAAGATTGTAGTTATCAGGAAGCAAGGAAGCGGAAGGGAGTTTCACAGGCGGGAAGTGCAAGAAAAGAAACTGTTGGAATATAAGTAATGGTTATATTTAACTAATTCAACAGTAAAAGAGTGAGATCTAGATGCCAATCTAGTAGTACACTTAAACACACGCAGTCCGGGCATCAGGAGAAAAAGCTTGTCAAAGAAGTAGCTATGAAAATATTTATACAAAAAGACAGAAGCCACGTCACGTTGGTGGGAAAGTGACTGAAGTCGAGATGCCAGGTCAAGATCGATTACATTGCAGATCCTTCTTTGGATGTTGTCAAGAACATCGAGATGAGTAGCAGGAGCACCTGACCAGATATGGCAACAGTATTCAATGTAGAGACGAACTGTAGATTTGTAAATGTGCAAGATTGACTCTAACGAGAAAAATCTGACACGACTCAGTGACCCAATTTTCCTTGTTTCGACGTAGTCGTTCCTCTTCAAGTCATTTGAAAATGTGAGGCCAAAAAGGTGCAGTGAGACACTCTCAATGAGTCTAGCATCAGCCATGTTGATGGCGGACAGGAAAGCTTCTCTCTGGTGGTTAAATGAGAGCAGTTTCGTTTTGGAGGCATTAAAATTTACGAGGCATTTCCTGTCTCAGTTAATCACAGATTGGAAGTCCTTTTTAAGACGAGCATCCAGGTTAACCTTGTCAGCCCTAACGGATTTACTATTGAGACGGGAGTAAATGGTAGTGTCATCAGCATAAATGCCTATTTGGGAACTGATGACATCAAGATCATTGATGAAAATCTGAAACTGTGTCGGACCCAGGATAAAGCCTTGGTGTTCACCCGCGTTCGTGTGAAAGAATTTAGAAGCGAGCCTGTTCAAAACTAACTTCATTTCAAGATTTCAAAGAACGATTGGATTAAATCCAGTAACACCGTAGCCCTGGAGTTCACGTAGAAGACCAGCGTGTTAAACACTGTCAAACGCCTTAGAGATATCTAGACCCACAGCTTGAGTTTGATATACATATTCAGTGAAACGCTCTATTTCAGATCAAATTATTCAAAGGTCCAGTAGATTGTCGAGGTATGATACTGGGTTATTTATGGCCTTCCCCGTTCGTGTTAGGTTACATGCGGAGGAGGAACCCATCTCCTCTAAGAAATAACCCAGACCTGACATAATGAGAAACAGATTTTCTTCAAGGTTTACGACCATGTCACGTTGAGACAGCGTACAATCAGCGAAGTTAGGCAACGTCGAGCCTGAACAGTACCTTGATGGTTGACTATTTGGGAATACCAGGTGCTGTAAACTCTGACGTCCAGCTGGTGTAATGTATAATGGTCCGTAATTTTTAATCTGAGAGGTGAGTTCCAATTTCTGTTGGGTTCGTTATATTCACTGGCGCGCAAATACCCTTTGGAATAGTAGGAATCCGCCTCTACTCCCCCAACTACGGGTTAATTAGTAAGATATGTATCACTAAATCATTCTCAAAAAAAAAACAAAAATTCTCACAATCTAAAAATATTTAATGGTTTTAAATCACCTGCAAAAATATTTAATGGTTTTAAATCACCTGCAAAAATATTTAATGGTTTTAAATCACCATTAAAAAGCTTTTCCTCACTATTAGTGCGAAGCGGAATTTGAACTTTATTCGGGGATTCCATTTTCAGTACTGTCAACCATCAAGCCAACTCTGTACTTCTCGTTTACTTAATCTCTACCTAACTGTACATACAATACTGCATATATATATATATATATATATATATATATATATATATATATATATATATATATATATATATATCAGAAAGAGTTTTTATCACTATAAAGATATGTTATTGAACAATATTTCTTCCTTCACACCTGTGACCATTTAATCATTATTCCTTTTTGTGAATAGCTTCGCGGGCATATTTGAACGTTGAAAATAATTAGGTAAGCTCATTAAAACAAGACAACCAACAGCACTAATTAGTGTCTTTGCTACATGCAAACTGGGAATAATCCTTTCGTACTCTCTACACTACAAATCAACACTGATTAAAATTTAAAAAAAAAAAGGGGACAGCACACGCAAGAATAGGTAGAAAAAGTAGGAAAAAGTAGGAAGACATGTAAAAGCTCTCATTCATAAACAGTCGCGAATAGACAAATAGAAAAAAAACGGACGACGAAAACAGCGTTAAAAATTTCTTTTGATAAAATGAACCACGAATTCGAGCGCTTGAAAGAGAAGGGTAGACAAAGTGGAAGGGGGAAGTGATAGACGGAAAACAGATTTTTTATCAATTCAAGGCGATAATGCCACAATGTGGGTAACTAGGAGTGAAATATATTTAAACAGACTTTAGAAGGAACCAGGAACCCGCTCTTAAGCAGGAAACAAGGAATAAACCTCTACTCCTTTTTCAAGAGAGTTGGTAAGCAGTGTAATCTGGACGATGGCAAGAAAAGCTGTGTGAGTGAGTGAGAAAAAACCAACCAAACAGTTGTCTCGGGCGTTTTTTGTTATTATTCAATTGGTGGCTATCATCAAAAAAAAGAAAAATCCAAGTACTTTTCCGGAGATGAAAATTATGGAAATGTCTAAGTTAAATTTTAGGACGTGTAACTGTCGATTCAGTAGTAAATCTAACACGAAGAAGTTGGAATAGAGCCTTAAACTCCATTTTAATTTCATTTGCCACAGATTATATAGAAAAAAGAAAAATTAGATTCAGCTTACGAAGCAGCACCGAAGTTAAGCAATGTCGAGCCTGGTCAGTACCTAGATGGGTGACCGCTTGGCAATACCATGTGCTGTAAGCTTGGATGTGCGGTGGGTTTAATTATTTGGAGAGCCAAGTTCCAATTCCAGTTCTGTTCGTTATATTCACTTACGCGCCAATACCCTGGGAAAGATATGAATTTACCTCTCTCCCCCAGATATGGGTTAATTAGTAAGTTGTATCATTAATCCGTATCTCCCCCCCCACACAAAAAATTCTTACAATGTAAAAATACTTTCTGTAAAACATCTGTAAAAAGACAATATGAATAAAAAGGAGAATGGAACTGTTTGGTAAAGAAGTTTTCCTTTTATCATGTGTGTCCGTGTGAAACGTCGTGATAAACGTAAAATAAAATTTATACAAAAACATAAGAATCCTATAATCTTATCAATTAAAAAAGCAAAAAACAAAACAAAAAAAACAAAAAAACTAATGCAATTTTTTTTTATTCTGTGACCCGTAGTAGAAGTGATGTTTCTTGGGTAAGATGGCTTGACGTATCCCAACCCTCTCCTGGCTCGTTTTGAATTCGGAGTTTTTCCTTCTAGACCGGTTTCCACCAAAGTTTATAGAACCAAGTCTGTTCTACAATTTACCCATAGCTGAGGGGGGAAGAAGAGGATTCATACCTTTCCCAAGGGTATTAGCACGTAAGTGAATATCATAGATCCGACTGGAATTCGAACTCAGATCCATTGCATTCATTTTGCTAATTAGTAATTCTTACGACTCGAACCCTATTGACTCGTCATTCCAGCTATGGTTGGCGGTCTGTCTGTCTGTGTTTATCTCTTTGAAGCTCATGCATAAATTAATCCAGCAAAGCCATCATATATAATCTCGGCAGTATACACTTTTCGAAGACCGTAAGTTAAGTGAGACACTCAGGTTTTACATGGATATGAAATCGGGCCAATAAAATCTGGTCGTGTATAAAGATAGTCGGGAAAATGCCGCAAATATTTTTCCTCTCCAATCAGAACAATTCTAAAAGATAATTTTCTGGAAATCTGTCTCTAGAGAGTTTGAGTCTCTTTAACGGTTTAAAAGCAGAGCAACATTTCTACTGATTTAATCCTTTTCGACATCGACTCAGCAAGAATTGCTTCGGAATCCATCACAGTCAGTTACGCACGTATCTTCTCAGCTAGCATCAACTTGAATGTATCAGTCTTTGCAATCTGCTCTACTTCAGCGAACAGCCATTACGACATTTACTAACGACGACGACGACAAAATGACAACTACAACATAGGAACTTCAACAGCGCAACATAACACATCGCAGCGTGTAATTACAGAGGGAATGAATAATATGAAGTTGTAGAGATTCAATTGTTCTTGAATGATAAGGTGAATTCGGATCCATTCGCGTCGTGAATGCTTATTCAAACTTTCGATGCGTTCATTTTTTTCCGAATATGGCGGTACACATTCATAACATATGGTCTAGCGTATATCTTGAAATGCTGATATTAAAATCAAGGGTATTTGCTTAAGGATTAATTATATAGTTAATAATATAAGGAAAAGGCTCCAAAATGCCCCGAGTAGATGGAATGATATGCGCAAATTCTCATCGAAATTTGACTGTCAGGTCAATGCACTTAGACTCCATTGTGAGTTTGACCTCTCTCCCTCGCACGCTCGCACTCTCTCTCCCTCGCACGCTCGCACTCTCTCTCCCTCGCACGCTCGCACTCTCTCTCCCTCGCACGCTCGCACTCTCTCTCCCTCGCACGCTCGCACTCTCTCTCCCTCGCACGCTCGCACTCTCTCTCCCTCGCACGCTCGCACTCTCTCTCCCTCGCACGCTCGCACTCTCTCTCCCTCGCACGCTCGCACTCTCTCTCCCTCGCACTCTCTCTCCCTCGCACTCTCTCTCCCTCGCACTCTCTCTCCCTCGCACTCTCTCTCCCTCGCACTCTCTCTCCCTCGCACTCTCTCTCCCTCGCACTCTCTCTCCCTCGCACTCTCTCTCCCTCGCACTCTCTCTCCCTCGCACTCTCTCTCCCTCGCACTCTCTCTCCCTCGCACTCTCTCTCCCTCGCACTCTCTCTCCCTCGCACTCTCTCTCCCTCGCACTCTCTCTCCCTCGCACTCTCTCTCCCTCGCACTCTCTCTCCCTCGCACTCTCTCTCCCTCGCACTCTCTCTCCCTCGCACTCTCTCTCCCTCGCACTCTCTCTCGCACTCTCTCTCTCTCGCACTCTCTCTCTCTCGCACTCTCTCTCTCTCGCACTCTCTCTCTCTCGCACTCTCTCTCTCTCGCACTCTCTCTCTCTCGCACTCTCTCTCTCTCGCACTCTCTCTCTCTCGCACTCTCTCTCTCTCGCACTCTCTCTCTCTCGCGCACTCTCTCTCTCTCTCGCACTCTCTCTCTCTCTCGCACTCTCTCTCTCTCTCGCACTCTCTCTCTCGCACTCTCTCTCTCTGCGTTTGATCAGGAAAGGTTGGAATATAGATAGAAAAATTAAGAGATCCTATAATATTTCTCAGTTAGTCAATTAATAGCCAATAATATTTGTGGTTCGGTATAGTATTTTTTGGCGGAGGTGGGGGGAGATTGTATCAATTCGCCAGCAAGATGCTACTAATGCACAAGTGTACATGTAAGTACAGATTACATGATTTCCTTCCATTAAGGAATTCACTCTCAAAATAGGTTCACTGATATTTTACCGAGCAAATAAATTTAAACCTGATTATTTTACCGATGAACTTTGTTCACTCTATTTTAACCCACTTAGCTATTTTAACCCATTCATCTTGTTGCAATGGAAGACCCCCCACGTCTTGAGGCATTTATTTTGTAACGAATTGAAAAGTAATATAAAGTAACAGGCTTGATATTCCGCTATGGCTGCTAAAAGCTATTTTACAAACCATGGTCATGGCAATGCATAAGAGATACTGGAAGAAAAAGGAAGCTGTTGAAAACCATGATCGTCTATGTTTTGTATGATCATCGCTCTTAGAGAACTTGGTCCAAGTTTAAACGTACGGGAACCCAATTGAGGCTTTAATTGGTATAAGCAGAGGCCAATACGCAATACACAGAAATATCGAAGGACCAGAGATGTTAAAGTCTGAAGAGAAATCAGCACTAGCCAAATAGGAACAAAGCCTTAGACGATTTCGGCATTGACAAAATTAGACATAATAAATGAAATATACAACAATGGAAGGCCTAAGTAGATAAATTTTCATAGCGCTTCTTAAGAAACCAGGTGCATCGGACAGTCAAATAAGCCACATAACAAAAATTATCATTCGAATTCTGAGGAACAGATCACGTAGCAGAATTAGACCAGAAATGAAACAAGAACAATGCAGTTTCGTTAAAGACAAGGAATTCAACATTTATGCTCAGAATGATATTACAAAGACAACACAAATGCAAAAGGGTGTATACCACTATTTCTGAGATGCGGTATTGTAACTATTTACATCGTTCGGACTGATGTCCCCATATTCACGACGTTTCGGTCGTTGTATGCTCCGGCCTTCTTCAGATGGTATATGCATAATACAGAGATCTAGAGAAAAACAACAATAACAAAAATTGTAATATGAGCTCTGGTAAAAAAAAAACATTAGGTGTATAAGTCCAAAAAATCACTCGCTGAGGGTACCTGGACCGGTGAATAAAAACGTTGATTGAAGTAATCGAAAATGTACTTTGGACCCAAAGAGTTGCGAGTTCAATACCTGGCTACAGCAGAGGGAACAAAAGCATAGAGTTGAATTAACTGAAACTGAGAGGTTCGAAATTCCAACGTATATCACATGAGGAAGGCCGAAGCGTACAACGGCCGAAATATCGTAAATATGACATTAAAGATGAAGACAAGTCCGAACGATGTCAGTCAGTTATGTGCCATATGTGATACACGCTTAGGCGATCATGCATCTTTCGATGCATGACTGACGAGGCAGGTTGAGTAATGAATAGCGGCTCGGATTGAGGAATCGGTAAGCCGAGTTCGAATTCCAGTCGAATTCATTACATTCACTTACGTGCTAATACCCTTGGGAAAGGTATGAATCTTAATCCCCCCCTGCCCAGCTATTGGCAAGTAGCAGGATAGACTGAGTTCTATAGTTTTGATGGCAACTGGTCTACCGCAGAAAGTAATGGCAACCTACTGCAGGAAAAATCCTTTATCGAAAGATGCATGAACGCTTAAGCGTGTATCACGCATGGCACACAACTGACTGACATCGTTTGGACTGTTGTCGTCATCTCTAATGCCATATTCACGACGAGGTAAGCTTGATATATTCGTAAGGATATTCGAATAATCCGGAACTTAGACTGGGAGCAAACCTGCATACGGATAGAAAATGAAACAGAAAGTGGGGTGTAAGACAAGGGTGTGTCTTCTCATCGGACTTAAACTTTACAGGGAGGTGATTCTGAGAGAACTAGAAATCCTACTCTGATTGATTCATTATTGGCGGCAACAATCTTAACAACATTAGATATGTAGTTGACGCACTAATGACAGCAGACACAGAAAGGAAACTACAGGGTCTCCTACAGAAGATAGTGAAGTAAGGCGAGAAGAAATGACTAAACATCAATTTATAATTGTCAGCAAAATAAATGTCCAACATGCGAAATACAAATGGGCGATCCCAAAATCAAGCGTGTACAAAAATTAAATCATTTGGAAAGTGCGACACCGAAATACGAAGTTGCACTGGGTTAGCGAAAGATGACTTCCAAAAGCTAAGCAAAGTATTAACAAGAAAATTTCGTCAAAACTGAAGTTAGGTAATATCGGTCCTCCTCTATCGTAGTGAATGCTGGACCATCTCTTCACAGATGGAGAGAATATCAGGCAACAAATGTGGTTCTAGACGGAATATGTGAGCAACGACGAAGTTTTAGAGAAAATGGAAACAAAAAGGACACTTAGGCTTAATATAAAAAGACACAGCATTTAAATTTTTAGGAAGGACAGAGGAAATCATAACCAACCTAAAGAGCTTGAGTAAATGGTTGTCAGAATAGGGCTTAGGCGAGACAGTTCAAAAGACAAAATTTATTAGGAGCTACAAAAGACAAAACTAATGACTTCCGAAGCTTTCTCATTGGTCTGTGGTAACTTACAGTTAAATATTATTCACTAAAATAAAGAGTAGCTTTTGATGCATCAATTTATTTCAACTGAAATTCAACGGTAGTTAAAAGTGACTTTCAATTATCTTTTAGTTAAATACTGAAACGTTGGTATCGGTTTCGAGGTTTACTCTAAGCGTTATTGAACAAATAAAAGTTTCTGGTTAGCGAAAAGACGGAAAAGGTCGCTGATAACATATCTTCCCCAACATTGTTCGGACAGACGACTTTGTATTCTTGCTATTATTAGAACAATGTTTCGGCTGAGTGACTCTTTTGTTATCAAGTATTAAGCTGTGGCGGGAACAAACAAGCGGCGGTCACTGTGCTGGATCACCGAAATTGCTCAAGCACAAAAACCTCCTTGCATACATCGAAAAATTCAAATATATAAGCAAAAAGATAAAAAAAAAAAACTGCGTATATACAATGTGACAAATGTTTATCGCACATGTAATAAAAGGTTTAAATAATATTACTTATTTCTTTTTATGTACCGTGTCCCTTCAGAACGTAGGGGATCTTGGCTCTCCATTTCCCCCTATCCTTTCTGGCTCTCAACAAGTTTCATCCTTCTGCCACCTCCCCTAGACCACGTTCTTTCATCCACCTGCTTAAGTCCACCAGGTATGTGAAGCGTTGCTTTTCCTTGTCTCTTTTTTTCCTTCTATTCGACCTGTGTGTATCAGATTTTCCAGGACCCCCTTTCTCATTACGTGTCCCAGAAACTTCAGCTGCCTCTTCATGATGTTAATTATAATCTTCCTCCTTGTTTGCATCCTCTCCAAGACATCATTGTTGCTCACACGCTCGGTCTATGATATCCTCAGTATCCTTCTGTAGAACCACATCCCCGTCGCCTCTCGTCTTTTCTTCACCTTTGAGGAGACCGTCCAGCATTGGCTGCCGTAGAGGAGGACAAATGTCACGTAACAGCTCAATACTCCTGTTTCGCAATACTCTGCCCAGCTTTTGGAATGCGTCCTTGGCCACCCCAATACGTCTACAGATCTTAGTAGCGCTCTAAACATTTAACCATTCCTTGAAATTTCTCTTTGCACTGGCTGAGTGGTTATAAACTTTCATTCTCAATATGAAACCCGAGTTCGAATCTCACCATGGTCGATTTGCTGATATTATCGGACTGGAGGGGTCGATCCCAGGGTGATGCACCTTTGTAAAGCGCCTGAAAACCATACCACGTGTTGACCCATACATTGTGAGTGAAATTGGGTAAACAGAACGCTTGGGGGCTATCGATAGCTATGCTAGCACGAAGTTATAAGTCATCATGGCCGAGAGCCTGAGCGCGCTGG
The DNA here is from genome assembly GCA_964036315.1 of Acanthosepion esculentum. NCBI lineage: Eukaryota > Metazoa > Mollusca > Cephalopoda > Sepiida > Sepiidae > Acanthosepion > Acanthosepion esculentum. The sequence continues at coordinate 17,316,451 of OZ038476.1, read as the reverse complement.
CCTGGTTCAAATTGTTGATCACGCTAGATAACACGATCTTTTCTCAGAAACTGCAACTAAGGTCTGCTCAGCATAGTTGCAGTATAAACCACAGGTGGGCTCTGTGGGTGTTGAATAAACGCAAATGCGCCTGAGCAAGCGTCTGCAATAGGGGTTGGCTAGCCGCCCCAGTAGACAGGTATCCTCGAATATGTGTTGCCAGCTATACAGGGCCTGGCAGGTGTTACTATTCACTTTGAGAATCACCGTGCAAGCACAACAATGAAAATATCTCTTTCTAAACAATAATTTGTAATTAGGCCGGAATCGAACAATTACACTTTTTCGTACAGTTGCTGTTGACACAATGTTTCGGTTGATTCATTCATTTTCAAGGATTATGTTTTGTGTATGTATCGTAACTTTTTTTTTGTTAATTCCGATGTTCTCAGGTTTGCTGGAACTAATTTCAAGTCATTCGCGATTACGTCATTTAAACGGTCAAACTGGAATTGTTATATGTAATTTGAATTACACGACAACAAACTCATCACAAGTCGCCCTGGTTTAGAAATGTCACTCATAGCAGAAAGCATAAAAAACCAGAATAACCATAAAAGAGGGAACCAACTTTAAAACAAATTTAAAAAAAGAATATAAAGAGTAAAAAGTGTGTGTTTCTTACCTCAAATAGAACAGACTCTAACCAAAAAACGTGGTTCCATCTTAAATAATACAAATTTAAGAAATGAAACAAAAATACTACTAACCTTCTTCAGACACAAATAAACGAATAAATTACAGTTAATAACGTCTAAATCATTCCGGCTATTTATACGGAAAGGTTAAAATCCATAAAACACACCCACCGCTTCGTCCCATAATGTATCAAATTCTACTCCGGTATACGGATTCAACTATTTTCTTTTGATTTCACGATATTGTTGTGTACGTTTGTTTGGAAAGAGTAGTAATTCTGTTAAGAAAGGTGAAGTAGGGAAAAAACCCCAGGCTTTTTCCCTATTTCACATTTCTGAACAGAATTACTACTCTGAATCTGTCAACACAGCAATAATAACAATATCTCCACACGTGACAGTAAATGACGTAATTTTCAGTTAACAGTATGAAAATAGCGTTCTCTAAATTCTTCCAGTTGCTAAGGACATTTTGTTTTGTTATTATTAGTTACTTTGTTTAAATAGATTCATTTCGTTTTTTGCCTTGTGAAAGTCCACATTGGACGAAACGTGTCGGCAACTATTACAGTTTTCCTATTGTCATTTATATTTATAAAGATTGTCTTTTCTACAGGTTAATTCTGAGAAATTTTCATATATATATATATATATATATATATATCAAATGGATAAATACAGGTAAATGTACGAGCAAATAGCATGGAACTCAGAGTTGTGCAATCAACGTAGGGTATTATGTATATTTTTAATATATATATATATATATGTGTGTGGAACAAAATGGCGCCAACATATGTCACCCTGACTTTAGCTTACCTCGAGGAAAACCTCTGTGAAAAGATAAAACAAATATATTGGGAAAATATGAAAACCCACTTCAATAAATCTTCGAAGCGATGCTAAGATGATTGCTTCATCTTCTGGAAATCCTCATGGGGCGATATTAACCAATTATACAATCTACTCCAAAACTTACACCGGAAGATCAAATTAACCAAAGAACATAATTTTAACGAACTGCCATTCTTAGATATACTCAGCAGAAATAGAAATAACCACATTATCACATATCTACCACAAACCTACAGACACCCAACAATACTTTTCATTTCAAGAGCCATCACTCAAAAATCTGTCTAAAATCCATTACTAATTCCCGAGCACGTAGGATTTGCACTATAGTGACCGACAAACACCTCGGTAAAACCCGCTGAGAAGAATTACATAAAACTCTCAAAAATTGAGGTTACTCCGCACCACTAATAAACAAAGGTTTTGAAGTAGGAGAAAAAATACCTTTAGACCAACTACAAAACCCAAAGAAACGCAACAACGAACAAATTCTAGCATACGTTTCAACATACAAGAACAATCCAGAAATATTTTTAAAAAATAATATGGAACCTTGACCTACTTAGCAAAAATGATAAAATGAAAGATAAATTAAAAACAAGCAAAATAATTAAAAGCAAACATCAATCAAAAAACCGAAAACATATTAACCTCATTCAAATGTAATCAACATACGATACAAGGGGTCACAAAATGCAACAACAAAAGATGTGGAGTTTGTAATATTATTGTAGAAGGAAACTAAGACACTTTGGTAATCTCATAACAACGCTCTCAATACAGAAAAACCTACTGTCACTCAAAAATGTGATTTATGCGATCGAGTGCAAAACATCCTAGATAGGTATGACCCAAGCACTAATGCACAAACTTTTCACGAATGCCATGGATTTTGCTACCCAATACTCAGACATAACAGAAGCAGAGAAAAACATTATGAATGCGAAAAATCGGTACTCGCACATAAGGGCGAGCAATGGATTAAAAACTCTAATGACCGACATCATAATAGGATCATTGAAGAGACTTCTAACCTTATTGGTCATTTTATATTATATAATCTTAGAGCATATCGCGAAATTACTATTAATGACATTGGATTTTACAGAGATAATGGTCTTATGGTTATAAAGAATTCTACAAACTTCAAAATTGATAAAATTAGAAAACTATTATATAGGTAATTTAAATGTCTGAACTTGAAAATTACTCTAAGTACTAAATTGATAAAAGTGAACTTCCTTGATATAACATTAGATTTAATGAATGATATATACCTACCTTACAAAAAGCCCAATAATAATCCTTTGTATATACACCCCAAGTCTAATCATCCTCCATTTATAATTAAGCATAAGAGAATAAGTACGAATTCAGCAAATGAGAAAATATTCTATGAACATAGTAATTTCTATAATAAACTTCTAAAGAATAGTGGCTATAAATGCCCCAAATCCAATTATATAAAAAATGAAAATGGACCCCATAGAAAAAAAGAGAAAAATCATTTGGTATACACCCCCATACAACCAAATGGTAATATATAAATAGGACAAAAATTCCTTGCATTAATTGATAAACATTTTCCTAGAGACAGTAAACTCAGTACAATTTTGAATAAAAATACCCTAAAATTAACTTACAGTTTTACTGAAAACCTAGAAATGATTAAGAAACATAATGCTAATATCTTGAGTAAACACTTAGGCCAAAATGAAAAATATAGATCCTAGAATAAAGAAATGAAGGTAAGGAAAACTTATGTAACTGTAGAAAATCTCAAAACTGTCCTCTTAATAAATGTTGTATGGAATCATTGGTTTATCAATGTAATATTTCATCTATTGAAGATCAGACATAGTTAAAATCTACATTAGATGGACAAAGTATGAATTCAAAAGACGTTGGAACCAACATCAAAAAATAATAAATACAGAAATCAAACGTCCCTATCTAAATATTTCTGGCACTTAAAAGAAACCAATAAAATACCAACAGTAAAATGGAAATTAATAAGAGCTAGAGCTTGTAGGTCATTAAATGGCCCATGGCCTTTATGCTGAAACTGTCAAATATTTTCGTTAAATAATGATTAATTTTGAAAGAGTGATGAAAGATGAAACATACATATTTATACTTTATCTTTTGATTAATAATTAAAAAAAAATACAAATGTAATTCTAATATATAGTAAAAAATAACGTATAGTCTATTACTTATTAGAAGTAGAAACAGTACTTTAAATTTGTAGGAATAGATTTTAAATATTAAAAATACGACTTACTCTTATTCAGACGACCCTTTTAAGAAATCTTTGTGTATAAAATTTTAATTTAAGGAGCAAAAAAAAAAAGGACAAAAACTTTTTATCATTGAAAAACCTAGACGACGCGCAAAAAACGGATGTCATTGTTTGTGATCAAGCACCCTTACCCCACCTTAACTTCACCTGATTTTCAAAGTAACTTATATTAGATGCAGAAGTTGTCTAGAGAAATTAAAACCAAACCATCCCTTATCAAAATAATTAAATTTTCCGGAACCTTAACAACTTAAAATATTAAAATTGTCTGTGCTTATAAATTAAGTAAATTTCTTAATAAATTATTCTAAAAATCGCTTGAAAATGGTACGGAACTATGGATTTTCAATTTAATTTTATAACTGAATTTAAAATTTTAGTTTCTGACTTGAAACATGGTAATTCCTATGTAGCGATGGAATTATATTTTTAAAAAGGAAATAATTATATTATATATATATTTTATATATTTATACATACGTATTTCATATATAATATATATCAGTCAGTTATGTGCCATGCGTGATACATGCTTAGGCGATCATGTATACATGACTGAAGAGGCAGATTTGTTTCCTGCAGTAGGTTGCATTTCTTTCTGCGGTAGACCAGTTGCCATCCAAGACTATAGAACCCGGTCTGTCCTGCTATTTACACATAACTAGGGGGGGGGAGAAGAGGATTAATACCTTCCCAAGGGTATTAGTTCGTAAGTGAATGTAATGGATTCGACTATTCATTAATCCACCGTGTCTGTTCTTATATGTAATACGAAAACAGTGAATAAGTTGAAAAGAAAGACTGAACAGTAGAAAGGAAAACTGACTCAAGAGGCCAAAATTGAAAGAGGGCTCATCATTTCAACTTAAAGCTAACGTGATAAATTAAAAAAGCTCCAACTCAACCCATAAGACGTTTGGCATGTGGGAGAGTAGTTTTAAGCATGGTAGTCCAAAGATCAGTGAAAAGATTTGAAAATGAAATTTTACGTGAAACTTACTCCAGAACAGAAAGTTAGATGATTAGAGAGGGAGAATATCATCTTGCATATGTTGGAAAATAATCCTGGAATATATATATATATATATATATATATATATATATATATAATCTTTATTTCAATCCTTAGCTATTTAATGATGAACATTTCATTTTCATTTCATAGATTTCATTACTATTCTTCTGCTAAGTTAGGTGAGTAATTATAGATTTTTATTGCTCAAAGTTAAGTGGTTTTATAAAAACCTTGAAGAATTCCAGCAAGCTATCTTTAATCATTTCTAAGTTTCAACTGTTTAGAGAATAATCTAACAGACAATTTTTCTGTTACACCCCGTATTTAGATTATCAAAAATGTTTCATTTTAAGAATATTATTTAGTTGGTGTGGCACTATAAATCTTTTCACACACACACACACACACACACTAATATATATATATATATATATATATATATATATATATATATATATATATATATATGTATATATTAATCTCGCTCATGTCATATTTTCTGATTAACTCAGAAACAAGGCTAATACACTGACCATGCCGGCAATCCTGAAGTAACAAATTAGTTGAACATCATTCAGACAATAATCCTCTGAATACTCTAAAAGTCTTTACGAAGATAAAATTGACCACATCAGCGATACAGAATTGTCTACAAAAGCATTTTATCCGTAGCAGCAATACAAACCAACCTTGTCAAAATAATTTTCTTCGACTTAAAAGAATTAGCTTCAGTTCTTGCTAAATGTTTTCTTCCTTTTCTCATTCCATATGCACCCCATCAGCATTATATTACGATTTTTGTAGATGTACTGTTTCAACTTCTAGTACTCGACCGTAACTTGGCAAAGAAGAGAATGTTATTGAACCGATCTCCGATACAAACTGTACTATCGAAGTGAAAAGAATACATTTGTAGACATGCGAGTAATAAAAACTGTTTTTGAAAGCAGCAGTCGCAGAGAATGTGATAACGTATCCACAAACACACAGCTGCATACACAACAGTGTTTTCAAACAGTTTATGATGAAGAATTATGCGTCAGATTTTTTTATTTCATATATTTAAAAAAAAAAAGAAAGAAAAAAAGAGTCAAGGTATTTTGCTGAGCCCTTTCCTATGAAACATCCCATGTATTACTATAGAAACTGTAGCAAGTCATCGGATGAGAACGCGAGAACTATGACCAAGACCGGCATCGCTCAGCAAAGGCGGACTCCTCAATTTGTAAATATTGCAACGCATCTCTTTATAGCACTCACATGATGTGTGTTACTCGAACGCGGCAGTTCATTTGCATAACAAAAACAGTTTAGCTCTCATTATTAAAATTCTCGCTGCTAGACTCTGCCTATTATCTCATTATTAATTACATATGCGTATCGTGCTTCGGTTCCTGTCTTTAATAAATTGAATTAGCGACTAAAATTGGCAGCATGGGGCAGAAATATAAGAATAAAAACATTTTCACTTGAAATCGAGTGTTTTGAACGGAACGGAGACGCTAGGCATTCCGGATATGACGTTTTTAGTGCGTTTATAAATAGAATTTTGCGTCATCGTCTTTTGTGTTCTGTAGCATCTTATAAGCAGCCAAGTCTTAGACGGATTCTTTCAACAAACTAGTGATTTGGGTGAGTCGTGGCTCATTACGCAGAAGTTGTTTTGAAACGGATAAATATGAAGTGAGCTCCATTCTCGAAGCTAGCATTTTGATTTTCGAAAAGTCTACGACTATACACAATCAATTTTATACCCGTAAAACATACATATTCAATTTACGTTATAGAGATAATCTCAAAGAAACTAGTTGGTTCTTTACAATTCAACTTCGGTCATTCTGAATTTTTGTATCCGATATCGGTCCGTTTTACATTAATGAAGAACACGCACACACACACACACACACACACACACACACACACACACACACACACACACTACTTTCTACTTTACTAAATTTAATTGGTAGTCAAACACAAAAGCGATTTACTTTTAGTCTATTTTTCACCAACGGTAAAGCTGTAGGAATGTATGACTACAGTGCTTATTAATCTTTTTTTCCCATTGTACCCCTTTTTCCAGATGCTTGCGCAGGCTAGTGCCCTCTGTTAAAATTGCGTCGGTAAATGAAGCAGAGTTAATGCAAGAGATATTGTCACGTGTCCGCATAAGAAAAGCACTAGTCACCAGAAGTAATCTGTGGCGGGAACAAGCAAGCGGAAATCACTGTGCCGGACCATCGAAATTGCTGAAGCTTACTGCATTTTGTTTGACACAAATGACAATTGCTTGGCAATGCTTAAATTGCATTTTAAAAAAATGTAAATATACAGGCAAAAAAAGATAAAAAGAAAATGCGTATATACAATCAAGTGACTTGCCCCAATCAGAGTTCAAAGATTTGTTGCACTCATGTTAAATATTTTTAATAATATTACTGCCTCGCTAAAATTATAGATCCCCTTACCCCGAGCCCTAAACATAACCACCTCCTTTGAAATTTTACGGCACAGGGCGGGAGAAACGTTACCGTGAGAATTACTATGCTAGCGCAATAATGGAAATATCTTTTCCACTACAATAATTTATAATTATTATTACAATTTTCATAGCTATTGTTGTGATAAGTTTTCCTCTATGGCACCTCGACTTGAGGAATTTAAGCGCGATACTAGATTGGCGGTAAGGTGCCATCAATTTACAGTTGAAATTGTTAGAGGTAACCGTAAGTTCTATGCTAGCCGTTTCTCCTCTCGCACTTCTCGCTTGGAAGTCTCTCGATTTGCTTTCCAGTCAACTTTCAGCTTCAAAAATTTAAATGCAATTCAATTGTTATCATTGTCGACTTAATTCTTGTTCTTTTATTGTCCTTTCTTTAATAATGCCTTTCTTATTCATATTCTTTTACAATCAGTAGCCCCCTTGAGTCTCTGTGGCTTTATTGCCTTACTTGGGGTGAAATGTTTTTAAACATAGCTGGAATTGAATGCAAAAAACAAACCTAATAAATAAAAATTGCCATGGACAACGCCACTGCATAATGGCTGTATTTTTTATGGGTAGTGTTGGAAAATGATATTCATTATAAAAGTGAAAGATTCAAATGAACAATGTCATTTTTTATTTTAATCTTTGATTTCACAAAGCCACCAGTCCTGACGTTTTTGTCCACTTATATTTTTAGCGGGGGGGGGGGATGGCGATAAGCAAAGCAGATCTTTCTCTTTTGCAATGACGGCATACGTTCTAAATAATTGCGACTTTTAAAAAAAATTAAAAAGTCAATTTTTTGTTAGTCAAATTAAATATATAATTCAAAAGGTATACAAAAAGAAATAATTTCATAATTAAGTGAATAAAAATAAACAAAACTAGTAATTACACTAAAATGTGACGACAACTCTATCCTGGAGTTTTCATTTTTTTTTTTTTTTTAATACCAGCCTAACGGCCTACTCTACTTTTGCTGTCTTGTTCACGTTTAAGCATGTGTATTTATATCTAAACCCCTCTTGTTTATATGTGACTGATACGAAGGTTTTCAGGAGTATTTTTTATAACATCTTTTACTCCTATCAATTCAGAATATCACTTTGTTTCATGTATTTCCCTGGATTTCTGTGTTTTTAAGATACTTATCAGCTAAATTGTGTATTCAGTTATAAACGATCGATTTCAATTTTGATCGTATGTATTCGAGGAATATTTTGAATTTGTTCGAACGCTTATAAGTTTAGAAAATTAAATTAGTGCTAATCTGATAAGTTTTTGCAAATGCTCCGCGTACAGAAGAACTTCCTATTCCAACTTTTTGGTCGTTTTCTGTGTAGCATTTGCAACTAATGCGTGAACGGGCGTTATCATGCAGAAACATTAATGGTTGACTTCCTTCCACAGAAAAATGTATTCTATGTTTTTAAGTGCCATTGTAATGCTGTTCGGTTTTGGCAATGCCTCTTTTCGAAAGTTATTCTAATTACTCGGTTGTTGTATTTCTAGACTTTTCAGAACTCAAGATCAAAATATCCTCTTTTAAACACGGCAAATCATTCCCTAGATAAGGTTGCACCTATGCATTCTGAATCATAAGGTGCGCTGATCCATTGTCTGTCTTCTGCTGAAGAGTTTTGTTGAATGTGCATTTTATATTTACCTACGAAAAATGTTCAAATAGACACTCTTTTTTTTTCCCTTAAAGAGTAACCTCGCAGGAGCAATAAAAAGCTAATGAAGCATCGAATACACTTCTACAAGTTACTTAACCTTATGAAACAGATGATGCTGAACCGTATATATAATCTATAATTTTCTCTCGTATCGTTCAAGTTAGCTAAGGAAGTAAAGTTGCTTAGTAGCTGATGTAGATACGTGTTTAATTCTAGTGTCTATAGCATGTGTTCAAGCTTCATAACATTATCATTTATATTATTTGTTATTTTTAGCGTGAGAACACACAAAACTAGGAAACGTCAAACGATGGCAAATTCGCAAATGCATAAAAATTAAATGTCGACATGTTGCACAAGGAAACAACAAAATCGATAAAGAGTTAATTACAAGTGATTTAAGATTTATTTATACTATTTACATTGTTCAAACTGTTGTCCTCATCTTTATTGTCATATTTATGACGTTTCGGCCGTTGTACGCCCCGGCCTTCTTCATGTGACATACGTTGTTATTTCGAACCGTACTTTTTTAGTCCACTGGGGTAGATTATTCTCGTCTCGCGTGCCATGGATATCTCAATTTCAGTTAATTTCCTTTAGCACACCTCTTTGTTCACCTCTGTGTCTGCTTGGGGGAATTATAAACCTAATGTCTCAGTAACTATTTTTTTTTTTACCAGAGCTCATATTACAATTTTTGTTATTATTTGACTCTAGCACTCTCTATTACTGGTTCCCATATTCTATTCTTGGTCGGCTTAGGAGATTTTTGTGGCTTAGCATATGCGCTTATTCCTTGAGTTTTCGTATTTTCCAGTGATGTTCTCTATTATTTCAACCTTATCCCACAGAGGGCGGTGATATTCCTTTACCATATGCCAAGCTACAAAAATCTGTTGACTAAATAAAGGGTTCGATTCGAAATTTCAACGTATGTAATTTGAAGAAGGCCGGAGATGACACGGCCGAAATATCGTGAATATGAATAAAGATGGGGACAACAGTTCGAACATTGTAAATAGTATAAAGTTACAATACTTCATCTCAGAAATATATAAATAGATGTTTTAATATTTATTTTGCTTCAATTTAATGTCATGCGAAAATTTATTTTTCTATTTTCATTGAAAGTTTCTGTCTGAATTTCTGGGATGAGAAGAAATCGTTATTAATACTAATTAAGGCAATTGTTGTTGTTTACACAACGTTTCGACTGTTGTACTCTTCGGCCTTCTTCAAGTGTATATCGGCCCGAGTAACCTACAGGAAATTTCGAACTGAACCCATTATTTAATCTACGGGGGTAGGCTGTTCTCGTTTCATTAGCCATGTCTTGGGATATCTCGTTTAGTTTTTAATTTTAGTACTGCTCGCTCTGTTTCCACTGTCCAAGTATACTGTTGTAACCTAGGGAAGGTTACGGAATAAAATAATCACACGAAGATTGGTAATGAACGATAATACTTAGAACAAGAACAACACACATAAGATTCACTAGTGGCGCGTAGAAGTAGTAGTCAACTGCTAGAAGTGAGTCAAGTGAATTCCACAATGAATTTCCAATTGCAGGATATCTACTAACTGCACCATGGGGTCAGATGTAGCACAAGGCCGAATTTAATGTGGGGTATCAGAACCCGTAGGTTCGACCAAAAATTCCCCGTAGACCCCGTATAAAACGGTGTCGGACAGCCGCCTCTCGAGACGAAACCCCGCCCTTTGACGCAGCCCCATTTGGGGATCTTCTCTGCCCGGAGGCAGAGAGCCCGGTCAGCAAAGCCGGAGACGAATCTCCGACTGCAGAACCAACATACACTTTTTTTTCTACCGTATTTATGTGAATGGGAACTTACACATTATCGCCCGTATGTATGCTACAACATATACACTACCCGAAAGCTATCGAAGATGATTTCGAAAGCTTTGACAAAATTGTTTATGCAGGATCTAAGATTCGAACACTTTTAGCATATACATGCGTGTTGTGACTTAAGCAGGAAAGATTTTTTTAAGTGGGACATCGTCAACGAAAAAAAAAAATGAAAATTAATGACTTAGATATTTTTTTTCTATGGTTCAACCGTTATTTTGTTTTTCTAGGAGAATTTTAACAAAATAAAAAAAATATTTTTCATATTTTTATTTGACTTCTCGACTTGCAGTGTGTTACAACTTGAAAATCGATACCGAAGTTAAACATTTAAATTGCATAACATCTGTTCGAATGAAATCCTGTTAAAATTCAGTGACTTTCTATTTCCTTTTTTAAAACACTTCAAGCGAAGCAAGTCAGTAAAGCCACTGGGGCAACAAAGGGTTACTGGGCGTGAATGAATAAGAAAAAAGAGAAATATTAAGGAGTGAAAACAATAAAAGAAGGAAGAAGATCGGTAGATAATGATTGACATTGCAATCAAAGTTGACTGGAAATCGTGAAGTCGGAAGAGAGTTCCACATGCGAGAAGTACGAGAGAAGAAACTGTTAGCATAGAACTTACAGTTGTACCTAACCAATTCAACTGTAAATTGATGAGATCTTATTGCCAATTTAGTACTGCGCTTAAATTGATAAAGCCTATATCCCACCCTCCTGGGTATGACGATAAACTACATCCGCGTCTTGGGTAAGACGATAAACTACGTCCAACAGCAAGGCCTCTGATCAGGAGGTTTTGAGGAGCATGGAACCACCTCTTAATTGTTGGCGTTTCTAGGTCCACCCTGACCCGGGGTGGTAGCACCTGTTAGGCTCTCAGCTATGAGTAAATAGTTAACCCGCAAACTTAGGTCAAAACACTATGAAAGTGTAAAAATAAGTTTTAATACCAGAAATACTTTGTAAAAAAGAAAATTTGCAGCAATAAATTTTTGAAAAAAAATATTAGCAGCAATAAAAAATCTTAACGGCATTAAATAACCCATTGACGTTGATATGCCGTAAACCAAATCAAACCTAGATACCATAGCGAAAAGTTCATCAGAACAATTAACATGAAAGTATGTATAGAAAAGGCAGTTCAATTTGTCTCATCGCTGTTCTTTTTTAATAAAAAGAATTGTGGCCAATTCCGAATCATTTTTGGGGAATTGGTTATCATAGTTTCCGAATCATTTCATGATTCACCAGAAATATTAATATTTTAATGATTTTTATCCAACTTTACAGGTGTATCGCTCATTCCTGTCCTTCCACCGTTTTCTCTGTTCTCCATTACATTTTAACGAATTGTTTGTCCAATTTAACCTTCAGGTAACGCTTGATATGAATAAATAACACCGCCTTCTGTGTCCTATACATTGATATATATTATTGTGTTTGCTCCTATGTACGATCGTTACGCTTTATTACTTAGGATCAGGGTATAATATCTGTACCTGCAAGCTAAAATCATTTAAGATTTTTGATCGAGAAATTCAGATGATAATAGTAAGTGGGGAGAAATTTGGGAAAGCGAGTAAGTAAAGTATGAAAACTATAGAAAAACAAGTGACTTGTAATGGTAATATTAGCCGTTTCCTTATAATGAGACATTTGGTATTTATTGACCGGCTGTTGGTTGAAATTTATAAAATCTTTCTCTTTCCTCTACTTACTGGGGGTTTCTTTGCTAAGCTTTTATTTGAAGTGATGTGGAATGGCAGTATCTTCTCTTCGATTTACTTGCGATATCAATTTTAATTGTTTTAAGTCCTCAAGGAATAATATGTATGTATATGAGGCAGCGTAGCTGATTAAATATCAAGAAAAGACAATAAGCCAAAGATTGAAGGCAGGGCCAGAAAGAAGTTCAACTGTGATACTTTAATTTTTTTTACACTATTTACATTATTCGTACTATTCGTACTATTGTCCTCATCTTTGTCGCTATATTTATTACAACGTTTCGGCCGTTGTACGCTCCGGCCTTATTCAGGTGGTTGGAATGTCGAACTGAACCCTTTATTTCGCTCCCTGGGGTAGGCTGTTTTAGTCCCATGTTTTAATGGATGTCAGTTAATTCCCTTCTCTAAGTTCTCCACTGACTTAACCGGGTATTGAACTCACACTCTTTGGGTCCTGTCACTGGATCTAACGCCTTTATCCACTGTGCCATGTGTCTTTGTGTTTAATTTTTTTTATAGAGAGATCAGAAGAAAGATTCAGTAAAGGATTTAGTAAAAAAAAAACGATTGGTGCATTTCTTCTTGACTTTTTGGAAACGCACCGAATCCCTGTTTATATAACCTCGATTCGCTTCATATGCGAAGAAAATAAAATGAAAATGGGCAAAGGTTAGAAAGGATTTTTAAGGACTAAATAATACGATAGCAGTAAAAGGTGCAAAATGAATAAAAGCAATGGAAAATCTATGTTGACGACATTCTACGAATTTCCACGGGTTCACTCAGTTATTAGTAATCTTATCCTAACTGATCTACTTGTTACTTTTCGGAAGCTGGGATACGAGATTTTTCCTTTTAAATTTTACGGATGGGCTCGAGATGTATTTCGAAAACTGAAACAAAATGTTTAAACGTTTTATTTTTCCTTTTGAAACTTAATAAACCATACGTTTTTGATGGATGTGCTCAAGATTCGGAGTATTTGGGTGTTTTCTCCTTAAGGAAACATCTCTTTTTAACTGATACAGTTGAGGTACATTTCAGATGCTGGGACGTCTTGACCTTTTTTCCCCAATATACTTAAGATTGGTGTTTTGGCCACGATGGCTTGCTAGATGGTTTTGGCTCATTAGTTTTGGCCGGCGGTCGTCCTGCAGCCGTTGGTGCATGGGATTATTTGGTGCTGAGTATCAGCTCATCATCTGCAGGAGAGAAGATGTACTAAAAAAACTGATGTCACTATTGGAAATAGTCAGCTGTATCACACTGCTGCTGGCAATAAGGTTCTGGCATACTGTACACCACGGTTCTGTTATCAGGCTCTCCAAAATTTGTGGCTGGTCCTACAAAAACCTCAGCTTCCTTAAATATTCTATATGGATAGTTTCAGTTTAGTTTCTCTTAGATAATGCTGATGTGCTAGACTCTCCTGCATCGAAATCAACGAGAATCTATTGTACACTTTGGACAAAGAAATTAACACTGGAAGTGATCGCTTAAAGCGTGTGGACTTGTCAGACACCATATAGAATTAGGATGGAATTTGTTCCTGGTAAAGTGATTTCGTGCATTTTGTGAAACGTCCGACGTGACACGGAAAACACTGAGTAACTTGACAGATAAACAGTTTGATTAATCAGTTCAAATTCCTCGAATTTTTAACAGCATGTCATCTGATTGAGTGCAACATTTAGTTGTGAAGGCTAATAAGATTATTATCTTTCATAATAAACGAAAACACCAATAAAAATAATATTGGATTTCGCTTTGAAATCTTCGTGAAATCGTCTCTTGTTTATGAAGAAATATTCCTTCGAACTGTTATCGTCAGCATTTAGTTTATTGAAATATTAATGTTACATTAAATTAAGTAAGGCTTTTGTTTTAATATATATATATATATATATATATATATATATATATATATATATATATAAGACTGAAGTATTCATTATAAATATCTATTTTAAAAGAAAATCTTATGTATTTTGCCTCTGTTTTTTTTTCTTTTTTGTTTTGTTTTTTTTTCTTCTCCACACGCCAATGTTAATATTTTTCTTCGATCACCGGAAACTTAACTCCTTTTTACTTGGCTTGTCTTAAAATGAAATTTTAACCCATCCTCTTGAAATATACAAGCGCAACATATCGTTAAACATTGATTAATCTTTGATTTTTAAGTTATTGCTTTTGAGATCGATCATTTTCTTAATGTTAGTGGGATCGGCCAGATTATAACTGTAAAGAAGTATCTACCATTTTTTTTTTTACCCAAACTCAATATATTACAATGTGAAGAATTTGCATAGGTGCGTGAATACTACTGGTTCGGCGATAGCTGAACGTATGCTAGAAAACCCCAATGTGCCAGGTCTTTAAGTAAAGTCATGTTTTCAGTACTGAGGAAGGTGAATTCTGAATTTCATTTGAAGATGTTTGAATCTGTTTACATTAAGTCCTATCAGCCAGCTCTCTGTAAATAGAAGAAATGATTTGTCGGCTTAAACTTGTAAATGTTAAATTTTTTATGTAACATTTGGTCTTTGGTGTTCATTTTTAGACCCTGTACACATGTTTTGTTCTCGATTGATCTCTGATAGGAGAGGGTCGATAAATTATTTTTTTGGTATTACTTTTTTTGTTTTAACATTTCCTTTTTCGCTTTAATAAAATTTCGTACCCCTGAAAAATTATTTCATTTTATATACGCAACATTGAGTGGCGTCAGATTTAAAGATTAATGATTTTGGTAAACGTGACGAATATGAGTATCTGGATTCATTTTGGTGATAAAATGAAAAACATCGCATGTGTCTTGATTGTTTCAATTTGGGTCGTTAAGGTAATGATTTATCGATGATTTATAATACTTTGTCTGGGATGACTAGTTATCATGATGACATAGCAATTGAGTTCAATCCCTGGCCTGGGTAATACGAATATGCTCAGACTCTGTATGAAAAGGACAATTAACCAAGATGAGTAATTCTCAGACGTAGACAGTCGAATGTTACAATCTACCCCGATGGATTAAATAAGATTTAGTACGAAATTTCTTTAAAGTTACTCGAATCGACAGACATCTGAAGAAGGCCGGAAAGCACGACGACTGAAACGTTGTGATAGTAACAACAAAGATGAGGATATTAGTCCGAATTTAAGCAATGTTTTATAATACCTGTACAGTTATATTAATAGAAATCTTGCATTGGTAATTTAGGTAACAAAATGTTTTTGTGCAGTTCGTATGTTTGAGTAAATCTACTCAAACTGAGAAAAGTAAGTTTGTGTTTTTTATTTTATTTCTATTACAATTCCTGACTTTTGGTAACCGAGTGTACGCATTCTTGAATGCTGAAGAATTCTCTCCTTTTGCATCATCATCTCCTCCTCCAGTTTCCCTGATTTCTTGTTTGTATAATCCTTTACTAAGTTTTTTTTCTTGGAAAGTTATAGAGTATGACACACAAAGTGTATTGTGAGTATGTAATCAATATTAACATGTTTTCCCAAATGGTGATGGGGTTCCTTGAATTTTTTAATATAGTCTTTTTAATTATTCTTTGTGCTCTTATATATTATTGCATGTTTTTATGTGATTAAATCACAAATATTTGAAATTTCTATTTTCAGTTCCTCATATTTTGAGGATGTCATTTCTTTTTGTGTGTGTGCCTGAGATGATTTTGTCAGACGGGATGGCCACATCTATGCGATAGCACTCACGTTTTTAAAGCTTTTTTTGTAATTATATATATATATAATCCACAGGCAGACTGTTTCACCGTATCACAGCTCATCAGTATGGCCTCTAGCTAGGATCGAAACCCGACTGAATTGGCGCCAGTCGGGGATTCTACCACTAAGCCGTTAGCGCACGGCAGGGATGAAGGTGAATTTAAGCGTATTTATTTTTAGATAAACACACAGTGACTGAGAGAACTCTATTCGATTTACTGTTTACAAACCCACACTTCCTCCCCAGAGAGCTCAACCGAAAAATATTTTTCAGGACCATATATAGATATATTTTGTATAGTGCAGTCGATATATGGGGAAAGTTCCATACCTGCTCGCATTGGTGCTTAGTTGCTTTAAAATATTTTTGTTGTATGTGGAGGGTTATAATATTGAAATGTCCTTTAATGCAGATATTTCGCTAAGCTACCGTGTCTATCTTCAAATTCATTTGTTGCTAGGGGAGAGCACTCGTATATTAGATGATTAAGTATGCTCAGCGTCCATTGTTGTTCGTGATGATAATGTGAGCAAGTGATCTATTATAAGAATTATAACTTTTTCTCAGGACAGGAGGATGAAATTGGCTCGAAATTAGTTAAAAAAATAAGAGTAAAAATTATATATTGCTAATTTGATAGATATATTATTAGAATATATTTAAACGAATATAGTTGAACGAGCAAAAAAACAAAACAAAAAAAAACCCTTTGGCACTAATCAGGAATGAAAAGATAAAACACCGATTGGGAGAAAGTGTAAATATGATGCATATGGCTACTTTCTAACTTTTCTATAAATATTTTCATTACAATTGTTCTGATGTGCTTTCCATCTTGGTGTCTCGACAGTATAAATTTGAGCGAACTACTAGATTGTCAGCTAGGTCCCATCCTTTTACTGTTGAACTAGCTAGATGCAACCGTATGGTCTCTTCTAATAGTTTATTTTTTCGTCAGGTTCTTGTTTATCTGCTACCCACGATCTTCAAAAATTTAAATATAAATCGCCATTTTCTGTCTTCTTGAAATCTATTTTTTTTTATTCTCCTAAAGTCTGCTCATCCGATTTCACTCTCAGTAACCCTTTATGCCTTAGTGGTAATTTCACATTAATACGTCTTAAAGATCGTTACATTTTTACTGAAAATTTACTTCGAGCAATTTAAAAAGACAAACTTTGTTTTTTTTTAAAGAACAATGTAACGTTCGGTAGTTAAGTATTGAGGATTTTCTGTAAATGATTAATTTTATGTTTATTGATTATGTACTTGCTTTTTTAAGTTAGGTTCGTTATTTTGTTGTTGTTTTTCCTAACTGCGATATTTACGCAAACAAAATATTTAGAACGTGTGTACTGTGAGTTCCCAAATTATAAAAAATAATATGAAATTATAGTAGAATTTAGTTTCCTGTAAATTGTGTTTATTGATTTTTCTGTTAAATAGAAATGGGTCATTTTTTTCCACGACTTGGTCAGTTATGGTAGCTATTTTGAGATAAAATGTAAAAGACGTTGTTTTATTTTTATTTATGGTTCAAGAAATAAATTTGTATTTTTCCTTTTTACTTAAAATAATTTCTATTGAATGTTTCGAAATTTTAAAAAATATTTAATAAATGTCATTTTTATTTTTTATTTATTTTTAAAAAAATTTTAAAACCCAATGTGTAAGCGGCGGGGGTGATAATTTTCAGACTTCTCATTCTAATTTTCGGCAGATGTACCGGGAAATTAAATTTGATCTAATGCAGAGCGCACAAAAACTCTGATCCTTCGCAGAAGTGATGATCCATACATAAATAAACTTTGTATTTTGATGACTACTATGCTAGCTTAAATAAAATATCAAGTAATAGCTGACCAGTAGTATTATGAAAGTAGATATTCATATAAAAGATATTTCCTCATGAAGATGATAAAAAAAAAAAAAAAAATGAACGTGTTCACCGATGTAAGGGGGATAACTCTTTCGGTACTTTATACTACTGAAGGTAACCATTAAAATTTGAATAATTATTAATTACGCAGGCCTCTCTCCCATTTCCCCAAACCCAATAGAGCGTATATGAACTGGACGTGCATCTTTTTATTACAGATAAATAAAAACCTTAAAGATCTTATTGTTGATGACTATATAAAAATATTATTTATCAGTAAAATCTATAAATTCGTTCATATTGACAGAAATGTCATCACAAAATACACGCATGTTTTTTTTGCCTGAGATGATTTTACCAGACGAGTTGGCACCCATGTTTTAAAGTTTTTTTTTTTTTTTTAAAATTTATTTGTAATTATTTAGATATATTTATTCCATATTTTGTATAGTGCAGTCGGTATATATGGGGAAAGTCCCATACCTTCTCGGACTGGTGGTTAGTTGTTTTAAAATAATTTTTCTGTATGCGGAAGGTTATAATATTTTAATGCAGCTATTTCGCTAAACTATCGTGTCTACCTTTAAATTCATGTCAGCACAAAATAAATACCATTTTACAAAAACTTTTCAAAAAGCTGAAATTTCTAGATGTAACCGTAAAAACTCTGTGCTAATAGCTTCTTCTCTAGTACTTTTAGTTTGTGGAATTTCCACCTAGATTTTTGTTTTCCTGTCAACTGCGATTTTTTTTTAAAGTAGCATAATCAGAAGTAGTTGCATCTTTATCACCGATTCAAAGCGATAAGGCCGATTAGCGGTCTTTACTTGAAAGACTAGCATAACACATTTTTCTTGTCCGACATTTTTTCTCCTTTGATCTTATGTTGGGTTAACCAAAACACAGAAAAATAAACGAGACAAATACATTCTAATTGTACATGTGGCTTGGAGACAACATTGTGGCTAACATTTGAAAAATATGTCTCTCGGTACATTTTAAGTACCTTTTAGGGAAGGAAAAACCTCATTGTCTTGAAAAATATCTATATAGAATCTTCTTCCTTCTCTCTCTATTGTTTCTATTTGCCAAGCTTGCTTGTCTGTTTTCAATATCATTCAATTTTTCTGTTTCTTCAATACCACTCTGTTTCCGTTTTTTTCCCAATACCACTCTGTTTCCGTTTTTTCCCCAATACCACACTGTTTCCGGTTTTTTCCCAATACCACTCTGTTTCCGTTTTTTTTCCCCCAATACCACTCTGTTTCCGTTTTTTCCCCCAATACCACTCTGTTTCCGTTTTTTTCCCCCAATACCACTCTGTTTCCGTTTTTTTCCCCAATACCACATTTTTCAATACCACTCTGTTTACACTTTTCTAATACAAATGTATATATTTTTAAATAAAGCAATCAGCGTGTTGGGATTTAGTAAACGTATCTTCACAATGACTATCCTAATTAACGTACAAATATTCAGATTCAATTTTAGTTATTGAAGGCCAGTATTATTGCTCGAATAGAGTACCATAAGTTTGCCAAATCTAAACACAAAATTGATATTTAAACTTGATCAATATTTCTCCTGTTTTGATAAAGACAATTTTATTACATATTTCTCAATGGAATGAAATCATTCCGTAGTAATCTTCTAATTCTTAGAGCGAACATTCAGTCCATGTTTATCGTTTTCAATTAGGGATACTAGCATCTATGCCCAAACTTCTATACTTGTTGTTCAATAGTGCAATATATGACAATTCCTGTAAATTACGAAATGTTATTCTTTAAAATGAAAACACTTTTAATTAAAAAAAAACAAACAAAAACGTTTTACCGAAATTATACATACGAAACTAAAGAGAAGAAAATCTAAAATTCTAAGATGACTCATTTTCTACAAATCGTTTGTATTAATATCGTCGTCATAGTACTTGAGGAATGAGAAAAGAAACGTAGCTTTGGAACCGATTTTGTAAGTTATAAAATTGATTTATAAATGTGGCTTTGTTAAAAAGTAGGCTTTCATCATTCATATCATCTTCTCTTATTGGCTGATCTGGACTGAAGAGAAAGGACAAATTAAACAAAGTAAGACTAATTATGAAAATTTGCCAAACCTGGAAAACGAAGTTTTTGTAGAGTTTAAGTTAAGAATAAAAAAAAAAAAATAGGACAACGATTGTTAAAATCTGGGTGAATGTCTGTTTTTCTACATTATATTCGAATAGATGAGTAATATAAATCAATTGAACATAATTAAAAACACCGAGCAATTAAAAAAAGTAACGACTGAATTAATGTCATTCAGTTATAGTAGAAAAAAGATTATGGCATAAACAGATAAGAAACTCTAATAAAACTGTTTAATCGATGAACTTTTTAAGAGAAATCTATCGTCTATATTTCTGAGATGTGGTATTATGTACACTATTTACATTAATCTGGCTATTGTCCTCATCTTTGTCGCCATATTTATTACAACGTTTCGGCTGTGGTACGCTCCGGCATTCTTCAGGTGGTTGTAATGTCGAACTGAACCCTTTATTTCACTCACTGGGGTAGACTGTTCTAGTTCCACGTGCCATGTTTAATGGATATCAGTTATCGCCTGTTAATTCCCCTCTGAAAGTTCAACAACTGCCTTAACCGGGTATTGAACTCTTTGGGTCCTGTCACTGGATCTAACCAACGCCTTTATCCCCTGTGCCATGTGTCCTCAAGCACAACGCCTTTATCCACTGTGCCATGTGTCTTGGAGGACACATGGCACAGTGGATAAAGGCGTATAGAATACCTGGTTAAGGCGGTGGAGAACTTGGAGAGGGGAATTAACAGGAGATAACTGATAACTGACATCCATTAGACATGGCACGTGGGACTAGAACAGTCTACCCCAGTGAGCGAAATAAAGGGTTCAGTTCGACATTGCAACCACCTGAAAAAGGCCGAAACGTTGTAATAAATATGGCGACAAAGATGAGGACAAATAATGTAAATAGTGAGAAATATATCGCTAATAATGGCAATGTTCAAATTAATTTTGGGTAGCACTATATAAAATCCCCCCAAAATAAATGTATGGAGTTCTATGAAGCAGTATAAAAGGGATAGACTCGAACTCTTCCTCACTTTTTTTTCTCTTTATTCACAGGATGTCATAGTGACAAGACGTGTCTCGTTTCCCTTCCCAAGAGAATTATCTCTAGGTGAATTGACTGCTTAGTTTCGCCCGAACCACGTGACACGCACAAATATATTCTCTCCTTTCTTTTGCTCAGTATATAAATAAAAAAAAACACGTTGAATTCATTTATTTTGAATTTTTGTTTTCAACCGACAGCTTTTATAAATGACGTCCACGATGATAATTGATCAGGCAACCGTTACAAGAAAATAATAATTTGTAAATGGAGTAAAAATCTTACCCCCCCCCCACACATACTATCTGAACGGAAGAGAATTCAGTTAGAACGCTGCGTAATTTCTAATAATTCAAAAGAAATTGTATAGCCAAAAAGTAGGATTTTCTTTTTAAATCCTGAAGTAAACATTACTCTGTTGCAAACACAGTTATCCGACTAATTCAAACCAAATAACCTGTCCTTGTGACGATTTTCCTGATGGTGGCACAAGGCCGGAATTATTGAGCACACCATAAGAATGGAACTCGCTATTCAGTTGTAATTGATCTAGCGATACAAACTTGCTAACCATTACACCACGTAGAGGTGCCCAAACCAGATAACCTGTCATTATGATTGCCGACAAAGAAAAGATATTGTCTTGCGAGAAAACCTAAGATTGAATCGAGAACTAAAAACGATTGGAGATAGAAACGGTCCTGGTTAAGACGATAAATTACACCCGACAGCAAGGCCATTCATCAGGAGGTTTTGAGGAGCGTGGAACCATCTCTTAATTGCTGGTGTTCCCAGGTCCATCCTGACCCGGGGTGGTACCACCTGTTAGGGTCCCACCTATGGGCAAATAATTAACCTCCCCCAAAGGGGTAAAAAAACTATGAAATTATAAAAATAGATTTTAATACCTGCAAAATTTTTTGAAAAAAATATTATCAGCAGTACATTTTTTAAAAAGAAAAATATTAGCAGCAATACATTTAAAAAAAAAAAAAAATGATTACCAGCAATAAAAATCTTTGGCATTAAAACCCATTGAGATGTTGATAAAAACAAACGGAACGAAGAGAGAAAATATAAATATTAATATCAATAACTTCATGAAGCCTTAAAATTATTAAAAAGAAAAATAAACTTCAGAATTAATCGTAAAAATTATTCTTAAATGTAGCATTTAGTAACCATTAAACCTATAAATATCGATACCCTTTAGATTTGAAAGAAAATGCAATCATTATGCCTTATTTCAGAAATATAAACAGACTTAAGTCTTGTTGTCGTTTTATGCATCACATGATTCCTTAATTGTGGATAGAAATCAAAAAGCTACTTTGAAACTCTGTTTCTTTCTACTGTAATATGTAAGCGTTTGAGTCGTCTAGACTAAGTGTTGGATATTTTATGTTTGAAACTGATATTAAACTGACGTTAGAGATCAGTCAGATTGACCTTGGCTGACCTTTTAAATTGCCACAAACCTTAGTTTGTTTGGTAGCATAATACAAGTCGGAATTTTATTTTACATAGAATCCGATATCCGTTTCGGAAACTGCCATACTCGTTGCTGGTTGCATATGCGTTTAATTCCTCAAAGAAAAATAAAGGCGGGATGTACCCCCTGCAATTTCAACCGCCATATACTTTTCTTTCCTTTTCAAACGATGTTTTTCCATCCTATGGAGCCAAAGGGGCGGGTTCAAGAAAATACATAATGTATTAAACAGTCATATCTCCCATTGCTAAGTATTTGCACATTTATGAATAAAAGGCGATATATTACATCTACAGGTGTTTGCCACTAATTGTGGTGGTGTTACATTTGCAGGTAAGCATAGAAGAATGTATTAAAAGACAATTTACTCGCTCCATACGTTTATTTTATGATTGCGAAGTTCTCTCTAGTTAGTTTTGAGAATATACTCTTCCTAACAACTCTCTTTATTCCACTACACGGACTCTTTGGCGTGTAATAAGGCGTAAACAAATAGAGAAATTAAAATATACAACAAACAGCGCTCAAGGCTTCCGATCCAAATCGTAACCTGATGATCGCCATAGCGTGAAACTTCGAGTTAGGATTTGCATCGGAGTCCCCGAGCGCTGGTTGGTGCTTCTTAGTGCTACTGCTCTGTCTTAGTTTAATTTCTAGAGGTATTGAGCACTTTAGTTTTTGTGTAGGTGGACACACACACACACACACGATAAAATGTAATGTATGCTATATTTATGGGTAAAAGTGCTCAATATCAGGTATAGAGCGTATATGAATACAAGTAGACACAGAGGTTAACATCAAGCGGTGACAGTCTGTCATGTTTGAACGCATTCTCCCAGCATTAAGCACTATTGACCTCAGTCTTCACACACACACACACACACACACACACACACACACACACACACACACACACACACACACACACACACACACACACACACACAATATATATTTTTGTCATCCAGACTGTTTCGCTGTTTCACAGCTCATCAGTGTGGCTGTTGCCTCTAGCTAGGATCGAAACCCGACTGAATTTGCGTCAGTCGGAACTTCTACCAAGCCGTCGGCGCACGGCAGGGATGAAGGTGAATTTTAGCGTGTTTATTTTTAGATTTAGATAAACACACAGTGACTGACAGTGACTCAATTCTGCCGAAGAGTCGTGCAATATATATATATATATATATATATATATATATATATATATATATTGATCGATCAATATAGCTATGCCTTTCATTTTCTGTATTTTTATTTAGGAATAACAGCGAAAATGAACCCTATTTACAGTTTGATGAAGCTTACTTTAGATCTTGGTTTTAATATCGATCACCGGAGCAAATGGTGAATACTCAACAACCAAGCAAATATAAAATTGTTTACTTTTATATTTAGTTAACTTATATCAGTGTAGTACTTGCTTTTTTTTCTCACTTAAATTTGTGATTTTATTGTTTGCTTTTCCTGACTAGGATATTTATGCAAACAAGAGAATTTAGAACATAATGAAATGAATGTAATGTATGTATTCTGACTTCAGAAATTATAAAAACCGTATAAACTTTTAAAAGAATTTGTTTAAAAGCAAACCCCAAGTTATTTTCTTCATAGTTGTTAATTTTTTTTATTCATTTTAATAATTTTTTATTTTGAAAAATATAAAAACATACATAATAGAAACTGTTCAATAATTATAAAAACAGTTTGGAAATCAAATTTTATTAACAGAAGATTAATTATTAAACAGAAAATCTATAAAATACTTTAATAGAATATTATCTACATCTCTGAGATTGGGGTATTAGGATTACTAACATTATTTACATTATTTACGGACTGTCCTCAAGGACAAATGGCCTAGTGGATAAAGACGTTGGTTAGATCCAGTGACTAGACCCAAAGAGTTGCGAGTTCAATACCTGGCCACAGCAGTGGTGAACAAACAACTTGGAGAGTTGAAGGAAATAATTGAGACATCCTAGAAAAATCTACCCTGGTGGATGAAATAATGGGTTCAGTTCGAAATTCCAATGACGCGATGAAGGCCCTAGCGTTGTGAAATGGCAGTGAAGATGAGGATAACGGTCCGAATAATGTAAATAATGTAAGTAAGGATATTATTAGTGTACAGTTGCACGTTTTTAGCTTCAAAACCGGAGTAGTACGATCAGTCACAGAGTTTAATTAAAGAACGTTGAACGTTTTCTTTTATGCTTCTCGGTTAGCCTGTTTGAGATTCTCTCGGGTGGGATATTGGGTGTTACCAGTGAACATGTTTCTTGCCATCATTCCTCAAACATTTTCTGTGGGATTGAGGCCTGAAGACAAAGCAAGCCATTTCCTTACAGATCTTCAGTGAGGAGTAAAACGGGTCTTTTTCCTTCTCATTTATTTAATGCTTGTTTTGGGGATGAAGCTGTATTCTAGAATCGCTTGCTAGCAATAAATTGACAGCGGTATCCACAGCCAGTAAAATAATTCTCTACACTACGCCGACAAACACTCTTTCCGACGCTCGTAGCCACTGAACATAGCAGAAAAGGGCTGTGGTAGACATGCCTGTCAAGATTGATGTGCATTTCGTTTGTCTAGATCCTGTTGTAGGTCGGAATGCTCTTTGAGGATCATCTCTACTCACTGGCATCTGGATCGTTTGTGGTATTTTCACCTTAGCTCGGACCAGTGACGAACCAAGATGTTGTGAGTCGAATATTTCGATACTTAAGGTATCTGCCTTATTTTCTGTGAAATGTTCCTAGTAAATTTTGAAGGATTTTCTTATAATCTGTCGCCGTCTAATTTGCTTAGAAATCTTAATTTTTTACCAGTTAGTTTCCGTGCTTCGCCATACGTGTCCAGCTGAGATTTTCCTATATTTTATAGAAGTCTTTGCGGCATTCGGAGAACTCTGTGAGTGCCGTTATCACCCAGTATTGTTCCAAGTACTCTGGGACAATCAAGAAGTCTTTCGGTATCTCCAGATAATCTTTTAGGGAGCACTTCAGCATCAGAATGACAGAAAATCAACCATTTCCATAAACTGACCTTAATTACAAAAATTAGTATACTTAATAGACAGGTTAATCATAGGATAAAACACTTTTGAAATATATCTGTAGCTCATTTCGACGTACACTATAATCTGAGCACGAAACAATTCTATAAGAGACCAGTTGTTTTGCAGTGTTTATCAGTTCTAAATGGAATGTAAAAACAATTTAACGTTTTCTAAAGGTAATTTAACATGTCAAAATGTCATGGTTAACGTGTAAGAAAAATTTATTACGTCTTTATCACATACCCACTTTGTAAGTTGTGTAACTGACGTGTAATCATGTAAGAAAATGTTTGTCTATATTTCTGAGATGAGGTATTATGTACACTATTTACATTATTGTCGACATTCCGACCACCTGAAGAAGGCTGGAGCGTACAACGAACGAAACGTTGTAATAAATATGGCGACAAAGATGAGGACAATAGTCCGAATAATGTAAATAGTGTAAGAAAATGTGGTTCGTAATTTTATTTGTTGAGCTAATCACCGTTACATATCTGATACTCTTATATATGCCTTTTAGAAAAATGCATGAATCCATAGTCTTCTCGCATTTATGGGTAAACTAGTACGGTAAACTGGTTTGTTTATCCATTGACGGAGCAAACATTTTAACAAAAGGAAAGCTGATTACAAACTCCTTTACCAAGACGTTATTGGACATCGTGGCAAAGTATGGAACATTAATCCCTATACGTAACTTCAAGAAGACCAGCAGTGGTCGAAGAAAAACGGCCGATATATGAACAGCAACAATAACTTCTTACCCCAAACACAACCGACCAGGGTAATTCTCGTAGAGAACGCATTCAAGGCAAACATAACATCGATAAATAATAATTATTAATAATAAAATACTAAACATAACGTATATTTTTTTTTCACTCTGCACTCCCAGTTTCCTCAGCAGATACAATTGGGAACTGAATCTATAACCTTATTATATTAGATGCAGTGGGTGACAGTGAGGAAGAGATAATAAGGGAAGTTTATTCAGGAAGACAGAAGATGGGGACTGACGTTGCATTTAAATTTTAGAAAATTATAGGAGACATGGAAGCAGGAAGCCAGAAGATATATAATCTTTATTCGTTCAAGTTATAAGTTTCTCAAAGTATGACCGAATTTAACTTTCACCCCAAAAGACCCAGCCAATAAATGATCCCCTTTATAGTTTGTATTCATCGTAGAATGTCTCTTTGTACAAAATTGTACGGATAGTTTCTCTTGAATGGCCATCAACACAGTGCAAAATATTTTCTTTCTCGTACGCAGATTTGCTCTTATACTGTTCAATTTGTAAGCGTATTTTGGAAAGCTGTCATTTTTTTCTTTTTTTTAAATCTCTGCTATTCAGTAGAATAGAATATTTTTCTTTAAATTGTATGAATTAAAATAAATGGAAATAAGAATCTTTCTAGTGAGTGAACTTGTATATTGAAATAGCATCCGCCAACGAAACTGTTCTTTTGTAGTATTTGATAAAACGCCCAAAAAAGGATTGTGTAATATTGATTCGATGCTTAGACTCGTGGGATATCGTTTTGCAGCTTTGTTGGTAACATATATAGTGTGAATCGAGCTAATAACTTTTCAGCACACACGTATACGATAATTGTGTTGATTCTGTTTCTGTCTATATTTCTGAGATTATTATGTACATTATTTACATTATTCGGACTACTGTCCTCATTTTTGTCGCCATATTAATTACAACGTTTCGGCCGCTGTACGCTCCGGCCTTCTTCAGGTGTTTGGAATGTCGAACTGAACCCTTTATTTCGCTCACTGGGGTCCTCAAGGACACGTGGCACAGTGGATAAAGGCGTTAGTTAGATCCAGTGACAGGACCCAAAGATTGTGAGTTTAATACCCGGTTAAGGCAGTGGAGAACTTGGAGAGATGAATTAACAGGAGATAACTGATAACTGACATCCATTAAACATGGCACATGGAACTAGAACAGTCTACCCTAGTGAGCGAAATAAAGGGTTCAGTTCGACATTCCAAACACCTGAAGAAGGCCGGAGCGTACAACGGCTGAAATGTTTTAATAAATATGGTGACAAAGATTAGGACAATAGTCCGAATAATGTAAATAATGTGTTGATTCTTTTAAATAGTGTTTTTTTTTTGGGGGGGGGGGTGCATCACCAGTAAATTTCTCCAAATAAACAATTTTCTTAGTCTTGGGCGAGTATATTGTTCTAGTTAATTTTTCTTCTGTCAAATCCGATGTGCTTACGAGGAATTTATAAATTTGTAGATGTTAGTTTTTGTTTTGCTTTTTTTTTCTCCCTCTTGGTGGTATTTTGCTTTTTTCACTCAACTTTTGAATTCCAGAAGTGTCTCGTCCAGGGATTGAACTTCCAAGAAAGGAGACCAGTGTTTTTATTTTCCTGGCAATGCAGGACAGCCAAGCAATAGAATTCTGGAGCCTTAAACTTCATGTCGCCCTTAGAGAATTCCATGCGGTGGCCATTTCTATTCTAGGCTTATTAATCTTAAGACGTTTTAAGCTTAAGATTTATGCTGATCTTTTTTCAATCGCCTTATTTTCTTTATTTCTTAACTTCCCTCTATTGAAGTTCGTCTGCTTTTTTTTCTCTTCATTTTTTTATCCACCTATTCTTTATTTTATAATTTCTCTACGAACTTGGTCACCTACCGTAGAGCGATGTCTGTCAAAATCGATTTGTCGATCTATTCTCTAATCTAGTGAGCTGGATGAGTCGGCTCCCTACTAAATTTTAAAGTTTAAATTTTGATTCCAACGATGGCGTAATCGAAGTTCATTTTTGATGACCAAAATTGAAATTAAAATCTGTCTAAAACCAGCTTTAAGAGAAATTTTTAATTTTTCTTATTAACTTTATCTTAAACAAAATGAAAACTTCAAAGAAGTTATTTTGACTTATTGCATTAGGGTTTAGAATCTTATGAAAAGTTAGTAACTATTAGTACAATTTGTAATATTTTTGGTACCTAAAAAATTGAGATGTGCAACCTATTAATAATTATACAAATTTATGTGAAAATCTTTTAGTATTATGTATTCCAAATAAGAAAGGTCTTTCTGTAATCATCTCTATCGAGGTGATGCTGAAATATAAATTCTCAGCCGGACCCACTTCTCAAAATCAATATACTGATGTTTGTTCCTTGAAATGCTTATTTGATCGAGCCGACAACTTCTACGCATCCCCTCGAAAAAATGAAAAAGAATTAAAAATTAGCTCAACATTTTTTTGCGCATCACAAACACACACACGTCTTAGGCGCTCCAAAAGTAATGCCTTTTATTTATTTCTACGGAAACTAGAAAAGTTTATGGGAGCACAGTAACAGGGTTGGATAAAGTAAGTTTTCGGTTAAGAAGCATTAAATTCCATTATAGTCTCACTCACTCCAATTTGTGAGTTGACAGTAGTACAATGACACCCAGAACGTAGCTTGCCACATGCAGGGGTTGGACAAAATAATTGAAACACTTGTTAAATTCAAAGAAAATGTATTTAATATGGAGTTGCTCCTCCTTTAGCCTGACAGACAGCTTTAATACGTCTAGGAATGGAATCATGTAGCTTCCCGACTTCATCCAGAGGAATTTTCAGCCATTCTTCCATTAATACCTGCTCCAGCTCTTTAAGACACGACGGTGGAGGATAGCGGCTCCTAACTTGTCGCTCCAAAATGCACCACAAATGTTCAATAATATTGATACCTGGAGATTGGGGAAGACCACTCCATGTGTTCTAGCTCATTTTCATGCTCTTCATACCAATTCTTAACCACTCGAGTGGTATGTATTGGAGCATTATCGCCTTGGAAGATGCAGTCACCATTAGGGAATAAGTCTGCGCCATTGGATGAATATGGTTTCCCAAAATGTTCAAGTAATCTTTGCTGTTGATTCTACCATGCAGGGCAACTATTGGACCGAGGCATTTCCATGATATGGCAGCCCAAACTATCACTGATCCACCTCCATGCTTCACTGTTGGAAGAAGGCAGTCAGGGTTATAAGCTTCTTTAGGCTGCCTCCACGCATAAACTTGCCCTGAAGTTGGGAAAAGAGAAAAACTGGACTCGTCTGAGAATATGACTTGCTTCCATTGGTTTGCAGACCCGGCATTGTGATCTCTGCACCACTTCAATCACTTCTGAATGTTGCGAGTGGAGAGAAGAGGTTTCCTCGCGGCGGCTCTTCCATGATATGCAGCCTTATGGAGCTCACGACGAACAGTTTTAGTAGAAACTGGACTATTCAGATGATTATTCAACTCAGTAGTCACTTTGGCCGCAGTAGTCCGATGATTTTTTTTGCCACATTGCGTTTCAATGCACGTCGGTCCCTGTCAGTAAGTTTGCAAGTTCGACCCGAATTGCTACGGTTGCTAGAGTTTTTCCCCTGTTTCTCGAATTGCGTCATAGTTCTTGATATGGTATCTCTTGAAAAACCCAACAGTTCAGCAAACTTAGTGATCGAGGCTCCTGCCATGCGAGCTCCAACAATTTACCCTTTTTCGAACTTGGAGAGGTCACGCATTTAGCTTAAATTTTACTAAATTCTAAAAATAAATAAGACAAAGACAGGAAATTAGATAAATAAATGTATTTACAATAGATATAATCTGCAATTACAAAGTTTCCGTTAAAGTTCTTAATATAATAGGTCTTTGAAATATAGGAGTGGAATTTGCAGCTGTTCCAATTATTTCGTCCATCCCCTGTATATCATCGCTGTCGACACCGGTGAAAGTGCATTACCCACCGCACAACTATGATCACATCCGCTGTTTGATCTCTGTAAGCATTCAATAAGCGCTGATTAATGTCAATGAATGCATTTTTTTCTGAATGACCGACGCCCTTTTACCAAAGTGTTTTCTGTAAGAAGGCAAAAAAAAAATGATTATGGGTTATTGTCTGGTAGTTTCAATCTCAGCATTTGTCAAAATGTGATAACGACTTCGACGACCTTGAAGTTGCTTTATCCGTCTATTGTGAGGAAACTAAATTTCTTGGGATGCGTTATCTTGGAGTAATTTTCTTGTGCGGTGTTAATTTATTTTTGTCCGGCTCAAAAAAAAAAAAAAAAAAAAATTAAAAATTAAGAAAAGGAATAACGAAAAATTGGCATCGGCATTATTTTGGTGAAAACTGAAAAACGATGTCCCATTATTAGTCGTGAAGTGAATTGTGATTTCGGACATGGCTTGAAATGTTAAGTTATAGCATGAGAAAAGAAAATGAAATCCATCTTTCAATACAACCCATTGCCTGCTTGCCGATTCGATCACCTGTCTTTTTCCTCCCTATCTACTGCCAATTAAAAGGAATGGTTGATAGGAATGTTATCGTTAATTCTAATTAATTGATCTTTTTTTTTTTTTAAATTATCTTTTTATAACTAGCTCTAAGGAGATTGTCGTCCAATTTATAAGATTGTGAGAGAGGCGAAACGCATCGTTCCATGTCATATTTTTTCACCAACCAGTCTCGGCCTCATCTTTTCGATTTTGCATTTTTCTCCATGGTTTACTTAAAAATAAATAAAGCACAAACATTCTTTTTAATTACCAACACTCTTCTTTTGATCATTATTTTATTGCTGGGTTTCTGAAAAGTTCAATATTAATGACCAAATAGTTATTTTATTAAATAAAATGGGTTACATAACGTGTGACCGTGACTGGGCCTTATAGAACTTAAGTGTTAAGATGGCTACGTAAAAAAAAAAAGAAAGACCCACACTGAACACATTCATCCATCTTTCTACCCTATCGTATACACATGTCGAGTCATCTGAATATAATTATGCTACCAGAGATTCATACACTCCGACATGCCTGTACATCTTTATCAAATTAGACTACCATTAGTCGGGAAAAAAAATTAAGTAAGCATACAAACAGTCGAATACCAAGTTTTTTTTTCCGGAAGAGTTTCATCTGGGAATAGGGTATATCACATCAGCGTGTGTGTATACATGTATATTCACAGTTGTACGTTATGTGGCATTTGATATGTTAATCTGACCCAAGATGTTTTTCTTATTCTCTGTCCAAGACTGTCATTGTCCCGTAACAGTAATGGTTCATATGTCAAGACAGTTTAATGGTAATACCAGACATAACCGTGCTAAATGCCCAATACCACTGTCGTTTGCTTAGATTGTCGGTTTATTTAAATCTATTTATTTCAAACGTAGAAGGATTACACTAAAATAACTAAACCTACCGCCTCCTAATTTACCAGCATTAATCGTATTTCTCGTCGACAACTATTTTGCCATTTGCTTAAGCCTATTTCTCCCGCGATGAAACTTTGTAGCCATTTTAGATGTTTCAAGTAATTTGACCTTTTTCACAAAGGATTTCCGGGTCAAGACTGAAATCCAATAAATTAAATAAAACTTGTTAAACGTAATCGAAACACAGCATATTTTTATCCAGTCGTAAACATTTCGGGGGTCATAATGGAAGAATAAAAAAAAATTCAAAATCATTTTTCTTTTTTGCATTAAAATATATATGCTAAGTAATGAAGATGAGGTGCTGGAAATTACTCAACAAAAAGTAAACGTTCTCCGCCTGCGGCAAAATGTGCGACTCACACAAAAGAATTTCAGCCAGTCTGCGTTTTCATGGGCCGATAACATCCCCTGGGGTGGCTTAGGCTTTCTGGGAGATGGGGAATTTTATCGTGTCTAGAATTGTTGCTAATCAAGTCTTTAGAACTCAGTCTGCTTTGCTATTTGTCTTCTAGCTAGCTTCAATACCTTTCTTTTCTAAGTGTATTTATGCGTAAGTGAATGAGATGGACTCTACTGGAATTCGAACTCATATTTCTTAATCCGAACTGCAATCTCTTATATTAAGCGCATATCCATATTCTGTCAACCCCAAATTGTGAAATTTTTGCAAATAGTTCGACTCGACAACTTTTTAGCACTTCTTTCGTAAACCTAAAAGTGATAACGAAGACTAGTGACCATTAATATGAACAAGACATTTTCTTTTTTCTATAGATATTTAGCTTGCTAGCTTAGTTCAGTATAGGAGACTAAAGATGATAAGTAACACGATTGTGTAGGGCCAATCTTTCACATGTGGAATACTTATTTAGTTCGTAAATTAACTTTTGAAATTAGAACTTTTATAAAGGTTCGGATATTGAATACTGATATCAATTTGTGTGCCGTGTCCTTTAAAGATGTAGGCGATCATAGCTCTCCGCAATTTCCTTTCCTTTTTACCTCTTAATAAATTTTGTCTTTTTGTAATCTCTCCTAAACCTTGCTCCGCCATCTATTTACTCAAGCTCGCTAGGTAGGTTATGCGTTGCCTTAAATCCGTCCTATGAGTATAAAATTTTCCAAGCCATCTTTCCTCATTATATGCCCTAGATTTCAATTGTCTCTTTCTGATGTGAAGTATAAATTTCCTTTTTCTTTCAGTTTTCTCTAAAAACTTCATCGTTCTAAATATGCTGTATGTTATCCTCAGTATCCTCCTGTAGACTCAAATTTCTGCTGGCTAAAGTCTCTTCTTTATCTGAGATTGTCCAGCATTCCCTGCAATATCGGAGGATTGATATAAGTTCAGCATTCTGTTTCTTATGAAATGTATCTGTCTCTTAATACTCTGCTTAGATTTGGAAGGCAACTTTCCCTATGCTAATCGGATTTCAGTGTCGCACTTTCCGTCCTCTGTTCAAACACTTCCCAGATATTTACATTTTTGTACTTGTTTGATTTTAGTATGTATAGCATGTTGTGCTGTTCCTTTTCATAACAGCCATGTATTCCGTCTTCTTACAATTGATGTTTAGTCCTTTCTTTTCGCTTTTCTTCACTATCTTCTGCAGGAGGTCTTGCAATTTCCTTTGGTAAAGAAGGTGACAATTTTACCATAGAAACTGAAGAAATTAATCGCAATTTTAAAATTATAGCGTAATTTTTTGTTTTTCATTTTGCGGTGAATAATTGTCATTATAATTAGATTATTTCGAACTATTGTTTTCATCTTCGTTGTTAGACATTATTGTAGACACAACGTTTCAGATGCTCCGTGTCCATTGTCCTGGCTGATCTGGGATATCGGTTGATTAGTGTTATTGTTTCCCTCTGATGCCAGTTATTGTTTGTCTTGGCTGGCGTTGAATCACCGGTTCCCATACGATCATC
>OZ038476.1:17242322-17277322 GCA_964036315.1 Acanthosepion esculentum | reverse complement strand
ATATAAGTTTTTTTCTTATAATATTAACTGCCGTTTTTGCCACGTTCGAATGTGTAGCATTGGAAGTTTTCGATTTTTAAACTATCCTCTAATATTGGACGCTATTGTATACGCTTACATTTCAAATAAACTGTTGGTTAATTAACATTTTCAGCACACGAACAAAATAAAATAAAAGTTCATGCTGAAGGCGTTAATAATTGTAGAAATTCAATTTTTAGATTTTTTGTAATTCATATTTTAATGATTTCGTCCAAATATCGGTGACTTTATCAGAAGAAATGTTCAAGATTTATTTGAGTTTCAAAATGCCGGAAGATGCAACATGGCGGATTTTATTTTTCACAAAGTTTTCTTGAATGGTTCAGAAGCAAGATTGTGAACGAAACGAATCTTATTGCACAAATGGTTTTCGGTTTGTAAAAATATAACATAAAATAAATAATAAAAACGCATTTTCTGATATTTGGAACTTAAATTAAGAGTTTAAAAGAATTCTGAACATTGATTTTCTTTTCAAATTCTGTTTTAGTTTAAAAATGATAGTGCCAAAATCACTTTCTAATGGAAGCAAGAATGAAGTAATGTTGCATTTCCTAATAAAATGAATTCTTGATCTAGGAATTATGAGAAAAAGTAACAGAACTAGTACTTGAATTCATACAATTAGTGTATGTAAATATATGGTGGCATACTCGGTATTCGAGCAAAATGTGTTCTATATGTAAAATTAAATGATTCCAGTTCCAGGATTTGCATTAAGTGACTTTATCATTATAGAGCTAGAATGTTAAGTAATTTTAAGTTTCTATTTATTTCATGTATACTAGGTTGTTTCAGTGTTAATTTTGGTAAGAACAGTCCGTTCGTATATTAATAAAAGGGAATTCATAGGTTGTGTCGTTTTCAATTCATATTCCTTTGAGTAAATCTAATAAATTTCGAAGGGCATTTTCTCGATTAAAATTATGATCACAAATGTTTCTGTTGTAGAAAAGTATTGTGTTAAGCCAGTTTTTATGCTCATATATAGACATTTAAATCGATACACAAAGTCGACAGACTTTCATGTTAGACGTAATTGCCAGTCCATATGTGCACATGAAACAGGCCGACACCACCGGGTGTTGACTTCAATGACCACTTGTATATTTACAGACGCTCTATCCCTAATATTGAGCACTTTAACCCATATAAATTGCATATCTTCAAACTAACTATATATATATATATATATATATATATATATATATATATATATACAAAGCTCTCATCAATGGATTAATAGGCGTCAGTTAAAGCCGATTGTCCGTAGATGGGAAGAGATTATTTTTGAGTTATAAAACCACTATAATAACTACCAGTAGCTATGTCATAATGTAAATACTATAAACATGTATATATGGCATAAATAAATGTATACTGTACTGTCTATATACACCATACTATATATATATATATATATATATATATATATATATATATATATATATCATTTAAGCATATAATATATATATACACACACACACACACACTGTATATATTTATCTACAGTATATATATATGCGCTCTCTTTCTCTCTCTCTCTCTCTCTCTCTCTCTCTATATATATATATATATATATATATATATATATATAGTATACTGTGTATATACAGTAATAAAAATACAGCATGACACACGAAGAATAGCATCGATAGCGCTCTAACTCTCTCAAATGGAATAATATTAATACAAACCTCTCATCAACGGACTAATATGGAGGAAGGGTAATCCATTAAAGCCGATTGTCCGTAGATGGGAAGGGATTATTTTTTAGTTAAAAAAACCACTATAGTAACTACCAATAGTTATGATCATAATGTAAATACTATAAACATGTATATATGGGAAAAATAAATATATACTTAATATAGATATATTAATCAAAATAACAAAAATAATAAATTTCTCACATCTACTTTCTCATGCACGCGCTAATGTATCGTACTTTATATACTGTACACCCGTCTTTGTTTACAATTGAAAGAGCTGCCATGCGGTCACTTTAAGAACTTACACGACTCATTCGGCTAAGCACGCAAATTTTGAAATACATCGCTGACGATTTGGAAGTTGTTTTTTTTTTTTTTCCTGCAGATTTTCTTTTTTTGGGGGGGGGGGTCTGTAGATTTTCTCCGTTGCATCCAAAGTCCGTCGATAGGGGTCCGTAGATGAGAGGCTTGTCTGTATATACAGTTAAAAAAATACAATAACATAATATTAATCATAAATATTAAAATGTACACTAAAACTTGTTAAACTTTATTTACCTTGTGTATATAGTGGAAAATGGAGATTGTTTTCTGAAGTGATCATAGTCCGAGAGGATATGAAGCTCCTCTGATACTTAGGTTTGCACGCTACCTTTTAACACTTCTGCTTCGATGTCAAGATGAGGGCAGAACAATTAATTTATTAATCAAAATAGCAAAAACAATTCTCACAGCTACTTTCTCACCCACGCGCTAATGTATCGTACTTTATATACTGTACACCCGTCTTTGTTTACAGTTGAAAGGCCCGACACTGCCGCCAAGCGGTCACTTTGAAAACTAATACGACACGTTCCGCTGAGTCTGTAAATTTTGAAATACATCGCTGACGATTTGGAAGTTTTTTTTTCTGGAGAATTTTTTTTTTTGCCTGCAGATTTTGTTCGTTGCATCCGAAGCCTGTTGGTGTGGGGGACCTTAGAGAGAGGTTTGTGTGTTTAATAAATATATATATATATATGATTTAAGGGCTTCGTTTGCATACATTAGTCCGTGCTGAACAGTATCTCTTTTATCGTGTTTGTGTGTATATATACATACATGTAAAAGAAAGCAAAAATATTTGGCTGAGGGAAAAGACCTGAAAATAACATTTTACATATGCTTGTTATTCTAGCCGTGAAAGATTCGTAGTTGAACCAACGGTTTACAGGGTGAAAAATGGAGTTCAAATTGTACTTGAATTCGTTTGTGTTCACTTTGATAAAGTCATATAGCCATTTATCGCAATTGGACAGGGATTGCTCTTACCTTGTACCCCAGTATTACTTATCACATAGGATTTAGAGAAGATATGAACAAACAAAATAATTCCTATTTCCCCGAGAAAGGCCATGAAAGACTCACCTGATAATCTCTTTGAGCTGACTGCCCTCTTCCTCAAAAACAACCTCGGAACTCAATGAAGTTATCCTGCGATAGGCTGTATAACTAGAAAAAACTGGTTTTACTCTGATTATTTCTTAAATTTAGATTTTACAACTAGATGAATAATTATATTCATAGATTGAGGACGACCCGGCTTAGTAATAGTCAGCAAGCTTGTGTAATACATTCATCAGCATGACTTGATTTCACAAATTCATGCCAGTACAAGTTAATGTAACACGTCAATATTAAACGTTGTCGAATGAAATCGAAACACCTGAACAGGTCATGTTATTTATGTATACGTGTAATGAATACATATAAAATAGTAAGTCACGTTGGTCGATCAGCTGCTGGGTTACTAAGGGGCAGTACCAGGTGCGTAATTACATTTATTACTTACCTCGGAGTCTATTAACACTGTAGTGATTTCGATCCTCACTGAGTGGACCATATTCATATTGTCAAATTCAGAGTCTCCTAAATATTTATTTGTAGCTGCTTAGAATAGAGACGGGGTACCTTTCAGGTTTCATATCCAACAATTATATCAATTAATGTAAAACAAATGCAGGGCTCCCGGTGAAATCGAGCTCACCGTTCCGTCTGTGAGAATAATTACCTAAACGCTACTCAGAAGCAAAGTGTCCTGAATAATATTTACTAAACTTAGCTTAACCGGTTAGAAGACGATTGTAGTAAAATCCCCGAAGAGGATCGAATTCTCTACACTTGTGAATCACGCCAGCGATAAGCGTCCTAATACTATTGCAGGAGCAACGATAAAACGAAATAGGAATGATACTCATTCCCATGAGTGTCTAAACGCTGGGCATAATCCCAAATGTCTCTCGAACAGAAAACAGTAAAAAAAGAATTTGGAGATAGAAATGCTACAAATAACAGTATTGTTCAATTAGCGTCGCCTCGTCTTCAACAATTGCCATAAAGAATTCTTCATATAACAGACAGACAATCGGATAACAATCATTACTACTACTACTACGCATATAAACATTGATGTAAATAACAAGTTATCTCCTGCTTTGTTTGAGATAATAAATGCGAAAGGCATTCGTCTCTTTACAACCTTACGATGTGTATTTTATCAGTGTCTTTGCGACGCTTTTTATTTTGACTTAAACATTATAATATTCCGACCTATATAATCAACTTGACAATGTTATCGTTGCTGTACTGTTTATGAACTTTTTTCAAAAAATCCTTCTTACCTACAAACTTGGCACTTTGATGTGGTGTAATGGTTAGCAAGCTTGTCTCGCTAAGACGCTAATTAAGACCGAGTTCGAACCTCACTGGGTGCTCCATACTTGTGCCACATCTAAGCCACACTTAGAAAATCACCATTTGGGATACTTCGATATGATGTAATGGTTAGCAAGCTTGTCTTGTTAGATTAATTAAGATTGAGTAGTAAGTTCGATCCTCACTGGGTGCCCCACGCTTTCGGCCTAGTGCCACATGTAAGTTATGCTTAGAAAATCACCGTTGGGCACTTGGTGTAATGCTTGTCTTATTTGATCAAATTACGACTGAGTAGTGAGCTTTCACTTTACTGGACGACCCATACTTTAGGCTTTGTGCCACATCTAAGCAACGCTTAAAATTCATTCTGAGGCACCTCGATGTGGTGTAATCGTTAGCAAGCTTCTCTCGCTAGAAGCATTACAACTGAGTAGTGAGTTCGATCTTCATTGGGTGCCCCATACATACGTCCTTACTCTACATCTAAGCTGCGTTGAGAAAATCACCTTACCTATAAACTGTAATAACGTGAGGTGTCTCTAAGGAGCGGTTGCTAAAATTATTTGCATATAAATAATTGATGTGCGGACGGTTACGGCTTGTTTCTTAGTACCGTTAAGAAAACTTTTAGAGTAATTTTTCAAAAGAATTTTCGAGTAAGTATTGATAGTTTCAGTGACAAATTAATATGAGAGTTGTTTTCTCCGTAGTCCCTATCAAATGCTATAATTTTAGACTAATAAAGCTTTAAAAAAAAATCATATTTTTTTGTCTCGCCGAAAAGATTCTAAAACCAAAATGCATCCCCCCAAACGAATCCCGGGGAGTGGTAGAGGACTAAGACTCGAAACCAAAATTCTAGCCCCTCGCGATGAACTTATGTTCTCTCAAGGAAGCCGCCATGCCTTAAGTGCCCATAGGAACTCAAGCTCAAGTGAAATTCGTATAAATGACCCTTTGCTAAAGATGCTGGAAAAATGTTCGGTTCCCTGTACCGCTCCAGTAAGTACCTGCCTCCTCTTGCTATCACCTACTTACAAAAGCTAGATCGGGCGGAAAATGGAGTATTGCTGTCATATTTGGGCATGATCTGCCCAGTCTCCACTTTCCAGTCTCGAAAGAGTCCAAAATCGTGTCCGTGTCCTTGTGGGTGATGAATTATTTCCGTACTTACAACTACTTTTCCCCACCCACTGACGAAACGCTGCAAGACCCTCTCTGGTCTGTCGCAATTCCCATGGAATGTGTTCCGAAGTTTCACCAGTTCTAACCATCAGAGTTCAACCTCACTATACCACGCACATGGTAACGAACCACCCTCATTCCCTTCATATTCTGTTGGTGAGACGTACGGCTTACTCGAGCAGCTTCTTCCTATGAACTGCTGCTTTGTGGAACCGACTCCCAAGAGGATGCTTTCCCGATCATTACACTCTTAACCTGTTCAAGTCTAGGGTTAACTATAATCTTTACCGCATATCCCCATAAACTGCGTCTCTGACTCTGTAACCACCTACCCCGAGTAGCTCTTGGGCCTTGTGTAGGGTAAACGTTATTGTAAAATATATTACCACTGGTTGTCAAAATTTTGGTCTGGTGGTGAGAAACTAGAATCAATATGCTAAGCTGTATATTGTTAAATGTCTTTATTTCAAACCCTTGACAGCTTTAGGCTCTTAAAGCAAAGCTGCAATAAACGTACAGATGGAATCCAGCTAAAAAGAAACATTGAACCGTTTTGATTTTGTAAGATCAAATTCATGTTAAAATTTAACCCCCAAACTAACATCACGAATTTAGATGGCGAATTTAACTGCAACTTAATGTTTTTGTTCTTACTTTTAAAATTTTCACAATTAAAATTATGGATGTTAGCTTCTGCTGATGGCTAACGAAAAAAGACTCTCTGGTTGTTTGAGTGTAGATTCCTTTAAAATATGTGGCCAATCGGAAGTAGAAATTATTTGTGCTTAATTTGATATTGTGTTCATTGCATTCATTTACTTCCAAATACTTCTTGGGAAAAATATTGTTTTTAATCGGTGTCTCCTTTATGCAAAGCAGTAAAACCACAAGGAGTTACATGGTGTGGATGAATTAGGAACAGAAACATTACTAATGAGCGGGAGGAGAAAAGAGTAATCAGGAGAACAGTAGATACATTGCATTTAAATTTTTGCAGATTAAAGTTGGCTGGAAAATATGGAACCGGAAGGGAGTTCCACAATCAAGAAGTGCGAGAAAAGAAACTTAGCATAGAACTTATGGCCACATCTAGCCAGCTCAACAAGTTTAGTATTGCGCTTAAATTCAAAATGTCTAGGTACCATAGCGAAGAGTTCATCCGAAAAATTACCATGAAAATATAGAAAAGGCACAGAGGAAATCTTATCGCGGTAGGAAAGTGACTGAAACCGAGCGGCCAGATCAGGACTAATAATATAGCTGATTTTATCAATGAGCTCAAGGTAAATAGCAGGGTCACTGGACTATATGTGGCATCAATATTCTAAGCATGGACGAATGGTAGAATTATAGATATGTAAGATAGATTCTGGAGAGAAGAATCGTCTAGCACGCCACTGTGAACCAAATTTTCTTAGCATCTTACCTAGCAATGGCATCAGTATAGTCTTTCTACTTCATGTCAGCTGAGAACATTAGCTCGAGAAGACGCAACTAGTTCTGGAGGTTAGCATCAGCC
The DNA here is from genome assembly GCA_964036315.1 of Acanthosepion esculentum. Classification (NCBI taxonomy): domain Eukaryota; kingdom Metazoa; phylum Mollusca; class Cephalopoda; order Sepiida; family Sepiidae; genus Acanthosepion; species Acanthosepion esculentum. The sequence goes on along the minus strand of OZ038476.1, from coordinate 17,270,170 downwards.
ATAGTGATGAAAGGCAGAGAGAGGTCTCTCAGATGATTAATGGTGAGAAGTTTAGTTTTGTAGGCGTTAAAATTAAAAATTCTTCTCCTAGGTTATGGGTTAAAAAGTAGGACTTGTATTTAGAATAATCATTCTTATCTCAAAAAATTGTTAATTAAATTTTCACTCGCAAGAAAAAGAATTATTTTTACAAACCAAAATGTTTCAGCTTTAAATAACGCAAAATGGGTTGATAAGCCGTAAAAACAGTCAATCAATGAATACTTAATGTAATACAGGATAACAGTAAAAGCTAAATATTGCTTCGATAGTAAATACCGAAACCGTTTTGTTTGTTCCATGGGAGGCGTTGTACGCGTTATAATCCTTCAACTCGTTCTTTTAAGGTTGATGCAATATAGATTATATTATGCCTTTTAAATTCCTTGAGGAACAGAGGGCCGCGACATATCGCTGCGGTTTCGATAACAAGCCAATTTTTTAAGTGAGTAGGTTGTTAGCCTGATCCCCAATCTGGACGATCAGGTTTTGAATTCAGAGTTGTCCTTCTCCTAGACCAGTTGCCACCCAAGGCTATAGAACCCGGTCTGTCCTGCAATTTACCCATAGCTGGGGAGAAGAGGATTCATACTTTCCCCAAGGGTATTAGTACGTAAGTGAATGTAATGGATCCGACTGGAATTCGAACTCGATTGATGCAAAGGCAAGTTACATTTTAGCTATCATTCCTGGGGACAGATGGTCACGACCTCGATTTGAAGTGATTATAAGATAAACGCAATTTACATTTTATAAACTGAGACTATAAGAGTATTTGCGAGATAGTTAGAAGAATTAACTGGTTTTTAAACTATTCTTTTTGATGAAGATTCAGGTTTAAATCTGTTCTGTGAGGATTCAGGTTTCCCGGTGAGAAATCTTGTACTATTTTCATTTGAATGTGTGGTTTTAACTAAAACTGCAGAATGTAAGTTTATAGTTGATGTAAGAGGACTTAAAGATTGAAGACTGTAACACTGTGGGGCTTAATGTCCTGATCTTGCAAGTCATTGACAGTAGATTCAGTCCTATTGCTAACGGTGCTTCAAGCAAACAAATATCGAAAAGATTTAGCACTTCACACTCGATTAGAGTGTGGACTTCTTATGAAGAAGATAATAGTTGATTCAGGGTTTTTTCTTTTCTTTTTTTGGTGGGGGAGGGGTAAATCAGTTTACTCAAATCAAGGCGATAATGCCACTAAGACGCAAGAGGCTACAGGGAGAGAAAGAGAAAGAAAGGACTTTAGAAGGAACCAGAAACCCAATCCTAAACAGGAAACAAGAGATAAACCTCTACGCATGTTCAAAAGACCAGGGATGAGTGTGAATCGGAGGATAGGCGAACCTATCTACTCCCGTTAAATTTATATTGAAATCATAACTGAACGTTTTAGAAGGTAACAGTAGAATTCTATCCACCCAGTAAATATATATTAATACTAACATTAGCTATTTATGTAACACGTCATATCATAAGTAGGATTTCTTAAAAAAATAACGATTATATTAAGTCTAACATAAATTTATGGCTAGATAGGGGAAAAAAATAAACGATAATTACAGTTGCATTTTATTTCGGATTGCACCTGGTGTACGGAGGCACGATTTTGGTATATCTTATTGATGACCAATCTTTTTAATCCCTATTCCAATCCAACTATCATCCTGGGTAAGACGATAAACTATGTCCAGCAGCAAGGCCTCTGATCAGAAAGTTTTGAGGAGCGTTGAAGCACCTCTTAATTGCTGATGTCCCCAGGTCCACTCTGACCTGGGGTGATAGCACCTGTTAGGGTCCCAGCTATGGGCAAATAGTTAACCACTAAACTGGGGTAAAAACACTATGAAAGTGTAAAAATAGGTTTTCATACCAGAAATATTTTGTAAAAAGAATTATTACGAGCAATAATTTTTTGAAAAAAACAAACTATTACCATACCAGCAGTACATTTTTGATAAGACAAACTATTACCATACCAGCAGTACATTTTTGATAAGACAAACTATTACCATACCAGCAGTACATTTTTGATAAGACAAACTATTACCATACCAGCAGTACATTTTTGATAAGACAAACTATTACCATACCAGCAGTACATTTTTGATAAGACAAACTATTACCCTACCAGCAGTACATTTTTGATAAGACAAACTATTACCATACCAGCAGTACATTTTTGATAAGACAAACTATTACCCTACCAGCAGTACATTTTTGATAAGACAAACTATTACCCTACCAGCAGTACATTTTTGATAAGACAAACTATTACCATACCAGCAGTACATTTTTGATAAGACAAACTATTACCATACCAGCAGTACATTTTTGATAAGACAAACTATTACCATACCAGCAGTACATTTTTGATAAGACAAACTATTACCATACCAGCAGTACATTTTTGATAAGACAAACTATTACCATACCAGCAGTACATTTTTGATAAGACAAACTATTACCCTACCAGCAGTACATTTTTGATAAGACAAACTATTACCCTACCAGCAGTACATTTTTGATAAGACAAACTATTACCATACCAGCAGTACATTTTTGATAAGACAAACTATTACCATACCAGCAGTACATTTTTGATAAGACAAACTATTACCATACCAGCAGTACATTTTTGATAAGACAAACTATTACCCTACCAGCAGTACATTTTTGATAAGACAAACTATTACCCTACCAGCAGTACATTTTTGATAAGACAAACTATTACCATACCAGCAGTACATTTTTGATAAGACAAACTATTACCCTACCAGCAGTACATTTTTGATAAGACAAACTATTACCATACCAGCAGTACATTTTCGATAAGACAAACTATTACCATACCAGCAGTACATTTTTGATAAGACAAACTATTACCATACCAGCAGTACATTTTTGATAAGACAAACTATTACCATACCAGCAGTACATTTTTGATAAGACAAACTATTACCATACCAGCAGTACATTTTTGATAAGACAAACTATTACCATACCAGCAGTACATTTTTGATAAGACAAACTATTACCATACCAGCAGTACATTTTTGATAAGACAAACTATTACCCTACCAGCAGTACATTTTTGATAAGACAAACTATTACCAGCAATAAAAATTTTGTCGGCATTAAATAACCCATTGATATTGATATGCCGTAAAGCAAACCAAACAGCTCAGATTTAGTCATTTTCTTCAGAAAAGAAAATACTTCTAGCGCTAGTGAAAACATTTTAATGGGATCGCACTGAGTATTGTAACATTTTCATGTAAATTTGTTTCTGCAATTTTTGTCACTCATTTTATGCTGTGTTCTGAAAAACGGGAAGAAATGAATTGACATTCGTCAATCATGCATGAAAGAATCACTAACAGAGTCGTTCGGTTCATGTTACTCCCCGGTCTTTTGAACAGGAGTAGAGGTTTACTCCTTGTTTTCTGATTGTATTTCCGGTTCCTTCTAAAGTCTTCTTCAGGTCTGTACTCCTAACGCCTTCGCTTAAACTCTGAAATTCTATTTACTATATTTTTTTCTCAATAGTTGATAGGTCGCCTATTGCCCGGTTCCCGCTCCTCTCTTCTTTTTTTTTAAATAGTAGTAGTTTATATCTTGTTTCCTGTTTAGGATTGTTTTCGGTTCCTTTTAAAGTCTTATTTTTTTCATTAGCCCCTTGCGTCTTAGTGGCATTATCGACTTGCTTGGGGTGAATGGATAAAAATAGCATTATTATATAAATAGTAATAAATGCTAGCTTTGAAATACGAAACAGATTTTGATTCAAACTCATGTTCATCATTAACTACCACTTATTTATTCTACGGATATCAATGTAATAATGATCTTCATCATTATACTTCATGTTTCGATCATCGTCTGAATGGTAGGACCGATGAAATAAACCTCGGCCATCCTTAGATTTTTGTTGTTGAAGCTTTACTTTAGTTAGATTTTGATGAGAGAGAGAAAAAATTAAAAAAAAAAAAAAAAAAAAAATGAACAGAGGGCAAAGTTTCTTTTTGGCGCTTCGTTTGGTAATTTATTTCACAAAGAAAGTGGTACCTGGAAAACAGCATCACGTCTTCTGCATTGTTAGGCATATCTGTCTTACTCGGAGGTTCACTCTCTTCTCCCACATCGTGCCTGTTTCTCGCTACTACTATTCTCCTATAGCTCGTGTGCATAGATTTCTTTCGACCAGGCGTCATGAAATCACGTGATGTCACTTCTTGCTAGTCAAATTTCAGTTCAGCAGTTGCTACTAAGTATATTACGCTATAATAATTGTTTTTTTTTTTTTTATTTATTTGGACTGTTAATGTTCTTGAATGAGATGTTAAAAGCTTAACAGCCACTAAAAATGATTTTCATAGCAATTTTACTTTCAGTCATAACTTCTCCAATATAGGCATTAGAAAACACAAGAACTGTTTTTAGCAGTTATATCGGGTCAAATAATTATCAACGTAAAAGTTATAAGAATCATTACATACTGTCTTAAATCAATTCGTCGCTCTTAAAAACTCTTATTAGCCACCTATAAATATTGATAAAACTTAGCTCAACCCAATACAGTTACAATTTACGATCGAACTCACTTAACTTTGAATGGCTTTCAAAATTCACTTTTTATCATTATCACTTCCCAACAGACGCCGCTTACTGGGTTGTAGTATACAAAAACATCGGAGCGATTTTATTGTACAGACGTAACTCTACTCAAACTGACTGTTTCAATTAACAAGCTTAGCATAGTCTGGCATGAGGACACGACGGAGGCGTCAACTTATTAGTGAATTGGTCGGCAAGACAATTCTAACCATCGCGCACCGGTAGACGCACCGAGTTATATAAATGAGAATCGCATTTATTGTTTGTTGTGTATGTTTTTTTGCGCGTTTATCTGTTGTTCGTTTGCTAGTCTTACAGGTTATGTAATACCGAGTTCATGCCCCACTGAGTGCTACAGGAATATGGATTGGTGGTGAAGTGGAACACATGTCTACGCATAATTTCAACTCGATAAATTAAAATTCTCATTTTTTTAAAAAAAGTGAACACAAACCAACAAGAGTATCAGCTTTAAAAGGACCTTAGTCGTCGTAGAATAACTTGGGAAGGTCGATTTTATTTGCAGTCGCTTGCAAGATTTAGACTGTAAATCCTTTCTTTGGCAAGCTCGCTACTTAGGTATTTATCAAATTAGTTTAGTCTGGCATAAGAAGAGAGTATTGTAATAGATAAGTATTGAAGTGACTTGTGGAGGTTTACAATAGTAATTTGCAGCAATAACTTAGTAAACATCACTAAAAACTATTTCTTTTATAAATATTTCTAAATATTTATAAATCTTAGTCTAGTTTAAGTGGGGGACAATTTATAATCGAATTCGCTTGCTTAGGTGGGCAGCATTTATTAACTATCTGTAGTGTGTGTGTGTATATATATATATATATATATATATATATATATATATATATATATATATATATGTCAAAACCTAATGAGCCAGACAAACCTAACAAGGTTTCACTTAGGCAGATTGTCAGGGTAGTAGGTTTGTCTGGCTCATTAGGTTTGACTAGGTCTGCTCTACGTTTGTATCGAGCTCTTTAGTCAGTTGTTTACTCGTATCGGTTTTTTTCTCTTTGGGCCTTGAACCTGTATCTGTACGATTATTTTCGACAGACTTTCATGTTCCTGGCTCTTTCTTTTTTTAAACCTTTTTTTTCCCTTCGAGATTCATTTGGCTATTGTTAAATCAAGAATTCGAAGGCTTTTCGACACTAGTATAGTCACACACACACACACACATATATATATATATATATATATATATATATATGTGTGTGTGTGTGTATGTAATAGTGATTTATTAGGCGTAGCTTATATTTGGCACAAGGCCGAATGTATGGGACACCCAGTGAAAATCGAACTCACTGTTCAGTCCTAATTAATCTCGCGAAACGAGCTTGCTAACCATTACATCACGTCGAAGTACCTCTATACACAAATGATATTAACATTAGTTATTTACTAAACCTGATTTGTGCTGGGTAACTAGACCATAAACGAGGGGCATTCAGTAAGAATCTGATTCATTGCTTAGTCATAACAAACTGAGCGACCAGCGTTTAACTGTTACTGACAAGTAGTATTTAGCCCCCCCCACACACACACACAAGGGTTACATGTGGCACAAGGCCGGGTTTAAAACTGTTACTGACGAGTGATATGCCATAGAAGATATTCGCTTTATATTTTTGCGTCCATGAAGACTTTGTTAAATTCATAAATCCATTTATTATTCTTTTTTTATTTTTTATTTGCTTCAAATTTTATGTAATTATATATGCCAATAACATAACATAAAAAAAACAAAAATAATCAACACGCATTCATTTGCTATTGCTGGATGTTTCCCATCATACCTCCAGCTTCCGTTTTCCCCGAAATGCAAAAAGAGAAAAAAAAAGAAGAAAAGCAATACACCCATGCTAGTTTCTAAAATTGTTTCCTTATTCGGAAGGGAGACGCAAGAAACTTCCCTTGTCAAATATAAATATACTTAATTAATTCTGATTTACAAAAGACGTGTTATTTACTAGGTCCATTTCCTTTGATCATCTGTGATTAATCTTGGCATTCTGTAAAATTTTCTAACCGGTTTGAAAAGAAGTTGACTTGTTAATAAGGTAAACCTACGCAGAATGAAAGCTACCGTGATGCTACTATAAAAAGGTAACCGACAAAAACTGTCAGTGGAAGTCCGACACTGCTGAGATATGCAGGTTCCTACCTCCTACCTCTGTATGCTGGCGTACCCACTCTTTGGCTTACTGCGGAGTATTTCTGTAAATCATTGATACAAGTACTACTGGTAACAAAGCTCAGCAGGAAAAATTGACTTCTTTTACTTAGAATAATAATTCATGACTGGTTGCTATGAAAGACTTGTCGGTTTTGACAGACATTAAATCTAAGGATTCGTTTAGCGAAAGCAAAATATTTCTTTAGAACCACCATTATTACTAATGTGGCATTAAAAAAAGTATTTGCATAAAATTCTGTATTCTGTTAGTTTATCGGTTTGTAATCAGTTCTAGACATCTAATATGGTCGAGGCGATGGATCGATGAAGTTCACATTAGGTATTCGATATAAATGAAATAAAAATGATGTAATGAAAATCTGCAAATAATTAATATCTGAAAAATCAAAAAGTAAACTTTCCTTGGTTTTGCTAATATTTCGACATCTATTTGCAGCATCCGCAGATACTGTTTAATGTACAAGAGACTTTATCAAAAATAATGGCTCCTATTTCCCCAAAACTACGAACAAAGAGCACGACAAAAGTATAACCGAAACGCATTAGCCAAAGCCTAACTGTGCTCACATCTACTATTTGGTTTCTCTAAATGTTCAGCAAGTTTCAAATGTCAACGGGTGCAATTTCTTCCTCGTGATGAATTTCATAATGTGGTTTCATGTCAGACGTCATTTTGCTAGACTACTGTTCTGCTGCTGTTTATAACAAGACAAAGAAAATTATGGGTTACTGGTGGGAAGATTCAACCTCTTCTTTCATAACACCACTATCTGTTTCTGGTGTTGTGTTCCAACATATTAAATGAGGAGACATTACTTTCACTTTACTCTGCTGATGTGAATAAATATTGAAGCGTCCTGGGTAAGACGCTAAACTACATCCGGTAGCGAGGCCTCTGTTCAGAAGGTTTTGAGGATCGTGGAACCACCTCTTGCTGTTGTTCCCAGGCCCACCCTAACCATGAGTGTTAGCATCTGTTAGGGTCTCAGCTCAAATAGTTAATCTCAAAAATGGAGTCAAGACGATATGACAGTGTAAAAATAGGTTTTAATACCAGCTATAAATTTTTTGAGGAAAATTATTACCAGCAATACATTTTTGAAGAAAATAAATATTACCAGCAATGCATTTTTGTAAATAATTATTACCAGCAATACATTTTTTGTAAATAATTATTACCAGCAATACATTTTTTGTAAATAATTATTACCAGCAATACATTTTTGAAGAAAAAATATATAAGTAGCAATACATTTTTGGAAAAAAATATTACCAGCAATAAAAATCTAGTTGGCATTAAATAACACATTGAGATTGATATGCCGTAAACCAAATCAAATATTGAAATGTTATGAAAATAAATTCTTTTTGTTTCTTAATGTTATTAAATCAAGATTATTAAATAAAATCAATAGAATGGTTGACATTAGCATAGCCATCGGTATGAAGTGGCTTCGTTTAAGATGTTATATATCACAAATATTATGAAAATTCATGTACATTAAAATGGTTCTAAATTGTAGATAATTATCTAGTTTCAATCAATTTAACATTTGTGATAGTTGGATATAAAGCTTTTACCAATTTATATTCATTTATTTCTATAAACAGGAAAGTTATCTAATACAACGAATAATTTCATTTCGCGGTTACAATCATTTACAGTATCTATTTTCCAAGCGTAGCTCGGATATGGCACAAGGCCGAAAGTATGGGGCATCCAGTGAGAATCGAACTCAATACTCAGGCGTAATTGTACTAGCGAGACAAGCTTGCTAACCATTACACCACCTCGAGGTGCCCTACAATCATTTACAGTATATTCTATTAAATATATAGATGATGATGATGATTATCATCATCAGTTCAACGACTGCTTCTTATTCGTGATCTTTTCATCATCTCGCTAGGCTGTTGACCGACAGCCAAAGAACACGGAATATGATGTGGGTTACCCTTCGGACGATATCCCGAATCCAGAGTTAGCCAAAACCGGTTGCGAACGCAATCTGCCCTTGCCCATTTTGAGATGGATTCATACCTTTCCCAAGGTTATTAGAAGTGAATGTAATGAACTCTACTGGAATTCGAACTTGGCTCTCCGATTCTTCAATCCGAGCCGCCATCCATTACTTATCCACTACGTTAGATATAGATGACATAAATGATTAAAAGCACTCTAAATGTCTTTCGGAAGCGCACCATGAGGATAATACTATGATGAAGTCACCTGCCAGTTCTTTTTATTGTTAGTCACTAAAATCAGCATTTTAGATATGAACGGCTCCATAGAACTGCTGAACGAAAGGTTACACTCTTTCGAATACAATCTTTGTCGTTTATGCCTGAACGAAGGAGTGTAATAATGAAAAGAGATGTAAATAAAGGCTTCTTTTATTACCTTAAAAAGTTGGCGTATTTCCGGATCTCTCTCTCACTCATTCACAGTGAAATGAATCAATTTTAGGATTAATTTGGGTTTCTTGGTGAGGGTTAATGGTCAGTGAATTCGTTTGATTGACCACTACTACTGAGTAGCGACTTCGATCGTCACTAAATGCCCGATACTTACTTATTTTTTCATTAATCTAAGTAAACAACAATCTTCGGATTGATTTTTATTCTGAAATTTTATATCCGTCCCTGACTGATTTTGGAGTTAGATTCAGAATGTTCAGCTTCCGCATATCTTGAAACAACAATAACAACTATTACTACTATTAATGCATGAATAAATAAATTAAATTCTACAGTATCACAAAAGTAAGTTGGTTCCGAAGACCATTGTTAATAAGTTCGATTCTCACGGGCCAAAATGGCTGTAGCCTTAAAAGATTGTTTATACAGCAGTATTTTAGTTCGCGTTTTTGTTGTTCCGAAGACTACAGCGCGAAACGGGGGTCATTGTAACATAAACGGAGTTCATCATAACATACGATACGAAATTAATATACCGATTTTACCAGTGAAAAAATGGAGGTGTTAGAAATCATTACGCGGCAGGTGTTTAAAGTTTGTGTGAATCTGTGGATAAACTGCAAAGTTTGCAATGAATTTAAGTGTATGTGAGAGGATGCAGGTGAATCATTGTTTCTTATTGTTTGAATGAGCGCTTGCCATTGAAGATGTTCTGTCAGTAACAGTTTTAAAATATGATATCGATGTTGTGCCTCTCCAAGATGAAAGGGATTAGTGCTGTTTATTTCCCCTGGAGATAAACAGCACTATCTGGAGACATGGATAGCGGCTCCGATTGAGGAATCGGAGATCCGTGTTCGAATTTCATTCGAATCCAATACATTCACGTGCTTTGGGAAAGGTATGAATCCTCTTTTTCTCCCCCTCCACTCATGGGTAAATAGCGGTTCCTATAGCCTTGGGTGGCAACTGGTCTAGGAGGAGGACAATTCAAAACCTGATCCTCCAGGTCAGGGTTTGTGCAGTAGGCTAACAACATACTCACTTAAAAAAAAAAAAAAAAAAAAATGGGTTGTTATAAAAACCTATGTTCCTCAAAGAATTTAAAAGCATTATATATATATATATATATATATATATATATATATATATAAGAAATGATTCGACCCTTACGTAAGCGGTTACTGAGACTGAAAGAAACTAAGAAAGCGTTATTGAGGAAAGAGGACAATAAAAGAATCAAAAGATTGATGTCACATTTAAAATCTTGAAGTTCTTACTTGCCAGGAAGGTAGGAATTTGGAAGAGTTCCACAGTCTTGAAGTGCGAGGGAAAAATGAAGGAATAGGCATGACGCAAGCAATTACATTTATCAATTTCAGTAGTAAAATGAGGCTGAACTGCCAATCTAGTCAGTTAAGTGTCATCCGTGATATACACTTAGACGATCATGCCTCTTTCAATTCATGACTGACTAGGCTGAGGTTTTTCCGCAGTAGGATGCAGTTTCTTTCTGCGGTAGACTGAACCAAGGATATAGAACCCTATCAGTACTGCTGTTCAACCCATAACTGGGGAAAGTAATGGATTCATACCTTTCCCAAGGGCATTTGCGCGTAAGTGCTAGTAATACACTTAAATTAATGAAGTTTAGGTACCAAAGAAGAAAGCTCATCAAAAATGTTACAATGAAAATATTTATAGAAAAGGCACAAGTTTGGTTTGGTTTATTTTATTTTATGGCATATCAACCTCAATGCGTTATTTAATGCCGACAAGATTTATTGTATTGCTCGTAATATGTGATTTTTTTAAATTTTTTTAAAAAAATGTATTATTATAATAATTTTTTTTATCAAAGATTCATTGCTGGTAATATTATTTACTAAAATCTATTGCTGGTATTAAAACTTATTTTTACATTTTCATAGTGTTTTGACCCCATTTTGGGGGTTAACTATTTACTCACACCTGGGAACCTAACAGGTGCTACCACTCCGGGTAAGGTTGGACCTGGGAAAACCCAGCAATTAAGAGGTGGTTCCACGCTTCTCAAAACCTCCTTGCGCTTGGATGTAGTTTATCGTCATACTCACGACGGGAGAAGGCACAGGGCTGTTACGTTACAGCAATAGGAAAGGGATTTAAGCCGAGATGTCATGTCAGGACCAATAACATTGCAGACTCTGGATTTTAAGAATTTCTAGATATCTAGAAGTAGTATCAGACTGGCAAATAATATTTAATGTATGGACAAATTGTAGATTTATAAATGTGCAAGATAGATTCAGGTGAGTCTGGGCTCTCTTGCCTTGTTTGGCAACCCTTCTAGAAGAAGGAAAACGTTGAATTAAATATCCCCGTAAATGATAGGGCAGATTGGGAACTCTTTCTTTGGGTAGCAAGCAGTCTGAATTCAAGATCAGGATGAAGAGGAGTGTGCTCCGTCAGGCAATTTTATCTTGGGCATAACCACGGCTACAGTATACTTGGTACCCTTACAAAACACGTGATCTGGAAATATTTGATGTCTTCCTGTCGTCTTTATAAGATGAAAAATATAAAGCATACATGTCTTTTTGCAACGTAATATTGCCGTTTCATAATTGCTTTCCTTTTCTTTTCTTAGGAAACAACTGCAAAGTACCAAAGATATTTCCACACGGACAAGTAACTATAAAACACAATGGAGGTCTTTTGTGGTTTAACTGCGAGAGCGGCTATCATCTTTTTGGATCTCGAGTGTTGGCCTGTGACGGTGACAACTGGAATGCTACCATTCCAAACTGCCTCAGTGAGTAAACCTACCTTTTACTTTTCTTTGTTCTCGTTCAGCATTAAATAATTCTCTTTAGAAAAACAGAAAATGGTTTCTGCTTGAAAATTGTCGCTCTATTTCAGATTAAGATTTTTGAAGATTTTTTTTTTACCTTATCTTATATTTCAGGAAGTTATAAAAAATTCTTAAATGTTCTTCCGGTTCTTTTTCAAGTTCATTTTATTGTGTGTTTTTTTTTTATGAAAGTTATTCTTTTTGCATTGTAATCACTAAACAAGTATGGAATCATTCGAAAGAGAAATTGCACAGAGGTTTCATATTTTGCAAAAATTATGACTAAAAATGTATTGACCTTATTGTATATGCAAAAATATTTAAATTACATCTTGTTTTTATGTTCCGTGTTCCCTCAGGACATAAGCGATCATGGCTCTCCACAACTTCCTGTCCTTTGTAGCTCTTAATAAACTTAATTTATTTCTCCTAAACCCCGTTCCGTTATTCATTTACTAAAGCTCACTATATATGCAAAGCGTTGTTTTCCTCTATCTGTCCCGTGAGTATCAGAATTTCCAAGCCCTCCTTTCTCATATGTTCTAGAAACCTCAACTGGTTTTCCTGATGTTAAGTATTAGTTTTTTTTAATTTTCTCCAAAACTTCGTCGTTACTCACATGTTCGGTCCACGGCATCCTCAGCATCCTTCTGTAGAATCATATTTCTATTGCTTCAAGTTTCCTCTTCCTCTTTGAGGGAGGACAGATATCACATACTAGGTTTACCTTGTTTCTAGCGAAATTTTCCTGTTTCTTAATATTCTGCTTAGCTTTTGGAATACTTCCTTGGATATCCGAATCCGCCTTCGGATCTCGGTGCCGCTCTTTCCGTCCCCTGTTAAAACACTTTCCAAATATTGTGTTAGAAAAATATTTTTATCACTAATTTTATACTTATCGCGGCGCATATTTCTTTCAAATATCAAATAAAACTTAAAATGAAAATGTCATCTGGTTCAAAAACTGGTGTGTAGATGTGGTTAAAAAAATAAATATTCAACCAATTGTCTGCTAAAGAAGGCGTGTCCGAAGAAAGCTAAAACAGAGAGCAATGTCCTTGAACATTTATAAAATTACTGCTGAGAAGTGAAGAAACGATGAAAAAAGCCCTTCACAAGACTGTACAAATATGTACCGTATTTGTTCTGTCTCTAATTAAAATTTATATAGTTGGGCGTTTTATGTATTAAAACCTGAAAACTAATAACCAAAAGTTTCTTTTTGATGTCGAGGAATAAGTCTTGTCTGAAAAATGAGGTTGCTGCGTTTTCAGCAATAGTTTTTTTTTGTTGTTGTTTTTTTATTTTTTTAAATCAACACCGGCTTTAAATTATCGTTGAACAAATATATGATAAAAAATATTTCTCATGAGAGATTGATTATGTCAGGCCAATATCATCATCTCTGGACGGCTTATAAATTGTTTCACAGGAATCAAGTCAATAACACATTTATTAATAAACTAGAAGGAATTGAAACCTAACGTTATTTTGCTTGTAAAATAAAGGAAAGATATTTTTTAATGAAATTAAATTTTTCAATATTTTTATAAAAATTATATAACCTTTCATCCCGTTACAAATTTTAGTCAAACTATTCATAGTTTTTTTTAAGAAAATTTATTCAATCTATGCAAGTATTTTATTCAGTGATAAACATGTCTTCGTATAATAAGCATCTGATAGTTTAACTCCTCATGAATGATATTTCAGCCACAATGTACATATTAAATGACATATTCTGGTGGTTTTTAAGTACTCATAACTGGTTTTTAAATTTCTTTTTCTAAATCTAATAAAGAATTTTTAAATTAAAAAAAAATATGCGTTATGCTACGCTTTACATAAAGAATATATACATTGATTGTTATTAAAAGTACTACTTTATGCCTATTTTTATATAATCTACAATTTAACTGGTTGGTTACTTATAAAATACCATTTTACGCCATCCACTTAGTGAGCTTAATTAAATGGATAGCGAAACAATACTTAGGAGAAACAACAGAAAGACAGTTAAGAACTACAAGGGATAGGAAGTTATGGAGAGCTATGACCGTCTACGTTCTGAGGGGACACGGCACATAAAGAAGAATTATTTTTCTTTCATTACCAAGTGTGGACAGTTTTGTTTTCAGTTTATTTCTTATTTTTGCAATGGATTGGGAAAATTTTTTAAAAAAGTAATAGAAGAAAATGACCTTTTTAAAGAAAACTTACTACAAATATTGGTATGATTAATATTTTATATTTTACGAGTTTCGTTAGAAAATGTTTAAAAATGTCGATAATGATTAACCTTTTTTAAAATGATGTGATTCTTTCGCGTTTTATATTCGAAAATTTCGACAAAACAAATTGATCGGCGAAGAGAATCGGAGCGAAATATACATTATTTTTTTGCTTATATTTCCTTTGCTTGTTGAAAATATTACAAAAATTATAGTTATTTTCTTCTTTCAGTCGATATGATCTTCGCAGAGAAAAGGTTGAGATTTTGGAGTAGTGTGAACTTAGAATATGTTCACTTCTAATTAAAGAACATAATTTGCATTATATAAAACAAGGAATTTATTTGAGATTTGGGATATTTTAAGTTACATATAGTATTTCTTTTAATATTAGTGTGTAAGCATAAGATAACATTTGCTTTAGTTCATTGACAAGTCTTGAAATTCATAAAACTCATTGTTGTTGATTTAAAAAAAATTTTTTTTATCTGTTTTCATAATATAGAAAATAAAAAAAGAACCGGATAATTCGTTTCTATTTGTAATATTAAATTTGCTCTTTTCTATGTTTATGGAAACACACGGGTAGCAGTTTAGCAGCAAACAAAAATAATCTTATCAGGTTTGCATAACATGACAAAAGACAGCATTGCTTAAGTGTGAATAAAAAAAAATGTATAAAGAATTGAGAGAAGAAAATCTAGGTTTAATAATAAAAGGAGAAGAAAGGCGATAAAAAGAGAAATTGTAAACGAGAAGGAAACTGTGAAGCTACTTAGAAAGAACAAGTGTAATAAAAAGAAAGGTGAATAAAAAAAACAACAACAAAAGAACTTCTGTCTGAATTTCTGGGATGAGGTGTTATCATTATTTACACTATTTACTTCAGATTATTGTCTTCATCTTTATTGTTATCACAAAATATCGGTCATCGTGCCCCATTCCCCAGCTTTCATCAGGGTAACCTAAAGGGAATTCCAAACTGAACCCTTTATTTAATCTACGGGGGTGGGGTAGACTGTTCTCATTTTGCTGCCCATGATTTGTGATATATCGACTAGTTCTTATTTTTATTACTACTCAGTTATTGCTTTCCCTGTTTCCACTGAGTCCAAGTACACACTGCTGGGCTCAGAGATTGAACTCACAATTACTACAATTTCCTGTAAGTTACCCGGATCGATATGCACCTGATGAAGGGCGGAGGGTACAACGAACGAAACGTTGCGATAACAACAAAAAGAAGACTGTAAATGCCCGGATGTGTGTAAATGCAAAAATATGAACAAACTTTGTCATAAGCACAATATAAAAGTTGGACAAAATGTATTGTGAAAAATGCCATCAAAATTCGAGTGTCAGTGTTTCAAACACTTGACACTCAAATTTATGAGAAGAACCGGAAGCAAAACATTAGAAGCATAACGTTATATCTTTTGGTAGTTGTTTTCCGCCATTTTGTTTAGACAGACTGACATACAGCAAACTCGACCGCTAGATTAAAAAGCAGTTGCACGGTTGAGGCTAGTGGAACACATGGTATTTCCACATGGAAGAATATATAAGCAGCTAAGCGTAACATATTTAAAATGTTTGATGTTGAATGAAAACTCACTTTCAAAGAAAACTGAACTCTTGCTTAACTTTTAGAATGGACCATTTCTGTCTTGATTTTGGACCGGCGTCTGAATTCAAAAAGGCGGAACAGATGTTTTGGGGTTTCGGAAGTAACTCCCAATTTTCTTGATGCATTTTCTTTTTGTCGATTCTGAGCATTTATCTCTAATTCTGTTATTTTACTGTCTTGTGTCTTTCGTCTCTTTTCTCTTTCAGCTCAGTTTTCTATCTTGTTTTACATGTTTTTATCATTATCATCTCTTTCCCCCTGACTCTGTCGCCATCTTTATTTACTAAATTGACACTTCATTTCTTTTCTCTCTTTTTTTCTATTTGTCAGTCATTCTTTCTATATTTGTCTCTCTTTATTTCTGTATTTCACTCTCTCTATTTTCTCTCTTTTTATTTCTGTATTTCACTCTCTCTCTTTTCTCTCTTTTTATTTCTGTATTTCACTCTCTCTCTTTTCTCTCTTTTTATTTCCGCATTTCACTCTCTCTATTTTCTCTCTTTTTATTTCTGTATTTCACTCTCTCTCTTTTCTCTCTTTTTATTTCTGTATTTCACTCTCTCTCTCTCTTTTCTCTCTTTTTATTTCTGTATTTCACTCTCTCTCTCTCTTTTCTCTCTTTTTATTTCTGTATTTCACTCTCTCTCTTTTCTCTCTTTTTATTTCTGTATTTCACTCTCTCTCTTTTTTCTCTTTTTATTTCTGTATTTCACTCTCTCTCTCTCTCTTTTCTCTCTTTTTATTTCTGTATTTCACTCTCTCTCTCTCTTTTCTCTCTTTTTATTTCTGTATTTCACTCTCTCTCTCTTTTTTCTCTTTTTATTTCTGTATTTCACTCTCTCTCTCTCTTTTCTCTCTTTTTATTTCTGTATTTCACTCTCTCTCTTTTCTCTCTTTTTATTTCTGTATTTCACTCTCTCTCTCTCTTTTTATTTCTGTATTTCACTCTCTCTCTCTCTCTTTTCTCTTCTGTATTTCACTCTCTCTCTCTCTCTTTTCTCTTCTGTATTTCACTCTCTCTCTCTCTTTTCTCTTCTGTATTTCACTCTCTCTCTCTCTCTTTTCTCTTCTGTATTTCTCTCTCTCTCTCTCTCTCTTTTCTCTTCTGTATTTCTCTCTCTCTCTCTCTTTTCTCTCTTTTTATTTCTGTATTTCACTCTTCTCTCTTTCTGATTTACATTTCTTTTTATTCCTACCTTTCTTTGACGACCATTCTCATTATATATGCCACTTATTTCTATTTGTGTTCAGTGTCTATCAATTTCCATTTTACATTTTTTTTACATTTGATACTCAAGTATAAAGCAAGTCTTGTTTTATTAAGAAAGTCATTGTCCTCACAATAAAATCGTTTTTAACCAAGCGATGTAAGTAAACTTTTTACGATATATTTCTATAAGCGAAATATTAAAAGAGTCTTAATTTGTCTATACTAAAAAAAAAAAGAAGACAACTAACTTTCGGGTTGTCGGATTTTTATGCAAATAAAATTATTGTAGCATAAAGGTGTATTTATAAATACAGAAGGACCTCGGGTTACGTCGTACCCAACGTACGGCGTTTCGTGATTACGGTGCCATCTCCCATAATATAATACGTCGTCACGCGGTGCTATATGAGGAAGATGGCGTTGTTTCTTCACCGGATGTACGCCATATTGGATTAGGATACATTCGCTGTTTCTCATTTGTGTTGTTTTTTGGGGAACTTTTTTTCCCTTCATTGTGGTCCCCCAATCGTAAGGCAGACTTGTGGGTGCTTATGTAGGTGAGTTCCAACCTACGTCGAAAATCAGGTTACGTCGCGCCGTAGGAACGGATCTCCAACGTAAGCCGAGGGCCCACTGAAAGTCCAAAATCCACAGGGTAGAGAAATATTTGATTAGCGCAATAATTCATATACTTATTTCAATGTTAATATAAACTCCTTGAAATTCTATAACCTTCAATCTTTCAGTCGTTGATTTTAATTTTTCTACTCTTTTCAACATTATTTTTACATTAGTTTTGACCCACAAAGTCTTTTCTTCACTAGCATTATATTCCATTTTCATACACATTCCTTTTATTTGCATTATTTACATTATTCAGACTGTTATCCGCCTCTCCATTGCCATAAAGACGTTTATCCAGTGACTAGACCCAAAGAGTTTTGAGTTCAATACCTGGCAGCAGAAGTGAACAAATACTTGGAGTTTAGTTACTAAAGGGAAATAACAGAAACCGAGAGTGGTGAACCAAAACTTGGAAAGTTAAAGGGAAATAACTGAGACATCCGGAAGAGGCATAGCACGTGGATGAAATAAAGGGTTCGGTTCGAAAATCCAATCACCTGAAGAAAGCCGGAGCGTACAACGGCCGAAACATTGTGAATATGGCAATGAAGATGAGGATAACAGTCCGAATAATGTAAATAATGCAAGTAATCATAATACCTTATTTCAGAGATATAGACAGACATTTCTTTTAATGATGAATCCCACGTCCAATATTGGATTCATAGCGATAGGCTTGTTGGAGGTTATTTCACCGACTTGATCTTCGAAATCTTTTTTGATAGCAAGACAGCGATAGCTAGCGTTTTAGAAAGTGAAAAATCAATATCTTGCATGATTATACTCATTAATATATTTTTGTTGTGACGTGTAACGTTTAAAAAAACGTCCTGCATTGAAA
Organism: Acanthosepion esculentum; assembly: GCA_964036315.1. NCBI lineage: Eukaryota > Metazoa > Mollusca > Cephalopoda > Sepiida > Sepiidae > Acanthosepion > Acanthosepion esculentum. Next base: position 17,251,509 of record OZ038476.1, on the reverse strand, counting down.
CTAACAATAATTCTCTTGACAATCACATTAACTTTAGTTACAAGTCCTAAATATTACTATTATCGTCTTATAATTAATCATCTTGGTCGGTACCTGCAATAAATAATGCAGTTCTAGCCCAACTATCAACTCTACATTAATCATTAAAATTACTGCCGAAAAATTAGTTTTCGTGGTTTTATGACGTTTATTTAAACGTGGTAGTGCTTTCATGTTTTCACACTTTGCATTCGCAACAAAATCTTTTCCAAATAGGTTTTCTTGCTGGTTAATTAATTTTTTTCTGGCTTATCATTTCTTTTTCCATTTCTTTTTCCATTTCTTTTTCCATTTCTTTTTCCATTTCTTTTTCCATTTCTTTTTCCATTTCTTTTTCCATTTCTTTTTCCATTTCTTTTTCCATTTCTTTTTCCATTTCTTTTTCCATTTCTTTTTCCATTTCTTTTTCCATTTCTTTTTCCATTTCTTTTTTTGATGGTTCTGGTGATTTTGTTAATCTTTTTCCGAATTTTCAACGTTGTTCTCATCGGAGTCAATAATTTTACGACATCTTGTTTCTCTTTCGAAGTTATATTATTCTGATGACCATGAACATTTTTTTTAATATCAGAAATTAGAAAATTAATATCGGTAACAATATACACAATGTTGATGATGATCAGGGCTTAGCGATTGTACGGATTCTCACGACTCTTTCTCCAGTCTTCGTGATTATCCTTTACACGTGGTAGGTCTTCGGGTTGGCATCCTGTCTCTTCCCATAGTTGCTGGATGAAGATCATCACTGATATGCTCATCCTTACTTCACCAAGAATGCCCGCGTGGCTTGTTGCGCTCTCCTGGATGACTTGTGAACTGGGGTTAGGTGAAAATAAAAGCATCATGAAGATACTCCATGCCGCTTTTATTTTTAAAGTGCCGTCTTCAGGATAGTTGCAACGCCACACATAGCATCCGTGAATACGGGCCTACAGATTCTTTTCCAGTCGTTTTGTCAAAACAAATTTGTATATTTATTTACAATAGTATGAACAACCCTCGAATTGTATACAATTTTGCACTGCCAAATCAGTTATTTTAAATATTTATAATAAAAATCAGATATTATAAGCTGAAATTCACACGATATATTTATTACATGAATATAAATATATCCTGAAATGTTTACCAACATCGGTTGGTTAATACAAATTTTATTGTTAAAAAATATAGCTTACATAATAAAATCTGACAGTGTACAGCTTTTCTAAAAAATTTAAAAAAAAAAAAAGATAATAAATCCACTTCCTGCGAAATATGTCCCCAAATCTAAACCTTCCGTGACTCCACGACCTCATAAAAGACGTTTGCATCTTTTTTTTTATCGCCAAGTGCCATTAAATGTATCATGGAGTAGTTTTTCCTTTTTGCATCAGTATGTGTAAAATAAAATAAAAATAACTCATACCAACAGCAGCTACAAAAAGAACCAATTTAAGAAAATGCATATTTTTCCAACACTTCGTATCAAATAATTTATGGGTACCAGATGTGTTTTGTTCATCCGGAGATATTAAAAAAAAAATGGAATAAATAAATATATATATTCAGCACAGATATTAAACCCAAGCAAATTTAACTACACACACACACACACATATATATATATATATATATATATATATATATATATAACATTGTAGCGTGACTAAGTTAATAGTTTAGTAGCGATGTAACCAGTGATGTCACAAGTAGGATTTATTAAACAAATACATTAAAATTGACTGAAATGGTTTTACTTCAAATATTGACATGGAAGATAATAAGCTCAAACACAAATTAAACACATGCTTACATGTTCTTATATGAAGAGATATGGCGAATGTAAAACATTTAATATTTTTGTTTTAATCATAGACTCTTTTGTAATATTTAAATTTGTTTTTTAAATTATTTCTACTTGTTACCGAAAGTTTTCCACTCTCTATGTTCAGTGCACTTTTTAATAAAATTATTAATGTAATTATTACGTAAATCAATCCAAGCAAACTTCGGTCACGGCTCTATGAATGAATGGAAATGAAACATTATAACAGCGTAAAGATCTATGACTTCACCAATGGATATGGCAGTTATAGTTTTGGTGTATAAAGATCTAAAATATATTTAAATAAGTTTGCCACTTAATCTGTAGAGTGTACATTGAATATTGGGAAGGAAATGTTTGCTAGCTGGAAAGAATTCAAGCAGGCTTTACAGTTATTCTTTGTTATCTATAGAATTAGCTGTCGGGCATGACGTTCGCTTCTAAAGTGAAACATACAGTGTAACCCGGATATAAGAGAGTTGTCGGGACCGGAGAAGAGGTCTCTTATATCCGGGTTACTCTTATATCGGGGTCTCTTATATCCGGATTACACTGTACTTTGTAAAGAAAATATCAATTGAAATCCAAGTAAAATAACTTATCTATCATTGCACCATCATTTTCGTTAGCAATGTTCCAATGTTAAGTGATATTTGTCAGACCAAGCGAGATTAAATAAAAAAACCCGCACCGCGGACACTCTATATTTATAAGCATTGCTATTTTGCTTTTTCATATACCTTGTTGCCAACCCATAGATAAGGCGTTCTGAGTATGACGACTATTTAGTCGAAACCATAATTCTGGAATTAATAATTCTTCTTGACTCGTAATGAACAACTGATGAGCATACTAAAAAATTTCACTTTCATTTCAAGAGTTCTTGAATTATAGACAGCATTTCTCTTCAAATTCTCTGCTAAAATTAAGTGTAAACCAAATAAGTTGCACACCATATATAGTCTGCACTTGGTAAGGAATGCTCTGGTAATAATTTACACCATTTACATTGTTCGAACTGTTGGCCCATCTTTGTTGTCATATTCACGACGTTTCGGCCGTTTTATGTCCCGGCCTTCTTCAAGTGATTGGAATTTTAAGCCGAACGCTTCATTTCGTCCACCAGGGTAGATTCTTCTAGTTCCACGTGTCATGCCTCTTCCGGATATCTTTGTTTAAGTTATTTCCCTTTAGTAACTAAACTCTCCACGTTTTTGTTCACCTCTGCTGTAGCCAGGTATTGAACTCACAACTCTCTGGGTCAAGTCACTGGATTACTTCGACCACTGGGCCATGTTTTTCTTAGGACAAAATTCCAATTACCTGATGAAGGCTGGAACGTACAACGGCCGAAACATCGTGAAGGTGACAACAAAGTTGAGGGCAACAGTCCGAAAAATGTAACTAGTTACAATACTTCATTTCAGAAATGTAGACACGCCCTGGTAATTTTTATATGAATTAGGATACATGTAGACATAAGTAATTTACTTTGTAGAATAAAATATAAAATATAACTAAACTAGAAACAAAATGCGTATTTTAAGATAATTTAAAAAAAATAAAAATATGAAGAATTTTTTCTTCTGTTGAATGACCAATAATTAATACTAGAGTTTATAGAAAATGTATCATAATTCTATTCTACTGATAGATATGCTCAAGACTTATACAGCCATCATCAGAATCGTAGATGTAAGTCATTCCAACTTGTGATCCTGATTATCAGATTGAACAACTTAAGGAAGCCCAGCTCTACTAAATTATGAAGCTTTGCTAATTTACTAATGATAGTCAGTTCAAAAATTAGTCAGTCTGATTTTTCAAATGTCTTACTGCTTGTAAATCAGTTTGACAATCCTTAATGATAAATAAGTATGTAAACTTTACAGATCATTTTTTTAATGATTTACAAACTTATATATCAAACGAACGACAAAATCGGCGGCAGAAACTCAGATGCAACACGTTAGGCAGATTGCTTCTTTTTTTTTTTTCAGATAACATGAGGTTGGTTAAAATTGGGCTCAGACTATATACTTAGTCTGAACTTCTTAAAAAAAAAAAAAAAAAAAAAAAGGCTGGCAGTACTGACTGATCTGAGTTACAATATTGAAGCAGCCATTTTGATTAGTTTTGTTAATTTTGATTTCAGATTAAACACTGAAAATACAGAACAAGAATAATTACATTTCAATGTATTTTATACATTGGAAAATATAGCCATATCCATAAAACTTGATAACAATTACTTTGCAGCAATCTTATAATTATCAACGAGGTACATAAGAGTAAAATAATTGATGTTTAAATCAAGTCTACTGTAACCAAACTTATTCTACTGCACTGCTTTCATAAATGTCGTCTGTAACTATGAGATCATCGAATAATGACGGTGTTTGGCGTAAAAGGCGAATGAAAGGGAAGCCTTAAATAAGAGGAGGAGAGAAAACGGAAAGGAAATTTAAAAATATATCAAGAGGTAGAGGGGAACAGAAATGTTATGCTGATACTCACTTTGCTTATTTTTAGACTAATGTCCCAAAATAAGGAGCTCTCGGTGAGAATCGAACTACTTATTTAGTAGTACACACTAGATTAGCTCATTAGCTATTACGACGCGCCAATGTGTCCAACAGAAGGTTTATATGATTTAGAAAGACAAAGGAAGCTTATCAAAGGATGGTGGTGTAACGGGGGATTTATTGCGCAAAAATAGGGAAAATGGGGCAAAAAGACATGTCTGCGGTTGAAGAGGCGGAGAATGAAAATGAATCACGGCGCTTTATTAGCTAAAATTCTTTGTCTTACTCAGAAGTTAAGATGCACATAAATGCGTTAAGTGTGCATTATTTTTATAAATGCGTATTATTTTAGGAATATCTTTTATTTCTTGTATGTCACATAGACGTAAATGAAAAAAAAACAGTCATGTTCCTGTAACTTAGAATCCAAGCAGGTCAGTTTTCATGCGACCATTCTTTGCCAAGAGTTTAAGTGATAGATGCAAACAGCTGGATGCATGTGAGCATATTATAGAAATGTGTTCTACTTCTGAAAACGCACACACACGCATGCGTTGACTCAGATACCAAATCAGACCAAAAAATGTTCACTCGTGTACAGACATTTCGTCGGAGAGAGTGGGGTTAGTCTTGTCGATTCGTTCTTATACTTTCATCAAAATCTTTTAAAATAAATTTTATTTTTTCAGAGTTATATTTATGTTTAAGATGATGTATGATTATAAGCTAAATATACACATTTGTATCTCCAAATAGTAATCGGTTTTAAGTAGGTTCTCACTTTGGTATTATGTAATTACCGTGCAGCTGCGGAAAGAAATATAAAGAGGAGACAGGCCGCCCTCTTAAGGTGGGGCTTCAAGAACACCAGAAAGCTGTAACACGAGGGGGAAGTGGAAAGATCAGGCATGGCTGACCACATATGGAGAGAAAAGGGAGATCACCGCCCTTTGTGGGATCAAGTTGAGATCATAGACAAAGAACATCATTGGAAAATTCGTAAACTTAAGGAATCAGCATATATGCTAGGCCACAAAAACCTCTTGAGCCGACCAAGCATAGAAATGAATACAATATGGGAACCAGTAATAAGGAGTGTCAGAGAAAAGCGATAATAACAACAAATTGGTGAAAACAAAAACATGCAATGATAGCAAAAATTGCAATATGAGCTCTGGTAAAAAACATGTAATGATAACAGCAAAATTTGCAATATGAGCACTGGTAAAAAATTGTTCCTGAAGACATTAGGTTTATAATACCCAGAAATCCATACACAGGACACGGCACAGTGGATAACGGCATTAGTTAGATCCAGTGACAGTACCCAAAGAGTGTAAATTCAATATCTGGTTGGTTAAGGCAGAGGGGAATTAACAGGAGATAACTGGCATCCATTAGACATGACACGTGGAACTAGAACAGTCTACCCCAGTGAGCGAAATAAAGGGTTCAGTTTGACATTCCAACCACCTGAAGAAGGCCGGAGCGTACAAATGCCGAAACGTGATAAACATGACAACAAAGATGAGGGCAATATTCCGAATAATGTAAATATCTCATCTCAGAAATATAGACAGATACTAATTACCGAAATGTTTCAAATAATCAAAAAATGATAAATGTTTTGGTTAAAAAAATTCGAGGATAGTTTGAGTTCATAGATTTTTTTGCCTATTTGCTAAAGATTATGGATTTAATTTTTAAAAAATACTTCTGAACACAGATTTCATTTCTTACTGTGTGATAAATTCTTTATATTTTGTGCCGATATTAAATTAAGCCTTGTAAATAATCACTTTAATACAGTGTAACCCGGATATAAGAGAGTGGTCGGGACCGGAGAAGTCTCTTATATCCGGGTTTCTCTTATATCAGGGTCTCTTATATCCGGGTTACACTGTACAGGTAAATGAATAACCTGGATAATTAATTAGCGCATCGTTCTATTATCAAAGTTTAATAACTTTCTATTTGGTCATTATGAAATGTGACCGACAAATTCATCGCAGATAGTTGATAGTTGAATATTTCGAGCTACTAATTAGTATTATATTTGAACCGAATAAAAAAAAACATCGCTAATTATCGATAAACAGTTTTTATATTAAATCTGTACTTAACAGATATGTAAAGTTAGCTGTTTAAAAAAAATAAATAAATTGACTCATAAAACTATCTTCAAAAAGTTTACTATAATACCTAAATATTTAGTGATTTTTGATCATTTGAAACATTTACGTAATTCGTGATTAATATTGAGATACAAATTTGTATATTTATCCAATAATCATAAATCATATTTAACATATAATTCTGAAAAAAAAAATTATTTGAAAATAATTTGATGAAACTATAAGTATAACTTAATGATGAATTCAGTATAATAGTATTTGAATTTGTAGAGAGGCCACATGATCCTTGTCCTACAGATCCAGGAATTAATGTCTGAGACAAATATTTATTGAAAGAATTTTCTTGTGCTTTATTAAATAGGTAAGAAGGATTCTAAAAAAAAAGTTTTAGTTTCAATCTATCCAGAACGACTTCTTTAAATAATTTTTATCATGCGCCTCGGTTTGACCGGGACTCTTCCAGTGGTATAAGCTATTGGAATTCATTTATTTTTTTATTTTCATTTTTGATGTCGGCCCTGAAGCTTAATGGATGTTGTATCATGAAATCACTTTACTATACAAGAAAAATAAACCTAATAATAAAAAAATAATAAATAAAAATTGAAAAACTTAGAAATTATGTTAAGTCTATACTTGAAGGAATTCGTCTAAAGCAATCATTAAAAGGGGAAAGTTGTTAAGAGGAAATATTTTGGGGGGGAATGCATTGCACTTAGACGTTAGAGTGAATATATCTCGTGTAATTTAGACGTTCCATTTTGGAATTTTATTTTACAAGTTTTTCACATTTAACTTTTAAACAGAAACTATATGCCTTCATCAGTGGCACAAATGTCGGTCAAATCGGAATACAGCGTTTGGTTTAGTCTTTCAATAACATTTCTTAGTCTTCTGCAATCATTGAAGGGATTCGGAAGTTCATATTTTTTACTAAACAAATTTATGAAACAATTTACTAGTTTCTGTTTCGAGTAAAGTTTCAGGATGTTCAACAGGAAATTGCAAGTTTATTTTAACAAACTGAAAAAAAATTATTCAGTAAAATTATATGCAACTACTAATATAGTAATAATGGCACAGTAAAAATGGCACAAGTGAAAAACAGACTGTTTAAACAGCTTAAAATTAAACACCAGTAGCTGTTTAATTTTAAACTTTTTTAAAGTTAAATTTCTAATCAGAGGACAGTTGTCGTCTGTTTTAGTTCAGTTGTCCGGGAACCGTCAAGTAGACGCCATTGATTTCAATAGCTCTACCACAACCTCATCATGGAAGTCATATCAAGTAGTAAAGGAAAGGAGAAGAATTTTTTTTCGTAAATTTTAAACGCATAAACTTATTAATAGATGGAGATAAAATAATACTTTTTGCTAATATTAAATAAATAAAATCTTTATGATATATTAAAAAAAAATTAATTCAAGACCAATTTTGTTTTTTGCTAATAAAGTATATTTCAATAACCTTGTGCCATTTTACCTAAATTCACTCTGTTTCTTCCTCAAAGAACTGATGAATTCATTAAATGTTTCTTCAACTAATTCTAACTAGAAAGGTTCTTGACAGCAAAGAAAACTGTCGAAAACCTTGAAAAATTGTAAGAATTTATTTATCAAGCTTTTTATCACGTCAGTCGTTCTTTCAAATTATTCGAATCGATACATCAGATGGGGCTAGGATATGCAAGAGATTTTGTATCATTATCCACCATTGTCTTCAAATAATTATTGTTGTTTTGGTTGACATCTCTCGGATTTGAGGAGTGAAACATCCAACTGAAACCATCTAAAACTAGTCTTTCTGAATACTGAATCTTCTATTAATTACAGCTTCGATTCTGCTTTGAATTCATACAAATATATAACATGAAAATAATGGCTTGAATAGCTTTCCATATCTACACACCCACACATATATATCCATCGTAATGTAATATAAAGAAAGTGGTAGGTGACCTTGTTTGGTTAACATCTCGATTTCTATTTACAAAGTAAAATCCACACATTTCACTTGTCTTCTTTACAGTATAAGTGAGTCTTAAAAATACAAACCTAGAAAAGAAAAAAAAACTAATATTTTTCATATTCTCTTTTGATTTAAAAATTAAAAAAAAAAGCTTTCTCTTTTGTTTAAGCCACAGTAACCTCGAATTAATGTATTTAGTCTGTTGAAACTTGGGTTAATTTTTTAGTTTGTGTCACACATGCTTCTGCTTTTATAAAAATCTTGGTTCTTATGAAAGCCAGCTACATGAAAGACGGCTTGTTCGACTATGCAAGTTATCATTTCAATTTGATGCAAGATTTATCTGCGCATCCATTTCTAATATTTGTAAACAAAATCCAAAATACATTTTAAATATTCATTAAACATAATAGACGTCCAACAATCAAGTTCTTGTCATTACTTATTTTTATAAGGGGAATTAAATTGAGAGATAGCAGTGCTCATCAGATGGTATTTCAAAAGTATATTTTGTTGCCATCTTGCAATACTTAACTATTTTTTCGCTTGTCACTCTTTGCTTTTCTTTGTGGCATTAGAATACGGTTTGGTGTGGGAGCGTATAAAGCAAGACCGTTGAACTATAAGTTCGAATTCAGGTTGAGGTTGTTTATCTTTACTTTACATTAATGTGCAAAGCTAGAGGTAGAGAATTAAATAAATAGTTATTTATC
>OZ038476.1:17206536-17226536 GCA_964036315.1 Acanthosepion esculentum | reverse complement strand
GATTGCGTTTTTAGCATACCTTAAAACTATGTCTTTATCTTGCGGCAGAAATACCTTCCACAAAGCGGTAAGGCAATAGCTAGATAACGTCTTACCATTATACGGGAGGTATGTTTGTATGTATATATATATATATATATATATATATATATATATATATGTATGTATGTATGTATGTATGTATGTATGAGAGGGGGGAAAGAGAAACAAGGAGTAAAGGCTCGTTGAATGGTGTCAATGGACATCAAACACTTTAGGAAAAAATCAGACAGAAGATAGAAAGATGAGATAGAGGGGATGCTGATAGCACAAGAGATAATAGTGCAGTCACTGTCATCATGGAAAGAAATTGGAAAATGTCTAGCAGTGAACACAGTAACTAATGATCATTATATATTTATAGAGAAAGGTGAGGGCAGTGAAAAGGATGAAAACGAAAACATCAAAACGACAAATTGCACATCAAATTGTCCAATATAAATTTTATTGGACGAACGGACCTTCTAACGTTCAGACAATCCTTGACTATTTCCGTTGTATGTTAACGAACCACCTACCCTACATTGTTGACATTGTTCGTTAAATTTCTTATCAAACATCAAATTCACTTAACGTGATTTTCTCACCAGCAACACACTACACCCTTTTCATACCAGTGACTTAAATACAACTTGCACTTGTTTTCAAGTTTGACTTCCTAACTTTTGTCCCTATGAACAGGTAGCCGTATCCAACATTACGTCAGTCCATTTGAAGATTAAAATTTTAAGGCGCAATGAAATATGACGAATCATGTTTATACAATAACTCTCTTTTTCAGCACTCCTTCCTGTATCCGTCACGTTATGAATATTCAGTTAAATTCTATCTGTCTGGGACGAACAATTCATGAGAAATTGTACTATTGTACTAATCAACACTTGTGATTCGAAATTGTCTTATTGAATCGATCCTTGTATATACCTTAAACCAGTCCGTGTACCCCAATAGAACATTTTAAATTGCATAAACGTAAATGGGATAGGAATAACGCTCTTAAAATTGTAACGTCATACAGACATGTACATGAATGTGTTTAATATATTAACAAAAGAGTGGGGGTATAAAAGTTAAACGTTTGAATGAAAAGTTGTTTTCTTTCGATCTGTCAATGTAATAGCTATGGTTAGTTTAGTATGACGTAGACTGATTGAAGTAAGTCGCCTACCGATAATCCAGACCGACTACTGCTTTTCTGTTCGGTATTCCTTCAGGATGTGAATGATCATGGCTGTCTACAACTTCTCATCGCTCCTTATGTATGTTACTCGCTGTTTACTGTCATCTCCTTATGCCTTCAATATATCATGTGCGCGTCAAAATGTCCAATTCCTCTTTCCTCATCATGTGTCCCTGAAATTTCAAACGTCTCTTTCTGATCCTAAAGAAGTATCCTCTTTGTTTGCTAAATCTCCAGATGTCATCAAGGTATGTCGAAGTAATGTCATGTAGTTTGTTACATGAGTTACAGAATTACTTATATATCCCTCTACGACAAGGACTTGCAGTTGAGAGAATCTGCACGTATGCGTGTGTATTATGAAAGTTTACAAGCTTCTCTTAAAACCGGTTAAGGGGAGGGATTTTAATCCTGTGTATAAGACTGCCGCTATCAAACTTAGAATATATATATAATATATTGAATTGACCGACTTGACAGCTGCAATACATTCGATACATGTGTTTTCTAAATAAGTTAAATCTTAACACCCCAAAAATAAAAAAGGTTGAATTTTCCTTAGTCCCAACATCTCAAAATCAAATTTGTCTGGACTCATAAATTAAGTGAATCAATTTCAAAAAATTATTCTTAGCATCGCTTGATAATGGAAAAGAACTTTGTATTTTAAATTTAAGGCTTCAGTTTTGAAACATGGGAATTTCGGTGTTGCGATGATTATTTTTTTTTTAATTATTATAATATATATATATATATATATATATATATATATATATATATATATATATATATGTGTGTGTGTGTGTGTGTGTGTGTGTGTGTGTGTCAGTGGACACTGAAGTCCCGACCCAACGGCGATAGTCTGTTACATGTTCATGTTCAAACGCAATCTTCCATGAAGACTGCGTTTAAGCAGGAAACAGACTGTCGCTGCTGGGTCTTGACTTCAACGTCCACTCATATATTTACGTACGCTCTAGCCCTGATATTGGGCACTTTAACCCATAAATATAGCAGATCTTAAAACCATATTTTTATTATATTGCTTAAAATTTGTTATATTTATGGAGTGAGTTCGTATATATAAACAGTATGGATATAGGACTCACTAGTGTTTGTTGGTTTTCCATCTCTCTCTCTCTCTCTCTCTCTCTCTCTCTCTCTCTCATACACACACAATGAATGTCAGAGCCATACAAATGTAACGTTTGCTTACTTTAAAATGCTCTAAATATATTTCACATATATTCGATGACGCTCCCAGTTTAAACAGCTAAGTCGAGTTTGCATTAAAATCTCGATATCCGACTTCGAAAGGGAATATATTAGATGTCCAATTTGTTGCCAAATTAGTTACCGGAAAAAAAGCGATCTGAAAACACACTAAGAGCGAGATTATTTACATTCGCACTTATGTCCTCAGCTGTGTTCTTAGTATCACAACGTTTTATCCGTTACTTACATTATTTACATTATCCTTATCTGCATTGCCATATTCACAAAGTTTCGGCCGTTGTAAACTCCGGCCTTCTTTAGGTGATTGGAATTTCGAATCGAACCACCGGGGTAGATTGTTCTAGTTCCATGTTCCATGCCACTTCCGGATGTCTCAGTTATTTCCCTTTAACTCTCCAAGTTTTGGTTCACTACTGCTGTGACCTGGTACTGAAGTCACAACATTTGAGTCTAGTCACTAACCAACGCCTTAAACGTTGATCGCACATATCTTTGAACTTTTCCAGCTTCCATTGATCTACTCAGACGATATTTTCTAAGAGCAATCGTCAATTCTATGACTTAAAATTTACCAACCAATACTGATCTGTTTTCCCCCAATATCTACTATTTTCGAGAAAATATGGCAGAAAGGCCCGGTGATTAGATTGCTCTCATGTTGACCATCCACTTAACTTGATTGTTTGCGAAACAAGCATAGAGCATTGTTTCTCACACCAAAATAATTCATTCGTTTCTCACATTCTTGGTCATTCAACTTATCATATTTGCTTGATGGTCCTAAACTATCGCCCTATTAAAGCGCAAAAAGTCTACTATTTTCTGGGATGATTTCGTTTGGTTTACGGCATATCAACCTCAATGGGTTCTTTAAGGCCGACAAGATTTTTACTGCTGGTAATATTTTTCTTCAAAAATATATTGCTGGTAATAATTTTTTACAAAAATCTATTGCCGGTATTAAAATATATTTTTTACAATTTCATATTGTTTTGACACCAGTTTGGGGGTTAACTATTGATTGGAATCTCGAATCGAACCACCCGGGTAGATTGTTCTAGTTCCATGTGCCATGCCATTTCCGGATGTCTCAGATATTTCCTTTTAACTTTAACTCTCCAAGATTTGGTTCACTACTGCTGTGGCCTGGTATTGAAGTCACAACTTTTGGGTCTAGTCACTAACCAACGTCTTTATCCACTGGGCCATGTGTCCTTAGCGACACATGGACTCCGTTATGCTCTCCGACCTTCTTCAGGTGTGTCGATCCGGGTAACCGTTGCCTGAAAAAGGCCGTAGGGTACAACGGCCAAATCGTTGTGATAACAACAACAAAGATAAGTATATCAATCCAAATGCAAATAATGATAACTCCTCATCCCATAAATTCACACACAAGTGAATATGCACAAACGCGATACCTAAATTTTAAAATTATTTTTTTTTTAAAATGAAAAAACTTTCTGGAAGCTTTTATTTTAATTTTAAGCTCATAAATTAAATTTAATATTATCAATAAGCAAAATATTTGGTTTATTTCAAAACTAATTTAAATTGACTGGAAATAGTTTTCGTTTTGAAATCGCTAAAAATCGTCGATTTTAACGTCATTTTTAGCTGTCAGCACAATCTAATTCTTTCTTTTTTTAAAAATCTTTCAAAAATAAAATATACTTTTCTGAAACTTTCTTTGAGAAATATTAGCTGATTTAAAGTTTAATTAATCTGATTTGAAATAAATATTACTTAGTTTTAGTTTAAAATATCGTAAAAATGCATTTTTAACACGGAGGTAGGTGTTTATTTAAGCTGCTGATAGGTTGAAAGCTCGGCTGACAGACGGGAGATTATCTGCTTTTTTTTCTACGGTGGATATATCTGTAGAATTTACTTGAGGAATGTAACGTGAGTGCCGTTTTTATATAATTTTAAACTACCCAGTAATCATTAAAATTTAGGAAATTATTCTCCATAATCTAATGTTTTATTGAATTTTAGGTACTTTGGCTTTAAATTCATTATAGTTATCGCTCTTATTTTCTGATAATGTCGGTTATGGACATCCGTATTTACAAAAATTGAAATGTTTATACACTCGAAAAAAAATTCTATTCAAAATATTGGTGTTCTCTGAATTGTAGTAAGCTTTTCAATTCATAATTAGTAAATATCATTCTTACTTAATAACAATATCACCTAACAGTTCAAATTAATGCAGAAATTTAAGAGATTCCAAATTTTATAAACAATTCTAATTTTTTGAAAAAAATTCTAAAAATTCATTATTCATCGAAAAAAAACAAAAAAAAACATTTTTCTCAAGACAATAGTGCCTATATGTTATTCATAAAAGATTTTAAAGCTTTTCTAATTTAATAATGTCTTAGTTTGATTGCATTTTTATTTTACGATTGAGTGCAGGGTAACTATTTTGATGATTTAAATTCTCCAAAGAGTTATGTGTACAACTAATATAAACATTAAGTGGTACAAAAAAGAATTTTTAGAAATTAAGTGAGGGGTAACAGATCTATAAAAAGAAAAGAAAGCAAAATAAAATTTAAAGAACATTTCCAAAATAATTTAATTAATTTGTGAATAGGCTCTTAAAGTTTCATTAAAATCAAACAATTATTTTATTTTTCAACAATTTCCAAATCAATGTGTATTTCACAGTAAAAAAGAGGCTAAAATTTCTTGTCCTAATCTTTTGTCCCCGACTCCCGCTGACACAAGAAAATAAGATTTTTAACCAAAATTTCGAACGTTCTAAAAAGTATTTAAAAAAATTAATCTAATAATTAATTATCAAAAAATCCTTTGGTCTTTCCTCTTAATAATAAACATTTTGACGATAAAACTTTTTTTTATTAATTTGGGGGCATTTTTTCATCGTGCTATGCTTATTTTTTAGCGAATCTGTGGAGCATTCTGGATTACTCATATATAAAACTAGGTACCTCAATGAGAACTAGTAAAATAACAAATTTTCAGCACGTTTTCTTTTATGTATGACAGACATTAATTTGGAAAATCTTCCAAAAATAAAAATAATTGTTGGATGTTAATGAAACTTTTAGAAACTATTCACAAATGATGGAAATTAATATAAATGTTTTTCTTTTCATGGAAAAATTCTTTTTTATATTTATTACCCCCCTAACTAATTTTATGAAAACTCTAGAAATTCAGTCGCATTCAGTTTAGTGATTATATTAGTTAAAAGCACAAGGCTTTGAGGAAAGCAAATCATGTATTTTTTTTTAATTGGACCCCCCCCCCGCTACCTGAAAATCAGCTCTGAATATACAAAACTCAATAAAACAAAGATATTATTTAATTTCAAATGTTTTTATTTGCTTTTAATTGTTTTTATGAATATGGACAATATTTTCTGAAAGCAAAAAATGTTTTCGATGAAAAATGAATTTTTAATACAATTATTTGTTATTTCTTTAATTATAATAGATTTTTACATTTAAGTTGTTAAAATATTATAAAATTAGTTAAAAGCCGCATTCAGTTTCATAAATGTCCTTATGAAATAGATCTTTTTTTAGCGCGTTATAAATTGTATAGTTTTGACTAATCAGAAGACCCGCAGTAATTAAGAAATGTAATTTTGTGTTTATAATCGGGCTGTAATTATAAAGTACGGAAGACCAACCAGAATACAATTAAGTTGCTTTATTTGAGTTAAGCATTGTTCTCCGCTGTTAAGGCCTTTACTTTTGCGAAACACGTGTGGAAAAGTTAATTTGATTTTTCAATTTCAACTGAGAAGGGTACCTACAAGTATCAGTATCATCTTATGAAATTTATATGATCTTATTTTTATATTAATCTCAGTTATGACATTTTTCCATAAATGAAATATCAAAATTAATAATAAAATGAATGGAAATACAAATAACAGTAAAATGTACATAAAATTATAGTATTTTATGTACACTTCTGATAAAATTTCATAAGAAAGGTACCTATAAATTAATTAAATACCTTTCTTATGAAATCTTACTCTCAACAGCCTTATTTTAATTTCTTTATAATATATTTTCCATAAAGCATCCTAAACGTAAAGGTGAAAGCTAAGTACAAAAAAAATTAGAAAAAATTTCCTTAAAAATAACGAGGTAAATAATTTGTTTACTGAAATCTAAATAATTTTACTTCTCTCCTTCCGTAGAATAAACTATCCTCACGTAATCTGTCAATACGTCATTCAACACCTGTCAAGAGACGGGAAATGTTATGACCTACTTCGTTTTATTTTCAAACTACACCTTTTCGGAGCAGAAACTAAATAATGCTTGTTTCAAAATATTTTAAATAAACATTATAATTTCTGATTTTCTTAAAATAAGTTATGAAAAAAAAAAAAAGATTTTCAAACTGATGTTTTCATTTTTTTTATAAAATAGAAAAAAAATGGTTGACATGATTGATTATCTGTCAATTTTGCTGACTAAAAAAAAACAAGATTTTTAACGAAAATCTCGGACGTGCTAGGAACGATTGAAAAATGTGAAAAAAAATACCCCGAAAATACTTTGATCTTTCCTCTTAATAATAACAAACATTTAGACGATAAAATTTTGTTTTCGTCAAGTTTGGCGTCTTCTTTTTTTTATCATGCTATGCTCTTTTTTAGCGATCTCATGGAGGTACTTATATAAAACTGATCTTTGGAATTATTTAAATGCAAAACTGCTGATCTGTGCGTCCTGTTGTTGGACGTGTGTGATAAGAAGCCTTTCGAAAATCTCTGCGGTCGCTTACATCCTACACCTGAAGGTACTTTTGAACACATGACTGTCGATGCGCATGCGCGTTGTCTCATCACACCGAAATAACCGGAACCACGTCAAAAAAAAAAAAAAAAAAACACTGATGTGGCCGTGACACGTGGAGGCACGCGTCTAGACGGCTTCAACCGCAGATCAGCACGTGACACGACAACCAGTACGGCAGAAATGCGTGTACCACTCCGGTTACCACCAAAAAAAAGCACGTGAAACGCCCTCCTGTTTACTTATTTATTTTAACCGCGTCGTTTTTATTTATTTCTGTTGTAGCAGACAAAAGGAGAAGAACGAGAATAAAGATTAGAAAGAAGAAAAAGAAAATAAAAAGCCCGAGAAAATGTGTCGACGAAAAATAATTTGAATAAGTAAATCGAGAAGGCATAACAGAGGGAGACAACACCATGGAAAGGCGGGGTTAGGTGTCATTTCGCATTACGTCTCCGTTCAGGGAGGTGGGGGGGGTCGTTCACAGAATCTGATTTATGTAATTCTTAGAACATAATAAGACAGATTTACCAAATATTTTCTTTCCTTGTCATTTTATCTTAAAAAAAAACAAACAAAAAAAAACTGCTTAGACTTTACATATAGAGATGTAATTGTATATGTATGATAAGAGATTTGTTTCGGGGGATTGCAAAGTTCTATATTTCCTACAAGCGTCAGTGGTTGAGGTCAAATGCTGAGTTTATAAGTCAGCGAGCCCTCTCTACTTGAAAGATTTGTGCAACACAATTTTCTTAATTCATCTTCCTTGAGAAACTAATAGAAATTTAATCGCTTACGATCGATAAACATGGCAAATAAAAATTAAAATAACCGGACAGAAACTATTTGGGAGATTAAAAAATATTTGCATTTGTTGAATGTTCTATCTTCTTTGTTTAATTAATATCTTTATGGTTCCATATGACCCCCGTGAAATTGTCCATTGCTTCTGAGCGTTTTCGTTCTTTTTAATGCAAACAGCTTCATTTTCCTGTTGATGACATTGTGTCTAGTTGTATATGTGTCCTCTAATAGTTTTTGAATGCTGCATCTTCACGCCCTAGTGTTTTCTTTTTTAATTTTCTTTATTTATTCACTTATTTTTTGCATATCGGGTCTTCACTAATTGGTTCGGGTCTTTTTTTAAATATTTTGCACTATCTATCTAAACATGTTCACGCCTATCTATCTATCTAAACATGTTCACGCCTATCTATCGTAACATGTTCACGTCTATCTATCTATCTATCTATCTATCTCAGTCTGTTCGTATCTATCCATCATATTCTGATAAAACAGTTATTTTTAAAAATATTTTTGCGTATCGGGTCTTCACTTATTGGTGTGTATCTTTTTTTCAAATATGGCGTCTTCACACATCAGTTTGTGATGCTCTATCATTATTGTTGGTAGTAGTTGAAATTATGAAATATATTTAATGTTTTTCCTAATTTAGATGACATTTTATTGAAGTTTTTTTTTTGTTTTATGGTTAAGACTTCTAACGTTTGTAGTCCTATTTTTTTTAACAGTTTATGTGGTATATTATTATTTTGTTATTGAGAAGGATTTCTTGTTTTGTTTGTTAACGCAATTTCTGGCAAATATGAGCGTGCCAAAATGATTTACTTACTTTTCTTGCTTTACCAAAGTTGATGCAATCCACACGAAATGAGACTGTAGGTTAGTCGAATAAAAAGAGTTTATTTCTTGTTCATCCTCTCTTATATATCTATGAATCTGAATAAAATGAGGATGTTATTAAACATTAGATTCATGTCCTGACTACTAACAACAAATGATTATCAGACAATGGGTTTAAGACAAAAAAAAAACAATTATCTTTATTATATTTGGTAAATCTAGTACAAGGCAATCTGTGATGATCAGGAGATTGTGTTGTGTCAATTTTCCAAGAGTGGAGAAAGACTATCTGCCTTGAAAAATCAGCATCCAAAATTTTAACTTTTACTTCAATTGAAAAAGCGCCCATTGTCATTAGCTAAAAAATATAGTACTTGGCTATTTACAAAATTCTGTACTTTTGTTGTTTTTTTTTTAATCAAAGAATTATTCTTAATTTCGCTAAAGACAATATGAGAGATCAGAATTCTCCTGTCCTTAAGCCGGGCGTAAAAATATAATTTCTGAAGTTATATCTTCGCACGGTGGTTTGCACTTGTAGCTTTGTATCAATATTAAACCAATCTAAAAATATCGCTGTAAATATTGCGCGTGAAAGTGTTTACAAAGCAAGTGTACTGATCAGGCATTCCAGTTAGTTTAAGTAAATTAATTTTCAGCTTCAATCATTGGGTCTATATCTGCTGGCCTATTATCTATTGAACTGATTATTTATTAATGAATCTCGTCTCTCACCTTAAATTAGTCATCAATATTAATTGATCTTCAAATTAACTGATCGTTTTCTCTCACTCTCTCTCTCTCTCGCCCTTCTATATACATATGCCAAAGAGAGAGCGGTTATGCTTTACAGAAGAAAAACTGTGGTGTTGAAAAAAAATCTCTGCTTTTAAACGAAGCTACTGACGTTGATCAGAATTGATATTTCGCTTCTTTCACTAGGATCTATACTAAAATAATCAAAGCTTTATTGAATTCTAAGGTTCTTCGTTTGGCATCTTCCTCTATATTTGTACACAAGTCGAAGTTCAGATTAATGATACTCCAGACTTGATTTTGTTTATATTTAGTTTTTGTTTATAGTAAGTGTTTGTAGTGTTCAAAACTTTTTAACCGCGACGCTAAATACAGAATGAATTTTTATATGGCTATCCCCGAGGCGAAAAACTAATTTCAGTGGGTTTTTTTTAATGTAGTTCTATTGAATAAATTTTACTGAATTTTATTTTAATATTCAATAAATTTCGATATTTCATATGTTGATGAAAGAAAATAAAAGGCACAAGGGTAATGTTTTTAATCGATATCACCCCATGCAAGGCAGTAAAGCCACTAAGACACAAAGGGTTATAAGGTGTGGAAAGATTAGGAATAGAAATTACCACGAAAATATTTATAGAAAAGTCACAGGGAAGCAATTTTACGGCGGTAAGAAAGTGACTGAAGCCGAGCCGCCACATCAGGACCAATAATATTGCTGATTCCTTTAGCAATATCAAGGAGCTCAAGGTAAATAGTATTACGTGTGTATTAGAGTACGTCATTCATTCGAATAAGTCTACAAGAAATGGTATCGCTATTGCGTTAGGGTCCATCCCCCTCGTAACGTAAGTGTTGATCATGGCTCTCCACAATTTATTGTCCTTCATAGCTCTTTTTGTTATCTCTCCTAAACCTTGTGTGGTCATCCATTTACTCAAGCTGGCTAGGTAAGTTATGAGTCGTTTTTCTCTATCCCTCATGCTTTCAATCTGTCCAGTCAGTATCAAATTTTCAAAACCGTCTTTCCTCATTATGTGCACTAGAAATTTCATCTGTCTCTTTCTGGTATTAAGTATAAATGTCCTTTTTGTTTTCACTTTCTCTAAAACTTCATCGTTGCTCACATGTTCGGTCCATGGTATTCTCAGAATCCTTCTATAGAACTACATTTATGTTGCTTCAAGTCTGTTCTTCATCTCTGAGGAGATTGTCCAGCATTCATTGCCATCCAAGAGAACTTGTATTATGTAACGGTTCAGTACTTATTTTCTGTTTCTCAATACTTTGCTTAGCTTTTAAAGGGCATTTTTCACTATTCCAATGCGCCTTCGGATTTCAGTGTCGCACGTTTCCTTCTCTGTTAAAAGCCTTCCCAGATATTTAAATGGTTGTACTTGTTAGATTTTGGTATCTCGAATTTGTAATTTGAATGTTGCAATGTTGCTTTTGCTAACAATCATTCATTCTGTCGCCTTGCAATTGTTGCTTAACCTTTTCTTTTCGCTTTCAGTCACTACCTTCTGTAAGGTTTCTTGTAGTTTCCTTTCTATGTCTGCTTTCATCAGTGTCATCTTACGTTGGTACTATTGTGGCCACCACTAATGAAGCCTGGTAGGACTTCTTTTTCTCTCAGAATCGCCTCACTGTTTAGGTTGAATAAGTCCGGTGAGAAAACACATCCTTGCCTCACACCCATTTTATTTTTGTATATTTACTGAACTCATTTTCTATACAGGCGTTTTGCTGCCACTATAGGTTCTGGATTATTCTAATAGCCTCCCCAAATATATCAACGTTACCTAACAGTTCCAACGGTTTTTCTTGAACTTTATCAAATGCAATTGCATAATCTATTAAGCACAGGTACACATCCTTCTGCATTTGTATTGCTCTTTCTTATATCATTCTAAGCATAAATATTGCATTCCTTGTTCCAGTGTCTTTCACGAACCTGCACGGTTCTTGTCCTATTTCCCATCTGATTCTACTGCGTGCGCTATTCATCAGAATTCAGATGATGTGTTTTGTTATATGGCTCATTACGATTACCATACGGCGGAGTTCACCTTCATTTGCTATTTACTTAGTTCTTCCATTATATGACCATTGTTGTAACTCGACGATATGTCATAATCTGAAATTGCGATGTAAATATATTTGCAATATTCTTAATATTTTATTTTCATTCTTACTTCTTTCTCGGGGAGAACATCATCCCCGAGACCGTCATTTGTGTCGCACTCATTGATTTGAGAAACACTTGTTGAGAGAATGTGCTATATTTTACCTGTGCCATTACACATGGAGCAGATTTGCGACTTATTACGATTCTTATTAGCACCTAAGTGAACTCGACTTGAATTCGAACTCGGCTCTCCGATTCATCAATCCGAGCCGCTATCCCTTACTCTACCATGATACTAATTCTTGAATAGTCGGTTACTAACGATTCCCTAATGACAACATTTTTATTTTGATTAAACTTCCTCCTAATTTAAGTGCATATTCCCTTTTTTTCCTTACCTTACACCAGTAATTCAGTGCAATAGTGCCATTGTTTAAGCAGTGTTCAGTTCCGTTATATATATATATATATATATATTATGAAATGGACAAAGTCCGACAATTATTTCAAGACATTTTTTTATGTTTATACGATCTTTTTATAGATACAAATATTTAAGTAAATGCCCTGTTTATAATAAACAATAATAATATCGAGGACGCATATTTTCTATGAAAATTTCTCGGACATTCAGGCCGGTAAATGTTGTTTAATACTTTTTATTATAAACAGAGCATTTACTTAAATATTTATATGTATAAAAAGAATGTTAAACATAAAAATGTCGATAGATAGATATATAGATAGATAGATAGATAGATAGATAGATAGATAGATGTGCATTTCAGCAGTAAGAATTCTTTCTAAATTTTTTGGTTGAATAATATCAACAAGTGCTGTTTATCCATTTTTTTAAATTAATTTTTTAAAATTTCCTATTTAGTTTTATGTAATCGGTAATGTTCATATTTATTTTTTTTATTTTCTTTTATTTTTCTCCCGAGTACTTTCGAATGTTGCTACATTAATTTTCAAGGATTATGCTTTGTGTATGTCTCATAACGTTTTTTTGGTTAATTCCGGTGTTCGCATGTTTGCTGGAACCAATTTCAAACCACTGGCGACTACGTCATTTGAACGGTCAAGCTGGAATTTTTATGTTTATTGTAAGTATAAGTGTAGATTTGGTTTCCATTTTAAGCATTAGCATATTTTTTTAAAGTTCTATATTATGAAATGCACAAAGTCCAACAATTATTTAAGATATTTTTTTATGTTTATACGTTCTTTTTATAGATACAAGTATTTAAGTAAATGCTCTGTTTTATAATAAACAATATTAAACAACATTTACCGGCCTGAATGTCCGAGAAATTTTCATAGAAATACGAAAATTTTCTATGAAATTTTTTCGGACATTCAGGCCGGTAAATATTAATACTTTTTTATTATAAACAGAACATTTACTTAAATATTTGTATCTATAAAAAGAACGTATAAACATAATAAAAATGTATACATATATACTCGTAAAATTGATATCTAATGAGAGTGTAGGGCTTTTAACTGCTATTGGTTTGCTATGTTAATTGCTAAGTTTGATAAGAAACTCTAGTCAAATATGGACATTTTGACCTACTTTTAATTTTTATATAATTTTAACGTTTATGTAATTGAAAGAGAAGCGTTGGATTAAGTGCACTGACAAGAAATTCGATTATATTGACAAATATTTGTTGTATGAAATGTAAAATATCATCATGAAAAACGGAAATATATACAACACAGATAATCTAACATACTTTATAGAAAAACAAATGTAAAAAGATAAAATAAACAACACCGAAAAAATTGAAACAAATTAAGTAAAAGTAAACAAATTAATGAATAAACACACGTAGTAATAATAATAATAATCAAGAGTAAATAATTAAGTAATTGATAATAAACAATGAGTATACATAGGAGTCGATAAGTTCGCCTATCGTCCGGTTCATACTTCTCCCCGATCTTTTAAACAGGAGTAGAGGTTATCCATTGTTTCCTGTTTAAGATAGGGTTTCTGGTTCTTTCTAATGTCTACTTCAGCTCTATACTCCTAACGCTTTCCCTTCTTACGCTAATATAACTCTGCTCAGTAACCCTCTAGCTCGAGTGGCTCCTAGGCCTTGTGTTGGGTGAATAATGTTAAAATCATTTTTTTTATCATAAGGTTGCGGACTTTGATACTCGTATACGTCTTTCTCTTTGAGGCCTGTTCGTTAAGTATCCGGGGATTTTAATATTACCGATAAAATGGTACCTTAGTCCTCTGCAAATTAATGTTAGAACCACGCACAATTATCGCAGTCTGCAAAATCCTCCATCAGGATTGCTATCAGCATTCTTTTTGGGTTCTCTTTAAGCTCGCCCATAACGTTTCAACGGAAATTTTATCTTTGGAAGTTCACGAGTTGCACGGAAACCAAATCTAGGCAGTAGGAATTAGGGAGAGGAAGCTGATGTACCCGGTTAATGTTTTGCAAAAAATACAAACCTGCACGGGATGTTAATAATCAGGAGCTTGGTCACTGTAAATGCGATAGCCACACAGTACACAAACTCATTCAATAGATTTTTACTTCCGACAATTAAACTCACTAGCTATTTTTCCTGCACAACGATAATAAAATTCTGTTCAAATTTTGAGAAGTGGGTCAAAATGAATACTTAACGAAATCCCCCTGTATATGTAGATATTTTCATATATACGATGTGTGTGTGTGTGTGTGTGTGTGTGTGTGTGTGTGTGTGAGTGAGTGAGTGAGTGAGTGAGAGAGAGAGAGAGAGAGAGAGAGGTGAGAGAGAGAGGGAGAGTTCACTTTCATTTTTATAGTCTTGATAGCAAATAAATCCTCCTGCTTTGAACTTTCACCTTCTGAATCGTTTATCATGGCGGACATGTTTCAAACTGCTTTCAAAATAAGATTATGAAAATAAATTTTGAAGAATCTGAAAAATGAGTTTGCTCATTTGTCCTACTTGCTCTGTTGTTTATCAATCATTGGGCCTTTTCCTTTATCCTTTACATAAATTAAGTTTGAGATTTACGCTTCTCGTTCCATAAATTCGTTATTGCATATCTTTTGCACAGTCGATAATTCATTTTCAAAGATCGGATTTTTTTTTTTTTTGTAGAATTTAACACAAATGATCACCTGTAAAACGTGTAGACCTACTTTTCTTCGTTTCTAACAGATTTTATGCAAGACATATACTTTCGACTCGTCCACCTTTTTAATCTCAAATCGTTTTTATTTTATTTTCGTGGCGATGTTTCATATTGCGTTGCTTAAACTATCTGTGTTGTCATTTCGAGGCTATCTTATTTAAAGCCCAGTTAACTTATTTAAAGCTTTTATCACATAATCTAGAATTAAAAGTATTTCCTTCAATCTAAACCCCCCACCCATCCATATAACCACATTCAAATTTTCTATACAAACTCATCCCAAGAAAAAGCCTCACTATTCACCTTTGTCCTCTTAACGAGCTAAATATTTGCTCTTCCTTTTATTTCACTGTTCACCTCCTCATCTCCGCCTCCAAACACGACTTGATTTCAACTTTTAATCTCATTCCTGGCATTTCCTCTGACCGTTTCTTAATGCCTCAATACCCAATCTTCATTTTTAACAGATTTCTTCCGACTTCAGATCTCACCAATAATTCACGCAAATCCCACCCCAATGATCTTCACATTTTCCTCTCAGCGTCGTTAGTCGCTCACTCTGATGGAAAATTGCATAGACGAAGATGTATATGGGCTATCGGTATCTTGATCATAAATGCAACGATTCTAAATAGGCCGTGTTTGCGTATCCACCAGAATTATTGGTGATGACATAAAAATTAAGGGTGTGATAAAATTTGAGAGAGAAAAAAAAATGAGGGAGTGACATAAAATTCGAGAAGTTTGAAAAAAAAAAAAAAACGCAAACCGTATTCCAAAAGATTTCCATTTTTAAAAAAAGGGAAAAGAAAAGACATCGAAATATGCAGACGACATAAAGATGTCCCCCCTCTTCCGGTTGCAGAGAAGGTAAATCTCATTTAGACGTCAAGAGACAAATCAACAAAACAACGAAAAATATCAAGAGAATGACAGAATCTGAAAAGTTGTCTGAAAACGGTATGATTTAGCAGCAGGCTAAATAAGGAAAAATAGCGGTAGAAAGATAGTATTCCGCAAATTCAAGAAAATAAGGAATGGTCTGCATATCGACAACTGAAACCATTTGTTTACACTTGGTTTGAACGCTAATCTCTGGCGTCGTGAAGAATATGCAACTGCCTGGGCATTACGGTAGCTTTCTCTTTCTATTGGAAAATAAAGAGAAGCAATATGACACACAATAACAAATAAGGTGTGAGATGAGATTAACAAGAATATAGTTAATCTTCCAAGTTTGCTGAGCCTGCTTGCCTGCAAAATCAGCATAGGAATTTCTAGTTTTAACCAGGCTATGAGCACCATTGAGAAATCCGAAACTATCACGGTGTAGTTTCCAAGGCGGAGATTTATTAAGCAATGAAACAATAGCGACTAACGTGTATTAACTTCACACGTACAAATCTCACTTTCCATTTTCTGTCTGTCTTTGTTTCTCTCACTTTGCTCTGCTCACGATTCCATTTATCTTTTCAATGTCTACGTCGGTGCCTTTTTTCTGTACATCTTTCTTTACTAATTTCTCTTCTTTCACTTTTTTCTCATATCATCTGTTTCTTCCATTTATTTAATTACCTCTTTTACTATTTTCTTGCCTCATTTTATTTACTCTCTTCTCAGATTCTTTTTTTTTTTCATTTTGCTGCATTTTTTCAACCCAAATTCCATTTTTTTTAATTTGCAATTCGTCAATTTTCTCTTGTTTCTGTCGTTGTCTCCAGGTCGACTTCAATACCTCTTATTTCTTTTGTTTTACACATTTTTATTTCAGTGTGTGTGTGTGTGTGAGTGTGTGCTTTCCCTCCTTTCTTCCCTTGTGTGTGTGTGTGTGTGTGTGTGTGTTTGCCAACGTTTCTTTCCTTGTGTGTGTGTGTGTGTTTGCCAACGTTTCTTTCCTTGTGTGTGTGTGTTTACCAATGTTTCTTTTCTTGTGTGCGTGTGTGTGTTTGCCAACGTTTCTTTCCTTTTGGTTGTGTGTGTGCGTGTGTGTTTGCCAACGTTTCTTAACTTTTGTGTGCGTATGTTTGCCCACCTTTCTTTCCTTGTGTGCGTTTTCCCTTCTTTCTTCCCTTGTGTGTGTATGTGTTTGCCAGCTTTTCTTTCCTTGTGTGTGTGTGTGTTTGCCCTCCTTTCTTTCCTCGTGTGTGTTTGTGTGTGTGTATGTTTTCCCTTCTTTCTTCCCTTGTTGTATGTGTGTGTTTTCCCACCTTTCTTTTCTCGTGTGTGTGTGTGTGTGTTTGTTTTATTTCCCCCCGTCCATCCTATAATTTTCTCATTTCCTTTTCCCCTGTTGTTCTTTACTACAATCCATCTTCCTCTGCACTTTCTTTCTTTCTTTCTCCTCTCCCCCACTCTTTATCTTTCACTCGTTTTCCTCTTCTCGGTTTTGATAAACTTCTTTTTTTTTCTTTTTTTGGTGCATTACTTTCTTTCTCCCTTCGTTCATGTTTGCTTTTCATAATCTATTTACATTTGTCTCTATTCCAAGTAATTGAATGCTTTTTACCCCGTTTTATGAGGCGATAATGGTATATCTGATTTGCCCTTCTTTTATTTAATATCTTGTTTACTGTGATATGAAGATTTGCGATATTTAAGAGTGTCTAGTAAATGTAAACAAATTCAGAAAAGTGCACTGAAGAAGAAAGATAAAAAGGAATAAAGTAATAGAGGGATAAAGAAAAAGTAGAAACGAGAGAAAAAGATGAAATGAAGATGCGTAAAGGATTTAAGACAAAGATATCTAAAAAGGAAGCAATCAAGTGATAATTACAAGAAAAAGGATAAGCGCCTTGTAGACGTATGGACGAACACGCCACTCTGTTAGGCTGGCAAGCTAATACCTGTTACAGACGCCTGCCTGGGCGCAAAACCTGTGGATTACCCGGCAACTATGCTGGGCAGACCTTAGTTACAGTTTCTGCGAGAGGGGGCGCATATCTGATGTGATCAGCGGTAGGGCAAAGAAACACTGAAACCATCGATCACGATGACTTGTGGTTTCTTGCTACAACCATCAACAGCTACTGAATCTGTGATATGGAATCCAGGCATTCCTTAAAATTGCTGTACGGTGGAATCGTCACCCCAGGCTGAAATTCTTTAGAAGTCAACTACTTGGGTAATTGTGGCGAACAGGAATATCACCCACCTCACAAAAAAGAGTTCGTGTCCTGTGACGGTTTGCCGAAGAAAAGGAAAAAAATAAATCCTAGATAAAAGCTGCCTTAAGCATACCTCGCGTATGGTTATTTTTTTATCCTTCAAGAATATTAGATAAGTGGACATTGAGGTCAACAGCCAGCGGCGACAAAGTCATGTTTAATCTCAATCGTCAAGACTGTTGATCTCAATAGCTACTTTTATATTTACATATATTTTAATATACCATCTTAAAACTATATTTTATATATCTTAATGCTTAATAATTCACAGTGTGATTCCGCAATGTGCCAAAATAAACAGTTTCTAAAAGAAAGAATTTTAATTAGGCTTTCTTCAATGAAAAAATCTTGTTTTATTTGAATGAAAACATATTTTAAAACATTTTTTTTTTTTCAGTGAACTTGACTGTTTGAAATTTACTCCAGAAATTACACTACAGAATTTGGTAATACCAAATATTTTGCCTTTTTTCGTTAATAAAAAAAAAAAAAAAGAAAAAAAAAAAAGAAAAAGAAAGCGCAGCTAATGCCGGCAAAATCCGGACAGTGAGTATTTTCTTTATAACTATCTTCATTTTCACTTAGAAGCAATGATCTTGAAAGTGTCAACGTACTTACCAAGCGAGAAGTGTACGCTATCTATAACTTGAGCCGAATAACCTTGACCAACATACTTTCCTACATATTTTTGGCATATAGAATATGATTAGCAACAAACCATGACAAGAAAAGTAAATAAAAATAAACTACAATTACATGATAGCTTTCTTCAGCTTAGTTTCCTAACTAAGCCGATGCCTTATTTATTATTATAAGCTTTCCCGCAACAATTACAATGAAATGTTTCTATACCTCCGAGAATGGTTTGTCATTATTGTAAAGTTATTTTCCCCAATATACTATCTGCTGTAGATCTTCCATTCCTCTGGTGATTTACGTACGAATTCGTAACTTATTGCAGTGGCTATTGGGGCGCGGATAATGTAAATGTTATGACAATTCGGCGACAGTGTTCAATTACCGCTCTATTCTGTTTCGTGTTTGGAAAAAAAATAGAAATCCATCTTACCGCACCTCTGGCTTAAATAGCAAAATAGACTGGGCTGTCTTGCTTTCAGGTGGCAAGTATTCTAGCGGAAGAAAAATGAATTAAAAGACAACCTGAAGAGGAATGGGCTCTGTCAGTTCATCATGCCCTAGATGCTGATCTTTCGACACTAATGGTTTACAGAACTAGTATCGTCGATAGTTATAATACGCTCATTAAGTTAACACACACACACACACACACGTGTATGTATATATATATATATATATATATATATGATTAATGTAAGTAAAATTGTCACTTAGCTGATAAATGCTACTTTCAGCATCCAGACCCAAAATTTTCGTAGACGAGTCTGTTCATTATATATATATAATGAAAACCTCTGTTGTTTTCGACGTATGAATGTCTTTCAGTTCAGTTTTTATGTTTATGTCTTGTATGAGAGAACAATCCTGCACGGGATTTGCAAAGTCCACACGGGGACATGCTGATAGGTTGTCCGTCATACGGGTTGATATTTGGCCAGAGATTTAGTGTTGGTTCTTAATTCTCTCAGATTCTTTTTAAAGTTAGTTATACCTTGGTGGTGGGTGTTTCTACAGTTTTCAACAGCAAATTCGAACTCATATATAGCGATGTTTGCAGCATTTACATTGTATTTGAGTTTGTGCTTGAAGCGTAACCAAGGACGACCAACAGTGTGTGTCTGTGTAAAGGAAAAAAATCTAAATGAAATCGGCTAGATTATAAACAAAGACACATTTTTAAAATTCCTAACTATAAAAATCCTTTTTAGATTTCAAATTCTCAACGCCTTTCTTTCATTCGTGTGCATGCGTATTCACATGAACGTAA
>OZ038476.1:17189036-17199036 GCA_964036315.1 Acanthosepion esculentum | reverse complement strand
AGTCTCGTTGACATTATAAGGATCATGTTCTCTAAGGCAGGCTGAAATCCTCACGAATATCATCCCTTAATATATGTGTCTCTTACTCTAGTAATTATCAACAAGACAATCAACAAATGATATAAACAATGATTTAAAAGAAACAGATAAATATACAGCTTGATTGATTGCCGAAATTGTGAACAATTGGAAATATAGTTCTAAAGAATCTGGAGATGCAAAGTTTGGCTTATTGTTTTCCCACCTCTAACCTTAGAACAGACACGCAGATTCAAGCGTGTGAAGAGAGAAACAGATTTAAGTCGCTGACACGCTCTTTCCTATAGACATTAAGCCATTTGCGAACGTATTAAGATAAAGATTCAAACGATCGTGTGCGCTTGCGCAGAAAGCGAACACACATCGTCTGTGTCGTCTGTTTAAATTTCTGTCGTCCATTAGAAGATGCCTGCTTAAGTGATTAGTGGTTTCCTTTTGCTGGGTAAATGGAATTTGTCGGACTCCCTGGTTTTCTTCAAGATGGTTAAACTATCATTAGACCTATGACGTCATTTTGACACAAAACATTACAAGATGGACGATCGATGTCTGTACGTATGTTGCTACTATTATTACCATAACATTTACTATGTATAGTCGTTGTTGCTATAGTAAACGAAGATGTAGAGGGCTCATGTGGTAAAGACGCCCTTTAATTTAATACAATGATTTATTAAAAGTTGTCTCGAAGACAAAAATCGTAAACATTTAATAGTATACATTTGTATTTAAATTATCGAAGCTTTCAAACGCTACTACATGGGAGGCACGGTGGAGTAATGAATAGCGGCTCGGAGAGCCGAGTTCGAATTCCAGTCGAATCCATTACATTATATGCTAATACTTTTGGGAAAGGTATGAATCCTCTTCTCTCCCACCTATGGGTAAATAGCAGGACAGACCGAGTTCTATAGCCTTGGATGGCAACAAGATCTACCGCAGAAATAAATGGCAAACTACTGCGTCAGTCATGTATCGAAAGATATATGAACGTCTAAGCGTGTATCACACATGCCACATAACTTAACATATTTTACAAATATTTTTTTGCTGTGCATTGTCTGCCTGGAAAAGAATAATCAAAATATAATCAAATGACA
This sequence comes from Acanthosepion esculentum, assembly GCA_964036315.1. Lineage (NCBI taxonomy): Eukaryota > Metazoa > Mollusca > Cephalopoda > Sepiida > Sepiidae > Acanthosepion > Acanthosepion esculentum. The sequence continues at coordinate 17,197,897 of OZ038476.1, read as the reverse complement.
AAAGATAAAACCGAAAAAAAAGAGAAAGAATAGACAAAGAATAAAAAAAGGTTTGATTGTTTCGTATTTTTCGGTTTATTAACTCTTTGCAGGTTATTTAAAGCCAGAAGAAATTTTTGATTGTAAGATTATTTTTTTTTTAAATAATAATTATTTAGTGATAAAGTTTTACTAATTAACCCATGGCGGTTGTAGAAGAGGTGGATCCATACCTTTCTTCAGGGTATTTGCGCGTATGTGAATATAAAGAATCCAACTGGAATTGGAACTCGGCTCTCATATTTGCAATTCCGAGCCATTATCCATTACACCAACCACACATCCAAGCTTACAGCATCTAGTATTCGCAAGCCTTCACTCATCTAGGTACTGATCAGGCTCGACGTTGGTTAACTTCGGTGGTCGTAAGGATACCGGTGTTTCAACGTGATAGGGCCGTAATCCAATCAAAAAATTTAAAAAAAAGGAAATTTAAAAATAAAGAAATCTTGTCTATCTTTTTCCACTCTGCTTTCTTTGAATTACACAGAAAGAAACAAAAGTAATACGAAAAACATCCGGGAAAGAAGGATAAAGGAATGGCAAGACATTGACTTAAAGGGAGTGAATGAGAATAGAAGCATGGAAACAATGAACTTAACTATAGCTGCTTCTATGGGCAGTGTCCCTTCAGGACGTGAGATTTCATATCCCTTCGCAAACAACCAGCACTTTGAAGCTCTTAGTAAAGTTTAACATTTTGCTATCCCTCCTAATCAACGTTCTTCTAATCATGTACACAAGCTCGTTAGGTAGGTTATTCGCTGCTTTTCTATCTCTCATGTCTTCAGTATGCCCTGTGAGTATCAAATTTTCCAATCCGCCTTTCCTCTATATATGCTTCAGAAATTTCAACTTTATTTTTGATTTTAGATATAAGTGCCTTTTTGTTTCTATTTTCCCTAATACTTCCTCTTTACTCACATGTTTAGTCCATGGTATTCCCCCCACCTTTCTCTATTTACCACATTTCTGGTTTCAGGTTTGATCTATTTTACGGCATATCAACCTCAGTGTGTTATTTAATCTCGACACATTTTTTTCCGACCATAGAGAGGTCGATAGATGATGATGATCTATTTTGTAGGAACGTGGCTTGTCACACACACACACCTAATGAAATTATCCACCAGCGTACTATGCTCAAATTCACTTTTTATCTCCGTAAAATTTCAACAAGCATCTATGAATGCTACTTCGTGAGCACTTTTATGTCAGACACAATTTACCAGAATGTCACACAGCTGGAATAACCTCCACCAAAAATATGGGTTATTGCCTGTAAGTTTCAGTCTCTAGTACTGTATAAACATTTATCTCTGAAATAGTGGATTGGCAAAAAAAAAATTTATGAAGCATTATTTTTGGAGCATATTTTAAGACTAAAACGGATATGAGAAAGGGGGAAAAGAAGAGAGACAGAGAAGGGGGGAAAAGGGAAGAAGAGGGGAGAGGGGAAAAAAGAAGAAGAGAGAGAGAGAGAGAGAAAGGGGAAAAAAGAAGAAGAGAGAGAGAATGGGGAAAAAAGAAGAAGAGAGAGAGAATGGGGAAAAAAGAAGAAGAGAGAGAGAGAGAATGGGGAAAAAAGAAGAAGAGAGAGAGAGAGAATGGGGAAAAAAGAAGAAGAGAGAGAGAGAGAGAATGGGGAAAAAAGAAGAAGAGAGAGAGAGAGAATGGGGAAAAAAGAAGAAGAGAGAGAGAGAGAGAATGGGGAAAAAAGAAGAAGAGAGAGAGAGAGAATGGGGAAAAAAGAAGAAGAGAGAGAGAGAGAGAATGGGGAAAAAAGAAGAGAGTGAGCAAAAGGGAAAAAGAGAAAAAGAGGGGGAGAGAAAGAGAAAAAGAGGGGGAGAGAAAGAGAAAAAGAGGGGGAGAGAAAGAGAAAAAGAGGGGGAGAGAAAGAGAAAAAGAGGGGGAGAGAAAGAGAAAAAGAGGGGGAGAGAAAGAGAAAAAGAGGGGGAGAGAAAGAGAAAAAGAGGGGGAGAGAAAGAGAGGGAGAGAAAGAGAAAAAGAGGGGGAGAGAGAGAGAAAAGAGGGGGAGAGAGAGAGAAAAAGAGGGGGAGAGAGAGAGAAAAAGAGGGGAAGAGAGAGAGAAAAAGAGGGGAAGAGAGAGAGAAAAAGAGGAGGAGAGAGAGAGAGAAAGAGAAAAAGAGTGGGAGAGAGAGAGAGAAAGAGAAAAAGAGCGGGAGAGAGAGAAAGGGGAACAAAATGACAGAAAGGGAAAAAAATAAAGAAAAACGTTGTAAAATGAGAAGAGTCAAGTGATCAGAAAACGAAGCTATCAGGAAAGAAAAAAATGTCGTTGAGCCACAGAAAAACAACAAACATCGCGTACTAAAATGTAGAGTCTTTTTGCAGACAATGTTTTCTTTTTCGGAAATACATGGGAAAGGAGGGACAGTACATGTAATCACTGAATTCCCATGGTTCCCAAGAAAGAAAAAGAAACCGAATTTGTGGAGAGGATGTGAAGATATGAACAAAATGAGTGGCAATGTTGGGAACGCTGATATGAGCAAACCTTCTGTGTCTCCGGTTACAAAAAAAAATGAAAGAAAGAAAGGAATGGTAAAAACGTAAAAAAACAATTCTTTTTGTCGAGGAATGGAATAGAAGAAAATAGTATGATGTCGAGAATCTGATTTCAACATGATTTACAATTACCTTTTTTGTGTCCTGTGAGATGGCTAGTTTTGTGTCGATCAGAACTTGATCGAAACTCCAGGGATTTCTCTTACAATTTATTTTCCCTTTTATTTTTCAATCTTTTAAGAATATAACTTAGCGTCGATTAGAATATGACTGAAATCTCTGTAAATCCCTTGTCAAAAACGATTGAAGAATTCAGACTTGTATGTACGTTTCAGTCGTATATCATTCTTTTAACCCACCCTTAGTGCTGTGGGGGCATTTGTCACGGCATTAATACCGTAGGGCTTTCAAACACCCCATTTAAAATATTACAGACATATCATTTAATTCTAATTTTCTCGTTATATACTAGGCATACTTTCTAGGTTTTATAGGATAGATAAAACTAAAAGCAGATTTTATTTGGAAAATCGATTTAACAGGGCTAGTATTAAAAAATTGTTATTGTTGTTTGGAAATAAAAGCAAAATAAATTGAAAGAAAGTTGCAAATTATTTAAAGAAATAATTACTACTACATTATTTTATTATTGTTGTATAATTAAACCAACTTAAACGTCGTATCTCATGAAATAAAATAAAAAATGTCTCCATTAGTACTAGAAGTTATTTTCTCACCCTTAAACGAATAAAACTGCAATGCACACAAATATTATGATTAAAACTTATAGTTACTTATTGGAAATGTTCAGAAAGCTATGTCAAATTTGACTTAACACTTGCTAAATATTTAAGAATTTTGTAGGGGTGTTCAAACACACCACAGTAATGGCGGAGTATATATGATTTCGTTCTATCGAATTATTCAACTTTTTATGCATTTATATGCACAAGTGTCTGTAAATGAAGACCGCACTTCAAACAAAACCGTATAATTGAAAAACATTTTTGATATTTAAGATAGTTTACTGTTTCGCGTGCTTATTTTGTAATTTATTCTTCGTATATTTACCAATATCCACCCCCAACATGACATGTCACAGAGTTCAAGGTCTTTTTTACAATGATCATTCAAATGAAAAAAATAGCAGATATGACCTTATGTTGTTGATCAAAGACATCAAGAAAAATGCCGCATTTTGTGCAATAAAAGTATTGTTGCGAGAGGCAAAAAGTTATCTCCCTTTGACTAACCCTTTGAAAAGCTAAAAATAGATATATAGATAGTCACATGAACTGCCCGAGAGATCTTCAGGCGCGAAGGTCAAACATCCTCTTTTGTTCCTGGCAATCAGACAAGAAAGACGTACTTATTCAGGCTCGTGACAATCAACATAAGTACCAAATATATTTTATTTCGGATATCAGCTCCCTTACAAAGAAAACATATGCACACCTTGTATGAACATTTCACACACACACACATATATATATATATATGTGTGTGTGTGTGTGTGTGTGTGTGTGTGTGTGTGTGTGTGTGTATGTAACATCAAGTGTTTTTATATGGAGAATTTTGTGGTTTATTTGAACTTTTCTTATATATTTATGTTGTATAGCTATTCGCTTTGTAAATGAAACCAATTACATATATTCACGCACAACAGTATTAAGGTAAAACTTTTTAAAAATATACCACAAATGAACAGCTCTTCAGGCTCAAGATTCGAGGGGTTCTAACTCGAGCCATTTCTTAAAATCAGTTTTTAATGAACAAACATTTTTTTAATAGTTAAAAGAAACTTGAGCAACTATTTGCCTAGTTTGATTAACTGCGGGATGAACACGCAGAATAGCATCAATATTTCATAGTTTTTACTCGTTCCCATCTTGGTCGAGCACATCAACGAGTTAATTCACCTCTTCGAACTAACTTATCTACGGTACGCATAGTATTTCTAACATATGGTTAAAACATTGACCGTCACAAATTACTTTGCTACCCAAAAATCCATACCCCCACCCGTATATCTATATACGATCCCACAGTCAATATGCTGGTAAAATGGCCGGCTTCAGAAAGTACCTGACTCCTAAGATGATCAGACCAAAAAAATGGAGTCTTGCTGCCACATACTGCTCGGTTCATACTTTCGAGCCTTGTGGAGGATGACAAACTTTCCTACCTAAAAATCCTTTCCCTAACGTTGCAAGTTTATCGCTACTTTCATGGCATATGTACCGACGAGAGCCATACATTACTGCCACTAGATTTCTAGACAAAACCCGCCTTGTTATATCCACATTGTTGAATCAGCCTGGTTTCCTACGTATTCCTTTGATAAGAAGAGCGCTCCACTCTGAAAGCTTCCAAGAACCGCTATTTTGTGGGATATAGTCCTGCGTAAATGCTTCCAAGGACACTAAAATCTTAACCACTTCACGTCTAGTATCAACCATTATCTATTCGCCATGTCTCAACTTTCTCCTTCCTCCTCTTCTCTTTGTCTTGAGTGAATCTTGAGCCTTTGATTAACTTTAGTAAAATAAATAAAAAGAATCACTGTTCATTTTTTGTCTCGTCCCATGTTCCTTCAGGAGGGAGGCGATCATGGCTTTCCTTTTCTTTATTGTCCGTGATTCGCCATGATTTTGAATTTAATGTAATCCTTCTCGACTGATTGCCACCTAAGTTTAAAAAGCATCGTATATCCTACTTTTTAACCCATAGCTGGAAACCGTTTTTATATGTTTTGGTCGTTATACCCTTTTGACTTCTTCATGTATCTACGGCATTCAACAAGCATCTTTTATGGTGCATATGACATTCATACAAAATTCTTAAATATTTAGAAAGTGGTAAGTCAAATTTGACGTAGTTTTCTGAACATTTCCAATAAGTAACTACAAGGAGTTTCTAGTTTTAGTCGATAAATGTTCACCGCATCTACGAGTTAATGAACCTCTTCGAACCAACTTATCGGACTGTTATCCTCATCTTCATTACCATATTCCACTGGGCCAAAGACGTTGGTTAGATCCAGTGACTAGTCACAAAGAGTTGTGACTCCAATACAGGCCACAGCAGAGTTGGGTTAAAGCGAAATAATGGAGACATCCGGAAGAGGCATGGCACGTGGAACTAAATCAATCTACCTCGATGGACGAATTAAAGGGTTCGGTTCGAAATTCCAATCATCTGAAGAAAGCTGGAGCGTACAACGGCCGAAACGTTGTGAATATGGCAATGAAGATGAGGATAATAGTACGAATGATGTAAATAATGCAAGTAATCATAACTCATCTCAGAGATATAGACAGATATATTTCACGCAATAATAACGTGTTACTATACTGCATTAGTATTTTTCATTCAATTACAATTCTAATTAACAGTTTCTTCCTAGTATAAATATAAACCTTGTTGGTCCTGATCTGGCATCTCGACTTCAGTTACTTTCCCGCCAACTTGACGTGGCTACCCTCTGTCTTTTCTGTAAATATTTTCATAAAAATTGTTTATATGAGATGAGCACTCCTTGGTACCACAACCGTGCGAATTTAAACGTACTACTTGAATGGCAACTAGGTTTCGTTGTTTTGCGGTTTGATTAGCTAGATGTGAACGTAAACTGTAAGTTTTATTCTAATAGTTTCAATAATATAAAATAGCATTCTAATAGTTTCTTTTCTTGCCTGCGGAACTCTCTTCCGGCTTCTTGATTCCCTTCCACCTACGATCTTATTTAATTTAAATGCCACATCAATCGCCATCTGTCTTGCTGAACCCTGTTCTTTTATGGTTCTTTCTCATCACTAAAGTATTCTCATACTCCTTCACTCTCAGTGACTTTTGACGCCTTAGTGGCATTATCGCCTTGCTTAATGATTTTAAAAAAATTGTTATAAATGGCCCAAATCAATTTTAAATCAGTTTGTCTTCTTTGAGATGACACTGTATTTATCATTAAAACATTTACATTAAATTAAAATATAATGATAAAAAAAATGACATAATTTTTCATTAATTTAGTAAAAAATATTTTAATCAAGTCTTTGACGAATTTAAAATTTACCATTCGGTTTCGTCTGCTTCGTTCTATTGGACAGTTGTCTTAACATGAAACAAAGTTTACCTTTTCTCACTGCATATCAATTATAATCTGTTTCTATCTACCCTTACATAATGTACAAAACAAATTATCATTTACGTAAGTGACTTCTTAGCGTTTATCGCCATCTTGTTTTGAAATGAAAGTTTAATTTCTCAAAGTTGTAACGATGTTCACAGACTTGAAATTAATAACGGAAAAATAAGCAGGCACGGAGGTAAGGAGAGAAAACAAACCCTTTTGATTGGTTTTCTGTTACACTAAAAAATAGAAACGAGTCTACTAATTTCCAAACTGTTTTTCTTAAAACACGCCTTAACTACCTTGTAAGCTAAATTAAACCATAATCATTTCACGTACCAGTCTAGTGCTCTAACCAGCATGCCATACCACTGGAAGCATAAACCATGGAAATGAATGTCATTTGTAAAGCAAGGTCTTCTTACAGGCACTCTCAAGTATCATTTGCATTTCAAGAGAAGTAACTGTTGCGTGCTGATTTATAAGACGGATTAACTCTGTGGTTTCTCTACATGTTCGTGACTGTTTTATTGGTGAGCCGCTCACGAAAACAGGAAGTTCTGAGCCCACGGGCGAACAGTAATGGCAAAAGAATGGCATTCCTATATATTTACATCTTGTCCAGTAAATTATGAAAAGGCGGATATATTTTGCTGGCTACATAAATTATGAAAAGGCGGATATATTTTGCTGGCTACATAAATTATGAAAAGGCGGATATATTTTGCTGGCTAGAAGAAAACAGAGCGAGGGGTAAGCGAGGGAGGGAGGGAGGGAGGTAGCGAGGGAGGGAACGAGGGAGGTAGCGAGGGAGGGAACGAGGGAGGTAGCGAGGAAGGGAGCGAGGAAGGGAGGGAGGGAGCGAGGGAGGGAGCGAGGGAGGGAGGGAGCGAGGGAGGGAGGGAGGGAGCGAGGGAGGGAGGGAGCGAGGGAGCGAGGGAGGGAGGAAGGGAAGGAAGAAAACAGATCGGGGGAGGAAAGGAAGAAAACAGACCGAGGGGGGAGGGAGGAAAGGAAGAAAACAGACCGAGGAGGGAGGGAGGAAAGGAAGAAAACAGACCGAGGGGGGAGGGAGGAAAGGAAGAAAACAGACCGAGGGGGGAGGGAGGAAAGGAAGAAAACAGACCGAAGGGGAAAGGAAGAAAACAGACCGAGGGGGGGAGGGAGCGAGGTTGGGAAGACAACAGACCGAGGGGGGAGGGAGAGAAGACAACAGACCTAGAGGGGAGGGAGGGAGGGAAGACAACAGACCTAGAGGGGAGGGAGGGAGGGAAAACAACACACCTAGAAGGGAGAGAGAGATGACAGCAGCCTGAACAGAGAGGGAAAGAGGCAGGGAATAAAACCGACCGGACGGAGAGGGAGTGAATAAAACAGACCGGACGGAGAGGGAGTGAATAAAACAGACCGGACGGAGAGGGAGTGAATAAAACAGACCGGACGGAGAGGGAGTGAATAAAACAGACCGGACGGAGAGGGAGTGAATAAAACAGACCGGACGGAGAGGGAGTGAATAAAACAGACCGGACGGAGAGGGAGTGAATAAAACAGATCGGACATAAGAAAAAAACGGACGGAGAGGGGGGAGGGGAAGAAAGCAAACCGGACGGAGAGGGGGGAGGGGAAGAAAGCAAACAGGACGGAGAGAGGGGAGGGGAAGAAAGCAAACCGGAATGGAGAGGGGGAAGGGAAGAAAGCAAACCGGACGGAGAGGGGGGAGGGGAAGAAAGCAAACCGGACGGAGAGGGGGGAGGGGAAGAAAGCAAACCGGACGGAGAGGGGGGAGGGGAAGAAAGCAAACCGGAATGGAGAGGGGGGAGGGGAAGAAAGCAAACCGGACGGAGAGGGGGGAGGGGAAGAAAGCAAACAGGACGGAGAGAGGGGAGGGGAAGAAAGCAAACCGGAATGGAGAGGGGGGAGGGGAAGAAAGCAAACCGGAATGGAGAGGGGGGAGGGGAAGAAAGCAAACCGGAATGGAGAGGGGGGAGGGGAAGAAAGCAAACCGGACGGAGAGGGGGGAGGGGAAGAAAGCAAACCGGACGGAGAGGGGGGAGGGGAAGAAAGCAAACCGGACAGAGAGGGGGGAGGGGAAGAAAGCAAACAGGACGGAGAGAGGGGAGGGGAAGAAAGCAAACCGGACGGAGAGGGGGGAGGGGAAGAA
>OZ038476.1:17164036-17184036 GCA_964036315.1 Acanthosepion esculentum | reverse complement strand
AATCTTGTTTCGAGCCAACAATCTCGTTTGTACAGGGTGTCCATAAAGTTCGTGTGCACTTTAAAAAATTTATAGCTTTATTTGTATTTGCGATAGAAATAATTAGTAAAAAGGATTAGAAAAAAAAAAGTAAATCTAGATTTTTTTAAGGTTTTATTGAAATTTTATTTAAGTTTCCACGTGTGCTCCATCATTAGCAATACAAAGGGTAATACGATTTTGCAGTTCACGGAAAATATTTGCCAACTGATTTACAGTAATGCCTGAAATCACATTAGTTATTTTAGCTATACTTAAAACTAGGTACATTAAACTTTATAACATTTTTTACAGATTATTTCTATCGCAAATACAAATAAAGTTATGAATTTTTTAAAGTGCACACGAACTTTATGGACACCCTGTATTTGTATAAAATTGTTAGATTTCTTGCATGAAATCGATACGCAAATACAGCAATTATGGTAAGATAAAGACAGTATGTGATTTTCAAGTGGAGTAAAATATTATGAAGCAAAAAAATAAAATTAAAATAACATTAAACATTTCAAATCGTCTTGGTCACCAGACGTAGAGCCACGTAAAACCATGGCCACCGAGTTCGATCCTAACTGGATAACAAACAATGCGGAAATTCGTAAATATCTGCACGATATTTATTTTCGTATTATTTAATGCTTTAGCATTTATCTAAACCTGAAATTTACACCAACCATATTAAACTCGTTAAAAAATATCGTTACCATACGGTTTGGGGGTATTTCTTCTTTACTCTGACATTGTGGGATACCCATTCTAGCAAAATGATTTTGTAAATTAATTTCTTAACCATTGAGTTACGTTATTTGCCTCTAATAGCTACTCTTTAGAGTACATTCAGTAAATAAGTTGCTTCCCGGGCACATTCCTTCAGACCCTTCCAACACCCATAAATAGACAGATTAGGTATATTACAAATTCAGAACAATTACTCTAACACCAGACGGACATCCGTGTTTATATAGCCACACACACACACGTTATATATATGTATAAAAAAATAATTCCAAGAAGATAGAATCCAGGTAGAACTCAATGTCCAGGACAGAGTAAGGATATAATAAAAAGGCTTAAACACTAATATTCCATGGTCATAATTTATTCCATTGGAATCGTAAATACGATGCAATTCATCAGACCTACAAAAAAAACTATCTAATGATACCTTTAAAGCCTTCCATAAAGTTGATCAGACACCCCTATACATCAACGTCCACTCTAACCACCCTAAATCTATGATAGATCACATCACCAAAACTGAATGCAAGAATAAATCTTCTAGCCAAAAAATCTAAATTTATATACAACCAGGCCCTCAAAAATAGTGTTTTTTGACAAAAATTAAACTTTAACGGAGAACTAGTAAATCAGAATAATAATAGAACTAAAAACAGAAAGAGGAAGTAATATTGTTTAACCCACCGTATTGCAGGCTCTCTAACATTGGTATAGGAAGTTTCTTTCGAAGATTAATAGATAAACACTTTCATAGTAAACATCCATTACATAAAATTTTTAATAGGAAGACACTGAAAATTAGTTATTCATGCGTTAGAAATATGGATAAAATTATATCTTCCCATAATTGTAGAATACTTAGAAACTACCATAGTAATGAAACTCAATCTAGTAACCGTACCTGCAATTGTCGGAATAAAGACCTTTGTCCAATCGGGGGTAAATGTATGTATGAAAATGTAGTGTACGAAGCAACAATCTTCCCCGAGGAAAATATAAACCAGAAAAAAAAATATATAGGTATATCCGCGGGTGATTGGAAGAAGCGTCGATACAACCATAGACGCTCTTTTAAATATAGATACCTCAAAAATCAAACTTCCTTATCCAAACACTACTGGAATCTGGTGGATAAGGGACTAAACCACTTTTCGAATGGAGATATTTATCAAGAGCTAGAACTCCTAATAACTTCCGTCACCGGTGTGATCTGTGTATTGCGGAAAAAATTTTCATTGTTAAAGATAAGAATCAAGATGATTTGCTAAATCTGCGTAGTGAGATCTTCTCTAAATGTAGACATAAAAAACGATTCAAAACATAAACACGGTTTTATAACGTGTTGTCGCTTGTGACAGTTCCATCTTGGTTCAGTAACATCGGGCATGACATTTTAATGGAATTATTATTTTGATTATCTATATGTACCATTGTGTATGTTTATGTGATGCGCTATGTATTTAATTTTTTTTTGTTGTTAATCTTTATTCATGTGGTGATATATGTGTAAGTGGGTATGTAGGTAGACGTTTTCCCTAATAACTAATATGCAAAATCAGATAGATATATAAATATTATAAGACTAAGTATATATGTAAACGTAAGAGATAGATACGCGTTAATCACTCAGCCGGTTTTTAATATTTTTAATATTCTTAACGTTGTCTTCCTCAATGTTCTTGAAGTATAAATTAATTTAATTCCACCCACATATTTTATGGTAAATGTATATATAGATGGATATGGTCCCTAAACTTTTTTTTTAATTAATTTTTTGATTTTGAGAAAAAACTTTTTAGCTTTTACATTTTGATTTATATATAGATATGTATATGTGCGTTCATGTATGTGTATGTATATATATATATATATATATATATATATATATATATATATATATGTGTGTGTGTGTATGTATGTATATGTATATATATGTGTGTGTGTGTGTGTGTGTGTGTATTTGTATGGAGATGTGTAAGGTTTTATGTATATATTGTTTATGTGCACGTATGTGTATGTTCGGATGTATATATGTGTAGGAGTGGATCTGTATGGATGTATGTGTTATGTATGTGTATATATATATATGTGTGTGTGTGTGTGTGTGTGTGTGTGTATGTATGTATGTATATGGTGTGTGTGTGTGTGTGTATACACGCCTATTTGTATGCATGTACGTGAAAATATAAATATGTTGTTGTGTAGGTGTGTATACGTATGTGTTTTTGAACATAGAAATATAGGTCCTTGCTGGATTAGATAATCGTTATTTTTATATGTTTATATTAGATTTGTAACCTGTAGTCGATATTACCTTTGTCAAATTTTCTTGATTACACAGCGGACCCTTTATAAATGCCCTTCGGTTTTAGTTCCACCACCCCATCTCCACCACTCCTTTTTCTTTTCCTCTACCTCTCTCATCTTCTGAGCTTTAAGAATATATCGTCTATTGTGTGTATGTCACCACAAAATGTATACTCTTTTCCGGTGTATCTTTAATGTATTAGACATTTGAAAATATTCATGTTTCACTCACTTAAACCGTCTTTGACTCCCCTCTTTAAAACTTCTGTTAAATTTTAATCGCCCCTTCATCTTTAGACCTTCCTGTCCTTCTCTCGTCTGTTACCCCTCCCTATAGCTTTCATTTACTCTAGCATTCGTCCCACACTCTCATATATACACTCTCACTAAATTTTATTTTTTATTCCCGGAGTTGTTTTTTCTGATTTCTTTTTGAATTTGTAAGTCTGATAAATTGGATCGTATTTACGATTCCACTGTAATAAATTATAACCATGGAATATTAGTGTTTAAGCCTTTATATTATATCGCTACGTAACCGAGAGCGTTAGCTCCTCAAGATGTCTGATCTGGCTGACGTGTGGCGCGTCGTGTTCGGATAACATAAACAAGACACAATCGTTTGAATTTTTACCTCCAGACGACAATTTCGTAATACTAAGCTTCACCCAATACAAAAGTCGTTCAAGTTATAGTGTTACTGTTAAAATGGTACTGATGATTGAGTTGTTATATTAATGAAAAAGAATGTGGTAAAAAAACAAAGATTCAGAAGGATAGATAACAACAAAGAAGAAGATTGTAGCATTCAGGGAAAACATGCCGGAGCGTTATCAACAAAGTGGCAGTTCTTAGGATAAAAAGCTAAAACTATCAGTTCATGTATAATTCTTAAGTTGATTAATTGTAATTAAGTAATTGTAAAGCAATTAAATTAAATTTGACTTGGATTTTGTCTCGTGTCATTTTTGTCAAGGAAAGAAAGAAAATATATTGGTAGTTCTAACGCTATCTTGACGCCTCTTCCTTCTCAATTACCTCAATCTGTACTGTCCACTTTGGGAATCTCCAATAAAATATGTATTATTGAGTTTCTACAACTTGGAACCTTAAACAAAAAGTTCCATTATGTAATTATGAAGACATTCATTTTAAGAAATTCCTGATAATAAAGGTATAATCACTGACAATTATATACATTTCTTCGGAGTAAACAAATTTAGAATGCTTTTAAAAAAACAAAAAAAAGACAACATTAATATTCTTTGGTCATGCATCTATTAATGGAACCTGTGATCGGTGTTCGAGCCTATGAAATGATTTCAAATGATAATTTTCAAAGCTGTCATATCATTCCCAAATGGAAGATTGAATTCCACAAATCCTTCTATTTAGCCTGGTAAATAATAGTAGAAATAAAGCACTATTTAAAAAAATGTGTAATATGTATGTATGTGTATATATATATATGAAGAAATATAGTCTTAAAGTGTGCTATATTTATGGGATAAAGTGCCCAATATCAGAGATAGAGCGTGTGTAAATATAAAAGTGAACATAGAAGTCAACACTTAGAGGCGACAGTCTGTTTCATGCTAGATGCAATCACCGGGCCCGATGATTGCATCTAGCATGAAACAGACTGTCGCCTCTAAGTGTTGACTTCTATGTTCACTTATATATATATATTGATAATATTAGTGGTTAATATACACATACATATGCAATCATATATCTAAAATATACATACATGTATGTATGTATAAAAATAATTCCAAGAGGATAGAATCCAGGTAGAACTCAATGTCCAGGACAGAGTAAGGCTATAATAAAAAGGCTTAAACACGAATATTGCATGGTCATAATTTATTCCATTGGAATCGTAAATACGATCCAATTCATCAGACCTACAAATTCAAAAAGAAAACAGAAAAAACATCTCCGGGAATAAAAAATAAAATTTAGTGAGAGTGTATGTATGAGAGTGTGGGACGAATGCTAGAGTAAATGAAAGCTATAGGGAGAGGTAACAGACGAGAGAAAAACAGGAAGGTCTAAAGATGAAGGGGGGATTAAAATTTAACAGAGAGAAGTTTTAAAGAGGGGAGTCAAAAGTTTTGGTTCACCATTGCTGTTGCCTGGTATTGAACTCACATCTCTTTGGGTCTAGTTACTGGATCTGACCAACCTTTTATCCACTGGGTCATGTGTCCTTGAGGACATGTGTGTATGCATTTTTGGGACTTATGCACTTAATGTCTGAGCAACCATTTTCACCTGTGCTCATATTGCAATTTTCCTGTTATTATTGCATTTTTACCAGAACTTATATTACAATTTTCATTGTTATTCATTGCTTCTCTCTAGCACTTCGTATTACTGGTTCTTATATTGTATTCATATCTATGTTTGGTCGGTTCAGGAGATTTTTGTGGCCTTGCATATGTGCTGATTCCTTAAGTTTTCGTATTTTCCAGTGAAGCTCTCTATTATTTCAACCTCATCCCACAGGAGCCGATGATCACGCTTCTCTCCATATGTGGTCAGCTACGCCTGATTTTTCTATTTCCCCTTGTGTTACCGCTTTATGATATTCTTGCAGTCTTACTTTAATGGGGGCGGCCTGTTTCTCCTTTGTATTTCCTACCAGATCTACACGGGATGGAATACACACAATCCTTCGTCATGTTCTCCTCTATGGGAGATCTTACTCGGAACAGGTGTCTGGGAAGTGTTGAACCACTTTTGAAGATTGTCCTGATTTTATATGAACCACAAACCCTTTGTATTTTCTCCGATAATCCCTTCACATAGGGTAAGCAGACTGTTTTCTGAGTGCTGTTATCTTCTTGTTCTCTTCTATCCCAGTTTCTTGGAGCTGCTACCATGTACCCAGGGTAGTTACGTTGTAGGGTACTGCTTATACTGACTATTTCTTGTTGGTCTGTTTCTAGGTCGCCACTTATGACTTTTGCACGATGTTGTAAGCAGCGGACGATCCCTTTCTTTACTCTGTATGGATGGTAGGAGTTCAAGTTGAGGTATTGCCCGGTGAATGTTGGCTTGCAATATACGGATGTCTTGAACCCCTGCTTTTTTCGAGATACGAGTACATCCAGGAAGGTGAGTTTGACACGGTGGATGAAATAAAGAGTTCGGTTCGAAATACCAATCACCTGAAGAAGGCCGGAATGTACAACGGCTGAAACATTGTGATCATTGCAATAAAGATGAGAATAATAGCCCGAATAATGTAAATAATGTAAGTAATAATAATACCTCATCTCAGAGATATAGAGAGATATGCCCCTGTTTGTTCTCAACAACTGAAGTTGGAATATATCTCTGAGAAAGTAGAAGTTGGTCATTAATGACTGATATGTTTGTTTACTTAAATTTACGATAATTTTTAGAAGGAACTCTTTCATAATCCAAGTATTAATCGATGTATCACTAAATTTTTAAAATGTGAATATATTTTGAAGATTTTCTATACTTGATTGTGTTTCAGAGGACGAGAGACTTTTCTTGCATTTGAACACATCGCTATTTAAATGTTTACAAAGCATAGCTCAAACGGGAGCACAGATTCTAATGTGTGAAAAAAATGCACAAAAATTGAAGAGAAGAACCATAGAAAAGAATACGAACGACTTAAATTGCGAAAAAAATACGTCGAAAAACTTAAAACTGTGGAGAAAAGGAAAAGATCTTTTACAAGGTTTTTACTTTTTTTTTTATAAGGGTTTCAGTTCATCTGTTGCTGATTAAAAACACACGTATTACCTCTGAAAAAAAAAATGAAACAAAGACGACAGAAATCTTTTTATAAAAACGGTTTATTATCTTCATAAACTCTTCTTTGTCTTATACAGGACGTCCTTAAAGTATAGACACATAGGAAATCTCATTAAGTATATTTTTTTACCTACACTGAATAAACATGGTCTTGTCGAAAGAAGAAAGAATTGACTTCTTTTTCTGAGGTATGTTAAAGGAAAAGGTGTACTCAATGAAAATCACAGATGCAACACACTTGATTGAACGTATAAAGAGAGAATGTGCTAAAATTGACGGCAATGTGCAGTTATTGTATCGTGTTCACGTGAATCTTGCAAAGTGCATCAAGCTTTGCATCAACCTGTATATCATTATTGTTCATTTCTAAATTTAATTTTACTTAGATGTAAGCCTCAATGGTAAATTCCATTGAACAACAATGATGCGATTTTGTTCAATGCATCTTTGCCATGCTTCCTAGAGGAAATTATTTATATTGTTGGAAAATAATGACCGATTTTATATTATGCTTTTGCTATATAATATACATAGAATATATCTCTACTCGACATAGATATGTTTTAATATATGGGGCAGGGAGAATAAATATATCTCCAGGATTAATGTTTGCAGATTTAAGATGAAACATCAACAGTCTCGCATAATCTTCCGAAAAGAGTTGAATATTTTCCACAATGTCTCTCAGATTGTGACATTAATTAAGGCGGAAGAAGAAGCTACTTTAGAACGCACTGTAAGTGTTGGTTTTAGAAGTGCACAAATTAAGATAGGAGTCCCAAAGTTGAAGTGATCAGCCTAAAAATGAGCAAATAAGCGAATCCTTGCCTAACATTTCAACTCAGAATTTAAATACTCTTCCGTTTATATGATATTCAAGATTTTGAAGCAAATTTGAAAATCTTGAAAAATAAATGCAACAGGAATTCAGAGAAAATTTTTTAAATTGCCGTTTTACATTCTACTTGATATTGTTCTTTCTGGATCAAGTCAAACCATTTCTTGAACGAATAGTACATCCTGTATAATCTTATATATAAAGTACAGTGTGTGTGCGTGTGTGTGTCCATGCAACTCCTGCGCTCCCACTGGTCCGATTTCAATGATTCATAGCTCATTCAAAAGCCCTAGAAAAGTTAGGCACAGTGAACGATTTTCGTTGAACTCAGATTCAAGGTTGCCAGATTATGCGAGGTTAAAAATACATAATATATTCCATAATATAGGTTTTACTTAATTAGTTATTATGTTTCTCTAACTCTTCAAATGTTGAATGTATAACTAATTCTAATTTAGATTTTTCCATCCTTACACTACATTAATTTTATCTTATAAATTGTCCCCTGTTTTGTCATCCATAAAATAAAAATAATTGTTTGTACGGAAAATAAGGATCTACGTACATCAAATCGTCTTTAAATTAAGTGGCAGCAGAAGAATTATCGTTGAACTTTTAAAAAGTAAGCTTAAACATTAATTCAATGCTTAAATGCAGTGATCAATTTTGAGTTCTTCTGTAGTTTATTGATGCTAGCTAGCTTAAATACCGCCTGATAGGGCGTCTTTTAAGCAAATAACCGATAAAATCTGTAAAGGGGCTTGATCATAATTAAACTGTAAAACATCTTCCAAGTCCAACGTTGCAACAACTGAGAAGGAGGCCAATCACAAATGATGTTTAGTGCTAGGAATCTGAAGAGAGGAATAGAAACTTGTGTGAAATAAGACCAGACTCCAAATCAATCAAATGAGGACACTTCCTGCTCTATGAGAATTCTTGTCCAAACGTGACACAAATGATTACACCGAATTCCGAACCTTTGATTCATACTCTCAATATCAACAGAAATATCATCAAACGATTGCCAATGTTTTTCAAACAACCGTTAAAATATACTCACTCACAGGAAAGATATTTAAAATGCCTTCAAGGGATTTTCAAGCTCATAGTCCTAGAAACCTCGCACAAAAGCAAAAATGATCTTTTAACTTTAAAGGATTTATATTTTGATAATTTTGTAAATAAATCTGCTGACCATTCCTGTTAATATTTCAATTTCGTTATTCCTTTTTAAACAATGTAATTTTTATAGAAAGCAAGGAAAAATGTACAATTGATATTGCCAATAAAAACAATGTAAAAACTCCGCATTCATATATACACTCAATTCAGTTTTTAAATAACACGGTCCAACAAAAATAACCGATTATTGTTTTGCACTAGTCTTTTTTACTTTGACACGGTTTAAAGATCTGTCCTTGTGTGGTCACCGAATTAGTTGCAAGTGGCAAGTAGACGATTAAATAACATCAATCAATTATAATTTACAAAATGCCCAAACTCTACGTAACATGATTAAGTAACAATTTAGCGAAGTAAAATAGAATCCAATCTATTTTTTCTGTATAGTGATCCTCCATTCTCCTGTGTGAGTGGGACCTATGCACTGTACATACCTCTGGCTGTGTGCAACCTCTACAGCAAACAGCGCGCGGCAGCAGTCGTTAGCATCTAGAAAGCTTCTAAATAGCCAATAAACTTGGAAATCATTTTCTTACAAATGATAACAATGTTGAACGAACTGTGCAGTTCCAATGTGATTTGAAAATGGTTATGGCACGTTATGAAGAATCATAGAAAAAACTAACAAAAACAAAAGCATAGGGTCTGATAATTGAATTCAAAACAAGTGAAACAAAAAACAAGATGTTAATTTTATTCAAGATACACATGAAGATATATCTCCATTAAATATTTCCAGTGACGAGAGTGATTTTGCGCCACAGCAAAACAACAAAAAGCGGAAACGTTTACTGTCTGCAAGTAACACTGAATGACTATGTTTTATATATATATATGTGTGTGTGTGTGTGTGTGTGTGTGTGTGTGTGTGCGCGCGCGCGTGTATACATAAATATTCAGTTTATTTGTATATAAAAATTAATATTTTTATAAAATATATTTGGATGGAACCTATCTATAATTTTCATATGTACACTTTTTTTTTTTTTTTTTTTTTTTTTTTTTTTACATGGTAGTCTTAGGAACGTATCCCCGCACCCCCGAGCAAAAGGAGAATTGTGTGTGCGTATACATATATATTTATATTCTTTCGGCTCGTATATTACATGTATTTTATTTCTAGAAGCCGCTAATCCCTCTGCCAATATAAGAGAGAAGTATGACACCAATCCTGCAAATATAGGACACTTCAAGTTTATTTCGTTTTAACCACTAACCTTACTGACAACTTTTTTTTTTTTTTTAGAATAAATGTCTTACTCTAAAATGATTTATCAAAAATCTCAACTCCAGAATGTAAAATTCAAAATATTTAGACAAAAGTAGAGTATTTTCTTGAAAATTTCAGATATGAACGATAATGAATTAGAAAGTATTCTTCGAAGACATGACACAGCCTTATGACGTCTTGAGTCTAGAATAAATAGACAACTTACGATAGATTTATATGTTACGTGGAGCAATAGGTCAGCTGTTAAAATACCTAAAATATGGTTTATAGAAACTGTTTTTTTTTTTGTTTTTTTTTTTTACTAGCGATGCATGCAAATAGGTTCCAGTATTTTCTCACATACTTACAAATTATATATGATTAACGTTTACTGATTATGGTAGGCTAATCACTTCACCCAACAAAAAACAATGGGTTAATTTTTTTTTTTTAGTTTGTGCCTAAGCGACCACTGAAGCTATTTTGAATGTAAAAGAGTCCAGTTAGACCATAAAATGGAGTACTGCTGCAATATCTGAACTAAAGCTGTTCAATCCCCACTTTACGACCGTTATAGAGTTTATACGGTCTTACGGAGGCAGGACACATTGTCCACGCTGCGACCTCTTTCCCGCAGACGCAAAGTTGCAAGCCTATTGCTACTCTGTCACTATTTTCAATCCAAATGTTCAGATGAGCGCTCCATTGTTTAGTTCCACCAGTTTATGTTACTTCCACCGAGTCGAACCACCCTCTCATAGCTCCGTTTCAAATGTAAGAAGAACGTTTCAGACCACCCCACCCCACAACTGCCACTTGGAAAAAATCTTGTGTGGATACTTTCTTGAACATTACAATTTTAACCTCTTGAAATAAAGAGTTAATCGTTAGCTATCCTTTTACTCAAAATCTTCACTTTTTGATTCCTCCGATTACATTCATATCTTTTTGTCATGTCCCTTCAGGATCATGGCTCTCCACAATTTCCTGTTCATTGTAGCTCTTAATAAATTATGTCTTTTTATCACTTCCAAATGTCGCCACCCATTTACTGAAGCTCACCAAGTAGGTTATGCGTTGTTTTCCTATCTTTCTTGCCATCAACCTGTCATGTGAGTATCATATTCTCTAAACCATATTTTCTCACTATGTTCCATAGAAATTTCAAGCTGTGTCTTCTTGATGTTAAGAGTATAAGTTTCCTTTTTCTTTCTTTTTTCTATAAAAATTCGCCGTTGTTGTTCTTCCATCTTTTTCTGTATGCCATGTCCCTTCACGTCGGGGATCATGTTTCCACAATATCCTTTGTCGCTCTTAATAACATTTTTTCTTTTTGTTATCTCTCCTAAACCTTGTTCCGCCATCCATTTACCCCAACTCATTCTTCTTCTTCATTGCACTGTCTCCTCTCTCATGCGCCCCTTTCTCTGTATCTCATTCACATTTTATTCATTATTAATACTTAACAGTAACTTTCTACCTTGAATGACACTCGAGCGATGTATTGTATGATTAGCATAAAAAATGCTGTGGCGACATGGCCGTATAGTATAGCTGTCTGGTTTGTTTGGCTCTTAATGTCCTTAATTGTTCCCGCTAACCAGTTTGTAACAATGACAAATGATTTTGCACTAAAGTAAAAAAAAAAAAAAAGAAAAAAAAAAAAAGATTTGTGGCAACATAAAGCGAAGTCATAGTATCCGATATAAATTTACTAACTTTACTTTCGGTTAGCACAAAACTATAACAGAGGTGAACAAGTTTATAACGTTGTGTTGCGGCAATCTTCCAAATCGGAAAGACCGGACAAAGTGAAAAGCATTACGTAAAATAGCCTGCCATTTATCTCAGCTCCAAAACTGATCATTGGTTCCGGTGTAAAATAGGCATTTAACTCTGGTACATCAGCAAGCTCAGATTATATTTTTACATTCACTCATAGACTTTTAAAATCAAGAGCGTCGAATTAAATCGTCAGTTAAATGTACATAATAATAATAATAGAAATGGATTCAAAAGAGGTTCTGATTTCAAAGCACTGAAATATAATCATCACATAAATTTATCTTCATCCTTATAAAACTTAAAATACCCAACTGACCTATAAAGGATAAGTTGTCAAGATCGTCGAATAATTTTGTTTTAGTTCGTTGCCATTTTACGGGTTTACGTCACATCAAATGTGCATTGGGTGCAAATAAAATGCATTGGGTGCAAATAATTTAAACAGTTTGTACCAAGAATTGGAGATTTTTAATTACCGAAATTCTCTCATTTATATTCAACGTTTTCTTATTTTGTACGCGTTGCGCTTTCACGCCCATGCTAACGGGAGGCTTTCACTGAATATCAAGTGACAGTTAATCACTTCAATACACCAACAAGCACCTCAGTATTTTAGATGATTTTCCTAATGATGTCTTAGGAAGAGGGTTCAGTTTTTCCTTGTATTTCTTAACATCATATATATTTTTTTAATGTTTTCATGGCTTCTCAATCGGTTCATTTATAGCAAAATACATAAACATAAACATCCTTTCTGGAATAAGTTTACAATGTCAAACAAAAGAACCGTGTGGATAAGAAAGAAGCAACTGGAAAGTAAAAATCGATATATCTCCCTATATTTCTGAGATGTGTTTTTGGGGGTTTTCTTTTTAACTAGTTACACTATTTACATCGTTCGGGCTATGATACATCTTTTTTGCCATAGTCACGTTTCGGCCGTTATACGCTCCGAACTTCATCAGTTGAAATATGCTGGAATTTTGAAACGAACTCTTTATTTAGTGCATGATAGTAGATTATTCTAATTGCACGTGCCATACTTTTTTTTTTCAAAGACACATGGCCTAGTGGATAAAGGCGTTAGTTAAAGTAATCCAAAAAGTGGATTGACCCAAAGAGCTGTGAGTTCAATACCTGCCCACGGAGGCAACAAAAACTTGAAGAGCTGAGTTATTTAATGGAATTAACTGATACTGAGATATAAAAAAAAAAGTCAAGGCACGCGGAATGAAAACAATCTGCCCCGTAGGCTAAATAAAGGGTTCGGTTCGAAATTCCAACGTATATCACCTGAAGAAGGTCGGAGCATATAATGGTCATAACGTCGTGAATATGGCAATAAAGATGAGGACAAAATGATGTAAATAGTGAGTTAAAAAGAAGGAACATGGGCAACATATTGTCCACACAGACATCTCCATCATCACAATATATATTATATATATATATATATATATATATATATATATATATATGAGATTGAAGACAAAATTTCTTGAAGACTTTCGACGTAACATTTTCGAAGTAAAAAGTCAACAATACGGATGAAATTACTAAAAAGATTGAGTGTTAAGAAATAATCTTTAAAATCTCTGATGATTTTTTTTCTATTTGATCATTTCCCCGATTAACTATAGTGAGCAATATATTCTTACAAATGACCATCAACGTCTTGGCTGTTGAGTCAGAATATGCACAAAAGCTTTATCGTTTACAATGAGTAATTCTTCACTTAATTTTCAAAACGAAATTTCTCCAGTCCAAATCATTATGGAAAAAAAAAAAGAGGTCAGCTGTCGCATCAGGGCGCGTAGCAGCTGATTCACGGA
Source organism: Acanthosepion esculentum (assembly GCA_964036315.1). NCBI lineage: Eukaryota > Metazoa > Mollusca > Cephalopoda > Sepiida > Sepiidae > Acanthosepion > Acanthosepion esculentum. The sequence continues at coordinate 17,170,304 of OZ038476.1, read as the reverse complement.
GTGGCAAAAATAGTTTCTTTAGCCAACGCCTAACTTGTTTAATGTTGGCAACGATAAAGCAGCAAATAAGTATTTTACTTGCTTTGAGCTCTGCTGGGCATGCTCCACAATCGACGCAGACAATAGGCACCCACAGAGAGTGACTAGTCATTAAAAAAAGAGAATAAACCGAAAGAGAAGAGCACACATAAGAGAGAGGCGGGCAGTAAACAAGCGAGCGCAAAAATAGAGACTGACAGGCTGATAAGGCAATACAGAATGACACAGTTGCAGTCTTGGCATCGAAGAGCAGAAGAAAATGCGGATAGACGACTATTGTCTTGGACTATCTTCCAATTAAGGAACAACTAGAATAGCGTCTACTTTGTGAGGAAAAAACTTTTCAAAGAACATGTTTTTATGATTCTTTGAATTGTCCCTTCGTTTCTTTTGTTTTGAGAGTAAAAAGTAAGGATTTGTGTTTGATTTGCCTATTCTACATAGTTCGCATTTAGACACAGATATAATTAGATACCGGTATATGGCTTGGTGCGTGTGTATTATTCGCAAAAAGGCGTTCTTAAAGTGATTCAATAACTTTTGCTTATATAATTTGAATTTAGTCATAACTACCTAACATAACCCTTATTCTCGCTCGCTATTAGTATCTGTGCTCAAACTGTATATATGTGAAGGCTACTTATTGCACTATAGTCATGAATGATCACAGTTACTTATTAGGAGGCACGGTGGAGTAATGGATAACGGCTCGGATTGAGGAATCGTAGAGCCGAGTTCGAATTCCAGTCGAATCCGTTACATTCACTTACGTGCTAACACCCTTGGGAAAGGTGTGAATCCTCTTCTTCTCCCTCCAACTATGGGTAAATAGCAGGACAGACTTGGAAGGAGCCGGCTTAACCGATCCAGGGTGAATGCCGCAACATACATACAGTTACTAATTTGAAAAATATATTGTCGAACACTTAGGCCTTCCTCTTAAAAATTGAATAAATCGATATTTTACTAACGTTTATATATTTATTTCAGTGCCATTATGAAAAAGAGAAATAGGTCTTTCTGCTTTTTTGTTGATCGTTCTGATGTAATGAGTTTATGCTAGACGGTGTTGATTGGCGGTAGAGAATATAAGTAGTAGCATCAGCCGCTGACAGGCGCCTTCACAAAGATATGCTTTCGAAAAGAAACTCACAGTAAACTAACAACAATCGTTTCTATCCAGGCAATCAGTAATTAATACTTTTCTTTGTTGAGAAGCAGAAACTTTTTGACTCGGAATGTTGTTGGCGAAAGGAGCATCTTTTTACACAGAAATAAAACAATAAGTCTCTCTATTTTATAGAATCAATATTAAAACAAAAAAAAAAGTTCAACCTGTTGTGTATGTGCTTCCGTTCCGTACCCTTTTGCCGAAGACCTTTTTGGTTATATAGATACCTCCTCGGCAGACAGAGTTTCTCGTTCCAGTGTCTTGTAAAAAAAAAAGAAAAAGAAAAAAAGCCACTGTATTGTTCCTTCCCTACTAGCTGTTTGATTCTAATCCAAACACTATTAGGATACAAATTATCAGTTTTTTTTTAATTAGCTAATCATGTATCTTCTTCAAATCTGCTTTCTTTGGCAACACTGTGAAAATTAACCCTATCCCTAGAAACTTGAATACAAACCTCCGTCAGTCAATTAAGTGCCATACATGGTATATGTTTGGGCGATAATGTTTCTTTTGATTCATGACGGACTAGGTAGAAGATTTTCCTGCAGTAGGTTGCCGTTTCTTTCTGTGGTAGACTGGTTACCAACCAAGGCTATCGGACCCAGTCTGTCTTTCTATTTAACCCATAGCTGAGGAGAGAAGAGATGAATTCATACCTTTCCCAAGGGTATTTGCGCGTACGCGAATGTAACGAACACGACTGGAATTCAAACTCGTCTTTCTTATTCCGAACCGACATACATTACACCAATTGTTTGAAAAAATATAGTGCATGTTTAGCGATAATTATTGCGGTTGCTTTCAAGTAATATTTTAAGGGGAGATGAGAGTCTAACTTTTCTGCACAGAGTTCAAAAAATTGCTGTAAATACATAGACAGAAATATTCACTTTCCTCTAAATTAACAAAAAAAGAAGCAATATTAAGTAACAATGTTCATAATATACAAACACAGATATAAAGAGTGTAGGACCATTCTTGCATAAATATATTCTTGGGAAAGACAATATCGGCAAAACAGCTTTTTTTCTTTCTTTTTTACAGTATTTACATTGTTGTCACGTTCACGACGTTTTGGCTGTTGAACGCTACGGATTTCTTCAGGTGATTCTTGTTGGATTTTCGAACCGAACATTAACACATGGCTCAGGGAGGGGGGAAGGCGCTAGTTGATTAATCCTAAAAGTTATTTGACCAAAAGAGTTTTGAGTTCAATCCCTGGACTCAGCGGAGAGAATCAAAATTCATCAAAGTGAATTAACTAAAATAGATAACCAAATCGAGATACGTGGAATTTGAACAATCTCCTCTCCACCACCCTTGGACTAAAAGGGTTCGGTTCGAAAAATCTATCATCTGAAGAAGGCCGAAGCGTACAACAGTCGAAACACTGTGAATATGACAATACAGATGAGGACAGCAGCTCGAAACACGTAGATAGTGTAAATACTTACAATTGTTCATTTCAGAAATATCGACAGATTTTGTTTTCTTATTTCATGTAAATGTTAAGTATGTGGACATTGTTTTGTTTTTTTTATAAATTTCTCATCATATATTTTTTCAGGATTTCTGTGACATTCCTAATTTTAAATTGGGTATTCTATCATAAAAGAAACGATTCTGATTTAAATTCGATGAATTCTTCAAGGAAACTTACTGTATCTTGATATTGCTGGAATCCCTAACCAAAGAACCTATGTTGCATAGAGCAAAAGGAACGTTACTCACGAGAAGAGGAAGTTTGTGGAAGAACTTATCTTCCGGGCTTCATGATTATTTACAGCATTTCATTTGTGTCGTCTTCATGGCTCGGAAAAAAAGGTTCGTTTTTAAAGTTCAAAAATAAATAAATAAATAAAAGGAATCGACCGATTCACGTCTAAATTTTCTTCACTTTCACTTATTCTTTAATCTGCATCATCGTTTAAAAGCTATTGCAATTCATCAGTTTTCTTCCGCATCATCCATTCCAGAGACGTGCTTGCAGAAGACTGCATCACTGTTATAAGAGTAAGTAATCAATTGCACAGCTTCCGCTAGACAATTTCCCAGATTAAAAACTGGCCATTGTGCATTTTAAATTTAGTTATGATTTCACCAAAATAAAGTAAAAATGATCCTTTTTAGGCGGTTATTCGTGAAAAGTAAGCACGCAGAAGCAATAAAGAATTTAGAAATTTTAAAGACGTTTCTATCATATTCATATAACTCTGAAGACACTTGCATTAACCTGTACGCAGATTCTTTTAGAACGGCTTACTTGTTTATCTTTTATTCATTTATTAATTGGCAGTATTGTTGTCAATTATCTAACGTGGGATCATTTTAACGTGTAGCATACGTAATCTCGGCAACCGACAAAGGACCCTAATGCAATACTTTCTTTTGTAATTTTCGAGAGATGATACGGATGCTGTAGTTTAAATATTGATTCTGCTATATGCGTTGCTGATGAAGTGATCTATTGTCCAATATCGGTTAGAGCGTTTTTAATCCAGCATATTATTTATATATATATATATATATATCAGGCGAAGCCTTATAACAACAACATTAATAATATTTGATTAGCAATACTGATATTACCCGATCCAAAGAACCTCTTGAAACAGAAACTTGAAGTCATGAGTCCTTGTATAATACTAAAAATTCATCTGAGGCACATATGTTATGTGGCTGGATTTATAATACCCTTGTTTTTCTTCTCTACCCACCCTTCTTATTCATCTTCACATACTCTTACACACTTTTTATCACACCAACATCGTGCGTTTGTTTATTTTTATAATATAAATAATATATTATTTATAAAGATAATATAGCGTTTTTATTTTAAGTAAACCGTTGGGAAGTCAATTGGCAAAAATCGCCAGAGGATGGTGTAAGGTTGAAACCAAGGTAGCGGATTCAACAGATTTGCTACTTATATATATATATATTTGTCGCTTAAATGGCTAAACATTTCCACGGCTTTTCTCGTTTAAACGTTCAACTTGCACATTTTTTTTAAATAGCCCCTACCTACACTCAACATTTGGAATTTACAGCCCAATAATATTTTAATTTTATATTAATTTTGAGCTTTGAATCTGCGTTTAATTTAGCGTTCCTTTCATGAGATCCAGTATTAAAAAAAAAAAGTAAAAGGCATTCATCCACCAGTATTTTAAAAAATTTTTTTTTAAATACTGGGTCTCATGAAAGGAACGCTAAATTAAACGCCGATTGAAAGGTCAAAATTAATATAAACTTAATATATTATTGGGAGGTGCAAGTTTAAAGTAAAAATGAGAAACGTCGTGTAGCTCATTAATATTTATAGACGCTTAAAGGTTTAACCATTTAAGCGTCTCTCTCTCATATATATATATATATATATATATATATATATATAGTGTAACCCGGATATAAGATAGATTTTATCTGGTCCCAAATTAGAGCCATACTTACCTAAACAAATGTAGACCAAACCTGGATATAAGAGACTTCTTCTCCGGTCCCGACAACTCTCTTATATCCGGGTTACACTATATATATATATATATATATATATATATATATATATATATATATATATATCACGAAGGCAAAAACTTAACACATCATCGAAGAATTCGGTAATAAACTTATTTCGATAGATTATTTTTTATTACCTGCAGCATCAAACCGGAATTTAAAAATGGTTTAAATTTATACAGACAACTTATTTAAAATTAAATCATAAGTAAAAAGGAAGTAAATTTCTAAATTACTTGACCTAGAAAGATTTTCCTGGGGATTTACATCATTGAAGAGAGAGGGTAGGAGGAAAGAAAAAGGAGAAGCAAGGTATCAGAACTATGATCAGGGATAGGTGAGGGGAGTACAAGTGACAGCTAGTGCAATACATTGAAATTAAATCAAAATTTATATCGTCATCAATATAATAACAATCATCATCATATATGTAAAAAAAAGAGTGAAAAATAAATAATATATAAGATGCTTTATATCAAATCCATCTTCATAATTATAAAATACATCATATGTGTGGTATATGCATATAACAATATACCAATATACAAATCCATACAAACACACAAGGAAACAAACATACTATGCATACACTCAGACCCACATAATATATATATATATATATATATATATATATATATATATATATACACACACAATGTACATACAAATAAATAAATAATGTAAAATAATTGGGTGACGATATATACAAAATAAAATTCTATTTATAAAATTTAAATTATCTTATAAATAGAATCTATTATCTATTTTTATGCCGATATTTAAATATGATTTCATTTCTTTGGTTCAATAGCTGGCTAGTGTTTTTATATTTAATAATTTTTCTTCTTCCAAGAACAAATTACAGCTATTTCTGAATATGTTATGGGTTTGGGCTTTACCTATAATCTTCCATTCTATCTGTTGGCTGAAGTTTCTATCCTTTAATTCCCAGAAATGTTTCGAAAGAGCTGTATGGTGATTTAGATAAGTGTCAAAGTAAAAATGCTTGTGATTGCAGAACCTTTGCTTCCAGATCCCTGCGGAAATTATGATGTATAGTTTGTTTTGTTTTTTTATTATTATTTACATTTTCTTTAGGAAAAATAGTTACTTGGTATATAACATTTTCGGATTTGCATATACCTCCAACTGGGTAGTTGTTTTTGGTTCTACAATTAAAAAAGGGTTTGCTATCTGGTTAATTGTTGTTATAAAATTTGTTTAATATTTTATTATTATGTGAATCAATAATATTATGTTATTTGTGCAGGAGTAGCTAATTTTTAAGGTTTTTCTATTAAAACTGTTACTTAGTGGGTTATCTGGGTTAAAATGTTTGTCAATCAGTCTCAGAAAATATTGGCCAATATTTATATTAGTTGGCAGAAAGAAGGGTTAAACCAGATAACGTTTTTCTATGTCTGCATCTATTTATTTTAGTATCTTTTAAAGTTTTTTGGTAAGTTTTGTTTAAAACCACGTTTTTAGGGTATCGTTATAAGATTTATAATTTTCCCTGACAATTTTCTTATTTGA
>OZ038476.1:17069036-17159036 GCA_964036315.1 Acanthosepion esculentum | reverse complement strand
AAAAGTGGTTCGACACTTCGCAGACATTTCTTCCTAGTACCTGCCCCCAGTAGAATAGAATATGACTAAGGACTGCATGTACACCATCCCATGTAGCTGTGGTAAGAAATATAAAGGAGAAACAGGTCGAACCATTAAGGTAGAACTGTAAGAACATCGTAAAGCCTTAACACGACGGGAAATAGAAAAGTCAGACGTAGCTGACCACTGTTAGAATAGTCGAACAAAACAAGGGTTAAAAAGAAAAAGAAAAAACAATACATACGTAGGTAAAAAATTACAGAAAGGATATCTTGTCATATACAGAGAGAGAGAGCACCCTTTGGATGGCGTTAGGGTAAAGTGAATTTATACTCAAGACAAAGAACATCACTGGTAAATAGGTAAACTTAAGGAATCAGCACATATGCTAAGCCACAAAAAATCTCCTAAGTCGGCCAAACACAGAAACAAATGTAACATGGTAACCAGTAATACGAAGTACTACAGAAATGCAACAATATTAACAAAATATTTCTATATGGGCTCTGTTAAAAATGGTTACTGAGATATTAAGTTTATAAGACCCAAAAATTCATACACTGATGTCCTCATGGCCCAGCGGATAAAAGCGTTGGTTGGTTCCAGTGACTTGACCCAAAGTATTTTGAATTTAATACCTGGCTACTGAAGTGGTGAACACAAACTTGAAAGGGAGATAACTGAGACAACCAGGAGGGGCATGGAACAATCTATCCCGGTGGGGCAAATAAAGGATTCAGTTCGAAATTGCAATCACCTGAAGAAGACCGGACCGTACAACGACCAGAACTTCGGGAATATGGCAATAAAAGTGAGGACAACAGTCCGAACAATGTAAATAATTACAATACCTCATCTCAGAAATATAGACAGATATGTATCTTTCTCTCCATATTATATATATATATATATATATATATATATATATATATATATATATATATAGTTTACGAAAAACTAGGTAATCCGTATGGGTAGACCCAAGCAGGATAAAATACAGAGAGCTCAATGTAAATCAGAGCTAATAATTTAAATAAAAACAGACCACTTTAAGGTTCCATATAATAAATTGTTTCACCACAACCCTTTTAAAGGACCGCGGATCATCAGATTTTATGAAAAGCTTTCATTTTTCGTTTCAACCTTTGGAAATAAAATCTGATGATCCGCGGCCCTTTAAAAGGGCTGTGGTGAAATAATTTATTATATGGAACCTTAAAGTGGTCTGTTTTTATTTAATATATATATATATATATATATATATATATATATATATATATATACATACATACATACATACATACATACATACATACATACATACATACATACACATAGAGGTAATAATCCATTGGTATATAATCCAAGTGGATCCTAATAATATAAAATATTAAAACTGATCCACAAAAAGAGCTCAATGTATTTATTATTACAGAGCATATAAATTACATAGACTACCTATCTCGGCTCACAAGACTTACTTATAGGCCTTGTCAACAGAGAGGTGTGAAGAAATAAAAGATTAAAATTTAAACATTTAAAGAATGAAAGAACATTTAAAGATTAAAAGAATAATTTTATTCTTTAAATGTTTAAATTTTAAGCTCTTATTTTATTTCTTCACACCTCTCTGAGTTGACAATACCTATAAGTAAGTCTTGTGGGTCGAAATAGCTATTCGAATGAGGTAATTTTGGATTTCTATTCTGTGTGTGTGTATGTGTGTGTGTGTGTGTGTGTGTGTGTGTGTGTGTGTGTGTGAGGGAGAGAGAGAGGGATACATAAATAAACGTTCAAAATATTCGAGGCATTTTAAATGTATTGATTTATGAATAACTGTTTGCTGATGCCTTTACTGACATCACGAATTTGTATCGCCCCTCTTCGTCTTTGCATACAAATTATCACAAGAAACCGGATGTTTACACCGACACAAGCAAGAATACATAAATGTTTGCTGGCACACCACTAACTTAATCTGAATGTTAAGGTATTTCTTTTCACAAGAAAATGTGGATATAACTGCATTTAGTGATAAGTCGAAAATGAATTGCGGCCGTCAAAATAAGAAAAAATCCCTTTACAATTTTCTGACACTTCTGAATATTTGATCCAAAACTGTTTCCAACAATTTGTTGAAACTGTTAAACAAAAATCAACATCATAATGTTTAAAATATCTCGAGTTATTAGATTTGTCTTTGTTCTAAAAATTCTATGACAAATCCACCCACATCAAGTCTACATAAAAGCTACTAGTTTTCCGGCACATTTGACATTCTTTTCCTTCAACCCCTACTGACATTTCCAAGTTCGGAAGCTAATCTCAGGCTATGTTTTTCCGTTTTATTTTTCAAGTTTTATTTGTTTTCATAAGCACAATTGTGTCATATTTCACTCGTATAATGCGCCATCGTGTTTCCCCTTTGTATGTGAATGCAATAAACATACACTTCCAGTTTTCAAAAGAAGGACTTCCGCTCACTCTACGCATCCAATTTGTTTATTCAGTTATCTAATTACATTGAAATACAACGCTTGCCGGAACTGTAAACTTTAAGGAAGAAAGTATAATGCAATGTTTTCTCACTTTTTCACTTATAATTACGAAAGATAATAGCGTCTTATATGATAAGATAGAAAAGCAAATGAACAAAATAAACATAGTAAAAATTAATTTTATATGTTCTCCCCTTTTCGGTATTTGTCGGAGAAGGTGAACTTTAGTCGAATCGCATTTCAGTCTTCGTCTCGCCTCAACTCGATGGAGACCAAACTTCTAAACAGCGAACAAAACTAACACGTCTGGCCTTGTTTTTTATGTGATTGTTTTTTTTTTCTTTTTCTCTTTTGTGTGTATGAACGATAACTGTATATTTCTCAACAGCGCCAGTTTGGGTTCGAACTGTGGTAAAAGATATTAAGTGCTAATTTTCAAGGTTGGAAACAACCTCCAGTTAGAAGATTGGCCCAATATAATTTCCTTTGCTCTTCGTATATTTCGATACCAAACTAAACTAAGTTAATATCTACGAAACCAGCACGTTAACCACTCTACTAATGCGCGTATTTTATGACGTGATGTATTCCGTGGAGTTGACAACAATTAAAAAGTATAGAGAACTCAGTGGGAACAGAACTAGTTACAGTTTTAATGGTTTTCGAGGCTAGCTTATTTGCATATCATTATATGGCGAGGCGCCATTTACAGTACGAGACAATCACTCAAATTATTAGTTTCGACAGTGCTTCACTTTAACAATCAAACGAGAAATGCTGCTTTCAGAATGAATTGAGTATCAAGAGCGTAGTCTTAGTTATACGATATAAGTTTAATGCAACAATGCAAGCATTTCATTCATTCGAATGTTTGCATATATGACGTGTATGTTTCATCCAACAAGTACTTCCGGTTTACGTTCATATTACATTGAAACTCCTGGTCTTGTACAATAATCGAAGTTAAGTAACGTCGTGCCTGGTCATTACCTCGATGGGTCACTGCTTGGCAATATCAGTTGCTGTAAGCTTGAATGTGCCGGTGGTGCAATGGATAACGGCTTGAAATTGGAAATCTGAGAGCCGAGTTCCAACTCCAGTCGGGTTTGTTATATTCACTTTTGTCAGAATATTCTTGGGAAAAGTATGAATCCATTTCTCTCCAGTTAGGAGTTAATTAGTAGAACCTATATCAATAAATTATTATCTCCCCCAAAATGTTTACAGTCTAAAAATATTTTCTGACTTTAAATAACCTGCAAAAGGTTGATAAGCCGTAAAAAAAATTCAATATTTAAAACCTTTCTTTTATTCTAATGCTTGGATATATATTACGTGTATGTTAGATTCAACAATTCTTCAAACTTTTTATTCACTCCAGTGTTTGCGAACATAGTAATAAATTCTGCTTCTAAATGGATAAAGGAAACAGTCATTGATATATTTTAGCATCGACATTATCTGAATATAAAATGGTAATTGTAATATTAGCCGTTTCTCTATGAGCAAACATTCTGCATTCATTGACAGAGCAGCCAGTACTGTTTTAGGTTTAAATTTATAAAAGCTCACTCTTAATAGGGTATATCTAAACGGGGATTCGGCTTCTTATTGCTACTTCACCAGGAATCAATTTACTTTAAATTTATTTTACTTTTTCTCACAGGCACGCGCGTGCGCGCACGCACACACACAAACAAAAAAAGAACATGGAAGGGAAAAAAAGAAAAGAACTGGAAGGAAAATATTGATGCCTCGGCACGGAGTTTTGCCATTTTAACCTCACATTTTCTCTAACAAATTCAACATTCAGTCTGTGTTGTAAAGTAAATTTCTTTTCAAGAACAAATGCAACTTGAATTTGGGCAGGAGGGTCACCGTTATATATATATATATATATATATATATATATATATATATATATGGATGTGTGTGTGTGTATATATATATATATATATATGGATAGATGTGTGTGTGTATATGGATAAATGTGTGTGTGTGTGTGTGTGTATATGGATAAATGTGTGTGTGTGTATATATATATATATATATAGATATATGGATAAATGTGTGTGTGTGTGTGTGTGTGTGTGTATATATATAGATATATGGATAAATGTGTGTATGTATGTGTGTGTGTATATATATATATATATATATAGATATATGGATAAATGTGTGTATGTATGTGTGTGTATATATATATATATATAGATATATGGATAAATGTGTGTATGTATGTGTGTGTATATATATATATATATATATATAGATAAATGTGTGTATGTATGTGTGTGTATATATATATAGATATATGGATAAATGTGTGTATGTATGTGTGTGTATATATATATATATATATATAGATATATGGATAAATGTGTGTATGTATATGTGTGTGTATATATATATATAGATATATGGATAAATGTGTGTATGTATATGTGTGTGTATATATATATATATAGATATATGGATAAATGTGTGTATGTATATGTGTGTGTATATATATATATATAGATATATGGATAAATGTGTGTATGTATATGTGTATATATATATATATATATAGATAGATAGATAGATAGATAGATAGATAGATAGATAGATAGATAGATAGATAGATAGAAGTTAGTAATACTTAGTTTCACGCTTTTGCGATCCAACACCACCACATTAGCCACATACATAAAATACAAAAATAAGCTGGGAAATCATGAAAAACGCACTTGCCTATAACAACATAACAAAGAAATGCCTACTTTGCCTACACGAAAAATAACAATAATTTCCCACACCCAACAAAAACGAATTACTAAACCCAAGATCAAAAATAATTTCCAAATGCAAACACGAAAATAAATATCTCTTATCACAGTTCATACCAAACGGATAATACATAAAAAAAGAAAAAAAAAAGAAAATAGGAAACACCATCCCGAGTAACTCAGATCGATATAGTTACCAGCACAGCTACATAAACTACCATCGCTCCTATGGACGTGACAAGATAAACCAATGAGAACACTTCAATATCATTTTATAACGACCACCACTACTTTAGTTATCAATATTGGCGCCACCACCGTATTTACCTAATGTAAAATAACTACTACTATTATTATTATCACTTCATACATCTCCACCACAAGATTAGTAAGGCTTTTTACGATTGTTCTTGTTTTAATATTGCCATTATTTATTACCACTATCATCACCATCTATTGTCATTACTAAGTTATCAGAACTCCAATTATTTTTAGTTTTTATTTATTATCCCTTCCAATATTACCATCACTATTATTATTTATTACCACATCCATCATTAATTATTATTTATTACTATTCACTACTGCTATTTTAACTTTTAATTTATTATGAATTTTTATCAATAATTATCATTATTGATTCTTTTACTACTATTATCATTGTTTTATTTTAATTCTGTTACTATCATCATTACTACTATTATTACCAGTACCATTTGTTACCTCCATTGTTATTATCATTATACTTTACTACCACCATTGTTTCCACGTCATATCCTTCACAATTGCCATCGGTCTCATTGCTTACCATTGTCATTGCTCTCATTATTGTAATTACTATTTCATTCTTACTATTTCACCATCACCTTTATGTTTGCTACACCATAGTCATATTCCTTTTACAATCATGCCCCTTCCCATCAAGATTAGCGCCAATTTTGCGTAAATATCAATAAGTAATATAAATGAAGAATTCGACTATTTATATAAGTGCAATCGCCTATAATACATAAGCAAGCAACGTTAAAAATATCTCCACAGCTATAGAACCCATTTTAAGCAATGTAAGGGCCAGGCTGATAGAAATATAAGTACACATATACATGTGTGTGTGTGTGTGTGTGGAATTATCATTCTGTTAACGACATAAACGATCGATCTGAAAGATGACAAGGACTCCACAACCCACACCTTGTGGAAAGAACTTTGCTACACAATCTCAAAACCGAAACGACCACAATTGCGTATCTATACTTACTCGAACACATACATACATACATACATGCCTGCGCCTAGGCACGCATTGTCATGTTTGTGAGAACTACAATACGTACACCTGCATGTATGTATGTCTGCGTACATCCCAAAACGGACACAGAGGAGAAAGTTTGAAATATAAATCTGAAATTACTTATTGTGTTAATAGAAGACGATTTATCTCAACACCACCGATGAGTTCTAAACTGAATATCTAAAAACTTGTCGGCACTAAATCTTCTGATGCAACACTTCACTATATTCAAATCTATTTTCCATGTTTGTTTTCTTTTGCATTTGTTCAGAGTTATAGGTTTTAAGATCTGTTTCCACTGCCGCCAAATTTACGAGGGGATATTGCGTGAATTTGGTGTCATTTTAATTGCGAGTTTAATATCTGTGTCAGGTAGTACAAATCTATACTTAGGGTAAACAAGATGATCAATAACTGTGTCCTTCCAAAAAGACGACGACTTGGGCAGCAGAATGCGAACAATGTACCACCGTAGATTAAGTAAAATAGTTCATTTCAGAATTTCCTATAGGCTACCAGGATCGATATACACCTGATGAATGCATTAGGGCAGAACAGTTGAAACTTTGTAATAATAATAATAAAGATATTTTCTACGATATGAGAAATGCTATATCTTAGGTGATAAGATGCTTGCTAATACTGGATTACTCTACACACACACACAGCTTTTGTCACAAATGCACCTGCTGTTTTGTACGGTCAACCCAATGGTTAATCCCTGTTTTAAAACTCGTCCTGTCGTTCTGGGAAAATAATTACAATTCCATCGGATTTTCTTACGGAAATCCTCTTTGAAGTGATTCCAGTACGAAAACAATGTGGAAAGTGCCGTCTCCGAATTTGGATCGCCTTTTTCCCCAATAATGGATTTCCCATTGCTTTTCTCTCAACAGAAAAGGAACAAAGTGAAAGGAAAGGTAATTTTGTAAAATATATTCAGCTGTAAGTTTGTCTGGATTCGTTTACCAGCAATCTAAGCTTATCTTATCTGCATGTTAAACAGAATCCTCCAACGTGTGGTTATTCTTTCTGTTACAAAAAATGGAACGCCATGAGTACATCATTGTAGTGGAATGGTCAGCTGAACTTGTGAATCCTTAGTCCGTGTTCTATCCTCACTGAATATCCCTTATTTATGGCCTTATGCCAAAACTAAGCTTAGTAAACAATAAGAATGAAGCAATATAGATAATTGCGTTAAAAGTCATTATTTGTTCGATAACAGAAATTAACAAAACTTTCGTTTTGTCAGTGTTAAATTTATTAATTTCAGAGAATTTTCTTCGATGCATTTATCAAGAAAATGACGACACCTGTCTGAATTTCCTTAGATCAGGTGCTTTTTAATCATCGTTTAGGTCATGTGATCTCTGGCGGGTTTTTTTTTTTTTTTTTTTTTGTTATTTAAAAAACAAAAATATAGTCTGGTAATATAATGAAACCTTTTAGCCCAGTTCAGACCAAAGTAGTGTGTATTCGCTCTTAATTCTCAGTCTTATATTTGTAACCTTTTGCAATATAATACTGTAAAGATTCCCAATCTCGGTTTAGCGAAATCTGCATGAAAAATATATAGAAGCACAAATTAAATATTTAACATTACACAAATTTATACTGATTGGGAATGCACTTTTATTTGCACTAATTGATATTGTTTTACTTTGCATAGCGACTGACTTACACTCTTTCTCACACAATCAATCTCTCTCACACACACACACATGTATATACATTAAGGACCGGTAAAATTTTGCTCAAAGCTGCACTCTTCATAGATTGTTATCCTTATACATATCTAAGACTCCATGCCAAATTTGAAGCTGAGAGCTCGAGGTATAGTCTGCAGCATTTGCAACTGAAATTTAGAATTTTCAGTGTGTTGGTGCAGTGTAATGTACAGGGCGATCCGAAAGTCTTGTCGCCCCCTACATAATATAATTTTCTATTTCAACGATTTGTGGGGTATTATCAAGGAGTGAGTTTCACATGAACGATACCAGAATACCCGTCAGTTGAAGGACGCCGTTCGGAGAGAGCCTTTGCAACAATCAACGGAACACAGCTTCGTAAAATATCACACAGGACATCATTTTGTGCCACGAAAATGGTGGTGTTCATACAGACCTTCTCGATGTGTGACAGCGTCAATGAAAGTGAAGAAAGGGAATCCAGTAAATGTACTTTGTATTACTTATTCTTTTATTGTTCTCGTTACATTTTGGTAGGGTGCGACATGACTTTCGGACCACCCTGTATAAATGGACAATGTTTATATTTAATTGTGTTCATTCACTAACTCCTGTTATTTTTATCACGTTAACTGATCAATTTGCTATTGAGATGGCTACTGTATAAACGAGGGAAGCCACAGATCATGCATTGTTTGGATCTGCAAGTGTTTTTCCAGTGGACAAACTTCACTGGAAAGGTGAGATGTTAAAGAACTGCTGGCGATATAAATGTGACGAAGGAAAGTGTGCAGATGTCTCAATGGTTATCAAGAGGACGGCCCAGGAATATTCAGAAATATGTGAAAAAGCAATTGAAGATAGACTGTTCCTCTTCTTAGCCAGAAAACTATTGAGGAAAGGTTGAGAAAGTTTTACAGTAGAGGAACTGAAATTAATAACAAGAATGTAGATAAAAAGCTGCATTTCAAGAAGAAATGATGGAGTTGTTTGACATCTGCAGCTGTTACTGATCCTCAGTCTCCCATCAAGATGTGAAGAGCAAAGTTAAGGATATCACCTGGCCTGTAATCTCTATCTATAAAAGGCAGGATGTGTGTGTGTGTGTGTGTGTGTGTGTGTAACGAATGCACGGCCACAATTTTCGACGGATTTGCACCAAAATTTACATGCACATGCTCCAAGTTAGCGAAAAAGTCAAGACCGACTTAGCATTTCCCAACTCCCATTGATAGTGGAAATAATCGATTTTTTCATGCTTCTACGGTAGTTTTCATGTAGTTTGCGGCCATCTTCTACTGGCCAGAGTGAGAGCCTATAGCTGGCTGCCACGAATAGGCAGGAAGATTCTATTGGCCAGCGTGAGAGCCAACAGCTGACTGACACGAATATTAACTAGCTAGAATATTGCTAGCATGCAAAAAGAAACGATAGCTGCATCCGTCACAAGTGGGAAAAATTTAAATCTGCATGGTACTTTACTCCAATTGGCTCATTCTCTTGCTTAAACTCAACGTTGATTCTGATTCCGCAGAACTGGGTTGGGAAAAATATTTGTTGTTAACCTTCTTTTTTCATTCGGTTTTTCCAGTTATGAGTCCTTTTTTAAAGCTGATCATTTTGTGTTCATTTTGTTTAGTTCTTTTTTTGTAACAGATTTAATGTTTAGTATAGAGCTTAGAAAAAATTTGCAGTGTGAGATAGGCAAGAAGTAAGGTATGTAGCAACATCAGCACGGCAAAGGGCACTCCTTTAAAGGCAAATATGACGTAACTAACTGTATTTTTATGGTAAGAAGACCGTCACTCGTATGATGAAGAAGAATGAAAAGACCAATAAATGGAGTTCAAGGATGACGGTGCAAGATCATAATGACATCATGACAATGAATATCTCACACATGTGACTCCCAAGACTGGAAACGGAAAGCAGATTGCCAAAACTATTCACGAATTTCTAGTGGAGAAAAATCTAAACCAGCAGCCTAGTGTGTGTCGTGGCAGTAATGGAACCAGTGAAAATGTAGAATTAAAAAAAATGGAGCTATTCGCCATCTTGAAATGTTACTTGGCCACCCACTCCATTATTTCATCTCTCAGCTTCACGAAAATGAGCTGCCTTTTCGCGCTGTTTTCTATCACTATGATGGTAAACCAAGTGGTCCTGAGCATTGGTGTGGTCCCATTGAAAAGCTGATCAAGGAGCCTTTGTTTGAGTTGCCAGTTATTGCCTTCCAATCAGTCAGTTTCACTGATTTTCCTGTCCTGAATGAAGAAGTGAAGAAAGACCCGTCCTGGGATCAGAAATACCTGTATAGGATTTGTAAAGAAATTATTACAGCTGTAGTTGATGATGACTTGGCTACTATTGGGCCAGGTCCACCCAGCGTGTCAAGGTGGAATATTTTATGAAGTAGAATCCTCGGGCTGTATGTAAGAATATCAAGTCCCAGCAACGAGCCGAGAAGAATCGTCATTACAATTATAAATTCCAGTGCTCCAATGTGGTTCTATATCAAAATGTACCCTTATATTATACACTGCTGAAGAAAAATATTCAAATCACTGCTATAAATAAAAAACCTGAATAGTAAACAGAAGATGATAGTAAAGACGGTTTAGAGAAATGCATACTTCGCCTACACAGATCAACTTCTTGGTATGTGTGCAGGTGAGGACGTGACTGTTAGAAAAAAGCTCTCTCAATGCTAAGAAAAATTAGAAAGGTGAATCAGCAGATGGAAGAATGCACTGACAGATCTGATGAGGAGGAAGAATATTCTGCTGCTGCTGCTGGTGATGATGATGAGGATTTGTTAAAGTACACTGATGTAAAGGACAGGGAAGAGACGAATGTAGGCAACAGGAGAAAATTGGTGACTCCCAAAGTAAAGTAGCATGCAAAATAACTATCATCCCATGATTAACCGGATGAAGGAACTCAAGACCGAGCCTCTTTACATTGCATCTCTATCATATCAAACAGGTTAATGATATTCTTTAGACAACATTAGTAGTGGCCAAACAGTACTCAGGCGGTTGTAGGAAGAATAAAAGTGATGGCTGAAGCTTGCACTGAAGTGACAGGATACAAAACGATGGATATATTAGGCAAAATTTATTGTCTACGAAAATGAAGACCAGGTTCCGCACAGAAAAAGATTTCACTATTAACTTGTAATATTTTAATATGCTGTACCACTTAAATAATATTGGCATTAAATTGATTACACTTCATGTACAATTCATTGTTATCCTAAACAATAAATGACACCTATATTTTGGTGTACAGTAGAAGTTGACAAAAAGTCGGACACGATCCTCCATGAAAAGTGGGCATGAAATGGTCTGAAATAAAACAAAATAAATCAAAATTTAGATTCGTCCTCTATCCCAGAAAATATTATTGTGTACAGTGTCCGTGTACATATACGAAAAGGTTGTGTCTTCGCATGTAAAAAATACAAAAAGACTACATATAAAAATACACATCTATAGACAACTAGTAGTATAACTAGTCTTCGACCGAGTTTAAGTTTAAAGTCAGCCCACCCGAAAATCAATATTACCAACAATTGGGTGCTACTGAGGTACATCCCCAATGGAGGGGGAGGTAACAATTTAAATGGTGGGGTCTGAAAAGGGCCGTTTTTGCGTTCTCAATCTTGTTTCAACCTGTCGCGCAGCAGCAGCTGAAGAGGCGTTTCTCGTCAGCCGTTGAGTCCTTTGATCATCATTTTCAGCCTTTCGCGCAGAAGCATTCAGGTATGCTCTTTTGGAAAGCCAATGGCTACGTTGACCTCCGGAATCAGTGGCTCTGGTTGAAGCATTCCGATAGGCATTTTGAAACATGCAAACTGAACGTTTTAAAGACGATTCGATCGATTCTTATTCGCATGGCTGATCTGGCAGCAGCGGTTTTGCGACCTAGGCAAGTTCTTTTCTTTGTTAGCATGTCTTAGGCAAGTGTGAATCGTCAAATGGGATACGTGGGCAAATACCAGAAAAGAAATCTGTAAAGCTACAGGGATCACTAGGCTCGAATCACTTTAGGAAAGGTTGGAAAAATAAATGTTGAGTAATAAAAAAAAAACAAGCTTACTTATTACTACGATTAATGCAATGCAAAAACTGGCAGGACAATAAAAAAATTAAATGGGGAACGGCTATAAACGACAATGAAAGCAACGCCTTAAAACTGTAGTAGTAGGCTTTATGCAACGGAAAAAGTAACCTCACTTGAAAGAGACTGCTTGCTTGGCTGAGAGAAGGAGGAATGTGTAAGCAGGGCGGGACGTACGGAAGAAAAAACAGAACTGCGGAATTAAGCGGTAGCAATGAGCTTAAGACTGCGTAGACAATCAGTATGACACGGCGACGATTGGACGTGTAAAGGAGCTTCGTGCAGCCAATGGGCAACTCGAAAGTGGTCGCGTAACGCCGGTCGTTCGTACGCGCGTGCATCAGCGGGTGACACAGCGCGTGTTGCAGGGCCACACGTACACGCGTTCCAGCACGCGCTAATTATCAAGGTCAGCAGCAACCGATGGGCAACGCGTGGAGGTGTGAATCAAACCACACAACATGAGCTAGGATTGGAAGGTTATGTGTGAAAAAGTAAATTAAATTTTGCCTTTGATTTTTGCGCAAAGTGTAAAAAAAAATCAATTTTTTTCCATTTTTCACCTTCAAGATTGTAAATGAAAAACTGTGAAAACGCATAAACAATATCTGATCGCGCGCGCGCACGCACATACATACATACATACATACATACATACATGCACACATTTTGAGAATTATAGATATAGATAGCGTGCAGAAGTGGAGGCAGCGGGTGCGACGCTCCGGGCATTCATATCAGGGAGGCATCCACTCAAAGAGTGAAATAAAAATGTAGTTCATATTTAATTTGAATAAAGTGTTTATTTCATGTTTCATCTATTTTTACATATTTCAAATGTCTTCCTTTCTCACATTTCTCAGTGCTTAGCCCTATAGCACCCCCCCATAATTGAGTATTAAGGGCGTTGGCCTCGAGCATCATCAAATCTCTGCGCGTCACAGTCTATAGATATTTATATCTATATTTGTATACTTACATATAAAAATGGAACAGATTCATGTATCTATACATGTAAATATTTATGCGCATATATATATGTGTGTGTGTGTGTGTGTGTGTGCATGTGTAAATAATAATGTACGAATAAAGAGCAATTTTGCATTTATGAACAAATACACACGTTTATTTATTGTGATTTTCTACGCGTAGCTTAGGTGTGGCACAAGGACGAAAGTATGAGCACCCAGTGAGTATCAAACTCGCTACTCAGTCCTAATTGTTCTAGCGAGACAAGCCTGCTATTACACCGCCCCGAGGTGCCCCACATGTTTATTTATATCTATAAAGATATCTTGATTTTAAACACACACATATATATATATATATATATATATATATATATATATATATATATATATGGAGAGAGAGAAATGTATGTGTGTCAAGAAGAAATGTATATATTATAAACAGAAGTAATAAACTATATATGTGGGGGTGCATGCGTGGATAAAACTATATAAAAACAGTGTAAAAGTTTATATCTATGAACAGATGTAATTACTTACGTATAGATGCATTTTGGAGGAGATATATAACATTATATTTCAGTAAAAAGAAAAAAGAAATTTATGCATCTATGTATATAAGCAATTATGTGACTAAATGGAAATCTTGCCCAAGTTTCATACGTCACTGATTTGATGTGTTCTTTGATTTATTTACGTCCGATAAACAACATTTCATCTATCCCGTTGTCGGATAGTAACAGTGTTATTTGTTCAGTTTACAACAACAACAAAAATCAAATTCAGAAATAAGAACAGGCCAAATAAACACCAATGCAAACTTTTTAAGTAAAACCGCATTAATATATTACATTGTGACATTTTAACATTCTGAGCTTCCTTTCGTGTTCAGCAGGCGCTTAAGAAAACTGACACTAGTTTTACATCATTCATATTTAGCTGAACAAATATAGTGTATGCAAATAAATCAACGTATTAAATGGTCCCAAAGGAGATACTGCGGCAAAGTATGGCTCTTGGTGTATTTTACAAGTAATTGGATTATGAATATACTGCTGTTATGCTTTACAGGCACCATTAACTACTTACCTATCTAATATTTCTTAAACGACCGAGAAATCTAAAATTTAGCAAACCTAATACTCATAAATAATATCCTCAAATGTGAAATGTGTTTTCTTCAACCCCGAATGAGATGAGACGCACCCGACTCCAGCTGTCACATCGACCAAATAACTGAAGATATGGTGATTTTCCGAGCGTAGATTAGATTTGGCACAAGATCGAAAGTTTGGAGAACCCAGCGAGGATCGAACTCTCTATTCAGACGTCATTAATCTAGCAAGACGAGCTTGCTAATTATTAGACCACGTTAAAGTGCCTTAACCGAAGTTAAGATATGGACATGACAGAGACCGTATTTTTGGACTGTCACGTTCTTATATTTCAACTGGATCTAAATTGAGAGTAAATTAAAATAAAACTTCATAATTCCCCCCTTTTGTTTTTCAAATTTGGAAATCAGCAGACTGAAAATTTAGTTTACTTTTATTTTTTACTTTTACCCCAATATTTGAGGGTTTTTTGTAGTTGTTTATATTTTGCTTAGCGAGTCGATAGGTACAGTTTGTCAGTGACGTGGAAAATGACGTTAGATATCAGAGTTCAAATTTTCATCTCGACTGCTGATGTAATTTCGAGTGCATACTATTCCTTGTTGAACCCTAACCTCATGCCGACATCGCAAAATGAAGAGGATGTTCCAACGAGTAAATAAGCAATACATTCACCAAAACAAGAGTAACAAATGGCTGATATATTCATTGTCAATTATGAAAAAGTAAATCTGTAGCTGTAATTATGTTACAGCTACAGATTTACAGTTACAAATATACAATTTTTTTTTTAAATTGTATATTTCAGAGTGGGGGGGGGGTAAACATTTGTAATTTTAATAGTGCCCATCCAGTAAGCGCATTTCTTGAGGAATAATAAAAATTAGAACCTCTTTCAATCACATACTGACTATGAATTTTCAATAGAAAATTTCCACAAGCTCTTATTTTTATGTTGGTTATTGTCACGGTCCAAAGTTAGAACCAATGAAGAAATAACTCGAACATAGGTATGGAATAACAAAGATATATTACAAACAGAAATATAATACAAAGAAGTAGAAGTATTAGTAATGACTATCAGATTTGGTGAGAGTGAACTATGTTGTCTCGACAAGTATCACTATTCCAATGTCTTACAATTATCTGTCCTCCCTCTTGAGAGACGCAGTATTTATAATGTCAGGAATATTCCATTATTATTATTATGGGTAAGTTCCCATAACAGTTATTTATTAAAGCACCTATAGAAAGTTAATTTATGAACTAATCTATTTCTTTTATTTGAACGCAATCATGACGATTATTACCAATTCGTGAGTTCTATCTTCACTCAGTGCGCAACTAGTAGATCTTTGTGTCAGACCAAGCTAAGTAAATATCTGGTTGGTAATTGTTAGACGTGGCGGCTTGATTCTCACTAATTCAATCTTCTGATTTCCTCTGGTCTTTTACTAAACTGATCTATTCTTCGTAAAATATCTATTTTTCTAAATGTATTTCCCAACAGCTTGTAAACAATGATATTGTTCGTTTTAAGTAATATTAGATGAAAACTTAGTTGTTTCCTCTTTCCATAAGAGTAACTTAAGATTTCATAGTTTCTATATTGGGATTGAAAAAATTTCAAATTAGCAAATCTTTTTGTTATGTCGAACACAAACGGAAATGGGCAAACTCAAAACAATGATTAATATTTACTTAATTAGTCTGAGACAAAACTACAAGTTGGACATCCTATGCAGGTTCAACGCTTCTATGAAGCTACATTTTTTTCTTCTTCTTCTCCTCTTCCACCTTCTCATTCTTGCATACTTATATGCTTCATCTTTTCCCTTGTTCTCCTTCTTTCCTCCCATCTTCTTGTGATTCTTCTTTCCCATCTTCTTGTGATTCTTCTTTCCCATCTTCTTGTGATTCTTCTTTCCCATCTTCTTGTGATTCTTCTTTCCCATCTTCTTGTGATTCTTCTTTCCCATCTTCTTGTGATTCTTCTTTCCCATCTTCTTGTGATTCTTCTTTCCCATCTTCTTGTGATTCTTCTTTCCCATCTTCTTGTGATTCTTCTTTCCCATCTTCTTGTGATTCTTCTTTCCCATCTTCTTGTGATTCTTCTTTCCCATCTTCTTGTGATTCTTCTTTCCCATCTTCTTGTGATTCTTCTTTCCCATCTTCTTGTGATTCTTCTTTTGATTCTTCTTTCCCATCTTCTTGTGATTCTTCTTTTGATTCTTCTTTCCCATCTTCTTGTGATTCTTCTTTTGATTCTTCTTTCCCATCTTCTTGTGATTCTTCTTTCCCATCTTCTTGTGATTCTTCTTTCCCATCTTTTGTTCTTCTGATTCTTCTCAATTGTATTATTATTATTATTATTATTCATGGAGAACAAAAAATACTACACATTCCAAGTGATCGGATTTAAAATACAACAATATTTTAAATTATAATTTAATCAACATGGATACATTAAACTTTCTTACTTCACGTTGTCTATCTTTTTTTTAATATTGATAAAATAATTTTTTTATTATTTAAACTTGGAAAAAATATTAAAATATTGTTAATGAAAAATAATATCCATAAAATTTTAAGAAAATTTAAAACTCTTTTAATGGTCATCAGGTATATTCTAGAAACTGGTGCAAGAGTTTGGAAGTTGTTTTTTTTATTATTATTATTTTAATATAAAGAAAATTATAATTCAAAGTAGAAATGCCAAATAAATTTCATGTGATCTGCTTTTTTAATATTCAACTATTAGTCGGATTCCACCTGCATTAATTATGATGTAAGTTCACTATTTAAAGAGTAAAACAACTTTCTGACATCTGTCTCCAAAATGAAAAAAAAAAAAAAAAAAAGGTAAAAAAACTTTTATAGTTCGCGAAACTTATTAATATTACGGTAAAGGTTATACGCTAAAGTTTTCAAAGTTTTGCTATGAAAGAATGCTTAATATTTTTCATGTGTTTATCAGATCATCAATCATGGACCCCGAGAGCAAAGTGTTGCAAAAAGAAACCCCGCTAACCTAAATTTTACATCCTAAAAAAACTCTTTAAAAAGGGGTTAGTTTGCAATGCTTGGTCCTTTGCCATTCGTATGGCGGGGTGCGAGGGCATTCAGTGCACAACAACTTTTCGTTTCTTAGCCAGAAGGTTCTCTTTATCTATTCTGAGATAAAAGCGTAACGAACAGTCACTGAGAGATTATTAAAAAAAAATACAGAAAGTTAACGTTGGGTCCTCTACTACATAGAGAGATAAATACATTCCTGTATACACAACATGAACAAAAAAAATCTTTATTTCTTTATACGCACACACGATGGATTTGAGGAAATACTGTTAAAGAAAATACAAACACAATTTTACTATACATACATACATTCATTCACAAAATATTTAGCTACAGCGATGTTTGCTTAACAAGTTAGTCTATAGAGTTCTCTGGAGGCACCATTATTGTCCTCCTTGCGCCAGATTAAATGAATCTTGGTTATTATAGGCAACCACAAAACGATGCTTAAATAATAATACTAAGAAGAACTTAGATATACCATAATTTTTAGTGGTTTCGTAGCAGATGATCAGTTGATTTCAAAAGTATTTTCACACCATATTGTTACAATCGGTAGGGCACTTTCATATGGTGTAATGGTTAGCAAGCTTGTATCGCTAGATCAATTACGTCTGTGAGTTCGATCCTAACAGGGTGGTTCTCAATTTCAAACTTGTGCCACATCTGAGCTACGCTTACAAAATCATTTTGGGCACTTCGGCGTGGTTTAATGATTAGCAAGCTTGTTCGGCTAGATCTATTACGACTGAATAGTAAGTTCGATATACACCGGGTGCTCCACACTTTCGGCCTTGTGCCACATCTAAGCTACGCTTAGAAAAATCACCATAATATTACGATCGGTTTCTTTCAATCTTATCCTGCTTATAATACAGTCTATGGACGATTTTCTATAGTTATGGAGTCTTTTATTGATTTCTCTTGACTAAGAGATTCTTTTATGCTACTGGGACCATATCAGTTGATTCTAATTTTCATTACAGTGTAACCCGGATATAAGAGACCCGGATATAAGAGAAACCCGGATATAAGATATATTTTCTCTGGTCCCAAATTAGAGCCTGTGTTAATGTATATATAATAGACCAAACCCGGATATAAGAGAAACTCGGATATAAGATACCTATTCTCCGGTCCCAACAACTCTCTTATATCCGGGTTACACTGTACTAACTTAAATGCGCTTCCTTTTTCACACAAATGCCACAATACTCTCGAACATAAAATACATCCCTAGTGATGCAACGGGCAAAACACGGGACTCTTTTACACATGCAAAAATGTTCAGGAGATTTGACGATAAAAAAAATACTCTAACACCTAATTTCCACCGTCTACTAAATAGTCTCCACATCGTCAACATGAAATACACCGATCTCCCAAAGAAAGAATGGTAAAAGTTAGTACGATATTGGGTTAGCAGGAGCAATTTCAATTTCCTTAATTTTACGGTAGCATCTCCTAATATCATGTATTACCAAATAATAAACCTCTTTACTATCATCAAATGTTTGAGGTTATGACGAACAAGAAAGTTATTGATCACTCCCAAGAGAAATAACGTCCTCAGCGGCAAACAGTATGCATTTCGCTCCTCTCGGTCTAGTGCTGATATCTAAATTATCATTACGTGTAGAATCGGTAGAGCGCTGACATAATAAACACATCACGAGAGTGATCGCCTTAGGTATCTTAAAGATGTAGACAAGGTGTTGCTATACAAACTCTCAAGATTTGGATTCTCTGGAAGAGACTTCTCAATTATCGAGTCATTCCTATCAGGTTGGCCTATGAAGGTTTTCGTTAATGACCAGTCCTCTGAAGCATATGATATCAAAGCAGGCGTACCAAAAGTCGAAGTCTCTTTATGATTTCTGTTAACGATCTGACTAAAAACATTATCAAATCATTTGTAAGTATATATGCTAATGATATAACTGCGAATAGGTATACTTCCAAAATTCTAATCGTTTTTGCTGATCTCTCCTCTGATCTAACAGCTCAATGGGAATCTAATGGATTGTAATGTTCAACGTCTAAAAAAAAAAAAAAAAAAAAAAAAAGTTAATTGGTGAGCCTACTCGGTGGTGACGAAATGTCACCACCGAGTAGGCTCTTAATTTAATTTAACCATAACGAACGGTCACACACTCAATGAAGTTGCCTCGAATATCTATTGCGACTCAAGCTCACTCCAATCTTTATGTGGAAAATCGTATATTCCTACCATCGCTAAAGATGATGGAAAATAGCTGGTTCCTTGCATCGTCTCTGAAACTACCAGACTCCTGCAATGCTTCATTTTAAAAGAATCTGGTTTATGCATTGTTGCCGATACGTTCTAAAGTCTACTTCAACTCTATACTTCTAAGGTCTCCGACTGAGCTCTGAAATTTTATTCACTAATAATTTTATCCTCTCCCGCAATAAGAGTAGATAGGTTCATCTATCGTCCGGTTCACATTCCCCCCAGGAGTTTTGAACAGGAGTAGAGGTTTATCCCTTGTTTCCTGTTTAGGATTGGGTCTCCGGCTCCTTCTAAAGTCTACTTCCATACTATTAACGTCATCAACTGAACTCCGAAATGTTATTCACTAATTAAATCTTGACCTCTTCAAAGCTAGAGTTATACGTTATCTTTCCTGCATAGCCCCATAGATCTTGAATTCTTGTCCTTTAAGCTTATATAACATCACACAGTAACCTACTTTGAGTGGCTCTTAGGACTTGTATTGAGTGAGCATTAGTATAAAGTATCGATCAGATCAGAAATGAAGTATTACTGTCCTATCTGGGTTGGAATCGCCCAGTCCTCACTTTCTAGACTTCTAATAACTCAAAAGCTTTTATGCTGTTTCTATGAGAAAGACATTACAGAGTGAAAATTAATTCATCACCCCCAAGGTGATGAATTAATTTCCACTATGCAATCATTTCCCCATAGACGAAACGTTGCTACTCTATCGCTGTTTTCATGACACTTACACACAGAATCAGTGAGACTAAGAACATACGTAGGTAACTAGTAAATATCTATGAAGATGATACATGTGTATGGGAGAACCTCACAAAATCTTGATGACCAGAAACTAGAATCTGATCTCTCGTCTGATCTAGTTTTAACGGCTCAGTGAGAAAAAAACTGGCTTATAGCATTCAGTACCTCCGAAGCTAAACTACAAGCTGTTCAGAAAATTACTGTGCACTTTCTATTTTTTTTTTTTTTTTTTGTTAATATTTTACATTTCACCCCAACATGGTTTTAACCCTAGAACACTAACCATGGGTATATAGTACCCAGCGCAAATTTTCCTATTTTTAATTACAATTTTCAGTACCTGATTTTCTTACCTAAATAATTTTCAGTTTTTATTAATGTTAACTCAAAGTACAAAGTTTGAAGTGCCTGCATGTAAAATATTTCAAATAAAGATTTATATTTAATTTTTTTTTGTCGATATTTTCAAAATCGGGTTTGACATAGCTATGGTTAGTAGTGGTGTAACTTTAATTGGTGGTAAGTGTTCTAGGGTTAACAACTGAAGAACGTGTATTTCGCGTCGAACACGTGTTTCGTGGTGATAATGTAGATATAGAGATTTGATTCGACAGATTTTTGCTAAATTTTCAGATACATCTGATCCACTTTGCAATGAAGTTCGTAACATTGTTGATAAATTTTGGGAAACACGATCAGTGAACGATGCCAAACGTTGTGGATGGCCAGCAAAATTACCGGAGGAGAAACTGTCGGATGTTTATAACAGTATGAGTTCAAGAAAACCATTTCGAAATTTAACACAGCAGCAATTTATGGGTCTTGGAATTGCTCATAAGGCCGTCAGACATTAAAACTCTTCAAGCGAGCAACTGGTAGCGGTGTACAGAAACAAAATCAGCATCCAAGCCGGTATTGACGCTCATGGGCATCATGTTTATTATTTTCATTCATACTCTCCTCGTGTATTCTATATTGAAACATGCCTGTTAATAAAAAGTATAAGTGCATAGTGACTTCCCGAACACCCTATAAAGCCACATTTCTGCTGCCTCTAGCTTTTTTCTTCATTCTTTCTTCCAAAATTCAGTCATATGTAAATGGATATTACATAGTGACCCAGCACTGTTTTCTTTGTTTCATTTTAGCTACCTCTTTCTAGTTTTGAATAAAATTGTTCTTTCTGTTACCATTTTCTTTAAAAGAATCTTGTTGCACTTGTACAGGTTGTTCGAAAAGTTACTGCATACTTTTCTAATCATATTTTCTATATTTCAGATTTCACCTCTAATATGGTTTTAACAACTGAAGAGCGTTCATTTCCCGTCAAATATGTATTTCGAAAAGGTGGTAGATATAGATTTCGAGCGGCGGCATTTTGCTGATAAATATTCAGATACACCTCTTACCAATCGCAGTGCAGTTTGTAACCTTATTGACGCTGTGGAAGGCCAGCAAAGCTATCGAAGGAGAAACTGTTGGATATTTCTGACAGAATACAGCAGAGTCCAAGAAAGTCATTACGTTGGTTAGCGCAGCAGGAAGATGACGACATTGGAACTGCTCATAACGCCGTCAGATAAAAATTGCATAGTGACTTCCTGAACACCCTGCAGTAACATCCCATCATCAGTGAACAGAGCCCGAAGTTTCGCTTATTATGATGAATAATGGTTCCCAAAGAGACTCTTTGCCTTGACACCTGCTGGTGCTCAAGTTTACTCCAAACGTCAAGTGTAACTCATATATATATATAAACTATCATTAAAATATCCTGGGGAAATGTTCGGCTCCTTGTACCTCCCCAGTAAGTACCTGACGCCGTCTGCTATCTTCACAAGAGCCAGCGCAAACAAAAAATGGAGAGGAGCTGCCGCCAAATCCCCACTTTCTAGTCCTGGTAGAGTTCAAAAACGTCTTTGCGGCCTTGTGGGTGATGAGCTATTTTCTACTCTACAATTCCTTTGTAACGGTTGAAATATCGCAAGCCTCTCGCTATTCTATTGATATTTGCAAAATGTTCTGACGAACTGCATTGTTCCACCGTTCTGTCCTTCACTACTAAGACCGGTCCTTACCATCTACACTGGAATGAACCATCCCCATTCCCTTCGTATTCCGTTAGTAAAAAGAAAGTTTAATTCGAACAGCATCTTTGTAAGAACGGCTACTTTGTGGTACAGACTCCCGAGAGGATGCTTCCCCGATCACTATAATCTTAACCTCTTCAAATCTAGAGTTAACCGTTATGTTTCCTTCTTACTTCCACTTCTTACGTGCATCTACTTTGGGTAGCTCTTGGGCTTTGTGTTGGGTGAACAATTAGTAAAGAAAATGTTCAGTCGAGCTACATTCCTTAGTTCCACGAGTTCAGTATATTACAGTTAAGACCTGCCATGCTACGTACACATGGTCGACTCATCTTTATTCTCTTCATATTCTGTTGGTAAAATGAAATTCCATTCAGAGAGATTCTTCCCCGGAGCTGTTACAATGGGGAATGAACATCCAAAGGGATGCTTTCCCGGATAATTACGCTTTTAACCTCTTCAAGTCTTAGTTGAACCGTTATCCATCAAACATATTCTCATCATATGCACTTTACAATATTCAGTAACCCTCTACCTTGACTGGCTCTTGGGTCTTGTATTGGGTGAACAATAATATAAAGAAGATCATCTCCTAGACAAACACATGCGATTCCAATTGCATTGTGACAACAGATTGCCTGCTAAGAAGACAGAAGCTTCACTTAAAATCTGTAACTCCTGTGAACCATTTCCGCAGACATCGACACAGCTGGTGATATCCAAAGACGGAGCGTCTCTTTCTGGTGTACTAACTTGCAGACGCGTTCCATGGATTATTATTATTATTATTATTATTATTATTAGTTCGATGCTAACTCGGTGACCCACATTTGTAGACCCGTGACAGACGAAGATAAGTTTAGTAAATTAATATATAGGGCGCTCGTCATGAAGTAATAGTTCGTCAGCTACTCTCACAAACTGCTAATACTGAGTTCGAATCTCACTCGGTGCCCCAACTGAGGTAGGTGTACAGAACATTCATAAATCCATTCGTTTTATCATATTAATGCACAGAAGTTGATATTTATTAAAATTAGTTTAGTATGGCAATGAAATTTTTACCGAATAAAGATTAGGGTGTAATGCATAAATATTATACAAAGTTACAAAAATTTACATAATAGTTTTTTTTTAAATGAAGATTAAATAGAACAAAAGAAATAAGCTACTGGACAAAAGTTAAGGAACGATGTTAATAATTTGCATAAACATTTACATTGTTAAAAAAAACTCGATGGAGCTTTTCAACAATAAGTAAAAGTTCATTTATCATTAGGGCTTTATTTTTAAGTAATCTGGCAAATTCTACACGCAAAACGCTTTCTTTTGAAGAAAAAAAACTCATTATCGCTATCAAGAAAAAAAGTCAATTTCAGAAATTTCTGATATTGTTCATAGGTTTAAAAGAGTCGTTCATCGTGTAATTAGCAGGTATAAAACCGATAAAACGTTAGATGTTAAACCAAAAACCGGCAGACCTCCAAAAACATCGCAAAGAGAAAATCGAAGAATTGTTAGAATATCTACAAAAACAGTTTTGAAACTGCTACATCAATTGCCCATAAATTTAATGAAGAGACAGATAATAAGATCTCAAGGAAAACGGTTGCTCGCAGGGTAAAAAATGCAGGATTGCATGCCCGTATTCCAGCTTCGAAGCCTCTCATTTCAAAGCGAAACCAAAGGGCACGCCTGGAGTATGCGAGAGAACATGTTGTTTGGACTGACGCACAATGGAATACAGTTCATTTTAGTGACGAGTCCAAGTTTACTGTATTTGGTTCTGAGGGCAAAACTTACGTACGCCGTAAAACAGGTGAAAGACTGTCTTCTCAATGTCTCAAGAAAACCGTTAAGTTTGGTGGCGTCAGTATGATGGTGTGGAGAATGATTTCATCTGCAGGAGTAGGCCCTATCATCCGCGTACATGGCAATATCAATGCTGAGATTAGAAAAGGTTTCTTCAGCAGCATGTGGTACCAAGATTACACCATAATCTTTATGAATCTCTTATTTTCATGCCACAAGACTCGGAAGGTTATGGCTTTATTTGAAGAAGGGATCACCCTAATGAAGTGGCCAGCCCAGAGCCCAGACCTGAATCCAATAGAAAATGTTTGGAAGATAATTGGAGAAAGGGCTCAGAAAAGAAACCTGAAAAACCAGGATCACCTATGGGAGTTATTGAAAGACGAATGGGAGGGAATTACTGCTGATTTTTGGAAGAAATTAATTAGATCATGTGGTCGACGATGCAGAGAAGTCATTGGAAATAAGGGGATGTTTACCAAATATTAAATTTTGTTGATATTTTGTTCACAATCAAGTATTAACAAGATTGTTTCTTAACCTTTGTCCAGTAGCTTATTTTCTTTGTTTAAAAAAAAAACAATTATGTAAATTTTTGTAACTGTGTATAATATTTATGCATTACACCCTAATTTTTATTCGGTAAAAATTTCATTGCTAATCATACATTACTTTTTAAGTAATACACATATTTATGGTTTTGTTGTTTCCGTTCCTTATATTATGGCCGCTACTGTGTGTGTGTGTATATATATATATATATATATATATATATATATATATATATATATATATATAAAGAAATATAGTCTTAAAGTGTGCTATATTTATGGGATAAAGTGCTCAATATCAGAGATAGAGCGTGTGTAAATATAAAAGTGAACATAGAAGTCAACACTTAGAGGCGACTTCTATGTTCACTTTTATTTATATATATATATATATATATATATAAATAAAATAGTAATGTCTATATTAAATGTATACTTAAATTGTCAGGGTAAGGAGAAAACACCAGACAGAAAACTTTGTATCATATGGTATTCAACCAGTTTGGCATTTTATAGGCGAGAAACAACCAAGAAATTTGAGTAAAAAGATTCCAGATATGATTAGCGATCCCGTTCCCACCTCCTCGTTCCATTTCCACGCATCGGGTCATTTAATGTACGTCATTCCCACCGAAGATAACTCCGATCTCCTGACGTCCGACATGCACAAAAATGATGGCAAGTGCTATGACATATGGACAGACACCCTCGAACGCGCACTTTAGCTTTTCGTTATGAGTGCGTGAGACCCGAGCAGACATACCCGCATTTACGTGTTGAAGAAATAGGCTACTGGAAAGTACAGTAATCGAATAGTGATAGGGTGACAGATTAGATATCTACCAGTTTATCTGAAGTATTTCTTTCACTGTTTTTTAGGAAAGGCATAATCTCCCAAATTTATACAAATAGGTGCAGATGTCTGACGAGATAGTCGCAGTTCGTTTATACGTTAGGAAAATTTACAGCAACCAATTCAGATAAGTAACATCCAGGATACTACCGATTTGAATCAATGAATAAAACTAGTTTGATTCTTTATCCTTCATTAATGAGACTTCTTTAATATATTAAAAATTGTAACATAAGCATGTCATAACATCACTACAAAAATAGCCATTTTGTTTCAACACTTCTTGTGTCTTGTCAAGGGATAACGTGGATTGCAAAAAAATAAAAAATAGATTAGAATCCGGTTCAAGCAATGATATTCTGTTGAGGTTTCAGACTCGATGAATTACTTAAATATAATTATCAAATCCTCCTAATAATTTCTATCATGTGTATATAATGCTCTACAGTGCGCGGCTTCGTGATAGTAGTCGTGGCTCCAGGGGGCACAGTCCTATGGTTAGAGAGAATCTCAGTAGAGTTCCGCCAAAGGAATTTGTGAGCGAGCGGCGCTATATTGTGTCTGATTTGCTATCTCTGCGCCACCGAGGCCCGTTGGAACAGTTGGTATGTTTGCTTGACAACCTAATTGTCAGGGTTTCAATTCTCGGTAGTGGATGCGCACTGCTTATGAGTCTCAAATATAGGACGAAACGGCCGTCCAGTGCTTTCTGCATTCTGTTGAGGTTTCAGACCCGATGAATTACTTAAATATAATTATCAAATCCTTCTAATAATTTCTATCATATATATATATATATATATATATATATATATATATATATATATAGTAACAGGACTTAATGTGATCAATTCCTTGAATAATAAGATCCTTATATTCGAGCTGTTGTCAACTGGAAGACACAATTTCAACTTGTTAACTTCAAGACGCAATTTTCCCGTACACAGGCAAACACTCAGACGAAATATGTGTCGACCAAAAGATGTTACTTTTTTAAAAAATTATGCTACTTATTGATAGGTGAATATATGTTTTGGAGCGTGTGATGCCGCGACGAGAGTTCTTGTTCAAATCGATCAAGTTTGAATTTTGAAAAGTTATAAATCCACGAAATTTTCTTACTATATGTATATATCTGTTAAAGTGAAATGGACTTAGTATAATGCAATTAGTAATTGATAGTAAGTTAATGTCTCATTAAGTCCTGCTAGCGAATTGAATTCGCCATTAATCACATTAACATTGCTATTTAATTCTTTTTATAAAATGTTTCATTATGATATAAAATATAAGCTGCAAACTCTAATATACATAAGTGGACATTGAAGTCAATACCCAAAGGCGACAGTGTTTCAGGTTAAATGCTATCGTTAGGCCTTGATTTTGATCACTTTAACCCATAAATATAGTATACCTTAAAACTGTATTTTTTCACATGTTTATGTGTGTGTAGACATAGGATTCAACACTGTATGGTGACTGCTAGTTTTAATCCCTCAGTGACCTATAAAAGTAGCGCCACTGATTGTTTGAGGCGTGAAACTGACATTCATCATGAAATGCTGATTTTTGTTTTTACACTGTTCAACAAACGCTCTTCAATATAGAACACTTCTAACAATATAAAAATGCATACATATATATATAGCTTCAACTTCAAATGTTATAATTTAGTGGATACTAGTATTTGAAAGAGACGCCTTATTTTTTTTTGTATTAAACAGTATGTATTACGTCTAACGGCCTGTGCATTCAAGAAATGTTAAAGAAAATGTGCTCTCCAGCGAGGATCGAACCTCCATCCCTCTTCGTGGGAGAAACAACCGTTTGATCCACTCGGCTACAGAGAACGCTCCAGTTCAGTAAGGCAGTATTTTCTCTTTTAAAGAAAGCACACTTCCTCATTCAGATATTTTTTCTTGAAAACCTCATATCTGCTCTGTTTCGCATGCGAAACGTAAACAAAGACGTAAAGCACACTCTTTAAAAGGAAAAATAAAAATGAAGAATCTATTTTAAATACGGCTATCCACTGAATAACGTTTGAAGTAATAAAAATGTAGGATTAAAAAAAGGAATCATTGTTCAGTCTGAGAAATTATTGAAATTAAGAATAAAATTTCGGATATAAAATACAGGCTATAACATTTCTCATTTTCTTACGTTTTCTTTGTCGAAATGGCCAGCTTGATGTGATAAATATTTGCATATCTGCTATCAGCACCAATAGTTGGTACACAAACCCAGGTACAAAACAAGAGCTGCAATGCTAGTTTTCAAGTCAAGCAGGCCTTCCAGATATATAAAACTGGCACTGCACAATCTTCCCCTATTTGATCATGTGCTGCATGAGTGTTTATTAAATATCAAACGTGTCACTCAGCAGGAAACGAAAAGGACTTATCTGAAATCACCAGGAAACCCCCTACAGTATCTTTCCCAAGAAAGCATGGTGATTCACACATGTTAAAGAAAAGGAAGTTGTGGAGAGTCATGGTATATAAAAATAATTACAAATCTTAAGTGCCTACCATATGGTAAGCAAGCTAGACTCCCAGATCAGTCTCTCAGTGTTCCATAATCTGCATAAATCAATAGGGCGTCCAGTGAGGAGCAAAATCGTTACTGAAACGTATTGACCTGTAAGGCACTAAATGAAAAAAAATCAGCTTAAAAATAACCTACAATGTTCACATTTAAATACTGTTTTATCAAATTCTCTCTCTGGCGTGAACAGTCATAGTCTTCCACAGCTGCCTGTCTTATTATTTTCCGCTATACTTGCTCCTTTACGACGACTCTTTGTGGTACTTGATACATCACGTAAGTTTTTTACTGCATGCGCCATTCCAGCTATCCAAGCCTTAGGCGCCATTCCAGCTATCCAAGCCTTAGGCGCCATTCCAGCTATCCAAGCCTTCTCCTGTATGTTTCTGATTGTTTGCAACAATTTATTTTAGTTCTTATCGGTGGAGATAGCTGTTCGGATTTAGGGATTCCAGTCGAATCCATTACATTCACTTAATCCTTGGGAAAGGTATGAATCCTTTTCTTCTCCCCACGGCTATGGGTAAATAGCAGGACAGACCGGGTTCTTGAATGGCAACTGGTCTTACGGAGAAAGAAATGGCAACCTACCGCGGGAAAAATCTGCCTCATCTGTCATATATCGAACGATACATGATCGCCTAAGCGTGTATCATGCATGGCACAACCGACTGCCTGACTTATCAATTTATGAATACTCAGTAAAAAATGAATATAATTACACCTGGTAACTATTCCTCCTCATCAATCCTAATTTTCCACTCGGAGCAACATTCAGTTAATCTAGCAAGATTATTGATCTGGTAAAAATTATATACTGTAATAGTTATATTACACCTTTGTTGAAAGTCTAGCGTTAGTTTTTACTGATTGTAACTTATTGATATAGGCCGGGTCTATCCATCTCAATAGAATGTGCAAATAAGAAGTTGATATGTTGAACCTAGCGTTTATGTTTTGAGTTGATGTAGATACCCTGAAAGTGCCATATACACCGTTAGTATGTATGTAAGGAGCCACAAGCGTATATATATATATATATATACTAGTTCTAACTAGAAAACTGTTTTTGATGAGCATACTAACTTCTCTAGAATCAGGCTAAGCAAAAGAAAAAACGTGTTTATGATCGTAGGCACAACCCATGTTGATGTGAAGTTTTATCCAGGAAAAATATCCAAAATGTTAACCATTGACGACAGAGCCAATTGTTCTGGTGAATGGAAACTCCAAGAATGAATCAGGCTTGAAATGAGACGCATTACATGAAAGCCCGAACCTTTAAATATTCGAAACATATTTTGTGTCATTTCAAGCGAATTAACCTCCTCACAGAAAATTTAATCTGTTTTTGTGGCTGTTTTATAAGCTTCCAAGCCGAGAGAACATTTTTCTAGACTTTGATATACATACCGACAAAATGGACGAGAAATGCACGAACGATAAGTTCACCAAAGAAGCACGCTTCAACTCTGCAGATAAGAACATGAAAGAGTCATGAGACTGGCCTCCCGATAGAAAGACAACAATTACTTACATGTAACAATAAACCTATACAAATGATACCTGACGTCTTCAGAGAACAAACGGAAAAATATGCTTGAAGAAAAAAAAAGAGAGAAATATAAAGAAATAAAAAAAAATAAAAAAAAGAACAAGCTCACCAAAATATTCTGTAAGCACACACAAGAATACAAATGAGAACATTGGGTGTATATGAACGGATGGAGTGGTCTGATGTCAGTAAAGTTAAATAAATATTCAAAAGGGTGAAAAGCAGTTAATACATTTGAATGAATATTTTAGATGCCCACCTAAGTGCAATGGAGGTGGGCGAATAATCGAGGTCTGCTGTATCTGTAGAAAAATTCTAAAAGGACATTAATGTGAACATGTTATGTAAACAGTTGCGACTGATTACACGGGATTTGAACTCAGATATAATCACACGCAAACAGAGAGACCAAAACTTTTCTTTACAAATATTTACAAACATTACATGTGTTGTGGGGTAGTGAATAGATATGCTTATATATATATATATATATATATATGTATGTGTGTGTGTGTATATGTATGTGGCTGTTTTTATGTGCGTGCATGAAAACGAATACACGCAGAGACTATATATATATATATATATATATATATATATATATATAGTGCATGTGAATTTCTTAGATGAGTAATCACATTGACGGATATATGCATTTAAATATTATAACAGTTTTAATTCTATTATTTTATTAATTTATATGTATTTGTAACTGGGTAAATATTTTGCACAGAAGTTGTTTACGTTATATATATATATACACACACACACACACACACACACACACACACACACACACACACATATATATATATATATATATATATATATATGCTCGAGTTTTCTATGAGGTCTAATAAAAATGTATCAAGAATGTTACTATGGTAACGGAGCTAAGGTACGCACAGTGAAGCCGCTTGGCACAGATTGACCGTGTCACGCACGCGCATGCGTGCGCACAAAAACACGAGAAGTTATAACGTTCTCGCACGCTTCCGTTGTTTATAGCCGTGCTTGGGAAAAAAACGTGGAGAGCAAATCCGGCTCATCACACCAGAGGTTCCGTCAGTGACTATGGCTTGTGCATCTGTTTTTGCCGAAGTACAGCACTTTCTAGGTCCGACACCCACAATACTCCCTAGATCTGACCCCTTGGGAAAAAAATCAAATCCCACTTGAAAGGAACAAGATTTCAGGACGTCGACGAATTCCAAGAGAATGCGACGAGGCAGCTGCTTGCTGTCCCCCACAAGGCGTTCCCACCAGTGGGAACGACACTGAATAAAGTGTGTGTCTTCGAAAGAGATTGCTTTGAAGGAGAATAAATGAAGAATTGATATGTCTTACGGTTTCTTTTTATAGCACCAGTCCAGGTATTTATTGACTAGACCTCGTGTATATACAAGATTAATGGTCAGAGTTGAATCAGACCAGGAAACAATAGTATTAAAAAGTGCCGAATACACGCTTGAAAAAATAAAATAAAAGTAAGAACAACATGTAGAGCTTCTAACTTTAAAAATCAGGAGATCAGTTGAATTCGCTACCTTGGCTTCAACCTTACGATATCCTCAGAAAATTTTTATAGTTTTTTTTCGATAAAAATCGCCTGAGGATACAGTAAGGGTGAAACCAAGGTAGCGATTTCAACTGACCTCCTGCATTTTTAAGTATATATATATATATATATAGTTAAATCATACATTTTAGATGCATCAAGGGTGGTCTTCAGTGATGCACTGTTCTCATCGCTGATTTCGGGTTTCGCATCATATCGGCTCCAACAGCAACCCCGGCCTGATTTTTGTTTGCAAAAAAACAGTAATCACGAATACTAGCAAGGCCGGACTTCGACCGTTCTTATTGACATATGTCAGTCAGCGTCAGCCAATGAAAACAGGGCTTTTCACACTCCTCTTCTATATAATGGAGTCTTATTACTACATCCGTTTTTTTTTAATTTTTTTTATTTCCGGAATCCATACCGAGGTGAGCTGGTATCATTATTGCATTGTTTAAGTACGTGTTTTAATTTTTAAATACTAATCCCATATCCATACCAAATCTTTAACTAAACCTACACTCATATCCAACTCGAAACTAATCTATACTAGTACTTTCTCAAAATAAATTCACTAATTTAACCATCCAGTCAAAAAAATAAAAAAATAAAAATAACGTATACACGTTTTGTCATTTACCGACTAAAATAATTCGATGGCGTACTAACAATAAATAAATAATTATGCTATCTACCCAATAAAGTAACCTATACACATATTTACAATCTGATACATATTTCTCAAAATAAATCTACTCAATTAGTACCAGCATCAACTCCCTAAATTTCCAGACTACTATTACTACGAAACTATATCTTTCTCCCCCATTTCCATTCCTAATAAAAATGCAATTAGGCTTACATATTGAAATAAAACCGCGAGTAAGCGCTAAAAAATAAAAAAATAATAATATTAATGGCAATCAGAAACTGAAAAGTAAGAAAAAAAATCCATCCCTCCCCACATATAACAATGCTTCTCAACACCTATCCATAATATTTCGACTACCCTAACTTAATATATTGTCTTAATATTCCCTTATAACGTATAACACGTCTCCTAATTATGATTGAGATTTCCCTTATTGTCCTCACTATAACTTCCATGGCTCTGATCTCTTAAACCAAATCCATTTTGACGCAGTTAGAACCGCTTTGGTAATGTCCTTCAGCACTCTCGCCCTAACTGCCCCCACTATGCCTATTTTTGCTAGGGCTCTGCACAACAACTGTCCCGCAAATCCCCTGCAACCAACTTCTACGGGGTTATAGTATATCTTCCATGACTTTTGCCGACATTGTTCGACCAGTTCTTGGTATTTGGACCTCTTTCTCTCATTAGCAAGTGTAATATATTCCACCCATGACACAGACATTTCCCAAGTAATGCACTGCTTTGTGTTGTCGGAGTGCAGTATCAGATCCGATCTTAGCGATGTTACGGCTATGTGTCTAGGGAACTTCATCTAGGTCTCTAGGTCCACTATCAACTGCCAGTCGTCTGCGGAAGATAACAGGCTAGTTCTCTCTCTCCTCCATTTCTGTACCTTCTCTCCAGCTTTTACGAAGTTAATCCGATTCAATTATATCCGGGTTGATGCTTACTAGCCCTTATCGCTTTAGTCACCTCGTTCGCAATTGCTTTGAGTGCTTGATCGTGGCGCCAACGGTACCGACCATCACCCAAAGCTTTTGGGCAACTACTGAGGATGTGTTGTAAAGATCCTTTCCTTGCACATATTTGACAATTGGGGGTCTCGCAGGTTCGTTGGGCTCGGTAGGACATCATATACTGACTTTATGAGAAATCGAATCTCACTAAAATCCGATCGCCAGCAATCTGACCATGTAATTCTTTTTTCTACATTCTCCCATTTTGTCCAGGCTCCCTGCTGACTTAGACCGACCATTTTACAGTAACGCATTTCTTCTACGCCCGAACGGACTTCTTGGATGAGTTGGCGTCTTTCTTTGCCTTTGGCAATGTTGGTTTGCTTATAGGGGGAAAACCCCAACCCCGCTTTGCCTCTAGCTATTGATCCTAATATAGCTTTATACCTAAGTCTCTCCCCCGCCACTCCCAACTCTGCTTCAGCGCTCCATTTTCTGCCAGATCTTGTCTGGATTCCTGCTGCTGCTACTTTTGGATCCTTAGATTCTGCAACCGTTCTCTCGTTTTATATATATATATATATATATATATATATATAGAGAGAGAGAGAGAGAGAGAGAGAGAAATAGATGGCGAGAGAGAGGGAGACTTTTGACTTTGTTATTCAAGTCATTGTTTTCCCAATAAAATAAGTACTACCCTTCAGATATTGTTATTTTCCGGGTATATTTATATGAGCATGATATCATTTTTGCTTCAACTTATAATATCTAACCATTTTTAAAATATTGATATTTTTTTCTTTTAAGTGCGTTAGGCTTTATTATGGGAACAAACTATTTAACAAATACTTCCAAAAGATGTAGGCCAAAGGAATATGTAATTAAGTAACACAGTATTCCATATAGGTGAAGAAATGATTTCTTACATGTTAATATGAAGTTTTGATATTTTATAATCTTCATGTTTTTCAGTTAATTATTTGATAAACATTATGTTTACATTTTAACTTCACTTGTTGCAGTTTTTATTGCTTTCCGGAGATTATTTTTGCAATTCCCATCGACATATCTTTTAATGATGGATCACTCGTTTTCTATTGGATTTTTATCTTACAATAATTTTAC
Source organism: Acanthosepion esculentum (assembly GCA_964036315.1). Classification (NCBI taxonomy): domain Eukaryota; kingdom Metazoa; phylum Mollusca; class Cephalopoda; order Sepiida; family Sepiidae; genus Acanthosepion; species Acanthosepion esculentum. The sequence goes on along the minus strand of OZ038476.1, from coordinate 17,124,775 downwards.
TGAACGCTCATCACTTATGGTTTGGTTTGTATTACAGCATATCAACCTCAATCAGTTATTTAATGCTGGTAATATCTTTTTCTTCAAAAATGTATTGCTGCTAATATCTTTTTCTTCAAAAATGTATTGCTGCTAATATCTTTTTTTACAAAAACGTATTGTTGGTATTAAGACCTATTTTTACACTTTCATAGTATTTTGACCCCAGTTTGGGGGTTAACTATTTGCTTATAGCTGGGAGCCTAACAGGTGCTACAACCCCGAGTCAGGGTGGACTTGGGAACACCAACAATTAAGAGGTGGTTCCATGCTCCTCAAAACCTCCTGATCAGAGGCCTTGCTGCCGGACGTAGTTTATCGTCTTACCCAGGACGTTCATCATGAAAAGAGTTATAATTTTACTGTCGGCAACACGAGCCCAAGAAATTTCACGCTGTTGACTTAAATTTTCATGGCGTTCTACACTCATCCCGGAAAATAATTTATTTACTTCTTTACACAAGTTTCTTTTTTTTTGTTTAATTAAAAAAAAAAAAGGGTGGTAGCTTTTATACTGTTAACCAATTTTTAACAATTTTTTTAAAACATGCTAACGAATTTTTTTTTTAATCGTAAATTATAATTTATATAGAATTGGTTAACATTTATTATATAAATTATTTATATAATATTTATATTATTAATTCATTTATTATATAAATTTTATATATAATATAAAATTATATAAAGCATTTTATACACACACACATATTATATATATATATATATATATATATATATATATATATATATATATATATATAATTCCTTATATAAATTATAATTTATATAGAATTACCTAACCTTTAAACTCGTTAACCAATTTCTTTTAATATTCTGCATTTTGGGGGGCTCCAGAACAGAAATAATTTCCAAAGCAGCACAAAAAAAAATGGCAGCTGTTCAAAACTAAAAACCATCTGGAAAGACAAGAACATCTGTCTGAACTCATAGATCAGTCTATAACCTTGTCAGTATTTCTGTAAGCTTGCGATTCTTGGAGATTAATTATAGCGAAAAATCCAAGCACTAGAAATGCAAAACGACAGAACTCAGCGAAACGTTCTACGTAAACAGCATCACAAATGACACAGTGCGAAACACCATCAGACAAGAAAGAGGACACCGTCAAGGAAGTTGAAATTGTATGACCACGTCATAATAGCAAGCAATCTTTCCACTACCCTTTCCTACAATGTACCACCTTGGGCAAAAGAGATGAAAGAAACAATGGGCTGAAAACCTCACTAAGTGAAGTGGAAGATCTGAGAGATTCACACATTGGCATTCAACCGAGACATATAGAGGAAACTAGTCAGGTGTTTAGGAGAATGAAGATGTTAATGACCTTTTCTTTCTTTTTACAGTCGCAAAAGCGTCTTCAATTATTTTCTTGATCAGTCTTGTTTATTAACCTTTTATTTTTTTTTTCGACTCTTCGTGACATTCTTAAAATCAATTCTTGTAAATGTTTTCTACTTATTTTTTAATTTTTGTACGATTTCTGTTCAACATTTTCTCAATCTCTAGCGTTGTGCTTTCATTGGCCAATAACTACATCTCTTTTGAGGGTATGTTTCTTAACTAATAAGTATCAACGATTGTGATACGGCACTCAACCGAGAATTCATAACCTAAACAATCAACCTATTTCCGATATATTGATGATGATCTATTAACATATCCCCGCAAAACAACGTTACCTAAACTTGCAAATAAACTAAAAGTGGAACGCATGACAGAATTTACGAGACAGAATTAAACACATTACCTTTCCTCGATATAATGTTATAATAATGAATTTGAAGGAAATTTCTATCGTAAATCAACTAATAAAATGATTTTAATCTGATTCACATCATAATAAACCCCTTCAATACCCTAATTATTTAATGTTCATCAAATATTTCGGAATAAAAAAAAAAAGGAAATCCAACGAATCTAGATATATTATTCCATCTATCACAATCGAAAAGAGTTATATAAGCTTAACAATAAAAATTTGTTACAACTACTAAAAACAAGTTTTCCCTTATAAATATTGCCAATTTAAAACACACACACACAAATAAATAAATAAACAAAACTTACAATATAATTTTATAATATTTTTCTTGTACAAGAATGTATTTTTATGGACCCAGTGAGTGCAGAAATTTCCCAGATGTTTGTTGATTTCGGTCACTTTCGGCCAATCTATTAGCTATTTTCAGGGATTTTACTTATGCTACAACAATAGATGATATATCGGTAATGTAGACAGTTGTTGAAAAGTAGACATGTTCTTAATTCCCAAATATGACGATACAGCGTTTATAGGTATAAAAAAATGTTGATATGGGGATCAATACTGTATACTGACTGTCATTTTCACGCTACAGTGCGATCTACAGACTAAGATCCAAAGAAATGGAGCCTGTGAAACTGAGGGTAACTGTGCAGTGATGATCCTTTTTTATACACAAACACACAATCTCTTGCTCATATAGTTGAAGTAGCTGAGTTTCAAGACAAGGAAATGGGTGATGAGAAATTTGAAAAGCGAGAAATTTGAGTGCAAGAAAAAAGTGCACATTGTATTAAAATGCAAAGAGGAAATAAAATCACCCCCCACCCAGTAAAGAAAAACAGTCGGGCAAGGATTCTGTTTTCCATAATGATAATGGTCACAGAGCTGGTTTATATCGTGACACCAAGCATAATAACAGTGACACAAAAAGAAGCGTTAAAAGCAACAGAAATAATAATAATAATAATTATACCGCATGGAGACACAAACTTGTTTTTCCTTTTACATCTAAGCCAAATAAACTTGTTTCAAGTTCCTTCGCAAATTTGGAACCCCACCTCTTATCGGCGACTCAAAAAGGATGGGAAGTTTTCACCTATTAGAAGAATGAAACGCCGCCTCAGAACAAACGGATGTGCAACGTGAAGGTAATACGTCAGAACGCCATCTTTGTCTTTAACGTTTGCGTCCATCAAAAGGTTGAGAGAGCAGAAAAGCAGACAGACAAACGAGTTTGCAGTTATTCATTGAAATACAGCCGCCTTGTTAGGGTAGAAATATCTTGCATACAATCAGAAAGAACATTAAGTCAAAAACGGAAGGACAAGAGAAAATAAATGAAAGAAACAAAGAAAGTGATAAGCGAAAGAGAACGAATGCAATAAGACGTAAAAATTAAAGAAACGGAAAAGCTAAACGGTGTGTGTAATACAACAGAGATAAAAATGAAATGAAAAGGCTTGAAAAGAAAGAGAAATAGTAGAAACGGTAACTGAATATCAATGAAATAAGAAACAGATTTACAAAGTTCCGATCTTCCGACGATATTTGCCTATTCTCACCAATCAGAAAAATTGGTGTTCGAGCCCTGATAAATTCCAGGATTTTGAGAGCTGATTTTATTTAGTGGAACAGGCTGGGAATATTGGCCTGATGCTCCATTTCCTTTTAGTTGGATTGTGCAATGCAAAGACAAAGATAATAAAATGTTTCCTGGCTCAGAGAGTGAGTGGCTTTTCTCTGATACTAGAAGTCGATAATCGAGCCAAAGTCAAGTGCGAAATTGATTCGTGATTCGGGACAAAATCTAAAGAAAGGTTTGTACTGACCTTGCATTTCGACTACAATCACTTTCCCACCACTGTGATGTGGCTTCCCTCTGTCTTTTCTAGAAATATTTTCACGGCAATTTTTTCTCATGTGTTTTACACCTTGGTGCCTCGACTGCATGAATTTAAGCGTACTAATAAATTGGCAACTAAATCTCATTGTTTTGAATTAGCTAGATGCAACCGTAAGTTCTATTCTAATAGTTTCTTTTCTCTCCTGTGGAAATCTTCTTCCGATTTCTTGCTTCCCAGCAAATTACAATCTTCAAAAATGTTAATGTAACGCCAATTGCCAACTTCTGTTTTTCTGAACCCTGTTCATTCACCTCCCTAAAGTCTTCTTGATCTCTTTCACTCCCAGTAATCCATTGCGTCTTAGTTGCATTATCGTCTTACTTAGGGTGAAATTATTTAAAAAAAATATCGAATGTTACTATTCCAGGCAAGCAGAGCTTCTCCAATTCTAAGTAGTATAACACAATTTTCTACTCTTGTGCCATATTAAACAACGAACTCTGAATAAAAAACACGGGAATTTTTTTTTAACTATCAAAAAAAAAAAAAAAAAAAAAACTAGAGAACTATAAAAAATAAATGAATGAACGAAGAAAAACATAAGTAAAAAAAAGAAAAAGATATGGCAATGAAAAACAGCGTCTAAAAAATAATTCATTGAACTCTGGATAAGGAACATTATGAAAGTTTATTTCTATTGGAGGCAAAAACGAAAAGCTTTCATTGCATTTTGACTAATTTCAGATTCCAAATCTTTTGAAACATCATGGCCTTTCTTGTCAGGTTACAATTTGAACACTGCCGAGAAAGTTATGCGTCTCGACCTGCGTGCAATGCGAGTTGTTTTTCTGTCTGCATATTTGAGGAGGGTGAAGAAAAAAGGAAAACAATGGGAAAAGACAGAACAACAGAATCCCTGAGAGCCGAGCCCTATTCAGGTTTATCACACCACGAGACCATGATGCTTTGTGGTTGGACAATAAGTGAGCCGCTCGCACGAAAGCCGTTTCAGTATTTCAACCTCAAAAGCACAATTGCTAACGATTTTTATTAAAGCCAAGAAGATATAGTCTCTCGAAAAATCCTGAGCAGTTTTTAAATCCTTTGAGGTTCTGACAAGAAGAAAGGACGGATTAGCTGAAGACGTTTATATTGTGAATTTATAGAGTCTTTCTATTAAGAAATGAAATTTGATATTTGTGTTTACTATGTAGTTGGTAAAAATAAAGTCATTTTTTTTACCTTTCTTGCTTTAGTACACATACTATTTCATCATTTCAGATGATGTTTTATGTATCTTAGAGGCACCTCTTATAAATAAAATCGAAGTTGAATTCGAATGCTGACATTTTATAATCGGTTATCAAATATTTTACTCAACTATGGGACAAGAGATATGGTTTCAAGCCAAAGATTGATATTTTATCCTATTCCAACACAACTTAAGACAAAAATCACAATATTTTCAATGTATAATATAAAACTTTCTAAACTCGATTCACTGAAACAAGAAAATAATCAGTTGTCGGAAGTGGCATACTTAATTAACTTCCGCTGCCTGAGAGTGTTTTTTTTTCTTTTTTCTTTTCTTTAAATACGATGCCCACTTCTCCAGGATGTCAGATCATAACCCTCCACAGATTCTTTTAATATGTTATCTGTGAACAGTTATGCATTCTTGGGGAATGTTTTGGAATGATTTCCCCACATTGCCTACAGTTTGGAATTCAGAGTTTTCCTTCTTTTCGAATAGTTGCTATCCAAAGCTAGAGAGGCCAGTCTACTCTGTTATTTTAATTGTAACTAGGAGAAGATACGAATTTATGCCTTTCCTAAAGGAATTTTTATGAAAGCAAATTGCAACAGACTAGCTGCCAATTTCCACGCCGATTTCAGTTGCACTAGCTGCAGATCCACTGAAAACTGTTTTATTAAATATTGTGAACAAAAAATTCTGTATATTTTTCTCACTGCTAGACACCGCTAGACAGCCTTTTCAAGCAATCTACATGTAAAACATCGATAATTTTAACATTTGCCAAATCATTTTAAGTTTTGGTTTAGAAAGTGATATAGTACGAGAGAAAAAAGTATAGGAGAAAACGAAGGGAAAAGAGAGAAAAAAAAAGGGAAAAGAGCAACAAAAGAAAAAGAAAAAAGAAAAAAGGAAAGGGAAAAGAGAAACAAAAGGGAAAAGGAAAAGAGGGAAAAGGGAAAAGACAAAAAAGGGAAAAGGAAAGGGAAAATAGAAAAATGGGAGAAATAAAGTAAAAAGGTAAAAAGTTAAAAAAAAGAAAAAGTTAAAAAAAGAAAAAGGTAAAAAGTTAAAAGAAGTTGAAAAAAGGAAAAAGAAGTTAAAAGAGAAGTAAGAAAATAAATTAAACTTCCTTTTCCCCCCTCCCAGTGTACTTATAAAATTAATAACATCTATTTGATTAGAATTTAACTATTGAAAAATACTTGCTCTATAAGAATTTATTTTGAGATAATAATCGTTTAGTGTTCCAAGTCTTACTAATTAATCCATAGCTGGGAGATTCATACCTTTCCCAGTGGCATTTGCACTTAAGTGAACATAATGAATCCAACGGGAATTGGAACTCAGCTGTCCGATTAACGATTCTGAGACATTATCCTTTTCACCACCCACACACCCAAGCGGTCATCCATCTAGGTACTGACAAGGTTCTATGTTGCTTAACTTCGGTTGATCATTAAGGAACCAGTGTTACAATGTGATGTGACTGTAAGCCCTTTTCTTAGGGAACGAATATTTTTCACTTTTTTTTTTTTTACTTAATACAAACATTTTCTGACGGCACTATTCTACATTGAACGTCATGGTGAAGACTGTTTCTTTTGGAATTGTGAAAGCCAATGAAATCAACAAAGGCGATATCCGACATCATAAGGACATCCTTCCTATCATCTCAGATGAGAGATGCCGAAAAGGAGTTAATCGAATGAACTATTTTTCGAAAAGTTAAATAATAAAAACAATATTGTTTTGTTAAAATGTATTCCCGTGTAAACCTTGAACATAACTATCGAATTCGATTTTTCTAATGTCGGGAAATTTTCTTCTTGAAATGAAACCAATGAATCGCATCATTGACATGAGAAGATTTGAACGTCCAACATCTTTTAATCAATTGCCCTTGAACTTTTCAGTCTTGCTCATTTATCACTTTTATTTTACGACTCTTTTGTGAAAATCTGGCCAGAGTCCAAAGAGTCGTCGTTAATTTTGAACACGTAAACTCATCAGTGAAACAACTAAGTTGACTAGTTTATCTTTCATCTTATCGTTGCCTCCTTTTTTTATCTTAACGCTTGACATTCTACGACTTTTCATTAATAAAAATGTAAGCCTTTGATGATATTTTAATTCATATCGCATATCCTTAGGAGCCTGTCAAACATGGACAACGCCTTTACTAAGTGATGTGAAATCTAATCATATAGCTACATATTATACATTTCTCCATACAATGCAATAGATGGAATAGTCAAGTTGTTTGATCGCCTTTGATGAAGCATTTTCATTATTAATTTTTAAATTTGTTATTTTTTTAATCATTTTCCCGCCTTTAATCGCATCTCTCAGATCATTTAACATTTTCCAACTGTTAAACAATCTGCAGCGAAAGAAGTTTCCGACAAAATTTTGAATTCGCATCCATATCCTTAGCAACCCGTTTGAGGGAGACGACGCCTAAATCGACAACTTTCTCTAATGAGGCTTCACATACACACACGTGGAAAGAAACAGCTGTAGCTAAGTCTTGGCACAAGGTTAGAATAGGCGCTTGTTATGAATTATATTAAATCTAGTCATATAGCAACATCTTTTCTTAAATATTTCTCCATACAATACTGTTTGTTTACTAATAGTAGCAAATGTAATAGTTTTTAAATTGTGTGAAGTTTGATTTTCATCGAAAGAATGCTTTAGCTTAAAATTTTGAGTGATGATTTCAGATCGGAGTTCCTGAGCGCCTTTTTGTGTTTGATATTATAACACACCTGAGCCTTAGTTTGTTTTCTAGAAACATTACACATACTTTTTTTTTTCCTACCAATTTTTCTTCTTTTTTCATATTTTCTTCTTTGGCAGGCTTAGTATTGGTTGGTTGTTTTTTGGACATTTTCCGTTATCGATTACTTGATTTTTTTATTAATATATAAGTGAATATTTGTGGCTTTTTTATGCATATGTCACGATATGTTCTTGCTCATATCTAAGAATGTTAACCACATACAGTTATATTTCGTGTATATAACTTCAGAATTATCAAATAAAATACGTTACTCACCCAGTCCGGTATCAAGTATCAACTTGTAATAAGGATTACGATATATTCCACAAAACAAAAAACAAAAAAATTAAAAATATTTCTGTTGTAGAATAGGACTCGTCATACTTCCTTCTCTCCCCTACTACTGTGACAATGGACTGCTCCGACTCATAAATATGACAAGTAACCACATTAGAGTAGGATTTGAGGAGTAGTTGATTTAATCAAGTTCATCCGTTCTCTGTATAAGTATTTAATAAACCTCTTCTGTTCCATTGATACTCTAAGTAGGGCCTTTATAACTCTCGGCTATTTTGAACAAAGACAGCATTACAACAATTGCAATAATTTAAAAAACTATTTCAAGTTCAATTGCAAGAAATAATAAATTAATTAAAAAAATAGTTATAAAAAAAGTAAAAAATTCTTTTGCCTTCTTAAAGCAGGTTCCAAATGGCTTTTAATATTAATTATTCTCATTCCAAATTAACTTCAATTACGCCATTATTGATGTCTATCGAAAGACATATTTAAACTAATAAAAAGTTTTACAAAAAATTATAAAAAGTATTTTTCGATGAATTTTTGTTTATTTAATGCTTACAAACTGTATTTTGAAAAATATTTTTACTTAAATATAGTGAAAAAATACATGTTTAGAGTGGGTACCTGCTTCCAGTTATATCTGATGAAAATTCAAGAGTATTGTCAGCTTTTCTTACAATGTAATGAAAAGCGGCTGAAATTTACGAACGTTCTATGGAAAGACGGAAGTATGGATGGCTCAAAATAATAAACCCTGATATTACTCACAATGGGAAGAGTATATTCCTAACATTAAATCACTGTCATAAGATTACTAAACTATTTTACCAAGTTAAAATTTATGATTTCTAATTTACGTGTAAGAATGTAAAGTCAAGAATTTTACAAATATTAATCTGATTGTGACAAGTTTCTATGTGAATTTACTAAGCAGAAAGAGGGAAAGAGAGAATGGAATTGTGAGAGAGAGTGAGAGACAGACAGACGGCTAAGTGAGAGAGACAGAGAGACGGCTAAGTGAGAGAGAGACAGAGAGACGGCTAAGTGAGAGACACGTTTCCCATAAAAGGAACGAACCCAGTGAAAATTGAAAGAATGAAATTAAGACAATTGCGAAAGAAGAAAACACGCAAATCCGAAAGACATGAAGGGGAAAAGAATGAAGATTTGAAAGGCACGAAGGGAAAAGAATGAAGATTCGAAAGGCACGAAGGGAAAAGAATGAAGATTCGAAAGGCACGAAGGGAAAAGAATGAAGATTTGAAAGGCACGAAGGGAAAAGAATGAAGATTCGAAAGGCACGAAGGGAAAAAGAATGAAGATTCGAAAGGCACGAAGGGAAAAAGAATGAAGATTCGAAAGGCACGAAGGGAAAAGAATGAAGATTTGAAAGGCACGAAGGGAAAAAGAATGAAGATTTGAAAGGCACGAAGGGAAAAGAATGAAGATTCGAAAGGCACGAAGGGAAAAAGAATGAAGATTCGAAAGGCACGAAGGGAAAAGAATGAAGATTTGAAAGGCACGAAGGGAAAAGAATGAAGATTCGAAAGGCACGAAGGGAAAAAGAATGAAGATTTGAAAGGCACGAAGGGAAAAGAATGAAGATTCGAAAGGCACGAAGGGAAAAAGAATGAAGATTCGAAAGGCACGAAGGGAAAAGAATGAAGATTTGAAAGGCACGAAGGGAAAAGAATGAAGATTTGAAAGGCACGAAGGGAAAAGAATGAAGATTTGAAAGGCACGAAGGGAAAAGAATGAAGATTCGAAAGGCACGAAGGGAAAAAGAATGAAGATTTGAAAGGCACGAAGGGAAAAGAATGAAGATTTGAAAGGCACGAAGGGAAAAAGAATGAAGATTTGAAAGGCACGAAGGGAAAAGAATGAAGATTCGAAAGGCACGAAGGGAAAAAGAATGAAGATTCGAAAGGCACGAAGGGAAAAGAATGAAGATTTGAAACAAACAAAAAATAACATGCAGATATAAAAGAATGTAAAGTAGCAGGTAAATGTGAAAGTAAATCCAGTAAATGTGAAAAAAGAAAGAAAACAAGTGTTAATAAATAAAGATAAATTTGAGAATAAAGAAATAAAAACAAAGCAAGTCAAATTTGAAAGAAAACGAAAACAGGAAAATAAAGGAAAATTCAGTAATGTGAACCATAAATAGAAAACAAGTAAATTTGAAGAAAAAAAAAGAAAGAAAAAAGTTGCTACCAAGGAAACAATAAAAAAATAAAAAACGCAACAGGTAAAAGTGAAAGAAAAATCAGTGAATGTCATAGAAGAAAACAAAAAGGAAAAATTGGAAATAAGTAAGAAAGAAAGGAAGAATATCAATGAGGGGGTAAAAGAAAAAAAGTAAGACGGAAGAGTAAAAAGAAGGAAAAAAACAAATATTATAAAACCAGCAAAGGAAAAAAAAAGAACTCAAAAGTGTAACGTTGAGGTGATGGCGGGGATATGAACAACTAGAAAGGATGGAAACAGAAACAAAAAGAAAAGAAGAAAAAAGAAAAATCAACCTACTTTAGAAAATGTCGGAAAAGTAGGTAAGCAGAAAATCAGGGGGGCCGTGAAATTGAAGGAGGAGATGACGGCTATGATGATAATGGTATTGGTGATGATGAAAGGATCTATTGTGCGGGGAGAGACAGTAGGGAGACTCAGGCGAGTACGTCGTCAGTTGTCTGGCTATAGGGAGGACGCTGAGGTCATCCTGACACAATGGCGACATGAACGTATCTAGGTTAATGTAAGTTTTTTTTTTTTTTTTTTTCAACGATGGAAAAAGAGTAGACAAAGGGAAAGAAGATGGAAAAAAAGAAAGAAAGAAAAAATTAGTGATTACTCGTGTGTGCCGTTCCTAAAAGTTTTAAGTTGTCTTTTTTTCCCCTTCTTTGTGGACTATTTTGAATATTGTGTAAATCTACGACTTAAGTACGAATAAGTTTTCTTTCGGATAAATCAACTGACTTGCAACTTTCTTTACAATGACAAAATAAAATTCAATAATGTAACTGTTCTACTTGCAATCGAACTACCTCAGTAATTTATTCTTTAATCTCACACCAAATATGGGAGAATTAATAGTCTAGGGATTTGAACGTAAATTGTTAAGCAAGTTTGTATTGTCTATATCTCTGAGATGAGGTATTATGATTACCTATTTACATTATTCGGACTGTTATCCTCATTTTCATTGCCATATTCACAACGTTTCGGCCGTTTTACGCTCTGGTCTTCTTCAAGTGATTGGAATTTCGAACCGAACCCTTTATTTCGTCCACCGGGGTAGACTGTTCTAGTTCCACATGCCATGCCACTTCCAAATATCTCAGTTATTTCCCTGTAACTCAACTCTCCAAGATTTCGTTTCCCAACTGCTGTGGCCTGATATTGAAATCAAAGACATGGCCCAGTGGATAAAGATGTTGGTTAAATCCAGTGACTAGACCCAAATAGTCCTGAGTTCAATACCTGGCCACAGCAGTGGTGAACCAAAACTTTGCGAGTTGAGTTAAAGGGGAATAACGGAGACACCCGGAAGAGGCATGGCACGTGGAGCTAGAACAATCTTCCCCGATTTCGGTTCGAAATTCCAATCACCTGAAGAAGGCCGGAGCGTAAAACGGCCGATATATATGTGAATATGGGAGTGAAGATGGATATAACAGTCTGAATAATGTAAATAATGTACGAAGTTTGTATTTAAATGCATAATCTTCGATACCTGAATAAATTGAGTAGTGGTCCTCGTTGGCTGCTCCACGCTTTCGGCCTTGTACCACAAATAAACGTAGTTTACTGAAATCACCATAATCTTCGATGGACAATTATCAGCCAAAATTCACATGTGACAAGAACAGACTTTCTGATCTCATATTAGGAAGTTTCGCCAAGCAATAACTATCTTCACATAATAAATGGTGGCAATAGATTTTCAAATGTAGAACGATAAAACGAAACACACGAATAAGTATTCTACATTTAGAATATTTTATTCTTTACTATCAGCATGGCCCGGCGTTGCCCGTGCTTGATTCAAAAATCGTACGACTCATACAGCAATCGCTATCACTTGACTTAAAATATTTTTGCCCTTCCTTGCCTTTAAAGGAGTGCCCTTTGCCGTGCTGATGTTGCTACATGCCTTACTTCTTGCCTATCTCACATTGCGAATTTTTTCTAAGCTCTATACTAAACATTAAATATGTTACGAAAAAAGAACTAAACAAAATGAACACAAAACGATCAGCTTTAAAAAACCGAATGAAAAAAGAATGTTAAATATTTTTTCACACCCAACCCAGTTCTGAGGAATTAGATTCAACGTTGAGTTTAAGCAAACGAATGAGCCAATTGGAGTAAAGTGCCATGCAGATTTAAATTTTTCCCACTTGTGACGAATGCAGCTATCAATTTTTTTGCATGCTAGCATGCTAGTTAACATTCGTGTCAGTCAGCTGTTGGCTCTCACGCTGGCCAATAGAATCTTCCTGCCTATTCGTGGCAGCCAGCTATAGGCTCACACTCTCGCCAGTCGAAAATGGCCGCAAGCTACATGAAAAGCATGAAAAAATCGATTATTTCCACTATCGATGGGAGTTGGGAAATGCAAAGTTGGTCTAGGCCTTCTTGATAACTTGGAGCATATGCATGTAAATTTTGGTGCAAATCCGTCGAAAATTGCGGCCGTGCATTCGTTACACACACACACACAAACATCCTGCCTTTTATAAATAGAGATTTATAAGCTTGAGTATTTCACTTGGAATTGCTTACAACACTGGTAGAAAATGAATCTGTAAGAAAAAAGCATGAACATTTAATTTCCTTCTAATCTGGAGTCTGGAAAGAAAATCTTTTTGTCGGTTCATTGAAGGAGGTATTTACAGTTTACATGGTTCTTTATTGTAAACAGTTGCATTGTTTACAACCCTTAAGAAGGCTACATTATATATATATATATATATATATATATATATATATATATATATATATATATAAGAAAGAACAGCAAGATATATAATCCGGTGTTCTTATTGTTATGTGCTTTTAAAACTCAGTAAATTTTAAAATAAGTTATTCCAAAATTCGCTTGAAGATGAAACGGAATTAATGCTTTTAATTTAATTATATAATTAAATTTGAAGTTTTTAGCTTCCATTTTTGAAACATGGTTATTATTGTGTAGCGAAAAAAAACATTTTAAATCAGTTAATTTATAATAAATTATATATATATATATAACTTACGGAAAGGGAACATCTCAACCATAACAAGTTCTACAGGATAAAATAGTTCATGTCTTTATTTCGAAGAGAATTATTTATTACAAATTACTGAAAACTAGTAATGCTCCAGTGAACTATTAGTACATTTGAATGACACAATGAAACAAGAAGACAATGACTTTTTTGCATGACACCGTCTACCCTACAACGTTGTAAATGTGACGAAGCAAACGATTATAGAGATGAGAGAAAAAGGACGTTCTTTCACATGTCAATGTATACAACAGACTTCTTCTCTTCAAACGTCTTCTTCCGGTCATTCAGCACTTCCTTGTCTTGTCAGCGGTTCTAACAAAATTTCAAAAACTTATCATCGGAATCGTTCACATATGCGAAATACATAATTTACAGGAGATCGGATCGATTCGTCGGATTGATTAATTAGTTTGTTTTTTTTTACGGCTTATCAACCCCTTGAAGGTTATTTAAAGCCAGAATATGTTTTTAGGTTGTAAGAATTTGGGGGGACAATAATGATTAACAGATACAAGCCCTACATATTAACCCATACTGGGGAGGAGAGAAAAAGGTGGATTACCACCCTTCCCAAGGGTATTTGCGCGTAACTGAATATGACAAACACAACTCGGCTCTCCGATTAATAATTCCGAGCCATTACATCACTCGCACAGCCAATCTTACAGCACCTGATATTCCCAAGCGGTCACCCATGTAGGTACTGGCTAGGCTCAACGTTGCTTAACTTCGGTGACCGTAGGGGAAGCAGTGTTTCAACGTGATAAGGCCGTAAGCCAAGGTACACCGGAAACCAAAAAGAATAGCCCCAATTCTTTCCTTTGACGTCAGTATCTTAACCACGAAACATATCGATAAAATTATATCCGATTGATTAGACTGGTGTTTCAAATGAATAGTTTTATTATTAACTTATCTTATTCAAGTTTGTTTAAAATAAAAAATGCATAAAATTCAAAGAAAAACATTACCGCGTTATACATAATTAGAAACCATTTTTTAAGAATTCCCACCACCAAAGAGTCCAGCAGGGCTATAATTGGCTGCTTTAAATCAATTTCTCCAAAGAATTACCATATTTTTCGGCTTACAAGACGCACTTTTTTTTTATTAAAAAATACCCTGAAAAATACGTGTGCGTCTTCCAAGACGAATGTAAGGCAAAGCCCAGGCTCAAGTAAGCTTGGACGGTCGCCTAATTGGCTTGACTGATAGAGACATGGATTTGTATATTGAGTCATTACACTATAATGTTAGCTATCTATCTAATTCAGCCTTTTATATGATGTAACCTCAGTACTTAGCTGTTACAAGTATTTCCAGAACTATAAACTTTCCTGTAACCGAGCTACAAGCTTAAACATGCTCTGTTTATTAGCAGCGACGGGAGCTTTTCTGCTCTTGACTTGTATGTCATACAAACAAAATCGGATGAGTAAACAATGGGTGGTTCGAGTATGTGAGGGACGCATGGTGAATGTGTCGTTGTATGAGAAACACTTTTTTTTTTTAGAAATTTCTTTCCAGTACTTAGTGCGCCTTCCAAGCCGCAGCATCTTGTAAGCCAGAAAATACGATAAACCCTAAAATGTTCAAATTTACAAAAGTTCGTCAGCAATCAACTTAAAACCCTAACAGTAACACGAAGATATAGCCCTTCCAGATGTTACAAATGTTTGAGAGTTTATACTGCAACGTGTTAAAGTGAAGGAACCGGTTTAACTATTTATCTTAATTTGGAAAGTTTTTGTTAGCCAAAAGGATTGCATCCTACACACACAAAAAAAATCTTAAAAGTTCGATATATACATATCGTTTACTTCAAGAAATAGTTGCAACCTAATCAGCGGCTAAGTTAAATTTATTGCTCTAAGCTTACTTTTAAAGGATAATGGCCTTATGAGTAAAAGCGTTGGTTTGTGAATTCGGTGGTTGTGAGTTCAATATCTGGGTCGAGCAGTGTGTACAAAGCAAGCAATAACTGGACAATACTAAATAAAATAGACCCTAGATATGATCAGTGGAACGAGAACTGTCTATCCCCGTACATTAATTAATAGGTTTGTGGCGGCCTTCACCACATTTATTTAACTTAGATTAGGAAACCAAAGTGACGTGAAGAAAAAGAGGATAAGCCAAAGACATCATTACACATAAAATTTGTATTTAACGAGATGTACAAACAACGATGTGAAAGAAAAGCATGCATTGAGTAAAACAAGAGTTGTCTCTCTTTAACTATTATTTGTATTTCAAAGTTCAATGAAAGAAAGTTTGTGAGAGTTTCTTGCAATAATTGTTCTCAGCAGATTTACTGTGTAGGAAAAGATTATGTGAGTGTATAAGGAATATTCAGCATGTGAGTAGTGGTGTGAGTGAGAAGGTTGGAAAGGTTCGTAAGAGTTCGTAAGTACGTGAATGCGTGAAATATTATTTAACGTCTGACCGCATGGTCGAGACGATAATTCTTAAAGGTCACATCTTCGCAGGAAGAAGAGAGAGAAAAAAGAAAGAGGCAAACTCGTATTTGCTATTTATAGATAATGTAATCACGTGACAGGATCAGAGCACCTTGGCGGGAAACTTGACTTCGTCACGCGCTGGAAAAATATATTGTGCGTGGGTGGATTGCAACTTGTGTGCTTATTGACCAATTAGCGAGCGAGTTTTGGGGAGAGCTAAGAAAGCCTCTGGGATCCGATTCTCCACGAAATCAACTATATGAAAATATAGCGATTATAAAATTGTCGCATAGCTGCGATTTATAAATTGTCCATTACACAGTAGTGTTGATTTATCCAATGAATGCTTGTTGTTGTATAATTTGAATTTGTAAGTGTGTGATGATGATCATCACAGGTTTAATTCAGAATTCCCTGTACGTTACCCAGATCGAAATGAATCTGAGGAAGGCCGAAATGAAATACTTCAAATACTTCACGGAAGTTTATAAATTTATCATTAAATTAACTCTAAAACATAATTTAAGATTATATCTGATTAATAAACAAAGAAATTGGCTGATTTATTTTTAAGTTTCTTTTAAATCGTCCTTAGAATGCCATTATTCTGAAGACCAAGATTTGCTAATTTTTACTTAGGGGTTTTTATGATTTTTTTTCTTATTACGACAGTCTGTCTATATTTCTGAGATGAGGTATTATGTACAGTATTTACATTAGTCGGACTATTGTCCTCATCTTTGTCGCCATTTGTCACAACGTTTCGGCCTTCAGGTGGTTGGAATTTCGAACTGAACCCTTTATTTCGATCACTGTAGACTGTTCTAGTTCCATGTGCCATGTTTGATGGATGTCAGTTATCAGTTATCTCCTGCTAATTTTCCCTCTGAAAGTTTTCCACTGCCTTAACCGGGTATTGAACTCACACTCTTTGGGTCTGTTACTGGATCTAACCAACGCCTTTATCCACTGTGCCATGTGTCCTTGAGGACATCTGGGTATGAATTTCTGAGTATTATAAACCTAATGTTTTCAGCAGCATTTTTTACCAGTGCTCATATTCCAATTTTTGCTGTTATCACCGCATGTTTTTACCAGAGCTCGTATTGCAACTTTTTGTTATCATTGCTTTTCTCTGGCACTCCTTATTACTGGTTCCCATATTGTATTTATTTCTATACTTGGTCGACTCAGGAGATTTTTGTGGCCTAGTATATTTGCTGATTCCTTAAGTTTACGAATTTTCCAATGGTGTTCCCTGTCTATGATCTCAACATGATCCCACAGGGGACAGTGATCTCCCTTCTCTCTGGAAATACTTTTAATACCTTTCCCACGTGGATTTGCAGTTCTGAAAGGTACAGGCTCATTGATTGAAAATGGAGAAGTGATCGCTAAATTAAAATCACAAATATAACGTATTTTATGCATTATTATAACTCAGAAAAGGATAGTTAAATAAATAAAATGTTGCCAGAAAAATTGTCCTCGCAACGGTAAATTATTTTTCAAGGATAGGGAGCTATATTGATAAATAAATTACTAAAACTGTTGTATTTTTATAAATCGGTTTGTTTTGTCTTGTTTTACGGCATATCAACCTCAATCGATTATTTAACGACAATTTTTTATTGCTGGTAATTTTTTTCAAAAAAGGATTGCTGGTAATAATGTATTTCTGGTAATAATTTTTTACAAAAAATTATTTGATATTAAAACCTATTTTTACACTTTGATAGATTTTTAACCCCAGTTTAGGGGTCAACTATTTGCCTATAGCTGGGACCCTAACAAGAGCTACCACCCCGAGTCGAGGTGGACCTGGGAACACCAGCAATTAAGAGATGGTTCCACGATCCTCAAAGCCTCCTGATCAGAGGCCTTGCTGCTGTTCGTAGTTTATCGTCTTACCCAGGACGCGGATATAGTTTATCGTCATACCCAGGACGTTTATAAATGGGTTTCAAGTCATCGTCAGGACATTGCACAAAGATATGCACTCTTTCAGTATTTTCATTTTTAAGCTATTGTTAGGGTACGGTTTCCTTTTACGTTGTCGTTAGGGTCCGGTTGTTTGCCTGTAAATTATTTTTTTACGTCCACATTATTGTGCGAAATATATCGTCTTAAGGGTGATGTGAATTCCTTCAGTTTAGATTTCTGTTGGAATTAAATTTGAGCTGTAAGTCTGTACTGTAATCCCCACACGTTGGACGAAAAGTCAAGTCAACAGAACTCGAGTCGTCAAATTCGTATTGTGGGTTGGGCTTATCTAGAAAAAGGTGTTAAACCTTTTCTCCCCCAACTGCAGCATTTGTTTTAAGCGATCAAGTGTCACTGTTCTTATTTCAGAATGCTCTTTTATGGTCTACTAGTGTAATCAAAACTAATCACCGCAGGAAGAAGAAAGCAGTATTTTATAAATCTTAATACAAACAAATGACAGAGGAAACAGTCTTGTTAATAAATGAACTACACAGCTAATAAAACAATAAAAAATATCTCGTGTTAAAAACGTAGAATGTGCGAACTTTTCAACCAGTTCCGACGAATGAGTGATTTCTTAGATGTCACAAATATTCTAGCGGGAATAAGGGATGTCGATAACTGAAGAGTTGGGGGCGCGGTACTTGACCTGAATAAAACAAAAAAGAAAATTATCGTTGCATCACCTAGGGATCTTTTCAAGTGATGCCTTCAAGTATTTGGCATTCCTCAAAGAGCATGATAAAAATACAATCTTCTTAGAAGCACCTTTCCAATATGATGACTTCTTACACCATTTTATATACTGCAGTATTTAAAGAATGATAACTCACACTTTCTTTCCAGCTTATATTTTCTCCGTATTAATAACATTTGTTTTTCCCCTCATTTTACTTTCTTCAAATTCCCTAGTATTTTCTTACCGTTTTTTTTTTCGATACGATTCTTTCTCTTTCTTTAAGTCATCACTTCTTTTTATCTTCTACCTTCCTCATTTGTTTTTTTTTTTTTTGTTTTTTGTTTCATTTTTTGTTTCGTTTTTTTACTTTATTTTTTTATTTTCTCTTAACTTTTGTTCCGTCCTTTTCTTCATTTTTTTTTTTTTTTTTTTTTAACTTTACTCCCACTTAGTCGTTACCCAATGTCATTTCTTATTCTTTCCTTCACTCTTCTATTCAAAAGTTACCTCGTTGTTAACATTCTCTGTCGACAACGTGAACATGTCGCACACTTCTCGTCGCTTTGTCACTGACGGATTTGTCTCCAAGTCAACCAGGCCACAACGACGAGCAGACACACTAGAGAGAAAATATTTTTATTTATTTTTTTATTTATTTATTTTTTTTTTTTGATAAATGACACTAACTGATGATGTATTTTCACCCCCAAAATGTATTACATAGATAAGTGAAAGAAAGTTCAAACTACCAAGAACAACTAAAGAAGGCTACTCAGTTCTCACAGATATTGTTTGTTGCTTGCTGTAATCACATTGACTCCTGTCAAGGTTGACCAAGTTGCTAAGAGCTTTTTGCTGCCACTGCTTGAATAGGTAAGCTAGTTATAAGAATGATTTGCCCAAATGAACACTAACCTGTTATCGGTATCATGTCAGAAACAATACATTTTGTTAAAATATCTGGAGATGGAGGAGAACGGCAAGTAAAAGTGGATTTATGCTTTCCTTTAATGTAAAATCAAAAGACGGCCAAAATTCAAACTGTGAACAGATTACATTTTCCGGATGGGAGCTCTTTATGCCACAGCATATCACAGTGCGGTTTTAACTGATTAAAAAAAAATAGTAGCGAAAATGTTTCAATTTCTGACTCACGGGGGTGGGCTACCATTTCTTAAAATATTTTTGGACAAAGACAAAAACCATTTACCTGTAAAATCATATTCTAAAATTGGGTTTATATAGCTTTTAAAATTCATCGTACGACTTATGGACAGACATTAACCACAATCTGCTGAATCTCGTTATAAAAGAATTCGGACTCTAATAATTATCCTTGATCGAAAGAAATATAACAAATATTCTTTTGCATTAATTTTCTACCTGTATAAAGTTCAAGAGTCACGCGAGCTAGAGGGTTGTAGAGTAAGAGGCATAGTTTATGGGGATACGTGAGGAAAATAAGTGTTAACTCTAGACTTGAACAAATTAAGATTGTAATGATCAGGGAAGCATCCTCTTGGGAGTCAGTCCGTGGTTCGTGGGAAGAAGCTGCCCGAGTGGAACTTGTATTTCACCAGAGAAACACAAAGGAAATGAGAGTGGTTCGCAACAATAGGCGTGGCATGGCGAGTCCTAGCCGTGAAAGTTAGACCTGGTGGAACTCAGGAATGGAAATAACGATAGAGCAGCGATAAGTTTGCAACATTTCGTCTGTGAGAAAAGATGTTGTAGGGTGGAAAATAATTCATTACCCACAAGGATATGGAGACACTTTTGAACTCCATCAAGACTGGAAAATGGGCAGCGCTTGCCCATATATGACAGCAATTCTCTATTTTCGGTCTGATCTCGTTCTCGTAAAGGTAAAGGATGGCAGGAGGAGTCGGGTACTTACTAGAGCGGTACAAAGAAGCCACCATTTTTTGTTTCCATTGACTTTAGCGAATGATCGTATGTACGAGTTCCACTTGAGGTCTGGATCGACTTTAAGTCCCAAGAGGGACTCAAGGCAGAGTGTCTCCACCAGGAAACACTCGTTCATCGCTATGGGTGAAAATTAAGGGTCCGCTCGGTGATGATGGAATGTCATCAGTTGGATTTTCATGATTACAATCTAGTATGAGTAGAATCAGCTCCAGTATCAATCCCAGGCATTACTAAAAGCGTTACCAAAGAGGAGACACCGAACAAGCTTGAACGCGAAACTCCTAATTTAAACCCAGCTTTTAGCTATGTCCCGTTCGGGTAAAAGAATGGATAAATACACTATTTACATTATTCGGACTATTGTCCTCATCTTTGTCGCCATATTTATTACGTTTTGGCTGTTGTACGCTCCGGCCTTCTTCGGGTGGTTGGAATGTCTAACTGAACCCCTTATTTCGCTCACTGAGGTAGACTGTTCTAGTTCCACATGCCATAGATGTCAGTTATCAGTTATCTCCTGTTAATTCCCCTCCCCAAGTTCTCCACTGCCTTAACCGGGTATTGAATTCACACTCTTTAGGTCCTGTCACTGGATCTAACTAACGCCTTTATCCACTGTGCCATGTGTCCTTGAGGACATCTGTGTATAAATTTCTGAGTATTACAAAGCTAATGTCTTCAGCAACTATTTTTTAACAATGTTCATATTGAAATTTTTGCTGTTATCATTGCATGTTTTTTACCAGAGCTCACATTCCAATTTTTGTTGTTATTATCGCTTTTCTTTGGCACTCCTTATAACTGGTTCCCATATTGTATTCATTTCTATGCTTGGTCGGCTCAGGAGATTTTTGTGGCCTAGCATATGTGCTGATTCTTTAATTTACGAATTTTCCAATGGTGTTCTTTGTCTATGATCTCAACCTGATCCCACAGAGGGTGATGATCTCCCTTCTCTCTCCATATGTAGTCAGCCACGCCTGATCTTTCCACTTCCCCTCATGTTACAGCTTTCTGGTGTTCTTGAAGCCTTTATATTTCTTTCCACAGCTGCACGGGATAGCGTACTCACAGTCTTTAGTCATGTTCTCCTCTGTGTGTTTGTGGGGAGGGTCTTACTCGGGAGAGATATTTGCGAAGTGTCGTCCAGCTTTTGGAGGTCGTCCTGATGTTATATGGACCGCAGATCCTTTGTATTTTCTCTGATAACCCCTTCACATAAGGCAGGCAAACTGTTTTCTGAGTGTTGTTGTTCTCCTCTTGTACAAGCCTATCCCAGTTTTTTTTTTTTTTGGCTGCTGCCATGTACTCAGGGTAGGCGTTACGTTGAAAGGTAATACTTATACTGACCAATTCTTTATCTAATGTTTGGGTCGCCACTTATGACTTTTGCTCGGTGTTGTAAGCAGCGGACGATCCCTTTCTTTACGCTGTATGGATAGTGGGAGTTGTAATATGACAACAAAGATGAGGACAACAGTCCGAATAATGTAAATAGTGTACGTAATACTCATCTCAGAAGAATAGACATATACTGATGGATAAATACATTTTCCAAAACAGGGGTCATCCGCCATTGTCCGTCCGCGTGTGACCAAAACGGCACAAAGAGGAAAGACAGGTTTTAATAAAAAAACAATTTCATTTCGGCGATTGATAATCTACATCATTTCCAATTCAGTGTTAATTTCAAGAGTAATGTCATTCAACACTACGATTAGTATGCTTACATCTTGTTTAATAACGAATCTCTTCTCTCTCTCGGGCTGTCCGTCATTACTGACGACGACGCTGTCCTTCCATCTCCGTCTGTCTTCTGTGAGCTGCCAGATGAGATAGCAGCCCGATATGATGTGTATTTGTACTCTCATTAGTGCTCGATGTTCGAACTTGGCTAAAAGGCCAGGATTCTCCCAACAACTAAATTTGTTTATTTTTCTATACTCTGCAGAATCATCTACACGAACAGCAAAAAGAACGAAGATTTGTCAAAAGTCGCATAAGCACTTAGTGTCTGCGACAAGATCGCGTGACAGAGACAGTGAGACCTGTTTTGAGTTTTTCTTCTAGATTGTCGTCCAACCAAGGCAAAAGAGTCCAGTCTGCAGTCTAACCATTTGCTAGACGAAGATGAATTCGATCCTTGTCAAATGACATCTGAGAGAAACGATATAATAATGAAAACAGCAACCAAAAGGAAAACTGAACAAGAATGAAGATACGGATGGAAAGAAAAAAAAATGTAGATAGACAAAGAGAAACGAGAGAGAGAGAGAGAATGAATCTGAAGAAAGGACAAGAGGAGAAAAATAGAAATGAGAATCGACAACACGAGATAGGGAATGAAAAAATTTAAAAAAAAAAAAACACGAGATAGGGAATGAAAAAATTTAAAAAAAAAAAAACACGAGATAGGGAATGAAAAAATTTAAAAAAAAAAAAACACGAGATAGGGAATGAAAAAATTTAAAAAAAAAAAAACACGAGATAGGGAATGAAAAAATTTAAAAAAAAAAAAACACGAGATAGGGAATGAAAAAATTTAAAAAAAAAAAAACACGAGATAGGGAATGAAAAAATTTAAAAAAAAAAAAACACGAGATAGGGAATGAAAAAATTTAAAAAAAAAAAAACACGAGATAGGGAATGAAAAAATTTAAAAAAAAAAAAACACGAGATAGGGAATGAAAAAATTTAAAAAAAAAAAAACACGAGATAGGGAATGAAAAAATTTAAAAAAAAAAAAACACGAGATAGGGAATGAAAAAATTTAAAAAAAAAAAAACACGAGATAGGGAATGAAAAAATTTAAAAAAAAAAAAACACGAGATAGGGAATGAAAAAATTTAAAAAAAAAAAAACACGAGATAGGGAATGAAAAAATTTAAAAAAAAAAAAACACGAGATAGGGAATGAAAAAATTTAAAAAAAAAAAAACACGAGATAGGGAATGAAAAAATTTAAAAAAAAAAAAACACGAGATAGGGAATGAAAAAATTTAAAAAAAAAAAACACGAGATAGGGAATGAAAAAATTTAAAAAAAAAAAAACACGAGATAGGGAATGAAAAAATTTAAAAAAAAAAAAACACGAGATAGGGAATGAAAAAATTTAAAAAAAAAAAAACACGAGATAGGGAATGAAAAAATTTAAAAAAAAAAAAACACGAGATAGGGAATGAAAAAATTTAAAAAAAAAAAAACACGAGATAGGGAATGAAAAAATTAAAAAAAAAACACGAGATAGGGAATGAAAAAATTTAAAAAAAAACACGAGATAGGGAATGAAAAAATTAAAAAAAAAACACGAGATAGGGAATGAAAAAATTAAAAAAAAACACGAGATAGGGAATGAAAAAATTAAAAAAAAACACGAGATAGGGAATGAAAAAATTAAAAAAAAACACGAGATAGGGAATGAAAAAATTAAAAAAAAACACGAGATAGGGAATGAAAAAATTAAAAAAAAACACGAGATAGGGAATGAAAAAATTAAAAAAAAACACGAGATAGGGAATTAAAATTAAAAAAAAACACGAGATAGGGAATTAAAATTAAAAAAAAACACGAGATAGGGAATTAAAATTAAAAAAAAACACGAGATAGGGAATTAAAATTAAAAAAAAACACGAGATAGGGAATTAAAATTAAAAAAAAACACGAGATAGGGAATTAAAATTAAAAAAAAACACGAGATAGGGAATTAAAATTAAAAAAAAACACGAGATAGGGAATTAAAATTAAAAAACACGAGATAGGGAATTAAAAAAAAAAACCTTGAGAAGGGAATGAAAAAACCCGAAGATGACTCGAGAGTGAAAAATAAATAAATAAAAATGAGAAGAGAAAGAGAAAATGCAAAGACAAGAAGTGAAAGAATAATAAGTAAGGAAAAGACCAAAAACGAATATGAAATTTTGAAACGATCAAATTCTCAGCTAACTGAAAAACTTTCTAACAAATGACCATGCGATACGCACAAACCTGATATTGTTGCATAACTATCAATGTTTTATCTAATGCAATTTAACCAACGTGCAATCCCTTGAAAATGTGTGACAGCAAAAGACACAGATCCACAATCTATTTTACAAAAATTTACTTTATTTTATTACGATACAAACCCGACATAGACGACACTGAGCAAGCCTATATCATTTTACATGCTCGTAAGCACACCATCGTTTTAATGCGCTTACGTTATTTCAATTCACATCTAATACTCATTTGATATAGATAGTTTTTTTTGGTGTAATTCACATAATTTATTCAAGTGACATATGTAATTCATCACAAGTTACACGTATAACACATACAAGCATATCATTCGCCTTGCACACACCATTTAACACGTTCCATACGCAAGAGTATATCATTGCTTTAATACACGCATCCATTATATGTGTGTGTGTGTGTGTGTGTGTGTGTGTGTGTGTGTGTGTGTGTGTGTGTGAAATACGTGGTCATGAACTTTCACCCTTTCTAGACTTCCTCCAAAAGATACAAATGTGTGTGTGTGTGTGTGTATACAACAAAGCTGGTAAAAGACCTACTTTTATTTTCTACATACACAAACATATGTATGCATGTAAGTGGTTTTAATAATAAAAAAAATCATTTTCTCAAATTATCCTCATCTAAGTGATTTTGCAAATTTTATTACTGCTTGATCCAAATTTAAGAAATAAAATTATACTTAAAACTCAAAAGATACTGCTTTACAATCCCAGTACAATTTTTACATACACACACGCATTATATATAAGTACAAAAATCCAGCAATGCTGGTGTGACCAACAGACGACTTACTAACCACAAACCATGGACAAGAAAAAAATACCGCGCAAGAATAGAAGAAGAAAAAATTGACCAAAAGGCAAAGTACCAAAACGTAGTAAATTAAAGTGCGCAATGTCTAGCCTATTTAGACAGAGCTAAAAAACGCTTCGCAATGTCAATCGAAGGACAGTTTGAGTCGCTACTTAAGTTTTACGCTCTCACGATCTTCAGGCGACCATGATCCTTGTAGAGCGTGAAACTTGAGTAGCGACTCGTGTGCATATATATATATAAGGGCAGTTGTGTGTGTATGTGTCCGGCTAAAATTGCAATATTTCATGACAAAATAAATATCGAGAGACTCGGTATCACCCAACCCACCATTTATTTTTGTAAAAATAATTATTATTATAATTATTATCGTATGATTTGTATAAAATTAAAAATACATAATAATTGCATTAGAATGCATTTGAAATTCACAGAATTAAAAAGTAAAAACGAACGGAAATAATTGTTATTCCATTCGTTTTTACTTTTTAATGCTAATAATAATTTCGAAACGCTATACGTATTTTTTAAATTTCTATTGTCTTGAATTTATTTCCATATCTAAAGTAAATAAAAGCGTAAATTTAAAAAAATGAATATTAAAACAACAAAGTAAATTTAATAGAAGAAATTTAATTTTATTAATATTTTTCGGCCATCTTATGGAAAATAATTTTTTTTATTTAATCTTTAAAAAATTGTTTTTTGGTTTGTATCTAACATAAAAAATAATTTTCGATTAAGTTTTATTTACGAAAAATACTATAACGAGCCTTATTTTTCAAAACTAATCAATGTATCTTACTTCTACTCTTTCAAAATAGTAATTAAATTCATTTTCGGATAACTTTTTGCTTCTTCCACTTTCTTTAAAAAGAAAATAATCACTAATGTAATCTTTATTTAGTTAAGAAAAATCTAAATTATCTCCAAAATTTTTCGAATAAGTAAGGCTCGCTGTAGTTTTTACTTGAAAAAAAATGATTAAATTAAATATGTTTGAAAATATCTTAAGTTTATTTACTTTTTTATTAATAATAATTTGAAAAAAGGTTAACTTAGATAAATCGATTTGATTTGTTCGAAAACATTAACAGAGTATTTATTTTGATATTTAGTATGCTCAGCCCCTAAGTGTGGTATTTTCCTATATTTATTTATTTTGTAACAAAACAAAAAAAGTTTATTTTTTAAAGACTGAATGAAAAATTTTTTTCCATAAGATGACAAAAATATCAATAAATTATCAATAATAAACTTTTATTCAGAGATCTTCCGAGCAACGTCGGTTATCCCCCTAGTGTTATATATATATATATATATATATATATATATATATATATATATATATATGTGTGTGTGTGTGTGTGTGTGTGTGTGTGTGTGTGTGTGTGATAACGATATATAAATTTGTATAGATCATGAACAGTTTTGAAGGAAAAGATGTAAGACAAATTGGAAAAAGTTTTTGTGATGCGTCACGAAACGTTTTTTTTTTTCAATTTGTCATATATATAAGTGATTACATACAACATAGAAGTTACCACTAGAAGAATGCATTCTTGTAGTGTATAATAAATCACTATTGGTCTACTTTTTGTATTAAGCCCTCTTTTAAATTAATTTCATGAATGTTTGAATTTATATTATTTTCGTTCTGTTTACATTTGAAGATTATATATATATATATATATATATATATATATATATATATATATATATACACACACACACAATTTTACACTTCCATTGGAGGTTTCATATTATTGTTTGTATTTTCTAGTTTGACTTTGGCACAATTTATTCAATAAACTTCAATAATATCTTTTATTAAATAAATTTATGAATGATCCAGTAGAGATTGTAAATAAATGAAAGGAAAAAGTTCTTAACAGACGAAATTCATGATAATTAATATAGAATTTATTCTTCAGTTGAGTTATTAACCAAAACGCACCTTCTGTCTCCAGGTTTGATATTTTTAAATGACAAACTATGACAAGGACAAAACTTCTTGAAAATATTTAAAAACTGCCGGCGAAAAAGACAAGAAATAAAAGGTTGACATTCTGATTTAATGGTGGAATTTAGATTTGAAATTTCATTGTATAGTATTCGACCTTTTTGATGTTTACCACATAAGGGCGACTTGGGCGCTTCAATGGTTAGCAAGATTGTTTCGCTAGAAAAATTACAACTGAGGAGCAGGTACCCAATACGCTTAGAAAACCATCGAATGTAAGGGCAGTCTCAATTGTACCTGCCATGGGCATAGGAATTTTACCCAAAATAATAATAAACGGCTCGGAAGAAGTCGCAGGAACGTAATTGAAAGGTTTTATTTTAGACAAAACGAAATAAAAATGAACAGGCTGACAAAGTTTTGAAATACGTTACATTTATTAATATGCAATATTTAATATTAATATTAGCAAAAGAAATTATGTTGAAAAATGTTTTATAAAATAAATCTCATTTTATGTACTTAATTAAAAAAAATGAGACGGCCGTAGTTAAGTTATTTACTGAAATCTAGAGTACTTTTGAAAATAAAAGATTAATAAATAAATTTTAATCTTCGTTTTTAATATCAACATTTGAAAATCAAATTTGGCTAGTTAAATCGTATAATACATAATTTACACTATTTACATTACGATGTTCGTATTGTTGCCCTAATCGTTGTTTTATTTAATTTACAACAAAGATGAGGACAACAGAATAATTACAATGCCTCGTCTCAGAAATAGACAGATATCGTATAATAAATGTATGTACATTTCATCTGATACTTATCGACGAAGTTAATTTTTTGCGTGAAGCGATGTCGCAAATATCGGTCACAGGAATGAGGATTGAACTCACACCTGTAGTTTACGAGACTAGCTTGTTAACCAGATTCACGGGAAATTTCCGCATAGATATTTACAAATCACTCAGTGAGAATCACTGTTCGTTACTGCAGTAATTGTACTGAGGTAGCAGCAAAGACACGAGAGACTACTAGTTTCTTAAACAACCAATTTCATATCGGTTGCACGCTTTTTAACACGCTGAGATGTATTTCTGTCAACCTTTAAGTTTACACCAAACAGGCTACACATTGTCATGAGTATGCTACCCCGAACACACACACACAAAATAAATCAATACAAAACTGCAAGTGCAATCGCTTGCAATGTAGGAGTTGTAGATCGTACGTTACTAAACTGCACTGAATTCATAGCATCGTTTTCGATAGACGACCTTCACACTTCGTTCTTCATTCAGTTACACAGGTACCAGATTGTCCCACACACACACACACGCTTCACAGCTGTACTCTAAGGGAGGTAATAAGGTCGCGGAGAAAAAAAAATAATATCTACATTTAACGCGGCCAACACGTTATTTT
This sequence comes from Acanthosepion esculentum, assembly GCA_964036315.1. Taxonomy (NCBI): domain Eukaryota; kingdom Metazoa; phylum Mollusca; class Cephalopoda; order Sepiida; family Sepiidae; genus Acanthosepion; species Acanthosepion esculentum. The sequence continues at coordinate 17,096,211 of OZ038476.1, read as the reverse complement.
TATGTATGCTGCTGATAAGAGGGCACAAAAGCTACAGGCTAATTACAGTGGCCGCCTCCCCCATCCGCTCTCTCTTAGGGTGACGTGTAGCGTTAATTAATAATTTGCTAAAATCAGTCGGCTCAATGCAAATTTATTCGCTCTGCCCTCTGAGTGACGCCATAATGAGAATAACATAAATACAAAGCTATGCTATCATTTTGTTGGAAGTCCGCCTCTGCTTAGCCATTTCACGTTTCTGCCTGGTTCTTCACTGGGCGTACTTTACTATGACTTACTTCTGATATTTCTAGTAATGCATGGGATTATGTACGATAGTATGGCTCTGCAGAATAATTTGACTTCTTTTGTGTATACAAAATATTTATCTCGTGTTCATACGTAGGGATAAACGTTCAAAACTAATGATATTTCGACACTCACTCGTTATAAGCGAACTATTAGACAGGCGTTTTACACGCTCGATCATATTAAGCTATACAAAACCTTTATGTACAGGGTGTCCATAAAGTTTGTGTGCTTTTTAAAAAATCTATAACTTTATTTGTATTTGCGATAGAAATAATTTGTAAAAAGGATTAGAAAGAAGTAAATCTATATTTTTTAAGGTTTTATTGAAATTTCCACATGTCCTCCATCATTAGCAATACAAAGGGTAATACGATTTTGCAGTCCACGGAAAACATTTGCCGACTGATTTACAATAATGCCTGAAATCACATTAGTTATTTTAGCTATACTTAAAACTAGGTACATTAAACTTTATAACATTTTTTACAGATAATTTGTATTTGCGATAGAAATAATGTTATATTTTTTTTAAGTGCACACGAACTTTATGGACACCCTGTATTAGCCATTAATTTTGGAGCGAGGTCTATAATTTCACAACTATTGGAAACATCTAATCTGAAAACAGGTTAAATAATAGGACAGAGTAGGATTTCTAGCCTTGGGTAGCAACCAGTTTAGGAGAAGGAAAACTAGAATTTAAAACTGCAGGGAAATCAGCAAGGAAAGACACCAAACATTACCCAACCTACAGCTAAATTTCTTTTTTTCAATTACAAATAAACTAGCATGAAATATCTAATGTTTGTTTTAACTTGTTTTCCCTTCTAACACACTAAGGTGATGGAAGGTGATGTACCTCCTAAGACAACGTTGACCATAGGAAGTGTTGTCTGTATTTTAGGGGTCCAAGAAAGCTCATGTAAGAATTCGCCCGTAACTAAAAGTAAGATATCCGATTTTATCCAAGTAACTTTTCTGAAATAGTCCTGATAGGGATTCCGGTAATGGTAGTCTTATGTCTGCACTGGATTTTATTCTGGTAAAGGATATTTTATGCTAAAACTTAACCCTAGAACACTAACTATGGGTATAATATACCCAGCGTAAATTTTCCTATTTTTAATTACAATTTTCAGTACCCGATTTTCTTACCTAAATAATGTTTTCAGTTCCTATTAATGTTAACTCAAAGTACAACGTTTGAAGTGTCTGCATGTAAAATATTTCAAATATAGATTTATATTTGGTTTTTGTTTTCTTTATATTTTCAAAATAGGGTATGATATACCCATGGTTAGTAGTGGTGTAACTTTAATTGATGGTTAGTGTTCTAGGGTTAATGGACCATGTACTGTCAGTTCCCTAAGTAACCTATCCTAACGCATTTCATTCGCTAACTGATGGGGAGTAACGATAATGGAAATAGGAGGAATCGCTTTAAGTTAATTCGTAAGAGAAACATCTCCGCCTCCCGGCTAATATGTTATGGTCTAACTAAACTATTTTTGCAAACAGGGGTAGATAGGTCTACCTATACTCCTCCCTATATTTTAAACACAAGTAAATGTTTATCCATCGTTTCCTGTTTAGGATGGGACCTTGTATCTTGGTGGCACTATTATCTTGCGGGGTGCCTCTTTCTTTGTATCCTCTACCTTGAGTGTCTCTTAGGCCTTATACAGGGTGAACATCATTGTAAAAAAATATAGTAAAAGAAAAACTCTGCTGAGAGCCACGATGGTCTACGTCCTAAAGGGACATGGCATTTGAAAAAATCTGAAAAAGCGTACTAATTAAAAAAATCTTTACACTCTTGATAAATGATGCAAAGTGTAACATTTACCGCATAATTCAAAAATATATCAGTCATTTGTTTTTTAATTCTATATTAATTCGTGTTTACAAGTGACTGCTAGTACATAATTTGAATACACTAATCAGTTGTAACTGGTGTACAATTATATTTTATCTCCGACGAATCTTTCTGTTCACACAATCACAGCGTAACGAGAGACAGAGACGAGAGAAAGAAAAAGAGACGAGAGAAAGAAAAAAGACAAGAAGAGAGAAAGAAAAAAGAGATAGAGAGAAAGAAAAGAGAGATAGAGAGAAAGAAAAGAGAGAAAGAAAAGAGAGAGAGAGAGACGAAAAAAGAAGAGACGAAAAAAGAAGAGACGAGAGGTAGAGAAACCGAGAGAGATAGAGGGAGAGCCAAAAGAGAAAAGGCTAGAAAGGGAGAGCCAAAAGAGAAAAGGCTAGAAAGGGAGAGCCAAAAGAGAAAAGGCTAGAAAGGGAGAGCCAAAAGAGAAAAGGCTAGAAAGGGAGAGCCAAAAGAGAAAAGGCTAGAAAGGGAGAGCCAAAAGAGAAAAGGCTAGAAAGGGAGAGCCAAAAGAGAAAAGGCTAGAAAGGGAGAGCCAAAAGAGAAAAGGCTAGAAAGGGAGAGCCAAAAGAGAAAAGGCTAGAAAGGGAGAGCCAAAAGAGAAAAGGCTAGAAAGGGAGAGCCAAAAGAGAAAAGGCTAGAAAGGGAGAGCCAAAAGAGAAAAGGCTAGAAAGGGAGAGCCAAAAGAGAAAAGGCTAGAAAGGGAGAGCCAAAAGAGAAAAGGCTAGAAAGGGAGAGCCAAAAGAGAAAAGGCTAGAAAGGGAGAGCCAAAAGAGAAAAGGCTAGAAAGGGAGAGCCAAAAGAGAAAAGGCTAGAAAGGGAGAGCCAAAAGAGAAAGAATATATAAGGAGATACAAAAGAAGTTCACTTTCCAAAATATGTGCAAAAGCACCAAACATAATTTGTTCTCAAATCTCTTCTTGGCTTGGCTGTTGATCTTGCACAGGCCCATAGACTAAATACTACATACGTCTATTTCAAATACGAGTATCCCCTATAATATCATTTGAAGTTATAAAATTCCAGGTAAAAAATAAATCCATTAGTCCTTTAGATTGGAAAATGTGGCTGCTGACCCACTATTTTCGCAGGCAATTTTTTTCAGCATTGCTACTTAATATGTTCTCTCTCTGCCATGCAGAATTAACGAAAATGTAGTTACTGGCCTTCTGGACCTCAAAGATTATAAAATGTGCTGAGAACTGCATCCTGCTAGTCACTCTCGATTTGGGTTAAAATTATAAAAAAATTACTGAGGTGGTGCAAAGGTTTTGTACGCCAGTGTAGAGGATTTATAAACTTCTATAATTTTGCTAATGTAGAACTTTGTCATTCTACACCCCTATTGTCTTTCAGAGATGTGTGACAGACATGCCTGTGACACGCTTTCTCAAAATTACCCATCTTCAAATAGTTTATGCCAAAAAAGTGTAAATGTATTGCAGAGTTCCAAAGAAAGTCAATACACTTCGACACTTCCCAAAATTAGATTATAATATATGCATGTTGCAACAACAAAGAAAACTTTAATTATTCTCTAGAAATCGTGTCAATATACCTGAAATGTGTTCTTCATATTGCCTTGGCCTTGTGTCACAATTGCTGTATTTTCGAGCAATAAATCTCGTCTTCATATTGCTTTGGCTTTGTGTCACAATTGCTGTATTTTCGAGCAATAAATCTCATCTTCTTCATATTGATTTGGCCTTGTGTCACAATTGCTGTATTTTCGAGCAATAAATTTCGCCTTCTTCATATTGCTTTGGCCTTGTGTCACAATTGCTGTATTTTCGAGCAATAAATCTCGTCTTCATATTGCTACCATTACTACACCCATTGGATTGGAAATTTTCAACATCCAACCCGAATCTTTCACGGTCACGTAGAACGGTTTTGTGCTAATTTTCACCACTAAAAACATGATGGTCTATTCATATAGTCTTGTCTGTTGGTGCATTTGACTATACACCAACTACTTGCTTCGGATGACTGTATGGTAGGTGAGAATCACAGTGAATTACTTAGCAACCTTGATTTGCAAAATGTTTTTCTGTAGAACTGCTTTACCCATTAAGAAGCTCATTTCCATATTCTGGATTTTCCGCTGATATTGCATTACTAAATTAAATTTTCCTAGTAAGTCAGCAGCGACAAAGAAATTTGCATTATATTCTGGCCGCTTTTTAGCCCTTTGAGGTATATACTACACGGATGCGCGCTAGTGTAATCAATAGACTCAGAATGACAAATCGGAAAGTCGAGTTCGAATTCCAGTCGAGTTTACATCTTTCACTTATTATTAACCTTGAGAAAGGTATGATTCTATCTAGTCTCTTCCACCCCAACTATAGGTAAATTGCAGGCCAGACTTGTCCTGCAATAACATTGCTTAGCAACTAGTCTACGAGATAGAAAACTGAATTCAACGCAGCCGGGTGAGAGTTGGGCTTTACCAACCTATCTTGTCCAAGACACACCCTTGCTGTAGTACATGTGATGTCTCTCCAAACCAAAAGGCTTACGGAACTCGTTACACACACACACATATATATATATATATATATATATATATATATATATATATATATATATATATATATATATTACACACACACACACACACACACACACACACACAAACACAAACTATTTACATTATTTGGACTATTGTCCTCATCTTTGTTACCATATTTATAACAACGTTTCGGCCGATGTATGCTCCGGCCTTCAAGTGGTTGGAATGTTGAACTGAACCCTTCATTTCGCTCGATGGAGTAGATTGTTCTAATTCCACGTGCCATGTCTAATGGAAGTCAGTTATCAGTTATCTCCTGTTAATTCCCCTCTTCAAGTTCTCCACTGCCTTAACCAGGTACTGAACTCACAACTCTTTGGGTCCTGTCACTGGATCTAACCTTTATCAATTGTGCCATGTGTCCTTGAGGAAAATATGGAGACAAATTAAAAAGTCCTACCAGAAACTGGTACGAATATCGAACACTCTTGTGATAAATATAGCAACAAAAATGAGTACAATAGTCTGAATAACGTAGTGTACATAATACCTCATCTCAGATTATATATAAAGAATTAATGGATTTATTTTTAATCCAACATTTTATTACTTCAAGCAATATTATTTAGCGGATACTAGTATTTGATTTTTATTTTAGATATGGTAACAATTTTCAATGCACGGTTGAATGGTAGATTTATAAATGTGCAAGATGGATTCTGACGAGAACAATAGTCTGGAAGACATAAAACTGATTCACTATAATCATTCCACTTCATGTCGGTGGAAAACGTGAAACCAATACGGCGCAAAGTTTTAGTCTCCTGGAGGTTAGCATCAGCCATGCTGATAGCAAAAATGGTTCTCCATGATGATTAAAGTATAGCAGTTTCGTTTTGGAAGCTTTAAAATTTACGAGACATTTCTTGCTCCAGTTAATAATTGATCAGAAGTATTTTAGCGGTCATCTGCCAATTTTATTTTATTCGACCCGTCGAACTTTGCTATTAACCGGAATAAATAGTTGTGTCATCAGCATAAATATCGGGTTGGGAACTGATGACAGCGGAAAAGTCACTGATGAAAACGAGAAACAACGTAGCTCAAAGGATAAAGCCTTGGGTAATCCCAGCATTAATGTGAAACTGGACGTTCAACACGACTCTCATGACACGATTTGTTAACAATGATTGAATTAATTCAAGTATCCGGAGAGACGACATGGCCCTTAAGCTTGTGGAAAAGGTCAGCATGTCAAACCCAGTCAAATGCCTTGAAGATGTCTAAAACCACAGTCCGAGTCTTGCCGCTCTTATCTGAAGCCTGATAGACAAATTCAGTAATAACTCTTAATACATCTGCAGTTGACCAAGAGAAATGAAAACCCACATTGTTTATCTGAAAGAAGGCCGTGTGGAGAGAGATGCTTAACCAATTCAGAGTTGATTAAAGCCTCGAGTACTTAGCCAAAAAGACGAGATAATATGGAGCGAATTTCCGAGAAAGCTATTTGCATTATCGGTATAGACTTTAAAAAAATAAAAAAAATAAAATAAAAATTCTGTAATTAATTTTCCTGGAGAAACACGTGAATTAATGAATATTTTAACAGGCTTTATTATGGAATATATTTGAAAACAAAACCGGAAATGCGAAAGTGCTAAATCTATTTTATTACATCTGTCTATATTTCCGAGATGGTGTATGGTAACTATTTACGCTATTTACATTGTTCGAACCGTTGTTCTCATCTTTATTGTCATACCCAGAAAAGTTATGGGACTTGTAGCTACAATATTCTACCTTCGTGGACTAAAAGGTTTCGGTTGTTCAATAGTCCAAAGTATGTCACCTGAAGAAGGCCGAAGTGTACAACAGCCGAAACGTCGTGAATATGAAAATAAATATGAGGACAACAGTCCAAACAATATATCAGGTCATCCCATAAGTTCTGTCCGAATGTTACATTTAATTACAGATTCAATCAACAATGTATTTTCCCTGATTATCTATGACTTCCTTCCATCTATTAACAAGCTTACTAATTCCATTACTGTCAAAATTCTTTTGGCCTTGATTCGAAGAACTCACAAATGTCAGTTTTAACCTCTTCCTGTGTTACAAAAGCTATTTCTTCCAAATGATTCTGTAAGCTACGAAACAAATGGTAGTCTGAAGGAGCAAGGTCGGGAGAATAAGGTGGATGAGGAATTTTCTCCCAACCAAGTTCTTCGATCTTTTGTGACGTGATTCTTGCTGTGTGTGGTCGCGCATTGTCTTGATGAAACAACACCCGTTTTCGATTCACTTGAGCAGGTCTTTTTTTCCTCAAAGTTTGGTTCAAACGCTCTAATTGCTGACAGTATATTTGAGCATTAATTGTTGCATTAGGTGGTAAGAATTCAAAGTAGATCCCACCAGATTGAAAGAAGAACCTTTTACCCATGAAGTTCCCTTCTCGGCTGTGGCTGGGGTCCTTCCCCTTTACCAAGCCATTGTCTACGACGCTTAACATTTTGATAAAAGATCCATTTTTCGACGCCAGTCACAAGTCTATCCAAAAAAGGTGAAACAAGTTGGCGAGAATGGAGAGAAGAGCAGATGTCAACTCGGGATTTGAGGTTGTTTTCAGACAATTCATGAGGCACCCATTTTCCAAGTTTAGGAACTTTTCCAAGTTGTTGAAGATGACGATGAACAGTTGTATGGTTTGAACTGAGAACCACTGCCAATTCCTCAACTGATAAAGCAGGATTTTCTTCAAGGGCTGCTTCAAGAAGCTTTTCATCAAACTCAACTGGACGTCCGGTTCGATCTTCATCTTCAAGGGTGAAATCTCCACCTCTGAATTTTGCAAACCATCTTCTGCAAGTTCTTTCATTCACACATTCCTCTCTGAGTGAATGTTTCTAGCCGCTTTGGCTGCTGAGTTTCCTTTCTTGAACTCATAAAGCATTATGTGCATCAAATGATTCTTGGGTACTTCCATGTTAGCTGGGTTTTAATCAAACAAAATTTTATTTTGTTCTCTGAAATAAAATTTGATCAGTTTAAATGCATCTAAGCATAAAAATAATGTTCAGCTCCATTAGACATTATAAAATACTCTTTAAATTTCTTTCATTTTAACAAAAAGTTAAAATTCGGACCGAACTTATGGGATGACCTAATAAATAGTGTAAATATTTTATTACACTGTCATAAAATTTTATGCATGCTGAGAAGGCAAAAAAAAAATTAATCCCCAATTTATTTATTTTTTATCTGTCACTTATATTTTTTTTATTTTTTTTATCAAAATTGAAAACACAACTATTCTGGACTGAGTTACTCATTTGCTTCAGATTTGATTTTGAACGCATCAATTATTATTTATGAAATTTAACGTAATCTGCAGGTCATGATTTTGGAGCATCGAACAGAATTTACTAGAAACGTAAAAATTATGCGATAACTATTCCAAGGAGAGATAGCCACATCTCTTAAGTATGACAATGCTACAAGTGTGGGACACCTTGTGAGGATCGAAACCTCTCAAAGTTTACGCGAAAATATGAAGTCGATCTAATATTTATAGGAGGCGTTCAGAAAATGCCTAAGAACCACTTACATATTGCCGATCACAATACGCGTAAAAACCCGTGGAAACAACAAGTTGAGATATTGCCTTATCTTAAAGTAAGCGGATAAAAACAAACTGTATCGCACAACTTTCGGATAATGATATTGTCTAAATATTCGTTACGCCAAAAAGTTGTTTGCCTCGCTGACAACAGAATGAGTGTTATATATTATTGCAGCTAACCGCATCTGTTCCTCTTTTCCCTAAGCGTTTGTATATATAGTTTGTATGTGTTTGAAACCTTATCTAACTAAATGTTTTTATATGAGCCAAGCACATGCGTTACTAAAACGGTCTAATAAGCGATTGAGTATATCAAAACACCAGCCGTGACTGGAAGGTGTACACGCGGACGCCACTAAAATCCTGAAAACAAGTTTTACATTTTATTTTTTTGCTTGTATTACAAGCTTATAGAGGTGAGTTTGTTTTAGACAAGGAATTTTCTTTTGACAAGAATAATTTTTTTTTTCTTCAGTTTAGTAATAGTGCGTAAAAAAAAAAAAAAAAAAAAAAAAAACTTCGAAAAACCAATTGAGATTTCATGTTAGTTTTCAGTCGCAATTTGCGTTGTTGGTAAGCCCTTTTTAAAAGAAATATTTTGTAGTACAAACTGACCGTTTCGTTATCTGTAAAAAACCCAGCATACATTACGAATACATTTTTCAATTTGCTGAATTACACTTTAATGACAAGGCTGAAATTATAGAGCACCCACTGCGAATCAAACAACCGACTCGGTTGTAATTGTTCGAGTGAGATAAGCTTGCTAACCATTACACCACGTCGAGGTGGCCAAACTTTAATGTGACGACTTAGAAACTGATATGATAAAGATGTCATTTTTCGTGTTTCGTGTTTTAATTTCTAAGAAATTATCAATATTATACACAGATTCATTCAAACTGGTGTCATCTTGATTGATATACAGGGTGTCCATAAAGTTCGTGTGCACTTTTAAAAAATTATAACTATTTGTATTTGCGATAGAAATAATTTGTAAAAAGGATTAGAAAGAAGTAAATCTATATTTTTTAAGGTTTTATTGAAATTTAATTTAAGTTTCCACATGTCCTTCATCATTAGAAATACAAAGGGTAATACGATTTTGCAGTTCACGGAAAACATTTGCCAACTGATTTACAGTAATGCCTGAAATCACATTAGTTATTTTAGCTATACTTAAAACTAGGTACATTAAACTTTATAACATTTTTTACAGATAATTTGTATTTGCGATAGAAATAATGTTATATTTTTTTTTAAGTGCACACGAACTATATGGACACCCTGTATTAGCCATTAATTTTGGAGCGAGGTCTATAATTTTACAACTATTGGAAACATGTAATCTGAAAACAGGTTAAATAACAGGATAGAGTAGGATTTCTAGCCTTGGGTAGCAACCAGTTTAGGAGAATGAAAACTAGAATTTAAAAGTGTAGGGAAATCAACAAGGAAAGACACCATTATCTTCCCAAACATTACCCAACCTACAGCTAAATTTCTTTTTTTCAATTACAAATAAACTAGCATGAAATATCTAATGTTTGTTTCAACTTGTTTTCCCTTCTACACCCACTAAGGTGATGAAAGGTGATATACCTCCTAAGACAACGTTGACCATAGGAAGTGTTGTCTGTATTTTAGGGGTCCAAGAAAGCTCATGTAAGAATTCGCCCGTAACTAAAAGTAAGATATCCGATTTTATCCAAGTAACTTTTCTGAAATAGTCCTGATAGGGATTCCGGTAATGGTAGTCTTATGTCTGCACTGGATTTTATTCTGGTAAAGGATATTTTATGCTAAAACTTAACCCTAGAACACTAACTATGGGTATAATATACCCAGCGTAAATTTTCCTATTTTTAATTACAATTTTCAGTACCCGATTTTCTTACCTAAATAATGTTTTCAGTTCCTATTAATGTTAACTCAAAGTACAAAGTTTGAAGTGCCCGCATGTAAAATATTTCAAATATAGATTTATATTTGTTTGTTTTTTTTTGTTTTCTTTATATTTTCAAAATCGGGTATAATATAACCATGCTTAGTAGTGGTGTAACTTTAATTGATGGTTAGTGTTCTAGGGTTAATGGACCATGTACTGTCAGTTCCCTAAGTAACCTATCCTAACGCATTTCATTCGCTAACTGATGGGGAGTAACGATAATGGAAATAGGAGGAATCGCTTTAAGTTAATTCGTAAGAGAAACATCTTCGCCAACTATACTTAAAACTAGGTACATTAAACTTTATTACATTTTTTACAGATTATTTCTATCGCAAATACAAATAAAGTTATAATTTTTTTAAAGTGCACACGAACTTTATGGACACCCTGTAGTTACAACATTTCGGCACCTGTATTCTCTGGTCTTCTTCAGGTGTCTCTTGTATTTGGTAACATTCCTGGAACCTATATTCAACCCACGGTGTAAATTTGTCTATATCTATTGTCCCGTCCGAGGGGAAATAACTCGTATTATTTCATTCATCCTTGCGGTGTCATTTTTGTTTTCTCCGCTAGAGTATACCGATTCAACTGTCAGAGATGGAACACAACCACAAGATAACTGATCCGCATAACTAGATATTATCTCCATTAGTCCATTGTATTGTAGTGTTGAAACTTTTGAGTTGTAAACCGTGTCTGTTCTTTCCTACAATGTTCCTATGCTGGGCCTACTGAGCAGCTCAAAAGAGCCTAGCTTCATGCTTTATTTAAAATTTAAATTAAACGAAAGCCTTAATATTTTTGTAATACTCACAAAGACTAGAGTAAGATGATAAAAAGTATCGTATACAATAAAATAGCGATGAAGTCTTTATATCAGATGTTGATAAAGTCTACGAAAAATGAACGAAGATATAGTAAGTAGAGAACAATAGTCTGAGGCGGGTACAGTTGACGCTGGTCAGATGATTAATATTTACAATTAGAATGAGAGGGGGTGGAAAGCCTTACGGAATTTTTCTTGTCTTGCTCGTTGTTTGCTCTGATAATAAATACACTGACCCTGTAACTTTGCTCACAATGCATAGTGATCCCCTTCCATCTCCAGTCAACTCCGATCTCCAATAATGGGGCAGCCGACCAATAAAGTCAGGATAATAGAATACATGAACTGGTGTAAATTGAAATTAAATGAGAAAATAGAAAAAATGAAGTTAGAAAAAGAAAGACAAAAAATACCAGCGGCCTTCCGACAATTGGCAACATATATATATATATATATATATATATATATATATATATATATAATAATTCGTTCGGAAACGTTTTCCTTTTTGTTCTAATGAAAACAGATTTAAATGTGGGGATGGGGATTTCGACTATTTTAAAATAAAATATTTACGCTTTCCTACTTTTTGTAATAACAAATATGTGCGCATATACGCAAATGTCCATTATATATATATATATATATATATATATATATATATATATATATATATATATATACCGCTGGATATTGAAGATAATATTGAGAGGGTGGGTTTGAACTTGCTCACAAGATTTAAAAAAATCCACTCTTCTTTCTTTAAAAGAGATCATCATTCAACAGAACGAACTGAATATATATATTATATATATATACCTCGAGATAAATGCAATACAGATTTGATCCTTCTGTTGGGTGTGTGTGTGTATATATATATATATATATATACATACATACATAAAGAGAATGTTCTTACATGTATGTGCACAGACATACCAAATTGGAATGTCGCAACATGAGTAGAATTAATGACCCATTCTTTATTTAATTTTCATCTAAATTGTTCATTGAATTATTTCGTTTTATATTCATTTTGTATTGGGCTTGACTAACAAAGCTTAAATAATGCGTTATAAAAATATTTATTTTTAGAAAGCGTGTCAACAATGCAAAATGTTTGGAAATTTGTGTGTGTGTGTGTATATATATATATATATATATATATATATATATATATATATATATATTACACACACAAACACATTTGGGGGCATATATTGAGTGACTGATTCCTTCAATATGAAATGAGCAATTAGTGCCTTGTGTATGTATGTTTTATAACTATGACTTTTCTTCCTCTAGGTCATGTTGTACCTCAGTATATTTAACACAAGACTATGAAGAGGCCAAATTCTGCGTCTACCTTCCCACATTACACTGTCTATTGCCAATGACACAACCCTAATAAATGTGTGGCACTGATTTCTCAACTGAATCGGAAAAATTAATATTGTCAAAGTACCTAAGCCTTTTCTGGTATACCGTCCTTTTGCCAAGACGTGTTTGTGTCGTAGCAATTATCCGTGAGAAAAGCGCAATCAACATGCAAAATTCAAATTCCTGTCAATTTCGTTAAGTTCACTTATAAATACTCTTGCAAAAGGTATGACTCCATGATATCCATCATCGCCAGCTATGGGTAAAAAACCCAGGATTTACCGAGTTCTCTAGCCTTGGTTGGCAACAATTTTAGGAGAAGGAAAGGACAACTCCAAATTAAAAAATAGCGCCCCATTGAAACCCATTTTATACAGAAAATACTGAGTGCTAAGACTAGTGTCCTATACTCTATAGGGGAGTCGAATGACAATTAAGAGAAGGAGTTTCTTTTTACTAACTCAGACGTCAAGTAAGAATTACAATTGCAGAGTAAGAGCTTTGTCATTGGTATAAAAAAAACAATGTGAAAGGGACCGTTGCTGTAGAATTTGCATTATTCCCCGCCAATGAAATGAAGCTCATCTATGAGCCGTGGCTCGTGCGTTCGTTATTTACTCGGTGGTCTATGTATCTCGACTTGTGTGAAAATTTTCAGAGTCAAACAAATATCTAGCTGTTATATTTTTCAATGTCACGAATATTTCGCCTAAGAATTTAAGATGCATTTAGCGATAAATGTAACATTTAAAAAATAGACAGTAGGTAAAAAAAAGAAAAAAGATCGCTCATACTGGAAACGTGTTTGCGCAATTACTTATATAAATCAGTACATTGACTAATGTGTCACGTTGTGTTTTTGTGAATACATTGGAGTCATTACACAGCATCTATTTACTAATGTTTGTCCGTTATGAGAGAGAGAGAAAAAAGAGCGTGAGTGTTCATATGTTAAGTTTAAGTGGATACCTTCGTTGCGTGTCGTAATATATAAAACTGTGTTTGTATCAATTCCTTGTATACGAGTATGTAATGGAAATGGTGATATTAGCCGTTTCCTTATAAGGAAATATTTGACATTCATTGACCGAGCAGCCAGTACTGCTGTCCGTTGAAATTTATAAAATCTTTCTATTTCTATTTTTTCTTGAAAATAGGTTTCTCAAGTTGTAGCTCTTTCCAATATTGATAGATTTCCTTCCTAACCTTTTGTTTGAAGTAGTGTAGAATTTCAAGATCATGATTATGTTATTTTTACATGTGATATCCATTTTAGTTGTTGCTGCTGTTAAAAGTCCTCAGGTCACGTCGTTTATGTTATTTGGCAAAGGTCATTGTGATTATGTCGCGCCAGTCCGCGAGGTTGTAAGAAGTGTGGTTTTCGCCAAGACCAACAGGCTTCACTCGCTCGAAGCCGTTTTTAGCCATTGATCTGAGAAAGCGATTGTATGCACCTGGCAGTTTAGAATAAAACTTATGATTACGCAGCGATGAGGTGTCATTATACATACATGTGGAATAAACAGTGATTTCAACCACTATTTACATTATTCGGAGTATTGTCCACATCTTTGTCGCCATATTTATTACAACGTTTCGGCCGTTGTACGCTCCGGCCGTCTTCAAGTGGTTGGAATGTCGAATTGAACTCTTTATTTCGCTCACTGGGGTAGACTGTTCTAGTTCCACGTGTCATGTTTAATGGGTATCAGTTATCTGTTAATTATCCCTCTGAAAGTTCTCCACTGCCTTAACCGGATATTGAACTCGCACTCTTTGAGTCCTGTCACTGGATCTAACCAACGCCTTTATCCACTGTACCATGTGTCCTTGAGGAATAAACAGTGATTTCAACCATTTACAATGTTTAGATTAGTATGGCACAAGACTAAACTGTACGAGTTATTGTAATGATTATCAGTACAAATAATGGAATCGACGAGCAGGGTTCGAATTTCCGCTAAATCTGCTGATGTTCACACAGTAGTAACCTCCGTCAAAACGGTATGGATGCAATACTGTCTATAATCCGTCCCATCATTAGATCTCCTGACGTAAACGTCTCGTCACTTACATGCCACGATTTCTAACAAGGGATAAAGTAGTTGGTGAGCAAACCATTTTCAAATAGCTATACACAGACAGTAAGAAATTGCCTGGGAATATCAGGCAATTAGAAGAGCTGTTAGACTCTATATCAATATTAAAAATTGCCTGCCACACCCTGTAAATCCGAAGAAATGTCTATGGGTTAATGCATGTGTGTAGATATTTGTCGTCAACAGTCAACGTTGTCAGAATGATATCTTAATGGAAGATACACTGTGCAACGGATTATTATACAAAGACTTTTCGGCTAGTGCCCTGAATGTCTTTTATATGTCTCTCTTGTTCGTATACGTTTTCTTGTATTCATAACCAGCAAAATAGAAGTGGTTAATTGTGTGCATATGCAGATGGAAGTCACTGTTTAGAAAACCTTGAATTATATATTTAATTCTATTTCAATTCTTTCCTCGTTTCCATTGTTAGTAACCTTAATAATAATGGTTTAATAAAAAGAACAGTAAGATGACATAAAAACATTTGAATCTTATTTTCTTTCTTTGTTGCACTATATTTCAGGTTGATGCAAATGTTCTCAGCGCTAAATTTTGTATCTTAGAACTGTTTTCAAGTGCACTCAATTTTTTTATTGTCAGTGCACCCAAATGTGTAACGTCGTTTAAAACCCTTACGAAAAGAAAAATACAGTGTGACCCGGATATAAGAGAAACACGGATATAAGAGATTTTCTCTGGTCCCAAATTAGTGCCTGTGTTAATGTATATATAATAGACCAAACCCGGATATAAGAGAAACCCGGATATAAGAGACTTCGTCTCCGGTCCCGACAACTCTCTTATATCCGGGTTACACTGTAAGAAAAAGGAAAACTGGTCTAAACATGATCTTTTATGTGACGTGTTTCTTCAGAAAGTTGGCGATAATGGCTCTCCATGATCTCTTGTTCCTTGTAACTCAAAGCAACGTTTAATTCTTTACCCTACTAATATGTGCCTGCTTTGCCAGAGCTCTCAGAATGAAAAATCCGACAAAGTTCCAAGAAAGGAAAAAAATGTCATTTTTTGGATAAGATGGTTACTAGCAAGAAAATTTGATTCATTACAAGATTTCAACATCAACGTGATCACCCGAGAGAAAAGGTTGTTCTGGAATTCGTTGCATTGAAAAAAAAACATTGTTTATTACTAGTTACTGGAACCTAGATAAAAGCAAGAGGATTTTTTTTCGTAAGCAACGCTTTTATAAGCCACTGTATTCAAAGTTGATTTAACCAACTCAACTACTGACGTAAATCTAACCTAAGCAACGCAAAAAAAAAACAAAGAAAATTCGTAAAATTAACCAAAAACTGCTACAAAATACATTATTTTATTCTGTATTCAATAATTCTACTAGTTTAGTTGCATTGAAGTGTCTAATTCTATATATTAAACCTAAGCATAAAAACTAAGCAAACATTTAATCAACTAGATTCGGATCAAAATCGCAGTCAGATGACAGGAGTTTTAAGGTTATGGCTTGTCTACTTGCGCTACGACTGAATTTCTGTTTATACTTGTGATAATCTTTTAAATCTCTCTTTTTAATCCTTTCATCCCCAAGTAAGATAATAAAGCCATTAAGATGCAAGGGGTTACTGGGTGTTAGAGAATATGAGAAAAACATACTATTAAGGAGAGAGGACAATAAAAGAACAAGAATTAAGATAAAAGATAGCGATTGACATTGATCTTCAAAAATGCTAAGGTGACTGAGAAGCAAGTAGCCAGAAGAGAGCTCCACAAAAGAGAAGTGTGATAGAAGAAACTGTTAGCATAGAACTTACGGTTAAATCTAGCTATTTCACCTGTAATATGGTGAGACCTTTCCGCCAATCTAGTACTGCGCTTAAGTTCATCAAGCCTGGCTACCAAAGAGGAAGGATCAACAGAACTACCACTATTTATAGAAAAGGCACAGGAATGCTACATTATTACGGTGTGAAATTAACTGAAGATGAGATGCCAAGTCAAGACCAATAACATTGCAGATTCTTCTTTGGATTTTATCAGGACTTTATAAATATATAGCAGGAGCACATGAACAGATGTTGCAGCAATATTCAAAGCAAGGACTTATAAACATGGAAGTTAGATTCTGGAGAGAAAAATTGTCTACCACGACAGAGTGAACCAACTGTTTATAACTGCAGACTTAGAAACTGATTCAATAAACTTTGTCCACTTCATGCGAGCGGAAAACGTTTACCCGAGAAGGCGCAATGAATCACTCTCCTCGTCATCCTGATGAAAGATAAAAAAAAATTAATCTTTATTTTACTAGTAGACAATGTATTAGTTGAACGAGCATGAGATTCAGAAAGTTTACCTAACGTCTTGATGCAAACCCAGAAGTTGCAACCATATGTTTTATTGGTCTTTACACGTATGTGCAACACGTGCAGAACCATGTGTTTAATGTCAAGATTTGCAAATATATGTTTTATGAGTACATATGTGAAATGCGACAGAAAAAGAAAACATATTCATATGTGTACCTCCAAGAGCTCATGGACCAGTATGAAAGTCTGTAGCATTCGTGCATGTGGATATCATATACCCTTGCATAAGATATACATGTTCGCCTATGTCAGGGATTACCAGCAACGTTACATGTACTATGTTACTTGTGTAGTACTTAACCGATTATGTTTAAGATAAGAACTTACCTACTTATCACGTTAATTCCTGCATGACATCTGGCTTATCAAATGAACAAAAAAAAAAAAAACGAAACAATTATATGCAGTTGTACAAGGCCGAGTAACTTCCGTCTATATCTGAGATGAGATATTATGATTACTTACATTATTTGCATTATTCGAACTGTTATCCTTATCTTCATTGCCATATTCACAACGTTTCGGCCGAAGTACGATGCGGCCTTCTTCAACTGATTATTTAATCCACCAGAAGAGGCATGATACTTGGAACTAGAACAATCTATCCTGGTGGACGAAATAAAGGGTTCGGTTCGAAATTCCAATCACCTGAAGAAAGCCGGAGCGTACAACAGCCGAAACGTTGTGAATATAGCAATGAAGATGAGGATAACAGTTCGAATAATGTAAATAAAGCCGAGTAACTTTTACATGATATTTTTAAAGAAATATACTTAGTTTCTTTCCTTCTGCCCCTGTCGTCCTAAAATACGAAAATGTTTCTTTTTACTTCCGAGTACATAACAGATTAAATAATAGATAAATATTGCAGCAGATAAAATTATATTCTCTGTTGATGTAGAATATATTTTAGCGTGTATTCAAAGTATAAAATTAAAATTATACTAGGTATGATCTAAAAGTATCGGGGCCCCTGCAATTGTGACGGAGTTAAAGTACGTTTGGCTTAGACTGACCATAAACTCTGTTGCGCATACATAGTAAATTATAATATTCTCTCACTTCCGTTGTTTATAGCAGTGCTTAGAAAGTGTGCAGAGTATGGTCGTCTCACCACACCAGATGACCATGGCTTGTGCAGCAATGTTTTGCAGCACAACAGCCCCCAGGTCCGACAACCATCATAATTCCCAGATCTTTCCCACTTGCGACTTTTTCTTCTTCAAAACTAAAATCTCACTTGAAAGGAACAAGATTTAAAGACATCGAGGAAATCCAAGAGAATGCAATGTGGCAATTGTTCGCTATCGCAAAAAATAGAGTTACAAGGATGTTTCCATCAATGAAAACGGCGCTGAATAAAGGTGGATTACTTCGAAGGAGAGTAAGTGCAGAATTGATACATGCTGTAGTTTTCTTTTTATAACACCAGTCCCGATACATTTTTTTATCAGGCCTCGTACATGCATGCTCAGAAAGTATGTTTTGGTTCCTATGTATATGTGGAACCCAGTTTAAAATTCTAGAAAAATTCAATAGATTCAAGTAATATCACTAAAAATCTCAATTCTATGCACAAAAAAGTCTCACTCAGAAATTATCTCATTTTTGTACAAAAGTAGATTCACACGAGCTCCAAATTCAAATTTCCACGTTAGCATTTATTAACCAATCAGGGACGTTATTCAAAACGCCATTCTACCTTTCAAAATGTAGACGATTGTATTTTTGGCAGCTATAAAAATTTGACGACTCACTCCATAAAATAACACTATGTTCCCTCCTAAAATAGATATTTTAAAAATGGGAAATGTATTTATTAACCAATAAACATCTGAGTTTAGTAAATCTAACTTTTAGATTCCTTGATCCATTGTTTTTCTTATAATTACCGTCGTGTAAATTAACAAAAATAGTTTTCAGTAAGCCTTTGACGAGGTTTTGTAAGCAATACTGATTACTCACCTTTTCGTATAGTTATTGAGTTTAAGTAACTTCTTACGGACATTTGGTTTTAAAAATATTTCATAAAACAAGAAAAACATACGAACGAAAATATGTAAACAAAGCGAATGGTATAGTAGTACAAATAAAGTCAATTGATGACTATTGCCTGCTGCTGTGATCAGGCAATACATATGCACGCATACATAACGTAACGTAAATACGTGATTTTCGCGTAAGGTAATTACATACAGCTTTTTATTCATACTAACACAACTCATTTCTGTTGTGTTGTAAAAAAGAAAATATTTTTCGTTGAACTTTGTTTGAGAGGAATTTATAACTCGTTTCTTTCAACTAGAAAGAAAAAGCTTGCTTTTATACTTAATAATAAAAAATGAGCTGTGTTTGAAGATTTTCTTTTCTTCGCCTTTCGCACGCTTTTTCTTCTACATGTGTGATAATTATGAGTACATATCTAAAGAGCAGGCATCCTTTTTATGTTTACAACTGTGAGAGAGAATGCATTTGGCTAGAATCAAAGTGTCAATATTTACTAAATTTAATATGGAACAATGGCAAATAGGGTGAAATGGGGGATAGGAAGGCCTATTGCACGCTTGATAAATTCCTGCTTAGATGACTAAAAATTAACATTTAACATCCAGGATTTAACCTAGGCCCAAACACCGACCTCTATTATCTGTAAGAAATTGATAACTATTTCAGATACAAAGCAGACTTTCTCATTTATTGCTAACCAGGCATCTAAGTGAAAATAAATACGCAGTTTTGTTTGTTCAGAAAAGTAAATGTATAAATTTAAAGAAAGAAAAAAACCTTGTGCACGTGTACTTCTTTAAGGGGTGGAAGTTTTCAATGTCTCATCAGTTCTGCTTATTACTCGGTTGTTTAGCATTTCATTGGCTCAAAGCTGTCAATCACGTAATGTGGGCGTGGCTGTGATGTATGCGAAAAGAAAATGGAACCAAGACTGAAAGAGGGATTGTGAAGATCACTGAAGCAAGTCGAACTGAGAAGAAAGATTAAACATGTATTAACTGTAAGAAGACATTTTCCAAATAGATGAAAAATATATAGGCAAACGTGTATTCATGCGTTAACTTTTATATAGCACAAATAAGGTAACATATTTATGTGAGAAAGATTAACTTTTACTCAATTTTAAACTTTTAACCGAATATCCACATTCTTACGATAAAAGTAATTAACAGATAAAGCTAAAATTAGATGTCGGGGTGGGGTGATGGATAGTGACTGAAAGAGAAATCGGAGAGTAGAGTTTAAATTCCAGTCGCATTCGTTACATTTAATTACGCGCAACAGTATTGGGAACAGTATGAATCCATCAATCTCCACAAGCTATGGGTTAAATCACAGTACAAACTGGGCTCTCTAGCCGTGATTTATTAGTCTGTTTAGAAGAAAGATCACTCTAAATTCATAACCTCACGTGGACATGATGCTGGTATAGACGTGCCTTAAGCAGGACATCTATTAGATTTCAACCAAAGTACGTCATCAAAAGATAACTCATTGAGCAAAATTTATGCAAAAATCCATGTAATTAATTGTGTAACTAATATTATTATTGTAGGGTAAAATTAGCTTCTTTTTTATTAAACAGAATTTGTGCATATATTTTTTTTAATAGCAAGAAAAGCTTGTCATGAGCTTCGGTCCATATCCGTATTCTAACAGAAAAACTGGCTCTCGTGTTTGAAGTCTTATCAAATATATCTCTAGACATATGCCTCATTTCAAGTTATGCGTACCAGGTAAAGATTTATGAAGATGAATGAAAAGAAAATTACAAGATCTGTAGATTACAGACTTGCAGAGGACGAATTTCTTTCATTAAGGAAATTACAAAGTAAATTGTATTTTGCTGTTACACGTGCAGCTGTGATCATTTTTGTATATTGATGCTTGCAAGTAGGATTAAATAACAGAAACAGGTGTCTGCATTGCATCGCGTTTTCTCTTTCATTAATGCACCATTCTGTGTCTACATGAAGTCTACAATGATAACGAGGTTTGGAGAAGACACAGGAAAAAATAAGGCTTCTGTCTGTCACAAGAAAATGGTCACTATCCTACGGTTCTGGATGTGCAGGATGTGTAACGGATATCGACACAGAAAATGGAATCGGCGAGCAGAGCTCAAATTCCGGGCTTATCTTTCGCATTAATTTACACGCAGATGCTCGTGGAAAAGTTAATCCCTAACCACAAATTATTTTCGGAAAAACGTTTCATTTTAAGAGGAATTTTTTTTTTTCATATAGTAACTAAGAAAGTGAGGCATCTTGAAGTACCCGAGAGGTAGATCACAACGCTACCAGACGTATGAGTTGACAATTGGACTCATTTCAAGCTCAGAAGGGCATAAAAAGAATCAAGATTGACGTATAAACACGTCCGTAGCCGGTTTTTGAACGTTATGTTTTGAACGTGTTTATTCGTCCATTTCTGAAAAGAGACACTTTCGGTAAAAACGTATAAAACACATCTAGAAGGGGTTAAGAATAAATCTCTTCTACCCCCTTCCCCTCCCCCCCAAAAAAAGGCCCGCTAAGAGATAGGAGATTTTATCGAGTCACCATATCTAGAATGGTTTCCAACCAAGGTTATAGAACCCAGTCCGTCCTGTTATTTAATCCATAGCAGGAGGGAGAAGAAATGGATTTTTCTCAAGAGTATTTGCGTGTAAGTGAATGTAAAGAACTCGGCTGGAATTTGAACTCGGCTCTCTGATTTTTCATTCCGAGCCGCAATCCATTATAGCAGACGCGCATCCTTCAGCTATGGGTTAAGTTGAAGGATAGTTTGGGCCCCTCTAACCTAGGATGGCAATAAGTAAGAAAAGGGAAACTGAATTACAAAACTGTGGAGAGCGCAAAGGAGGAAACTACTCCACTACCTTTCCCAAGAGTGCACGGTAATTTAAAGATAATAAAAGAAAGAAAGCTGTGGTGAGTCCTGATCGCCTACATCCTTAAGGGACCGGACGTTAAAACTAACAAAATAAGAATCAGAAATCCGACTTTGAAAACTTCTTAGGTATAGATCTACGTAAAATGAATCGGTATTTTGGGCTTTTATTTTTAAACAGTTGTTATTGAGGGAAATTCACATTAAACAATATTTTAATTAAAATAAAATTTAAAAAAAATATTGAGTTTGTGGAGATAAAAACTTAAAATAAAACTAAATGCGTCTAAGTACGCATCTTAGCGTGAACAATTGAGTGTACGTATGCGTAACAGATGTCCACTGGGAAATAGGTTTGTATGTGCCTGTACAAATATGTTAATATTTAACCGCCTCCACACAGTAGAAGGATGTGACACAATTCAATTTAACAGGAAGTATCCATAAGCATATATATATAGGCTCAGGACAAATAAATACTTTCGTATAGTGAGGGAAGTAATGCTGCAAAACTGTACAAACAAGTTAACAGGAGGCTTATGTTGGCCCGTACAAGTATGTTAGTAGGATTTTATGTTCATATGAATATGAACGTTAACACCAAACGATTGAAATTAAACATTTCAGAATTAATATTTATCTGATCTATAAGTGGCTATATATGAGTTATGATAGTTGGCGATCATGATACTCGAACACAAACGCGGTATAACAAATACCACACTATAACTGGAGTTATAACTGTAGGTAACCAGATTTTCGTAACTCATGCGTGTGCAACAGGCAGTCGTATCAGAGCCGGATTGTCGTTTAGAGCCGACTGCATAATGCAAACAACAGGGACTTTCACATCGAAGTACTTGAAGCATTATGATGGATTATCGTCGCAAAAAAAAGTCCTTATAGAGTGACGACAAGGGATTCGAAACTCAGATGATATATAGCCAATGTGTTGAAGGATTCTGAAATCTAATTGAAGAACAAGTACGAAATATACTTGTTGCTTCGTGAATAACTACAAAATATACTCGTGTTGTGAACAAGTACTAAATATAGTTGTTACTTCGGATGACGACAAAAATTTTAAACGCGTTAGTTTAAAAAAAAGAAAAAGAAAGAAAAAGTCATGTGTGTAGAAAAAAAATGTTCTTGCGAATATGGAGAAAATGTTGATTTCCATAGTTGAAATTCAGCAGCAACAACAACAGAACCGGCAGTTTCTGAAACTACAAAATCAGCAACTGAAGTTGTTGGATGTCGTTCGGAAGAAGACGGAAAAATTCTTCGACGTCTCTTCCGCCAGACGCGGTGCAAAACACCGTATCAGAATTCGTATATAATACTCATGACGGAATAACTTTTGTTCCGTATTTTCGCAGACATGAAGAAATATTTAGTCAGACATGCAGTGGCTGAGGAAAAGAAAAAAAAGCAGGCTGTTGTTAAGAAAAATAGCCCCAATAAAGTATGAAAAGTACTCCAATTATATTTTACCGAGAAAAGCAGGTGAAATAGGGTTTGAAGAAAAGTACACATTCTGACGAAAATTTTTAATGACATTTGCTCTCTGTTCCCTGCTCGTTAGAGGTGCATGAATTTAACCAAAAAAAAGAGGATGAAGATATTGTCTCGTATGCAGGTACCGTCAACAGAGAATGTGAACAATTTAAACTGAAGGAAATAACTTCGGATATGTTCAAGGGATTAATTTTCGTGCAAGGTCTAACAGCGGGAAAAGATGCTGAAGTACAGACCAAAACTTTAGCAGAGGTTGAACATAATAATAACGTAATAATAACTCCAGGAAATAGTGGACGATTGCCAAACAATGCTAAGTCTGAAGCATGATGCTGAAAAGCTTCAGAATAAAGAATATGCAGTAGTAAAAGCTAAGGAAAAATCCACAAAAAGAAATATAAAACCTTGTTTCAGATGTGAAAAATTACATACTGGAAAAATGCAAAGTGCTATAACTGTGGTAAAAACGGACATATCAAGTCACACTGCAGAACTAAACCAAGAAATTAATACACAATATTGCGACGGAAAAATTCGGCGCACGAAACAAAAGAAAAATTGTTACCATGCAAATCACTAATGCGGGAGTAAAAATGTTACTCGATATTGGTAGTGACATTTCAATAGTAAATAAAACCACATGGAAAGAAATTGGAAAACCTTTATTAAAAAGGACTTAAAAAGTCGTAACTTCAGTCTCTGGTGTGAAATTATTTTTTCGTAGAATTAACATGTAATGTTTATTTTCGAAATAAACAGATGAAAACAAAAGCTTATCTTCTAAGAAATGCAACAAATCTATTCGATACGAACTAGATGGGACTATTTGAACTTTGGGATTTGCAAATAAACGCTTATTGCAAAAATGTAAGTGGACAAGCGACAAATTTAAAAAGTCAGAGTGAAAAAAATGAAGGAAGAATTAGATAATGTCTTCCTGAGGTTCTTTCTAGTGAACTAGGTTAATGTTCAAAATTCAAGGCGAATTTGTAAGTAAAAAAAATGGTTCAACATCAGTATCTAAATCGAAACAGAGCGTAACATTCGCAGCATTAGGACAAGCAGATAAAGAGTTGGACAAACTAGAAAGAATTGGTGTATTACAAAAAGTAAACCATTCGAAATAGGTTGCACCATCGGTGTACGTAAAGAAAAATGACGGATTTATCGACTGGATTAAATACAAATATGGGAACCAGTAATAAGGAGTGCCAGAGAAAAGAGATAATAACAACAACAATTGCAATATGAGCTCTGGTAAAAACATGTACTGATAAAAGCAAAAAATTACAATATGAGCACTGGTAAGAAATTTATATACAGATATCCCCAAGGACACATGGCACAGTGGATAAAGGCGTTGGTTAGTTCCAGTGACAGGACCCAAAGATTGTGAGTTCAATACCCGGTTAAGGCAGTGGAGAACTTGGAGAGGGGAATTAACAGGAGATAACTGATAACTGACATCCATTAAACATGGCACGTGGAACTAGAACAGTCTACCTCAGTGAGCGAAATAAAGGGTTCAGTTCGATATTCCAACCACCTGAAGAAGGCCGGAGCGTACAACGACCGAAACGTTGTAATAAATATGGCGACAAAGATGAGGACAATAGTCCGAATAACGTAAATAATGTACATAATACTTCATCTCAGAAATATAGACAGATACTGAAGGGCCGAAACGTTGTAATAAATATGGCGACAAAGATGAGGACAATAGTCCGAATAATGTAAATAGTGTACATAATACCTCATCTCAGAAATATAGACAGATACTGGATTAAATAGTTGTCTTGAAACATAATTATCCATTACCAGAAGAGATTTTTTCTAAGTTCAATGACTGGATCTCTCTGAAGCACATTTACAAATTCAGATTGAAAATCAATGGTATGAATTAACAACCATAAATACACTCAAAGGTTTATATAAGTTTAATCAACTTCCTTTTGGCATAAAGGTGGCAACAGCTATATTTCAACAAGCCATGGATACCATGCTGGCGGATTGCGATTTCACAGTCGAGTATCTGGTCGAAAGAAGAACATGTTGAGCATGTCAAAACGTTTATGCTAAAACTAAGAGAATACGGATTCAAGCTTAAGTGAAGAATGTCGAAAAATAAATTACCTGGGTCAAATTAATGATAAAAATGATAGGAAACCAGATCTATCAAGGGCAAATGCAATTAGAAATGTACCTACATCAGTAAACGTAAATACAAGGTTTTTTAGGACTGGCTATTATCGAATTTATGTACATAATATACATCATTTGGGAGCTCCACTTAACAATCTACTGAAAAAAAGGAGTAATTTGGAATTGGCATCATAAATGTCAAAAGCGTTTGACGAGATAAAAACGTCTTGCGTTTGATTTATTGTTAGCGCACTACGATCCAAAAGCATAAATTATAGTAGCATCAGATGCTAGTGATTACAGTGTTGGAGCAGTGACTTTGCACAAATACGGTGGTGGTAAAATGGAAGCCTTCGTTCAAGCTTCACGCTCGTCTCTACCGGCAGAGAAAAATTACAGCCAGATAGAGAAAGAAGCTCTAGCAATCATATTATCTATGGAAAATTCCATAAATTTATTCATGGAAAAAATTTCACGTCACAACTTGACCATAAACCGTTATTAGCGTTATATGGTTCAAAGAAAGGTATACCTACCCATACAGCGAACAGATTACAGCGCTGGGGTAGCATCCTGTTAAATTATAATTTTACGATGGAGTACAAACCGTCTAAAAATTAGAACATGTGGATGGATTATCTAGTTACATTGGAGAAACTGTCATAGCAGCGCTAAAATTCGACATGGAAATTAAAAACATTCTGTGCAACGTAGTACGGGAATTACAAGTTACACTGGATAAATTTTTTTTTAAGCAGAAAATGACGTCTTTATTTCTAAAATAAAGGAGCAAGCAAAAGAATCTAAAAAAGAACAAAATCAAGAATTGAACGCGCGCTTTCGATATGCAATGGTGTTGTGATGTACAGACAAAGAATTGTAATACCGAGTGTATTACCGAAACGTATATTAAAGAATTTTCATTCCGGACATCCTGGCATTTCAAGAATGAAATCTCCCATGAGAAGTTTTGGATATTGGACCGGAACGGAGCATGATATGACAAACAATAAAAGCATGTAAATGTTTTGCTCTAGCAGCAAAACTATCACAAAAAATATAGAACCTAGGCCAAAGCCAGACACTCCGTGGTCAAGATTTCATATAGATTTGACAGGTCCTATAGTATTATGTATTATACGCACGCGGACATGCATATATGTCTATGATCATAAATATGCATAACCTACAACTGTGTGTGTGTGGGGGGGGGGTAGAAATATAGTTTTAAGATGTGCTATATTTATGGCATAAAATGTTCAATATCAGAGATAGAGCGTATGTAAATATAAAAGTGAACATTGAAGCCAACACTCAGAGGCGACAGTCTGTTTCATGCTAGACGCAATCGTCAGGTCTATATATATCTTGTATATACGCGTATTGTCAGCCCCACGTGAAACGGACCATAAATCACATGTTACCATCGTGGGTGTAATGGATAAATAACAAGAAAGAATGGATAGGTTTTCTGTTTCGAATTTGCTCCAGTGGCCTGAATAAATAAAATAAAACAAAGAAAGAAAGTTTGAAAGTGTTAAATCAGATGGCGAGAGAAAATCATGCAGAGTCTCCAGCTCTAGCAGCTGCGTTCGTTTTGCTTAAAGACGCCTTGTAGTCAACAAAATAACACCTTTTTTATTATTATTGAATAAAGTCGAGTTTTCTGTGACGGTTTTACCACAAATCTAAAAAA
>OZ038476.1:17051404-17056404 GCA_964036315.1 Acanthosepion esculentum | reverse complement strand
TTATAGCTCTGTTATTATACATGGAACACTATTTTATTAGCACCAGCACTCAGTGTGCGATATTTCATGAATTTGGCTAGATAAAAAATTCCCAGCACCTCTCTGTCGTGCGCAGCTCTAACTGTAGAAGTCATAGCATAATTTACTTATTAGAATGCACATTGTGCTAGAAACAATATGTGGGCAGATCCGAATGGCCCTTTCACTACAGAATTAATAATTATCGGAATCGGATTAAGTCAGTTCCACATGAAAGATTCTTATCTGTAGAACAACATTTCCGCCTAGAAAAACAAGATTTTAAAAGCCATGCAAAATTAACTATAATTGAAAAAATAGAAATAGACACAAAAGATAAATTAGTATAAAACACTAGAAGCACATGAAGACAAATGGATTTTGCACCTCAAGCCACTTTGTCCGGGCGGACTTAACAACAGACTAAACAGCACAGATAGAATTAATTTATAATCCACTTCAGTCATATATGATTTTAAAAATGATCAATCCCCGACCCATATTTCTCAACCACACAAACAGACATGCTTACAGAAGTGATGAGATCTCCCTCATACACACACTCACACAAATATATAGGCATACACACATCACCTCCATCACATACACATACCACGCACATAACCGCGTCCAGGGTATGACGATAAACTACATCCGCGTCCAGGGTATGACGATAAACTACATCCGCGTCCAGAGTAAGACAATAAACTACATCCAACAGCAAGGCCTCTGATCAAGGGTTTTGAGGAGCGTGGAGCCACCTCTTACTTGCTGGTGTTCCCAGCAATTCCGGGGTGGTATCACCTGTTAGTCACAGCTATGGGCAAATAGTTAACTCCGAAACTGAGGTAAAAGGCATTATAAAAGTATAAAAATAGTTTTTAATACTAGAAATACTTTGTAAAAAATTATTACCAGAAATAAATTTTTGAAGAAAAAAAACTATTACCAGCAATACGTTTTTGAAAATAATATTACCAGCTATATATTTTTGAGGAAAAAAATATTACCAGAAATAGATTTCTGACAAAAAAAAATATTACCAGGAAAAAAAAGTTGTCTGCATTAAATAACCCAGTGAGGTTGATCTGCCGTAAAACAAAACAAACCAAACATACTCTTCCCAGCAACCAATAAATGATTAAGGCGGGAATTTTGAAACTCATGAATCTCTCAGCCTCTCCTTTTTTTTTTTTTTTTTTTAAAAAAAAAAAAAAAAAAACTTGAAATAGGCCCTTTGACCAATACAAGGCCTGACCAAAATTAACGATAAAAAAAACACAAATGAAAACTATAGACAAAGTTCACTTTCTTCGGAGACAGTCACTCAAACCTGTAGTTTACTGCTATTTACAAGTAAGAATATTTTCTCCTCTTGATGGCTATACTGGCCGAAACTAGTCGAGGAACCTAATGTAAACAATTTTAACATACAACGCGTGTTAGCACGTGTGATACCCAGTCTTCATCAGCCGCCGAGCAGGGGTGATATTACGGTTATATATATATATATTCCTTATTGTGAATTCCACAATTCCTTCATATGTAAACTTATGTCCGCCATTCGAAAACGTTTTCTTGGCGCCGTTACTGTTTCAATTGGGGTTTTATTTAATATTTTTATTATATATATATTTTAAATCCTTAAATAGTAATTTAGGTAACTTATTTTTAATGATCAACTTTTTACTTTTTTACAACGTTGACTTATAGTATCATTATGTATCGCGTGAAGACTTCAAAATTACAAAACGGTGTTTATTATTTATAGTTACGTACAACATGTGCACACTGTTATTTTGTTTTAATTATTTTTTTGTGTTCCCCCGTCAAGAAGAAACGAAAATTTAAATTTTCTGACACCAGAATTAATATTTTAAGAAAGGTGCAAACGTTGGGAATAACCATTTGAAGATGTGGATGCTGTACAACCAGAACTGCAAATTACTCACTGATACATTTGTAATATTTGTGTCTTTTGCACCATCGAGTATAGCTGACCACTCGTATTGGAGGATACCCGTCCTACTAAGGTGGCTAGCCAATCCCTGTTGCAGACGTTTCCTCAGGCAACACCCACAGAGCCCATCTGTGGTTTATACTGCATCTATGCTGAGTAGACCTTAGTTACAGTTTCTGGGCAAGAGCGTGTAACCTAGCCAGCACGCTCAAGCCCTCGGCCACGATGACTTGTAACTACCTGCTAGCACAGCTATCGACGGCTCCTAAATGTTCCGTTTACCCAATTTCACTCACAAGGACGAACCAAAATTAATTAGATCTACAAATTCACTTTCTTCATAGACAGTCATTCAAACCTATAATTCACTGCTTCTAACAAGCAGGAATTTTTTCAACCCGTGATATGGTTTTCAGACACTTTTCCTTTCTGACTATCGTCTCATGGTCAGAATGCGAACGTTTTAACCACTCGGCCACGTAGCCATTCCACGCAACTAAAATGATATGGGGTTGATTATTCACTTTCTCGTCAGAACACATGCCATGGAAGTAGCGATAGGGCAGCAAGAGGCTCGTAACGAAAGGGGTTCAGAAGAATTTAACATTCTGGGAAAATGCTAAATCAAACAATCCCTCAAAATCTGTATCCTCAATAAACCCGTGAATTAACTTTCTAATGAGCAGGATTGATAGGTCGATTTTTTAATATTATTATTTTTTTCATCAGATGAAGCAGTGTCAGCCATTATTAATCTTTGACTCCTATTTCATTCATTATGATTAGTATTTTCTTTTCATCTTAATTTTTACTTGGCTTTATCGCAACTTTACCCAGGCCATTAATTTTACGGCAGTGAGTCGACAGGGCAGAATCAGAAATAAAAGAAAACGCTCAGTGAGATTTTGCCTCAGGGGTGACTGGAAAAGTAAATATGGCGCTGATAAAGATGGTAGAATGAAATAATGAGTTCAAAGGTCAGATTTATTCTTTTGCAAAAGTATTAAGTTCTCGGTGGTTTGCAGTTAAACAGCTGGGTGTTTACCAAGCTTCTCTAAGCCAAAGAGGACTTGAGTTCGAATCTCACGTATCCTCTTCTGTGTTTTCAGCGTCGTAGAAGCAGTGACACATGTAAACTTGATTAAAAGCTTGTAAATATTTTCAAGACACACATTTTTATGACAACTGGAATGATGCTGAACTTTGGAGTTTCATTTGATACAAAGTTAGCTGTGCGTATTCGATATAATATTCCTCATCTAGAGGTTGAAAAACGACAAATCTGAAAGTTTGACATTACAAAATCCACCACTAAGACCTTCTTAGTTTCGCAAGAGATTCAAAACCTCCGTTTTTATTTTAAGCTGAACGTATTCCTGTGATATTGTATTGTTTCTTGATTAGTTGATTAAACCGGGCGTCAAAAATAATGATATGCTAACAGATTCTTCCTGTTGCTTCCTGGCAGTTCAAGTAGTTGTGGGTAAGTGGATTGTCTAAGTGCTTTCTCATCCACTCTTTTCTCTGTCAACCATCGAGACAAGGCAAAGACAAGACCATTTTTCAATATACCTGATAATTGGACAAAGCACAGACAAACAAATTTATAATTTTTAAAAGGAAAATTAGTGCCAAGTGAAAGTGAATTTGGAATCTTGTCGATTCTTGTTTCTATGTAAGTTAGTGTCACGTCCTTCCTGTTTGATCTCGCACCAAAATCATATATTTTTAAAGACAGTAATCGATATAAATTTTCTCAATAAGGAGACACAATTCAGGCATCTTTGTAATTATCGTGTATGCTTAATGGTCGTATTACAGTAATTCTTTCTGGTCATTAAAAAACAAGGAATTTTGCAGAATTTCAGATTTTCTACTTATTTCTGGCTTATATTCTCCAAAAATCACCCCCCAACTGCACTGACGATTAGAATCCAGAGTACACCTTGCTGTCTGTGACAATGACAGCGTCGGTCACTTTTTGGATGCACAACTATAAAATGTGACCATGTGTTTAGCAAACACATGATCTGCAAAAGCTGATGAACACATTTTGCCATTTCTTAAATTTCTGTCTGACCAATGGTCTGGTATTTCGCTGTTTGAGAGCTCGAGTTTACACCTCAGAGAATAATTTAAGACAACTGACAGAAAATTTTGCATGACGGCTTTAACATTCCTGACGCTAAAATCAACCCGTTGCGGAAATATGTGGGAAGTGTTTTGATAGAGGACGGTAAGTCCGATGCTGAGATCCGAAGATGCATTGCGATGGCCAAAGACGCATTCCAAAAGCTAGGTAGAGTATTACGAGACCGGAGGATTTCTTTGGTAACAAAGAAAAGAGTACTTAGCTGCTACGTGACATCTGTCCTCCTTTACGGCAGTGAATGTTGGACGGTCTCCTCAAAGATGAAGAAGAGACTCCAGGCAACGGAGGTGTGGTTTTACAGAAGGATGCGAAGGATAGCATAAACCGAGCGTAGGAGAAACAATGAGGTTTTGGAGAGGATGCAAACAAGGAGCAAGCTTATACGTAATATCAGGAAGCGGCACCTGAAATTTCTGAGACACTTAATGAGAAAGGACGGCTTGGAGAATCTGATACTGACAAGTCGAAAAGAGGGAAGGCGAGCTAAGGGAAAACAACGCATGACATACCTAGCAGGCTTAAGCAAGCGGATTACAAAACAGGGCCTGGGGCACTTAGCAAAGGAACAAAACTTATTGAGAGCTACAAGGAATAAGGGGAAGTGGAAAGACATGATCGCCTACGTCCTGAAGGAATACAGAGCATAAAATGAATAAAAAAAGATGTTTCTACAGTTCATTAAAAAAATCCACCTCGAATTTAAATCGACAAGCTGTTATCAGAACGGAAGACTAGATGGAACTAATCATCTCAGAGAAATGCTAGAGTTCATAACTAAGTAACCTTAACAGAAGTAGAATTCTTTTCCTTGTTTCCTATTTACGATCTGGTCTCCCGTTCCTTCTTCTGAGGCCTTAATAAGAGCAGCTG
>OZ038476.1:16966404-17046404 GCA_964036315.1 Acanthosepion esculentum | reverse complement strand
ATGCACGAAATAAAAAAGAAATAAAATGGTGACAATTTACTATAGATGATAAAAATATAGTTTTGAAGGTATGCAATATTTATGGGTTAAAGTGCTCAATATCAGGGACAGAGCGTATGCAAATATGAAAGTTGACATTGCGGTAAACACTCAACGGTCACTCTCTGTTTAATGCATGGACGCAATCTTTATGGCCTGAAGATTGCGTTTAAGTATGAAATAAATGCCTGCCTTTCCCAACGGTATTAACTGGAATTGGAACTCGGCTCTCCGATTAACAATTCCGAGCCATTTCTCCATTAAATCACCTGCATATCTAATTTACAGCACCCGGTATTCCCAAACAGTCACCGATCTGAGTATTGACCATCGTATAGGAATCGGTGTTTCAACATGATCTGGCCGTCAATATTGGAGATGGCGCGTTTATTGATATAGGCGGTGTAGACGGGGATGTCAATTATACGCATCAGTGCCATCATCACCCACACACACTCTGTGTCGCTCTCTCTTTCTCATATGAATCTTGGGTCTCATCGGAAAACAACTAACATCAGCTTATTCGTTCGAATCATTCAGAGAAAATAAACGCACATTTTAATTAATTCCTAAGTGTTATGGAGTAATTAATTCAGATCGGGCCAGTTTCATTTTGTTTACTATAACGTTTCATTTGTGACTGTACGCTCCGAACATGCTCGGGTATTTGACGCTTTCAGTAACCTTCACCCTGAAATATCACAAAAGTGAAATATTACTTAACTAAAATTAATGGCGACAGATTTTAATTATAACCGTTATACCATAACTGATAATTACCTAGTGCCCTCGTTCTTATTTGTTTCGTAAAGAAAACTACTAATTCAGGAGTTACTATTTCAGTTGACAGTTCACAGACCTCACATCAGAGCGGAACAAAATGTAAAAATTTATTTAAAATATTGTTTGAATTTTATGAATGAATTTAAATATATTTTTTAAGTTTAGTGTCTTTCCAAAAGAGATAGTAATGTTTTTCTGTTATAAGTGAAGATGTGAATAAATTCAAAGTACTTATAAATGGATTTATTACTATTTAGGGAGGAATTTAAAAAAAAAAATCTGTCTCACTTCATGCAAGGTAAAAAAGCCATTAAGTCACAAATGGTTACTGGATGTGGAAGAATTAGGAACAGAGACATTAATAATCAGCGGGAAGAAAAAAGAGTAATCAGGAGATAGCGATTGACACTGACTTTAAATTTTTGCTGATTAAAGTTGGTTGGAAAGCATGGAACCAGAAGAGAGTTCCACAAGCGAGGAGTGCGAGAAAAAAACTGTTAGCATAGAAATAACGGTTACATCTAGCCAACTCAACTGTAAATTGACGAGATCTCGA
Organism: Acanthosepion esculentum; assembly: GCA_964036315.1. Classification (NCBI taxonomy): domain Eukaryota; kingdom Metazoa; phylum Mollusca; class Cephalopoda; order Sepiida; family Sepiidae; genus Acanthosepion; species Acanthosepion esculentum. The sequence goes on along the minus strand of OZ038476.1, from coordinate 17,045,026 downwards.
TGCCAGTTTTTGTACTGCGCTTAAATTCAAAAAGTCTAGGTACCATATCGAAGAGCGATATGTATTTGTAAAAAATACAAAATGTGGTACGAGGCCAAAATAGGGGAAAAAACGGTCTTCATCTATCCTAAAGTAAAACTTCGCTAGCCACCAACACTGGCCCAAACATACCACAATATTCCTAACACCAAAACAACACGTTCTTAGTTTTCTTACTACATCCACCATAATACCTCATGGTCTCTATGAAAATCGTTACTAGCCTCCATATGTAAAATTCATAGCGAGTGTGATATTTATTCGTATAATACAAAATGTGGTACGAGGCCAAAATTGGGAATGGGGGTCATCTTCTGTGTTAACATTAAACTTAGCTAGCCACGATCACGGAACCAAACATCCAACAATATTCCTTACACCAAAACAACGCATTATTTTCTTACTACACCCACCAAAATACCTCATGTCTCTATGAAAATCCTAACTATTTCCCTTATGTACAATTCATTTTATGTAGGGGAGAGGAATAAAACAACAATACCATAGCGAAGAGCTCATCCGAATAATTACCATGAAATTATTTAAAGAAAAGACACATAGTGGGAAAGTGGCTGAAGCCGGACCACCAGATCAGGATCGATACCATTTCTATCAAATCTTTAAAATAACGATAAAACCACTATTTACATTATTCGGACTATTGTCCTCATCTTTGTCGCCATATTTTCTACAACATTTCAGCCATTGTACGCTCCGGCCTACTTCAGGTGATTGGAATGTCGAACTGAACCCTTTATTTCACTCACTGGGGTAGACTGTTCTAGTTCCACGTGCCATGTTTAATGGATGTCCGTTGTCGATTATCTCCTGTTAATTCCCTTCTCCAGTAATAAGGAGTACCAGAGAAAAGCGATAATAACAACAAAAATTGCAATATGATAGCGATTGACACTGACACTGGTAAAAACATGCAATAATAACAGCAAAAATTGCAATATGAGCACTGGTAAAAATGATTGCTGAAGACATTAGGTTTATAATACCCAGAAATTCATACACAGATGTCCTCAATGACACAGGGCGTAGTGGATAAAGGCGTTGGTTAGATCCAGGGACATGACCCAAAGAGTGTGAGTTGAATATCCGGTTAAGGTAGTGGAGAACTTGGAGAGGGGAATTAACAGGAGATAACTGACATCCATTAAACATGGCACGTAGAACTAGAACAGCGTTCAGTTCGACATCATCTCAGAAATATAGACAGATACTGAACGATAAAACTATTAAACTTTGATATAAAACATCGCATTTATTAATGTGCATACTGTTTGAAGAACGTTCTATAGACTCAGATAATGCAAGCAGAATATCGAAACAAAATCCCATCGATTGATATTTGCTGCAACAATTAACGTATTTTCAGTTTCGGAATTCTTACTGATTTTTATATTAGTAAATATTTTGATAGCTGCTAAAATAATTCCACTTTCTCTTATAAAAACGAAGTAAAAATTAATAAAAATTCAAACATGTCACAGCACTGGCTATATTTCTGAGATGAGGTATTATAGTAATTGTCTATATTTTTGGGATGAGGGGTTTTCACTATGGATTTCGTTAATCGGACTGACTTCCTCAGCTTGGTTGCTTTCCTCACAACGTTTCGGCCGTCTGATCCTCCGGCCTTCTTCAGGTGCATCTCGAACTCGGGAACCGTCGGTCTGGAATTTCGAACCCAACCCTTTATTGTTACGGGGGTACCATGTTCTCGTTCCATTAAGGCCATCGCTGCTGCTACTACTGCTTGACGCCATCGTTGCTGCTGCTGTTGCTTCTATTATCGTTGTCACCGCTCTTGTTTGTCGCTGCCACTGCCTTTGCTCGGGATCGAACTCAGAACATCGGGAGAACTTGCAATCACTGTTCCAACGTCCTAGTCGCCTCGGGACGATCGTGTATGAATTTTTGGTATATTTAAACCTAAGTTGTTATTCTAGGTTCTCTCTTACGATTAGGGGTGCCCAAATCGTGTTCAGTTCTATACTTGGTCTGCTCAGGAGGTTGTTATGTCCTAGCATGTGAGCTGTTTCTTTGAGTTTTCTCACTTTCCAGTGGGGCTCACTGTTTATTATTTTAACTTCATCCCAGAGAGGGCGATGGTCACCCTTTTCCTTCCATACATGGTAGGCTATACCCGACTTTTCCGTCTCCCCTCTAGTCACTGCTTTTCGATGTTCATCCACCCTTACTTTAAGGGGGCGGCATGTTTCGCCCTTGTAAACCTTGCCGCAGCTGCATGGGATGGAATATATGCAGTTCTTGGTCTGGTTCTTCTCTATGGGTGGGTTTACTCGGACTAGGTGTCTTCTCAGTGTTGATTCACTTTTGAATACCGTCCTGATGTTGTAAGGGGCACATACTTTTTGAATTTTTTCTGAGACGCCTCGCATGTATGGTAAGCAGACCGTTGGAGGTTTTTGCGAGTCATTTTCTTCCCTTACTCTATTGTTCCCTTTGGTGGACAGTATGCTATCGGGGTAGTTGTTACGTCGAAGGGTATTTTTTAGCCTGGTCATTTCTTGGTGGTACGTGTGGGAATCGCTACTTATTGTCTGTGCTCGATGTTGTAAACAGCGTACGATTCCATGTTTGACACTGTATGGGTGATGGGAGTTGAAGTTTAGGTATTGTCCGGTGAAAGTGGGTTTGCGATACACTGATGTCTTGAACCCACACTCTGTGCGTGTTATGAGAACATCCAGGAAGGCCAGTTGGTTATCTCTTTCCTTCTCCATTGTGAACTGTATGGATGGTCGTATTGTGTTCACATGCTCCAGTAGTATCTGAGCCACATAGTTGGCTTTAAGGGAGCTGAACCTAAGGCCATGTCTTCGAAGTGTTCCATGTATATATTCGCCATTACCGGTGACAACGGCGAACCCATAGCCAAACCTTCCACTTGTCGATATATGTCAGTACCCATTCTGAAGTAGGAAGATTCCATGCAGAAGGTCAGCATTTCCATTATGTTTGGCAATGGTACACATGTGCGCTCTTGTATGGAAGGGTCCGCAGCTAGTTTGTCCCCAATTACTGTTAGTGCCTCACTTGTTGGTACTTTGGTGAACAGACTGACTACGTCGAGGCTAACCATCTGGTGTGAACTGATGGGTGCCTCTTTGATCAGTTCTGTGAAGTGGGCAGAATTCTTAACATGTGTTGCTGACTTGCCTGCCAATGGGTTTATTATATCCACAAGGTAGCGGCTCAGTGGATGTAATGCTGAGCCTCGGCAGCTCACTATAGGTCTTAGTGGAATACCGTCTTTGTGTATCTTGGGGAGACCGTACATGTGTGGTAGCTTACTGTAATGAATAATAAACAGTGAGCCCCACTGGAAAGTGAGAAAACTCAAAGAAACAGCTCACATGCTAGGACAACTGAACACGATTTGGGCACCCCTAATCGTAAGAGAGAACCTAGAATAACAACTTAGGTTTAAATATACCAAAAATTCATACACGATCGTCCCAGTGACACATGGCCGAGGCGACTAGGACGTTGGAACAGTGATTGCAAGTTCTCCCGATGTTCTGAGTTCGATCCCGAGCAAAGGCAGTGGCAGCGACAAACAAGAGCGGTGACAACGATAATAGAAGCAACAGCAGCAGCAACGATGGCGTCAAGCAGTAGTAGCAGCAGCGATGGCCTTAATGGAACGAGAAGATCGTGGATCTAGAACAGTCTACCCCAGTGATGGAAATAAAGGGTTCAGTTCGAAATTCCAACCACCTGAAGAAGGCCGGAGCGTACAACGGCCGAAACGTTGTGACAAATATGGCGACAAAGATGAAGACAATAGTCCGACTAATGTAAATAATGTCACAGCACTTTTCACCTTTGTAAATATCAGAGGCTTTCAAATTATTTTATCTTTTAACAATAAAAATAAGGCAAAAAGCATTTCCGGTTCTCTGACAGTTCTCATCTCACCACAGGAATCCCCACCCTCAAGTCACTGACGGTCATTACGCCATATATCTACTTTAAACAACAATAAATGTACATATTTGTATATTTTCATTTGTTCATTTCATTAAAGGTTTTCTATCGCCACAACACACAAAATAACAGTCATTGAGTTCCGAAAATTGTAAAAAAATTACCCAACCATCTGGATTTCTTATTTCATGACTAAAAATACGTCTTTTCTTTCTTCGGTAGTATATGTGCGGATAGTGTAATGGATAGCGGTTCAGAATGAGAAATCGGAGAGCCGAGTTCGAATTTCAGTTGGCTTCGTTACATTTACTTACGCACAAATACCCTTGGGTAAAGTATCAATTAACCCTCCCATCAGCTATCGGTTAAATAACAGGACTTGCATCTGGATTAATCGTTATTGTTGTCAAATATTGTTAATGCAATATTCATTCGCAAAAATTATCTTACACTCGAAACATGTGTTTCGTCTTTGAATAACTCACAAAGGGTTGATTAGCTGTAAAATACAAACCAGTCTTCCTTCGATATCTGCCATAACACTCTTTTGTTTGAAGGGGAATTTAGTATTTATCATTTTAATTGCTTGTCTCAAAGTTAATAAAGACTATTTATCTTTCTATGTGGATTCTACTCAGTTTTTATTCTTTTCAGGTACTTTTTCGTTATTACTCTCTCACATTATTCTTTTAACTTCCTTTGTAACTGGGGGAAAATAACTTTCATAACAAAATTATATTGACTATTTAAGAATCTGTAAGTGAAAACATACTCTGATATACAAAACAAATGATGTAGGTCTTCTGACTATACAGCATTAACGATTCTCCTGCTGGGTGCCAGTTTGAAAAGCGCTGTTGCGATCTAACCCTAGAAAAAGCACCACATAGCTGACCATGTAAAGCAGTATGGAGAAGTTAGGTTGAGGTCGATAAGCTTGAAAGATTTTCCGTGTGTCTTGTTGATGGATATGACAAAGCATTGTTGGGAATTGAAGACTCTTGGAAAAAAGTGATTATATTTACCAGAGTCTTTAATATATTCCTAAAATTGGAGGATTTTTTGCTAATATTAAATATATAAACTGCGTCTAGAGATTATATGCAAAAGAGTTATTGTCAAATATTTTATGTAAAATTCATAGATATGTGTTATCCAATGAAATAATTTGTACTATTATGCATAGTGAGTAAGCATGAAAGCAATTAAGTCCCAATTTTCAATTTCAGATTGATATTTAGTAATTTTTCAGTAATTATAGCAATTTGCAGTGTCAAGAGATTATTTGCAAGAACTAGAATTTAGTATTATGGCTCGTAAAAAAGAACTAACAATGAATGAAAAGAACTATATAATCAAAGAAATTAGCAAAGGAAAGTCTTCGCTTCAAATTACTAAGGATTTGAAAAGGGATCATCGAACAATCAAGAAAATATGTCAAATGGGAATTCAACCAAGGAAAAAAAGTCTCAGCTGAATTCAGGAATTTAACAAAGCGAGATCTATCACATATCCGAAGAGTATCAATAAGAAACACAAATGCGTCAAGTGCGTTCATATTTGAGGCCGCTGGAGCTCCTATGGTGTCAAGGGAAACAAGGTGTAAAGCATTAAGGAAGTTTGCTGATGTAAAAAATCAAATAAAGAAACCTATTTTAACAAAAAAACATAAGGAAAGAAGATTGCAGTGGACAAAAAAATACATGAAAACTGATTTAAGTAAAGTGCTTTTTACAGACGAATCAAGGATCACCTTCGGTGGGCCCGATGGATGGGCTCGAGGATGGGTTTGCAAGCAACATGACTCAAAAATTTTTTTAAAACGCCAACAGGCGGCGGTGGGATCATGATATGGGCTGGGATTATTGGTAATGAGCTCGTGGGTCCATTTAATCTGAAAGACGGGGTTAAAATGAATTCCAAAAGTTACTGTGATTTTCTAGAGCAATATTTCTTGGAATAGCTTGATAACCAGTCTTTATCCAAGCGTAGATCTATGATCTTTATGCAAGACAACGCACCAAGTCATGCATCGAAGTTTACTAAATACTGGTAGAAAGAAAAGGGTTTTGTTGAAGATTCTCTTATGGACTGGCCTTCAAATAGCTGTGACTTGAATCCCATTGAGAAGCTGTGGAGCATCCTCAAGAGTGATATTTATTGTAATGGAAGGCAATTCAACAGCAAGTGTGGCCTCTGGGAGGCAGTTAAAGTTGCTGCAAACAACTGGCCAGCCGCTAAAATTGCAAATCTAACATCAGATGTTGACAATAGGCTGCTAACAGTTATTGGAAAGAAAGGAGCATTTGTGAAATAAATTTTAGGAGGTTCTTATTAGTTTTTGTTAATATATCTTATATTTGTAAAATAAAATGTTTTTTTTTATGTTTTTTCCTTTAAGAAATTGACGACTTTGTTCTAAAATCTTTTCATATTATTTTTTTACATTAGTTTTACAAGGTATAATAATGTAAAAGTATCAAAATAAATAGTTGCAAATAAACTACTGACAGTCAAATTTGTCTGTTTTGTTAACTTAGTAAAATTTTTTCCAACCAAAAACAATAGTTTTCTCTATCTCTATATATCTAAGTTAATTATATTGAGTAGAATCTAAACAACATCATAATAGGACTTTTAACTTTAAAGAAGCAACTCTTTATACCAATTCATAACTTGCATATAATCTCTAGAGGCATTTTATTGTCCTATTTGAAATGGTTACTTAAAATTTGACCCAACCCAGACGCGCACATCCTTCCTTTAAAATCTTACTTATATTATTAGTAAATATAGTAAAGTGAAACCAGAAAATACACCTGAACATCGTAATCTTAACTAAAACAATTCTGACATTAGAAAGTCAGCATGAAAAAAAGGCGGGGGCAGGAATACTCGCTTTGCGGAAGGAGCTGCTTTTGACATTTTCTCGACTTTGTTTCCTATAAAACATAAAACCTCAAATGTCTCTTGCTCTTTGGCAGGCCATTTCTGTCTGATGATCAGTGAAATGTGGGCAATGAAACTAAAACATGCTGACTCTTAAAACTGAAACATAGGATAAAATCTTTAAAATGACTTTATTCGGAACTTTAATCTACTGAAATTCAATATTTGCATAGCAAATTCAATTTTATCCCATGGTAAAATTAGTGAAAACAGGGTAAGCAGTAACTGAGCAGCACTAAATAAAAACTAGATTAGTTATCTCCCCTGGGAACTCAGTGGAACGACAACAATCTACCTCCCCCCATAGATTAAATAAGAGATTCAGTTCGATATTCCCTGAAGTTTACGAGGATTGATAATCACCTGACGAAGTCCGGAAAGCACGACGAATGAAACGTTCTGATAACAACAACAAAGATGGAGACGATAGTCCGTGTGTAAATAATGTAAATAATAACTCCTTATCCTAGAATTTCAGATAGAAATAGTAAAATTATTCTAACTGCAACTTCATGTTAAAATCCAAGTCAGATTGTCTTTAAAATTAGAATATTATTAAAATCTTTCGTACTTTTCCGTGCTTGAGTTAGACATTTTGCAAAGGACAGCATAAAGAACTCTTAAATAAAGTCGTCTAATTCGTTCGGACACAAACACTAATTCTTTTGTGTTGCTGATTTTGGTACCACAACATTTTGGTCAATGTTTTAGGCAGTAGTTTTTATCGGAACATGAAATGTTAACTCTTTTTGATAGTTCTGAGGTGTAGCCGTCACAGTTTGGTTATTTAATAAGAATCTTCAATTTTGATGCTTTCAACAAAATACTTTGCTGCACTGCTCTTCAGCTTTCATCAAATGAAGCGAGAGCGAAAAAAAATAAGGCACATAAGCTTATTCTGCATATTTTATTGCATGCATAAAATGGCCGACGAATAACGAATAATTTTCGAACCGGATATAAATTGTTTATATGGACTTTTGAGCGTAGTGCGCAAGTCAATCCTGCCTTGTTAGTATAGTGAGATTGATCTTCATTTGGTGTTTCTCTTTTTTTCAGCTGTGTAACATTTGTATGAATTTCTTCTGGCGTAACAGATAGAATGGTTGACAAAAACTTAGTTTGCTAATTAGTTATTAAGTCACTTTGAGATTGACTAAACTAAGCGTAATAAATAAAGGTGCTGACAGAATCGCGATCGTCACTAAGTACATCTCGTAGAGGTTTTCGCAAGTTAACTGAATTTGAACTTCGGTGAGTGGCCTCGTTAATGTGGTCTTGTGTCAGACTAAGTTAACCTTAGTAAGAAATTTGCGTTTGTATCGTGGACAGAAATAGTTGAATATTCCGTACAAGTGTTCGTGGTCAGTCTTGAAGTTGAGATAAGGCCAATTATTCGTATGATGATTTTCAAGGTGGATAGACACGATGTAACCGGACAGCTGATATAACCTGTTCTACTTATCTCTATATTCGCTATTTTATCTTAATTCGGTTAAACTTAATACAAAGTGGGAGCTGAAAAGGACTCGACTCAACCCACTTCCCTCCCCAAATCTGATCAAATATCAGAATGTTCTAGACGAAAACCTTTCCAGTTGTTGCATCTAAAAATGTTTTCTGAGACATGCTTGTATTAAAAAATTTAAACTACTTTTTAAAAGTTAATAGAAATATGCATTTGTTGTGTGAGATATTGTGAATGCAGTTTACGTACCGCTTCCAATGTTGATTTGAGGCATTTATTGTCTATATATTTTGAAATTGATGTCGTTTTAGTTAAGTGGTCTTTTCCAGAAGGCGCTGACTGGCATAAAAATTTGACAAATTATCAATAAACAAGATAAAAAGTATATGCAGTGTATGTAATGCAATTAAATAACTTAAACGACAATACTTGTCTTAACCGTGAAGAAATATTTGTTCCTATTTAATGGTTAGTTTGCTAAACTCACTTTCTGACACTTTTTTGTTGCTCTGTGGTCGTCCTGTGAATATAGCGTTACGTCAAAGCCAAACAATAATTATTTTTTATTAATGTTCCAATTTATGCCTGGCAAATTGAATATATGCATTAAGTTCATCAATGGTTGCACCACAATGCAACATTCAACGAGTAGTGAGATGACGAATAGGCTAACCATTCTTTTAATTATCTGCAAGAAATTGGGTCGTTGTAGATGATGTGACAAATGAAAAGTCTGGTTCTCCGTTCCTGATGCTTATTTAGTGATTTATTGCACGCTCTCTTTAGAGAATGAATTTGGTAAAATAAGTAAATACACCTTAATCGATCAGGAGAGAACGCACGAAATCGACAATATGCACACGGTAGGGATTGACACATTGGATTAGAAATAAAGAGAGTTACAGACCCCCACATGAACAAAATAAAATGAAAACAGCATGAGCCTAAAACGAAGAGAGGCTTTAACCGTGAAACCTACTAAAATGTTAATCGTATTTTCTTGAAATCTCCGGTGAATCCTCCCTTCCTATGGGAACACTTGTAACATCGAATGTTTCCGGATGTCTTTTTTCACTCTCGGTTCTTGTGACATATAGTTTTGATATAACAAAGCTCGATTCCCTTATACAATTTCCCCATCACTGTACAACTGCGCCGTAAATCTGTCAGTTTTTGCAATCTCCGGCATAGATAATTACTGAGCTTACGGCCATATCACGTTGAAACACCGGTTCCCGTACGATAACCGAAGTTAAGTAATGTCGAGCCTGATCAGTAACTAAGGTGGGTGACCACTTGGGAATTCCGGATGCTGCAAGCTTGGATGTGCAGGTGGTGCAATAGATAATGACTCGGAATTGTTAATCGGAGAGCCGAGTTCCAATTCCGGTTGGGTTGTAGAGTAAGGCTCAACGTACGCACTTCTCTTCCCAACTACTGTGACAATGGATCCCTGTTACTTGAGCAGTAGTTAATTTAACTCGTGTTTTTTCCGTTCTATGTATGAGTATTTAATAAACCTGTTTTTCCTTGTTTTCCCTAACTAGTCTTCTATTCCTTCGATAATCTCTTTAACTACAGCCTTCCTAATTCTCGGTTATTTCGAACAAAGACAACACGCACAAATACCGTTGGAAAAGGTATGAATCAATTCTCTTACCTCCCCCAGCTATGGGTTAATTAGTAATATTGTATCAATAAATCACTATTATCTAAAAAGAAAAAAATGACACTCTAAAAGTATATTTTGGCTTTAAATAACCTACAAAAGGTCGATAAACCGTAGAAAAGGTTACTGAATGCGGGATAACCAAAACGGAGGTTGGAAATGAAATGGTAATCTTTATAACATCAACAAAATACAATACTCGCCAGCGGCGTGAAGTAGGTAAACCACTGCTAGTAGTGGACTACTTAGACAGCATATTACCTCCCCCCCCACTTACAATAGTGTCCAACGTATTTATGAGGATTGGGACATACACATTAGTGTTCATAGGTACGGTATATAACATGAATCAATCAAATAGATAATTATTGATTCAAATACGGGAGACTTGCAGGTAAATCTAATAATTAAAATTTAAATAATATTTATAATATTTCGTTATTGTTTCTCATTTCTTTTCTCTTCATGTTCATTACCTGGTGTTACGAAAGGTGATGTAAACAGGCATGAAACCACAAACAAATAAAAATGAGAAATTATTTCTTTAATGATGTCTTGGAAAACTAGTGAATGTGTGGAACACCGAAATGTAAAGGTAGCGAATCTGTCATTAGTCACACCCCTTCTTTCTTTCTTTCTTTCTTTCTATGTGCCGTGTCCTTTCAGGACGTAGGCGATCATGGCTCTGCACCTCTCTCTATCCGTTGCAGCTCTCAACATGTTCCTTCCTTCTGCTGCCCCCCCCCAGACCACGTTCTCTCATCCACTTGCTTAAGTCCACCAGGTATGTCATGCGTTCTTTTCCCTTGTCTCGCTTTCCCTCTATTCGACCCGTGAGTATCAGATTCTCCAAGCCCTCCTTCCTCACTATGTGTCCCAGGAACTTCAGCTGCCTCTTCCTGGTGCTAAGTATGAGGCGCCTTCTTGTTTGCATTCTCTCTAAGATCTCATCTTTTCTCACACGCTCAGTCCATGATATCCTTAGCATCCTTCTAAAAGAAAAAGATTCAGGAAGAAAGAAGATGGCGATTGATGTTGCATTTAATTTTTTGAAGATTGTAGATGGAGGGAAGCAAGAAATCGGGCCAGAGCTCAACAGGTTAGAAGTGCGAGAAAAGAAACTATGAGAATAGAACTGACGGTTGCATGTAGCTAGTGTAGCTAGTTCAACAGTAAAACGGTTGTGTATGTAGGTGTATAATCATGTCTACACGTTTACGTATATATATATATATATATATATATATATATATATATATATATGAATAAGTGTATGATTAAGTATAAAAGCCAGACGCAGAAAGATATACGCACAAACCTCGATAAGAAAAAAGTAGGCTAAGGAGAGTGGTCTTGTTTTATTGAATAGATCTTCTGTCGAATTCGTATAGAAAACATACGTTTTATTTCTTCATGGCTTTATTACTTAAGAAGATTTATAGATCGTGATAGACGCATTCATAAGTCAAAAAGGAAAACTACAAAAAATTATGAATTATATGAATGCAGTAAACGATTCTTTCTTTTGTATATGTATATATTTCGTTTTATGAATATTCATATATGCGTATAAATTAATATTTATGTATATATGTCATAGATAAAAAAAAAAAAAATACTGTACTTACGCGAAGTCAGAGCAAATTAATTATATTGATACGAAGAGACAGGGTCAGGATCACCAGAAGTCAATGGGGCGTAATCCGTTTCTTACATCTCCGAGTTCGCGCTAAGCGACACTGTTTTAAAGCACTTTCCTTACAAAGTGCCTCTAAGTGTCGCTTAACGCGTATATTGTCGTTCTTCACAGGGAGTCTGCTATAGTTCGTTGGGTGTCCCCAATCGCGAAAAAGAGGGGAAAGGATAAACTATTAGTAACTGTAGAATAACGAGAAATGTCTCGATGTCTTACAACGACCTCCCCGTTCAATTTCATCCGTGTACAGCTAATATTTCTAAAAGCCCCTTAAAGTGTGTGTAACTTCAGAGTACATGTTTTTAGACAGCCAAAGATTTACCAGCCAATTAGAAAGCGACGACGATTTTAATATTTCAATCACCGTTCCGACGATGCTGTAAGTAAACATTGAAATATTAACACTTCGAAAATATTTTAAAAAGGACAAAAACCAAAGAAATGATTTTAAAAAAAAAATTGTAGTAAGGTTTACCCTTTACAAGGCATGGGAGGCACTCGAGAGAAACGGTTACGTATATATGTGGGGAAGATAACTGTTGACTCTAGCCTTGAACAGGTTAAGATTGTATTGATCGGGGAAACATCCTCTTGGGAGTCTGTTCCATAGGGCAGTGGTTCACGGGAAGAAGCTGTTTGGGTAGAACTTACTTCTCACTGATGGAATACGGAGGGAGTGTTAATGGCCTGCTATTATGTAAGTGACATGGCGTATTCTTAGAAAAAATTGTCTATTAGATAAGTTTAAAACTTAAAGGACGATAGTAACTTAAAGAACATGTTTCTTGCTAAAGAAGGTCGACTTGAATTTGTCCATATTTATTTATTTTCACTCAGAAAAAAATTAAATATATAATCATATTATATTAGCTGTACTCGTGGAAATTCCACGGTGTTTTTATAACATTGATTTTTAGATTAAATTATGAACGGAAGTATCGTTTACTCGTTATCAAGACTGACGTCAGAAATAAATTACTGAAAATGTTTTTGATAATGTTAAACAACAGGTGAAAGATAGTTTTACTTATCTAAAACTGTTTATGGTAAAAGCTTACACTTCTAAATATTCATTTTCGACATATATTCTATAAAAATACATTGTTTATACTAGATTATTCATGTTGGTGGTAACAAAAGATTATTTTTTGTGGTACATGCAAAATATATAATTATAGCAAAATAACTTAGCAGCTCCCCCACGCACTCAAGTGAAATTTTAGATCAAGATTGAGCTGTGACGGTGGAAATAAATGAACAATATAACAGAATTTTATTTTTAGACAAGAAGCCATATATCTCTCATAGTATTATTTGCAAAATGATGCGCTATACTTTGTCTCCTTCGTTCGAAACAATTAACATAGTAAATGTCTATATTTCTGAGATGAGCTATTATGTACACTATTTACATTATTCGGACTATTGTCCTCATCTTTGTCGCCATGTTTATCACAATGTTTTCGGCCGTTGTACGCTCCGGCCTTCGTCAGATGGTTGGAATGTCGAACTGAACCCTTTATTTCGATCATTGGGGTAGACTGTTCTAGTTCCACGTGCCATGTCTAATGGATGTCAGTTATCTCCTGTTAATTCCCCTCTGAAGTTCTCCACTGCCTTAACCTGTGACACATGGCACAGTAGATAAAGGCGTTAGTTAGATCCAATGACAGGACCCAAAGAGTGTGAATTCAATACATGGTTAAGGCAATGGAGAACTTTCAGAGGGGAATTAACAGGAGATAACTGACATCCATTAGACATGGCACGTGGAACTAGAACAGTCTACCCCAATGAGCGAAATAAAGGGTTCAGTTCGAAGAAGGCCGGAGCGTACAACCGGAGCCGAAACGTTGTGATAAACATGGCGACAAAGATGAGGACAATAGTCCGAACAATGTAAATAGTGTAACGCAGGAAGCATATACATTTACATGCATGCATAAAAATAAATAAATAAAAGCCGGCCACCGAGGATACTTGTTCACTAGGACTGCTAGCCAATCCCAGTTGCAGACTCCAATTTTGGGTTTGTTCAACACCCACAGAACCCAACTGTGATTTATACTGCAGTGAACCTTAGTAACAGTTTCTGCGAGAGAGTGCATTATCTTGCGTGATCAACAATCTAAACAAGACCAACACGCTCAAACCTCGGTAACAATGACTTGTCGTTTTATGCTAGCACAACCATTGACGTCTCCCAAATAGTTCCGTCTACCCAATTTCGCTCACAAGGGTAGGATTTTCAGACAGTTTCCAAATTGTGCCGCACGCTGAGATCGCTTCTATAACCATAAACCGATAACAACAAGAAGTCTCCTCCCTGACATATCGACTATAGTGAAATTCGAACCTTGGTTTAATGGTCAGAAAGTGAACGTTCTAATCACTTGACCACGTGACCAAATGCGGGCATAACAATGTATTAACAACATATTATCCTGAATACCAAAAAATGTACTTCCACGCAGTAATCCACCAATAAATGCCGTTTCGATAAGAGTTCCTGGAGAATGAGATTACACGAGTTATTATAATCCTTTCAAAATGATTTACATATATTCTCCTCTGAAATCAAACAATCAAGATACATCAAAATAGCTTTTACATATGCATGTTTACAGTCGCTCTCTCACAAACGTGCCGGGGATTCCCTCTGTCTTTTTAAAAAAATAATTTCACAGTAACTGCTCTGACGTGCTACTTTCGCTGGTTCCCAAACTGCATGAATTTAAACGTGTTACTAGGTTGGCATCTCTGTCCCACCCTTTCACTGTCGAAACGATTAAATGAAGCCGTTTTTCTACTCTAATAGCTTCATGTCTCATACTTCTTATCTGTGGAATTCCCTTACTCTTACTTGCTTCCTTGATAGCTATATTCTTTAAATATTCAAATGCAATGTCAATCGACATCTTCAGATGCCTTGATCTATTTCAGGTCCTTCTCTTCACCCTTTCCTCTATCACGCCTCTTTAGTCTTGCTCCCACTCTCTGTAACCCCTTGCGTGCTAGTGGCACTCCCGATTTGCTTGGGGTGAAATGTTTAAAAAATGTAACATTCTATTGCCAAAGCAGATTGTTTATGACAAAAAATAATATAATACAAGCACATACAATTTATACAGTAATATATAATTATTATCTCCCTTGTGGAACTCACTTCCGGCTTCTTGCTTCGCAGTCAAATTTGATCTTCAAAAATTCAAATGCAATGTAAATTGTTATCTTCTGTCTTCTAAATTCTTGTTCTTTTAATGTCCTCTCTCCTTAATAATAGTTTTTCTTATACTTTCTAGCACTCAATAACCCTTTACGTCCTAGTGGCTTTATTGCCTTGTTTGGGGGAGGGGGATGATTAAAAAAAAGATTTCTGTACCGGCTTAATTTTGCAGTTGCTCCACACACACACACACACACACACACACACACACACACACACACACACACACACACACACACACACACACACACTTTCTCTCTCTCTCACGATCCTACATTCCCTCTTCTTTACAGTTAACTTTATCCTTTCTTTTCCCTTTCCTTTACTACCCTGTGTAGAATGTTTTGCAGTTTTCCTCCTGAGTCGCCCATCAACACAATATAAATATGCCTATCTTATGACAACTTTATGAATGGCGATGATAAATCCTGGTAGGACTTCTAGTTCTCTTAGGATCATCTCATCGAATAAATTAAATCAATCTGGTCAGAAGACTCGTCATTGTCTTACTTCTTTTTTTTTTTTTATTCTGATGTACTTGCTCAATTCATTTTATGTGCGCATGGGGGCCGTTTTTTGATCAAAGTAAATGTCCCGGGTATTCCAATATCTTTTTCATACAAATCAAGTTTTTAGCAGTTCAAATATGTTTTTATATCGTACCTTTTCAAATACTTTTGTGTAATCGATGTAAGAGCTGAAAGGCGTTTTGCATTTGTATGGTTCGCTTTGATAGAATTCTGATAATAAACATAGCACTTTTTGTTCCATTCTTGAACAAAATGATACTGTTCTTGTCCTATTTCACGTCTAATTCTGCTCCGAGCTCTATTCATTAGCCCAGCATAATATTGCGGACAATGTTAAAGAAATCTAAAATGTGTTTCAACTTTTAAAATGCTTCTGCAGTCAGTCAACTGTAATATGTCGTTTTGTAACCATGAGAAAAAGTTTGAAACTAGGAGAACAGACTCCACATAAATTTACGGAACAGAACATAGGGGGACACTGAAATATTCTTTAACAAGATAATCACTGGCTGCGAAAAAGCAATTGTTTTTTAAGCTTAGTACAGCAAAATGTCCCACGTCCAGATCGAACTCCCTACATTTGTGAGGGCAAGTTTGATGAGCTCGTTAACCATAATAACCTCTCGTTGCCTATTACTTATTTCTATTTCGACAAGAATTTTGGCTATTGATATTTACTAAACTTAGGTACGTACGATAGAAAGCTGAGCTTTCACTGATCATAGAATCAATATAATCAATTCTTTGAGCAGGAGATAAGGACATTTTGCAATCGCACGTGTTATCAAAGAATAATCGATTTCTGGAAAGAAGGTTAGGACACTTCACAGTCACACAGAAGCTTAAAATAAAAGAAATTAGAATTTTTAAATAAATAATTCATTTTAACAGAGACTTTCGAGGTTTATTTTTTATGACAATAATGTTCTGTTGTAACCTATAAAAGGTTACTGAATGAGGAATAACCAGAACGGAGGTGGGGGATGAAATGGTAATCTTTATAACATCAACAAAATACAATACTCGCCAACGGCGTGAAGTAGGTAAACCACTGCTAGTGGTGGACTACTTAGACAGCATATTACACCTCACTTACAATAGTGTCTAACGTATTTATGAGGATTGGGACATACTCATTAGTGTTCATAGGTACGGTATATAACACGTTCATACAAGGCCCAAGAGCCACTTATGGTAGAATGTTACTGTGTGATGTTGTATGAGCGTAAGGAAAGGCAAGAAAGTGAAGTTCATTTATTTAATTTAAAGATAACGATTAACACTAAACTTGAAGATTTCAAAATTGTAGTGATTGGGAAAATATCATCTCGGGAGTCTGGGGATGATTCACACTTGTGAATTAGTGAAGGTAGTTGAGCTTGTATCTGTCTATATTTCTGAGATGAGGTATTATGTACACTATTTACATTATTTGGATTATTGTCCTCATTTTTGTCGCCATATTTATCACAACGTTTCTGTTGTTGTACGCTCCGACCTTCTTCAGGCGGTTAGAGTGTCGAACTGAACCCTTTATTTCGCTCACTGAGGTAGACTTTTCTTGTTTCACGTTTAATAGATGTCAGTTATCACTTACCACCTGTTAATTCCCTTCTTCAAGTTTTCCACTGCCTTAATCGGGTATTGAACTCACACTCTTTGGGTCATGTCCCTGGATCTAACCAACGCCTATATCCACTGTGCCATGTGTCTTTGTAAATAGTGTAGTTGGGTTTTTATTTATGAGATGTGTACAGTAAATTTATTATTCGTTAATTTTATTTATTTATTGACGATTTTAATAATAACATAAAATATGATTACTAATGTCGGTACCTTGTATGAAGCAGAGGTCAATATTATCAAGTGAGTTCGATCCCTACAAGATCCCCTGCAGTATTTATGTCCGATTAAGTAATATTAACAAATTAGTCGCAAAGATTATTACTTCCGTCCTGATTCTGATTTTTACTGGGTGTCTCACTCATTTGGCCTTGTACCATACTAAGCTAAACTTAGCAATTATCAATATGTTGAAGGGGCGTCAATATAAATTAGACATACACACACCGGCCTATTTGATAGGTCAGACAGTTGGCTATTTATCATCGCCTCCGGTATTTCGAAAGCTGGTTTTCAAGGTAATTCGGAACGCTTTCCTGACTCGCAAGATGGGTGCAGCTTCCTTCCCCACCTCGTCGTGACGTAGTGAAATAAACTTTATATAAAACCATACGAAAAAAAGATTAAACTGGAGTGCTGAATAAAAAGAGCAGCTCTGTCAATTTGGAATTACATCCAGTTGTCAGATTGTAATCTGTAATTATTTTAGTATAAAGAATAGAGACCACAGCAACTCTCAATGTGACGCCTGTAACAGGTGTGCCAAGAAAAGACAAGCGATGAAAATAAAGGAACACTATTAAACAAATTTATGTTAATTATTCATTATCTTAATTTAGATAAAAAAAGATTAAAAGATTGGTCAATACAGATGGGAGAATCATGTTAGAATCACAATCGTTTTAATGAGATACACGGAGTAGTTTGTATGAATCAAAAGCAGTGAGGGGAAATATTTACATAAGATTGTATCCGAAAAACAAAAAAGACATGACATACGAGTAATATATATGTATTATGAAATAGACAAAGTCCGACAAATAATGTGTGACGTCATTTGTTTACATTTGGATACGCATCGAGCAGATATGAATGTACGTGAGAAAATCATGGAAAATTGTAGTTTATAAACAGTAAAATCGACCTTGCTAACCGAACGCTCCTCTGTGGCGAAATCGGTAAAAGCACGTCAGGCTATATGACGGTTCCGTATAGGATACAGGTTCGATTCCTGTCGGAGGACGCATATTTTCTATGACAATTTCTGGGACATTCAGACCAGTAAATGTTGTTAATACTGTTTATTATAAACAGAGCATTTACTTAAATATTTGTATCTATAAAAAAGAATGTATAAACATAAAAATGTCTTAAAATGTATATTACATGGAAAGAATCGTGATCATGTGCAATAGGCAGGAAAGTGGAATAATAGGTACGAAACTTGAAAATAAAGGGAAATAAATGGTAAAGATGGCGCCAAAAATGCCGACACGAAGATTTTAAAGAGAGGGATAACAAACCCGATGGGAAAAAGGAAATAACAGTTTTAGAAAACGAAGGGAAAATAAAAGAAAATATTCAAGGAAAAAAGATGAAAGATGAAAAAGGTTAGAAAGACAAGTGAAAAAACAGAAGCGCATCCCTTGTGGTCAGTCTGCTTGTCTCCCAACAATATTTTTATTTTATTATATTTTAACATCCTAAAGTTCCTTGTTCTTGCTTCCTAGCCGTTAGTTCTACTCTCTCTCTCTCACTTTTTCTCACCTAATGGGTGAGGAAGTTTACTTGTTAAGCACTCACGCATCCACTCTTTATTTAACCAATTTCTCCTTCTCCTGACTAAGGACTTTTCACTCTTCTTTCCATTTATTTATTTATTTATTTATTGCTTCTTTCGCTAGCACTCGGCTCGTACCCACTTTTCTTCATTATATTCTCTCACCAACCCTGTATGACTGGAATGGTTCACCATCAGAAGATCTGTATCTTACTTCCTTCCGTGGAGACAGAAAATTGAGTGCAAAAGACGAGGATGTCGCCACTTTGATATATCCTCAACTGACGGACACAAATGGTTCTTATATAAAGTATCACCAGGTGTCCAAAAGGAGCGGCTCTCCCGACCCCTGGTGACTCGTTTTCCCTTAACAACTCCTCACCTCTTGCCCTGTCCACTCCGAGCAAATGTTCATTTACCCACCCCGCTAGTCTGCTGTCTCTGTCTATTTTCTGATTCAGAATTGTCAGACGATGACCACGATACACTTAGACGCGGACGGTGCAGACAGCCTCATCTATGCGCCTGATGCGGCCATGAGTACTTGACACTTACAAACTCAAGTGGTCTGAAGTTTCTTTCTAAATACCACGTTGGTGAGCCTCGTTATCATAAAGAAATAATCATGAGGAAATGTTATATAATGCGGGCAAACATTAGTTAACATATCAGATATTGCTCTGCGACAGTGTTTTTGAATGAGAAATTCTACGACAGAATCACTGAAATAATTCTGGAAACTGACCATGCAAAATGTTCTTTTATCAAAAGCATTGATTTTGTTTTAAAGTGTGGGTCACAGATTTTTTTCTTTAAAATACATCGAATATATTTACGAGGCATGTGCACGTAGTGTGGTGGTTATCGCTGAGGAAAATAGAATTGGCGTGCCGAGTTCAAATCCCAGACGAGGCCGGCGCGTTCACTTTCGCTCAAACACCCCGAGTAAGATATGACTCCATTTCTCCTCCACTCAGGATTTAATAGCAAGGCAAACTATATTCTCTAGCCTGGGGTGGTAACAAGTCTTGGAGAAGGAAAAACATTTGAATTCAACAACAGCCTGATGAGGGATAGGATCTATCTTGCTCTAGACACACCACTGCTGTTATGGCTGAAATACATGTAGTACCTTGAAGATCTTAATGGCTTAAATTACGAGACTCGTGACAAAAGCGGTATTTCATGTTGATAACTTTTCGTTAAAAAATTAATTTAAGAATTTTTTTCTATACATTTTCTGGTTATTATTAATGCGACATCTGATTTTTCGTGGAATTCAGAATAAAATTACCCCGGAGATATGCTATTCAAAATGACTTTTTTTTTCTATGTGCAGTATCCGTTCAGGTCGTTGGCAATCATGACTCTCCACAATTTTCGGTCCTTTGTCGCTCTTAATAAGTTTTGTTTCTTGTCATCTTTCATGAACATCATTTCCTTTACCTTTCTAGGTAGGTTATGCGTTATTTTCTTTTGTCCCTCTTTACTTCAATCTGCCATATGAGTATCAAATTTTCCAAACACTCTTTCCTCGTTATGTGTCCTAGATTGTTCAATTGTCTCTTTCTGATATTGAGTAAAAGTATCCTTTAACAAAACTTGGATTTTAGAAACACAAATCTATAATCGCTAATCCTTAGTTCTTTGAAGTTTACCAAGAAGTCCCTTTAATTTAATGCTAATTCTTTTCAAATAAGTTGAGCATGCATCATTAAGTCATCACACAGCGACGTTATTAGCATTATCAGATCAAATAATCTTTGTCAAAGGAAACACTTTAAACTATTTCAGGTATAAAACCTATCTCATAGCTAAGGTAGGTGTTTATTTCCTTTATTTCAAAATTTTACTTTCAAGGCAGATAAGTAGTCCTTCCTCCACTTGAAAATTTTATACCCCTCCTTTGAGACTACTTTGATAAGTATGAAGCTATAAAAAGAATATAAAAAAGTGAAATTTCAAATTTCTGGGATACATTATAAGGAAAGACGGCTTGGTAAACGTAATACTCACAGGATATAGGGATATAGGAAAACAGCGAGCAACTTACCTGAGGATTTTGGGAGAGTAGAGATATGTAGGGAGGCTAAAGAGTCTAATGTTATTTCGAGCTACACGAGATAGGAATCTGTCTATATTTCTGAGATGAGGTATGATGTACACTATTTACATTATTCGGACTATTGTTCTCATCTTTGTTGCCATATTTATTACAACGTTTAGGCCGTTGTACGCTCCGGCCTTCTTCAGGTGGTTGGAATGTCGAACACACGTTGGTTAGATCCAGTGACAGGACCCAAAGAGTGTGAGTTCAATACTCGGTTAAGGCAGTGGAGAACTTGGAGAGGGGAATTAACAGGAGATAACTGATATCTATTAAACATGGCACGTGGAACTAGAACAGTCTGTGAACAGTGAGCGAAATAAAGGGTTCAGTTCAACATTCCAACCACCTGAAGAAGGCCGGAGCGTACAACGGCTGAAACGTTTTGATTAATGACCTGCCTAAGAAGATGCTCAGATCATTATTAAACATCTTTGCAGAGTTTCGAAAAATCATCGGCGTCTTGTAACTGATCTCTTCTCTGACCGAACTCTAATAGTGGGAAATATGGGCAAATAACTGACTTGTAACTTTCAATATCTGTTTATATTTCTAAGATGAGGTATTGTAATTATTTACATTGTTCGGACCGTTGCCCTCATCTTTATTGCCATATTGTTATACCGTGGTACCTATGGATTATAATAGGTATATCCCAATCCGTATAGTAAACTATACTGTATGTGGTAGTCATTGGGATTCACTGTTGTATTCACTTGCGATTCACTTCTATCTCACCACTACACACGCGCCGCTGGCGAATCTTTTATGTTGTTTCTGTCATAAATATTAGCGTTCCATTTCCAACCTTCATTTTGGCTATTCTTATTAAGAAACTTTTTCCTAGGTTACAACACATATTCACGACGCTTCGGTCATTGTGATCTCCGGCCTTCTTTTGGTGATTGTAATTTCAACGTAAAACATTTATTTTAGTCCACCGGGGGGGGGGGTAGATTGTTCTAGTTCCACGTGCCATGCCTCTTCCGGATGTCTCGGCTATTTCTCTTTAACGCAACTCTCCAAGTTTTTTCTCTTTTTTTAATTTTTTTTTTTTTAAATCCAGTGACTAGGCCCAAAGAGTTGTGTGTTCAATACCTGGCGACTGCAGTGGTGAACAAAAACTTAGAGAGTTGAGTTAAGGGAAGATAACTGAGACGTCTGGAAGAGGCATGGCGCATGGAATTAGAACAATCTACCCCGGTGGACGAAATAAAGGGGTCAGTTCAAAATTCCAATCACTTGAAGAAGGCCGGAACGTACAACGACCGAAACGTTGTGAAAATAACAATAAAGGTGAGGACAACAGTCCGAACAATGTAAATAATGTAAATAATCGTAACTTTCAATACCCCAGAAATCAAGCTTTCGGGATAATCGATCAGACTCTAAGGTTTCTCTTGTCACGATGAACGGCTACATTCTTAATAAGACTCCCTGCATTGAACGTCACTCCTCTTGCAACTCATACGATCCATCGCTGAGGTTCCTGGAAAAATAGTCAGCTTATTTGATTGCTACAAGAAATACCTGACTCTTTCGCCATGTTTTAAAAAGTCAAATTAGACCAAACATCGAGTATTGTTATCATATCTTGACTAGAACACACAATCCTCAATTTCCAGCTTAGAATTTAGAATTGTTTTCGAGGTCGCGTGGGAGAAGATTTATTCTCCAAATGAGGTCTCTTTCACACAGTCAATAGCAAATGTACATATGAACTCTGCTTTTTTTTTCTTTTCTTTTTTTTCCAGTTCCATAAGTTTAGACCTTAACAGCTTAGAACACGGCATGCCATAACCATTATTTTTACTCTGTATTTCAAGTGCAAGAAGAAAGTTCTACTCTGACAGCTTTTTCCTGTCCTGGGTAAGACGTCAAACTACGTCCAGCAGCAAGTCCAATAGTTAACTATTACCAGCAATACATTTTAGAAACAAATTATTACCAGGAATACAATTTTGAAGGAAAAAATATTACCAGAAACAGATTTTTGACAAAACAAAATATTACCAGCAATAAAAAATTTTGAGGCATTAAATAACCCTTTGAAGTTGATATGCTTTAAAACAAAATAAACCAAACCAATCTGACAGCGTTTTCCAAAGAACTGCTATTTTGTGGCACAGACGTACGCGTTGAGGCTTCCATCTCTTCAAGTTAAGCGTCAATTGTAATCTATTCTCATAATCGCCACTTCCTTCTACTGATTTTTCATACCAATCACACACACACACACACACCTCATTCATTATAACAGTATTCCTTTACCTTGATTGGCTTTCGAGCTTTGCTTATATTTTTTTAATCAATTCACTCCAAGCAAGGCGATAATACTACTAAGATGCAAAGGGTTACTGGGAGTGAAAGAGAAAGAAAAGAACTTTAAAAGGAACCGGAAATACATGTCTAAACAGGAAACAAGGAATAAATCTCTACTCCTGTTCAAAAGACCGAGGAGTGATATTCGGACGATAGGCGAATACATCTACTCCTGGTGAACATTATTTAAAAAAAAAAAAAAAAAAAAAAATGGAAAAAAATCTTTCGCGCGTACACACACACACACATGCACCGTGTTCGTCCGGTAAGTTTCCAGCCATTGTATCTCCAGCTTTAACTACGTATGATGTCTGTCATTTCTCAAAGTTAGAATCACGGTTGAAACAGAATTCAGTACCATAGACGAAATTGTTGATTTTACGACGAAGCAGCTGATGGCCATCCATAAACCTGAAATGTGGAAGAGCCTCTAGGATAGAGGTTTATTTTTTTACATTAAATGTCTTAATTATTTTCGTACAGACATCAGGTACTGTTCATTTCCTGGATTGACAGCTGGGCTGGGCCGGGCCGATCAGAACCTCACTTGTTATACACATCGCTCCTGCCACTGCTATACACACACACACACACACACACACACACACACACACACACACACCCGCTATTGTGTCTCCGTAAACGTTCAGAAAGCGTCGATGAATGTCAAAGGTGCATATTTTCTGTATGGAAGAATCAATTTTTCACAACTATGCTTTGTATGCAATTTCATGTCAGACGCCATTTTACCAAACCTAACTCATATCAAGGAAAAATGTTTTAATGACAGAAGTTACAACCTCTACTGTTATACCACCAACATTCCTCAACGAACGTCGTAAACTAAAATAAAAGGAATTACCTTTTGCGCGTGTGTGTATAATCAAACATGTTTTGTTAAATTCAATTAAACCGGTTGGTCTGTTTAATTTTTGTTGTATTTTTCCCATTTTTGAATAAGGTAACATTAACATTAAAATGGAGGATATATTGATTTATTGTATGTTCCTTCAAGCACTTTCGATCGTCTCAGTTTGGATGTTGTCAGTGGGATATAAAATTGTGTATACATACTGACATTTTTATTTGGAACTCTCGGGTTCAAATTAGTCCAATGTGTAAAACGGTTACACGAAGCTAGGCCGTACCAGAAAAGAATGTATCAAATATTTCTAATTATTATTATTATTTTGTATTCATATTATGTATTTTATATACACTTTGAGCTAGAGTTTCATGTGGTGAAAAATATTTAATGTGGATGGTTTCTTTTGTATAGTCATCTAGAACGTTGTGCCTTTTCTTGATAGAAAGTCTAGGATTTTGATATTATTCATTAATATTTGGTTTATGTTTTAGTTGTATTTCTCTTCTTTGTGATGTCATGATCGACATATTTACAAATTGCACTATGTTGCCAAAGTCAACATAGAATTTGGTAAATGTTTGGCCAGTGTAAGAATTTAATGTTTTATTATTATTGATATATTGTGCAGTTTTCCCTCATAAATATAGAAACTTATAAACTGCAAACACACACACACACACACACACACACACACACACACGCATATATTCTTAATATTCTATTACGTTAATATTTACTTTAAATGTTTCGTTATTTCTGTGAATATTATTATAGAAACAGGGGACACTTTTTAGTAAAGTGTATCATAAAAAATGACAACACAGTTAAAGTAAAACCTAAGAGCTAAGACACTTAAGGAGACAAAATACTTAGAATGTCATTAAATATATATATATATATATATATATATATATATATATAACAGACTGCAACTGACATTGTTTTGAAATTTACTGAAACGGGACGTGCTCTTTTAATAAAATGAGGCTTACGACCATATCCCGTTGAAACACCAGTAACCCATACGATAACCGAAGTTAAGCAACATAGAGACTCGTCAGAACATAAATGGGTTATCTCTTGGGAATTCTGGGTACTGTAAGTCCCAATTCCCATTGAGTTTCTTATATTCACTTACGCGCAAATACTATTGTGAAATGTATGAATGCATACCTTCCCCCCAGCTGTAGGTTAAATAGTAACGCTTTTATCACTAAATCACTATTATCTCCCCACCAAAAAAATTCTTACAATCTAAAAATATTTTATGGTTTTAAATAATCCGTATAAAACGAACGAACAAATCAATAAAATACTCATTAGCTACACAGGCGTGTCGTTTAGATTTATTTACATTCTCTGGAATATAAATGTATAGGAACTATCGTGACCACAAAGTGAAGGATCAGTTTATATAATGATTATAAACTAAATTTGATCCTCCTTTTATATCCACATTATAATTTCTTGTTTATTAAATTCTGATTATATATAAATCAGCCTCTTCTTATCCTAGCTATGGGTTATTTAGTAAGACTTTTATCACTGAACCTACTATTATCTAACAAAAAAAAAAGAAGTCTTACAATCTAAAAATATTTTTTGGATTTAAATAATCTATAAAGGGTTGATAAGCCGTAGTAAACGAATCATCAATGAAATGAATAGACAGACAATTCATTCTGGAGCCGTGACGTTACTATTTAATATTTTTGCTTTTCATATTATATCATGTTTTATTTCGAAACTATAAGAATTATTAATCAATATAATGTTAATAATAACGAAAATACATTTGATTGTTGTATATTCGAATATATAAATATTGCAGTTTCAATAGTTAAAAAGTAGGATAGTCAGTAAAGATTGATATAGCGTATTGGTTAGCAAGTTCTTTTTAGTTGTTGGTGTTTTTTTCTTCTCATGTCGGTTGGTTACGTTTAGTGAGTTCAATCTTAACCGTATGAGCCGCACCTATGACGTACTAAACGATGTTTAACAAATATATTTATAAAAAGATATTGTATTTCGTAGTCTTTCATTTTTTTTTCTTTTTTAAAGAGCTCTAAAGTCATTTCTCATTATTTTCGGACTGAATTGATGTTTTTCCCCTCCCCCCCTTATTCATTGCCTGATATGTTTTTGTTTTGTTTTACACGGGTCCTTCAAAATGAAAGTGATTTTTAAGATGAGTGTATCGTGTGCAAGTCTGGACAAAACAAGTGGAAAGAGGGGAGAGTAAAACATATTCGAGTAACGATATCGTGTTGAAATATATGTTTGTTTCTTTCTGTTCGTTAATCTGTCACAACTTAAAGTTAAAATGACAAGGGAAAGATAGATGCTTCTGACCTAATCTCAGCTGCCCACGAAATACACAGACGGAACAAAACCAGATGGAACTTTTTTTTTTCTTTATAGATTTACACAATGTTACTCTGAAGATCTCAATTATCTCTTGGGATTTATATTTTGTAAAAATTCTCTTCTTGTAAAGAGATCAAAACAGTATCACTTTTCCATCTTTTCCTGTATCACCTCGTAATGTGAAGGTAAATGTGGATAAATGATTTTTGTACCCATAATCTTTTTTGTTGTACTCCACCATATATATTATTAAGTAATGCAGCTTAATTAATATTGTAACATAATCATTAAAGAATAAATCAACAAACTTAATGAAATTAATGGCGAACTCAGTTTAACAGATTGAAAAGGCATTAACTCACTGACCATTCGCTGAACGACGCGATCCTTGTTTTTATTAATTATACAATGGATTAGATATTCGGTTATTATTGCTTGCAATTACTTTCGGTAAAAACATTTACCATCCTCAGGCATAGGTGTTATTTTTTTCTCAATTTCAGGTAATATGGACCGAACATCTAATTCATTGTACAATTAATAAAAACAAGGATGGTGTCGTTCAGTGAGTTAATGCCTTTTTAAAAATTTGTTAGCGAAGTTAATTTTTTATATTCAGGAAGGTTCTTAAAGGGACCAGTAGATACAATTAAAATGTAGAACATTTATATACGATGCAAATTATACCGAATAGACTGTAAAACATGTCAATATAAAAGTTGAATAATTCAAATAAATATTGGATGGACCATTATATACTAATAAAATAATAGCTATACAATTGTAATATGTAATTATTAATGAAAAATTTTTTAAACTCTATTTTAAAGTAAGATAGACAATGCCGGCATAACATCGTTAATTCATTTCTTTGGTTTAACGGAGCTTTTTTGTTAGCAAACTTTATAATATGCAATTTTTCTTGTAAACACAGGCAACATATATCATGTAAGGATTTATTAGTCTTAGTTCTTTTAATATAATGTAATATAATAATAATAATAATAATAATTTGCTCTACTTTGTATTGAGCACTTTTAAAAAAAAGTAAATGCTATGAACTGGATTTTTCTCACCTCTGTTCTTTCATTATATATATATATATATATATATATATATATATATATATATATATATATATATATATATATATATATATATATATGAGAATATTTAGAAAACTGATATTTTAAATAAAAATGGATTTTATTTCAACAAAAGTTACATTAACGAGCAAGCGTTCATAAGCTTAACGTGATTCACGTTTTGTCTCGTTAATGAAGATTTTGTTAATATTCATTTTCTGAAGAAGAATCCTCCAAATTCTGATATGTATCATTCCATTGAATTCTTATCCATACTTTACTAGTAAAGACCGACCTCATTACACCAGCAAATTAACCTTCAAAACAATCTTACGAACTTTAGGGCCACTAAAATTGGGTATTTACCAAGTTTAACTTAGTCAAGTAGAAGAGCATATGTGTGGAGCATTCCGTAAGGATCGAACTGATAATCTATGGCGCAATACATTTTATTTTAAGTTTAACATAATTGTGGTGCGTACGTGGGGAGAAGAAGACTGGGCGGGGGAGCAAAAGAAAAAAGGATATTTATGAACTAAAATATTTAATACACAAGTAAACTGGCTATTAATATTATATATACGAATGGGGACAAAAAAAATTCTCAACCCGGCCAAGAGGTCGTCCTAAAATAAATTAATCTTATGATAGGGCAAATTGTTTTACTATCCTAATAATAATAATTTCTGTTTTGTTTCTATCTGAAAGTCTTATTGTTTTCCTTATCCTTATTGTTTTGAATATGACGAGAATAATAGACAACTCAGAAACTGAAATAGCTCAGTATTAGACCAAAGATCAAGGGGTCGCTTGTTGAATTTCAGGTATCTACATTAACATTAAATCCTATATCAAATGTAATGCATTTTAATTGGTTTGCTCGTTGCTTATTTCAGTGGCGGATATATATATATATATATATATATATATATATATATATATAAGTGACGTGCCGTCCAAGTAGGTAAGGTAGGCAGTTCCTACCCTGAATAAAACAGATCAGCAACATTATTTTCCTTCTCTGGCACATTATGCACCTAATCTAACAAAATTATGATGGTTACTCTGATTTTTTTTTTCATAAAATGCAAAATATTTTATTTTCTTGTAGATTTACTACAGAAAGGTCACAAGCTACCTACCCTGAGTAATTACTAACGGCATGTGCCATATATATATATATATATATATATATATATATATATATATATATATATATATGTGTGCGTGCGTGTATATAAGGCTTTTTTTTTTTAATAAAAACCTCTGGAATTTTTTTCTCTTTATTTCTAACAAAACATTTCTTTTGTACTTTTTCGTGTTTTTTTTTTTTGTCTACTCTGATATGTTCCTCACCGTCAAAATGGCGCTTAAAAAAATAAAATAAAAAAACCTTCGCTTTATCTTTTTCTTTTTTCCAGTCTTTCTCTTTCTACTTTCCGTTAATCTGATCTCTTCGACTTGTTTTTCCTCAAAGCCCCTCCTTCTTTGAAATTTGTATGGGACTTGCCCTGGGAAATCACGAAGGGGTTTTTGTTTACGCAGCTGTCATTAAATCCCGGAACCCTAAATAGATCTGCAGTCATCAGAGAGTGAGAGTGAGAGAGATCAAACTGGAATCTAAGTTTGGTTATTCCAAAACCGCACCACTTCACACTCAAATGCAAAACGCTCAAATGCAAATGACTTCAGTTTTTTTTTTTTTTTTTTTTTAGTTTAGCACTCCCACCCAACCCCGAGTGTGTAGGCGGTAATCAGCAAAAGCGTAAGTGACCTAGTTTGTTTTATGGTCCGCTTGAATGACTGCTTCATCAAGCTTGTCATATTGGTGAGATGGTAGATGACAGGTCATAATTTTGTGGGTAAATTTTTCAGCGCCATCTTTTCTTTTTCAGAATGTTAGGAAAATCGTATGACTATCTTTGAAGTTTAGTACTTGCTTCTGCAATAAGTCAATTATAGTAAGTCGTTTACAAGTCTTTAAATAAAGAGGTTTTACATAAAGACATCGAGGTAAATGTGTTCTGCATGAATTTACAAAAAAGAATCCTTGATCAGAGTTTACACTTCTTTTCGACACACAAAAGAGGCAATTAAAAAAAAAGTGGTTGTTAGTGATATAAATTGATTTATTACGAGAATCCGTAACGAAACAAATCTTGACTACATCTAGGATAGCATTAACTATCTCAACCTAAATTGAATCTACTGAGAAAATGCTTTTTCTCTTTTTGTTGGGATTCGAAGAAAATTCTTTATTACGCAAATCTGGATGAAGTGTTACTGCACAACGCTTCAGTTAGTAATTGGTATGTTTGAATGACAGAAAAGAAATGAGAGCTCTTCCTGGCCAAGCAAGTCAGCCGGTGATTTTTTTCTGCATTATACAACGCACCCATATTTCGCAGCCTACGATCATGGAACAGGGATTGGAAGATCTTCCACGTTCAACTTCTCCAAACCGTCATTTCTTTCGATTCCGGTAAGATTCTCTGGTCAGTTATCTCAACAAATTCAAAATATAGAAATCTTTCTTGAAGAATTTAATCGAATATAAACCGAAATCGTTCTTTCATGATAGAACACAGTTTTGACAGATTAGTGATGCTATTAATTTATTTTAAGACATTTTTATGTTCATACATTCTTTTTATAGATACAAATATTTAAGTAAATACTCTGTTTATAATAAACAGTATTAAACAACAATTACCGGCCTGAATGTCAGGAATTTTCATCGAAAATATTTATCCTCCGACAGGAATCGAACCTGTATCTTATACGGAACCGTCACATAGCCTGACGTGCCTTAACCGATTGAGCCACAGAGTATCGTTCGGTCAGCAAGGTCAATTTTACTGCTTTTAAACTACAATCTTCCATGAATCTCTCAGGACATTCATATCTGCTCATGGCGTATCCAAATGTAAACAAATGACGTCACACATTAGGAAATGGACAAAATCCGACAATTATATTTAAGACATTATGTTTATACATTCTTCTTATAGATACAAATATTTAAGTAAATGCTGTTTATAATAAACAGTATTAAACAACATTTACTGGCATGAATGTCCGAGGAATTTTCATCGAAAATATTCATCCTCCGACAGGAATCGAACTTGTATCATATAATTTATAAGAGTAAAATATTTTGTCCAATAAAAATTGGCCATTGCTTCTGAGTTCAATCCTGACTGAGGTCACCGCAAATGTGATTCTGTAAGAAAGCTACGTCAAGATGGTTACGATTTAATTTCTTGAGGTCTCATCCTGGAGCATGTTCACAGTAATTAAAGTCTATATTCAAGATGTGGTATTATGAGTGCGTGTTAATTGTTAGATGAAACTTTGGCAGTGAAAGGCTGACTAAAAATCATTCAGTTTTTTATTTCATTTTTCGATGATAATTTTAGATGTAAACTGTTATATGTAAAAAAAGAAAAAAAAAGAAAAACCCAAATAATTTGAGAGAACACTAAAATAAAGTTTTTAAAGTCTCGTGTCAGTTTGAGGTTTCCTTAAGGAATTTTTTGATAATTTAGACTTGTTTTGTAGCTGCGGTGTTTGCGAACTTGTAACTGGCATTAGGATTTCGAATGCTGATTTTTAAGGCAAGTGGCCATCTTTTCTCTTTCACTTAATTGTAATATTTGAGCAGCGCAATCTGTTTGCCCAATTTTCATCTGGACTAAAATAAAATGAACTGAGTTAAAATCAACATAAGAATAGACAAGTGAACTGATTATAAAAATACGAGTCAGCTGATATGAACTTGTTATAGAAATAAACAAAGGTGAATATGTGATAGGAATGCAGCAAAGTATGACGAACATGTGACGGTACTGCATCAAAGTAATACGAACATGTGACAGGAATGCAGCAAAGTAGGGCAAACATGTATGTGACAAAAATGCAGCAAAGTACGGCGAACATGTGATTTGAATGCAGTAAATTAGGGTGAACATGTGATTTGGATGCAGCAAAGTAGGGCGAACATGTGATTTGGATGCAGCAAAGTAGGGCGAACATGTGATTTGGATGCAGCAAAGTAGGGCGAACATGTGATTTGGATGCAGCAAAGTACGGTGAACATGTTACAGAAAAAATTAGGTGAAAAAATTTAGATACCAAGATTAAATGTGAAATGGCTAATGAAATGCTAAACATTTAATGGCGTCTCTATACATGACACCAGAAGCGGAACGAATTCAAAAGAGGAGCTTTCTTATTTAAATGACAGATATGGCGATCTGCTTAAAGATGAATCTAAATTTGTTGCTTATTCAAGAACCCACAAACTTAGTCGACCCTTGGCACATTCCCCTGTGAAATTCAGGTTATCCAGAATTAGGTTGATAAAATATTCCGTCATCCAAAATTACGTTGGTAATCAAACCGTGACAATATAAAATCTATAAAAGCGAACACTTCAGAAGCTAAAAAAAATACTACATTACATTTTCGTCTCTCGCTCTGTTGGCGTTAAGGACTTTAAGAAATAAAAAAAGAAATGTACGAATTTTTACATCATGGTCAGTGCATCAGAAAAATTTACATTCGACTTCATTAGTGAATATATATATATATATATATATATATATATATATATATATATATATATATATATATATATATATATAACTTCACTGCTTGTTGTGTTTTGTGATTCAATTTTATATATATATATATATATGTCCGAGTGGTTAGAACGTTCGCTTTCTGATCATGAAACCCGGGTTCAAATCTCCCTATGGTTGATTTGTCAGGAAGGTAACTTCTGATGTTATCGGGTCTAGTGGGCGGTATGTGAGTAAAATTAGGTAGACGGATCACTTGGGGCCGTCGATAGCTGTGCTATCACGAAGTCACAAGTCATCGTGACCGACGGTTTGAGTGTGCTGGTGTTGTTCAGATTGTTGATCATTCTAGATAACACGCTCTCTCCCAGAAACTGTAACTAAGGTCTGCTCAGCGTACTTGCTGTATAAACCACAGGTTGGCTCTGTGGGTGTTGAGATAATGCACACACAAATATATATATATATATATATATATATATATATATATATATATATATATATATATATATATATATATATAACACAAAACACACAAGTTATATATATTCAATGTGTTTCTGTAAGTCGAATGTAAATTTTTCTGACGCACTGACAGATGATGTAAAAATTCGTACATCTTTTTATTTCCTGAGCGAGAGTCTACAATAAGGATTGGCTAAACGCCCTAGTAAACAGGAGTGGCGAGCTATTATTATTATTATTATTATATATATATATATATATATATATATATATAAATAAGTTGGTAGCCTGACACTGCTTTATCAGGTGAATTATAATCTGCAATTTTCATTGTATAATGTTTGATTGATATAATTAATATTCACGCTTCCTTCACTGTATTCTGACTTTGTGTCAGCCATCGGAAAGGATTTTCAGTCAATACCAAACTTGATTACTTAGGTAGCTGTGCAACCCTGACGTTCATCAGTGTTTAAACTGAGGAAAAAGGTAGAAATTCAAATGCAGATTATCCCCATATTAAAGGCTAGCATGGTACTCTTCCTATCCTCATCAGACCTACACGTATATAGTAATTATTCATGTATAATACACTTTTTAAGCCGAAAAGGTCGGATTGCTTACTATACAAGAGAAGTAAATATGAACTTATTTTCCCGGCTACGTGTGTCACTCTATTCGCTTCTTTGATCCCTACCCATCGCATTACCGGTGGTAGAGAAAATTGACGTAATGCCCAGCCACCGATTAGACGGTGAGTAAACTCTTGTAACTATTTTTATATCTACCTTGAAACATTACATACCAATTATTTTCGAATTTTGGCTCAGGAGCTCAGGGAGAAGGGTTAAAATTGTTCAAGAACGCAGGAATCGAAGAGTTAAGACCTACAGGGTTAATCTGCTTGAATCTATTTTCAATCATTGATCTGAAAAAAAGGTTGTGCTGCATAGACTAGACAGTTTACACATTTCTGATCGAGTTGGTGGCTATGCCTGACATCCACATGAGTCTTGATCTGACGAGCTTTTTAAGTACATGGCTCTAGTTCTTAGGTTAATGTTTTGGTTTTGGTTTTCGCATCTTGTGGTGTTGGACAAAGACTAAGTTGGACTACAGATAGTTATATTGAATTGCCTATTCTAAATCCGTTATAACCGACCCATACACAAAGATATTTGAATGGTTTAGAGCAGGGGTCGGCAACATTTTTGAGTGAGAAGACCAAAAAGCTTTGCAGTATCTTGGAGGAGGACAATGATATCAAATTTATGATAATAAATTGTTTGGATCCCTGACCGCTACGTTCAGAAGACTGCCTTGGTCTGGAGGTTTAAAGAAAAAACGAAGTTAATGTTATAATATTTAAACAAGTTTTCCTTATTTTACTGCAGATATAACAGGATAACAACTAACACAATCAATAAAAAAATGCAAATTCCTTACTACAAATGAAATACAGTTAAAATGGCAAATTATTTAATGAGACACTTATTTCTGCTTATAGTTCGATAACTTACATCAGGTGAAATATTTGTCGGCAACAGGAGCAAAACATCATCCAAGTGGTCATCACACAACCTTATTCAAAAAACGATTTTTGTATATTTCATTTTCTAAAAAGTTGTTCATAAGCATATGTATTTCCAAATAAGCTTTTATATTTTTCGCTTGGCAAAATATATTTCTTGTAGAAATCAGCAATGTATTCACAATTTACGTATTGAATTAAAAAAAAAATTAAATTCGTAGCATTGTAAATTGATTAACTTCAACTGATATGTTTCTGCCTCTTGCTCCCCAAATTAATTAAATTATTTGTGTCCAGGTGTTAAAGGTGGCGGGCCGGACAAAAATTCTTCGCGGACCAGATGGGGGCCAGGAGTTGCCGACCCCTGCTTTAGAGCTTATGAATTTCACTTTCTGCATTTTTATGACGTATACAGGATATGTACCACCACTGCTTTTATTACATAAACAATATAAATTATAATATTTAGCCGATATTAAACCGAGTAAAAAAATTGAAAAAAACTATAATTTTGGTTAAACTTAGCTGGTAAAATTCTAAAAAAATTGTGCGTATTATACACGTAAGATATTTCCATAATTTCGTAGGCTAATGTTACGAGTGCGTATTATAAATTAATAATTTATACGGTAATATTAATACGGTAGATTTGCCTATCGCCTGGTTCACACTTCTCCCATGTCTATTGAACAGGAGTAAAGGTTTATTTCTTGTTGAAGATTGGCTTTTCAGTCCTTTCTAAAGTATTTACATTCTCTTTCACTCTCGGTAAGCCAATGTGTCTTAGTGGCATTACCGCCTTGCTTGGGACGAACTTATTAAACAAAAATACAACACATTACAAGCAATACTAATTTGAATTATAATAGTTTATTAACTTGACTAGTGAACCATGAAGCCCTCTCTTTGATATTAATTTAAAATTGACGACGCAGACAACAGTAGGAGAAACTGAGTAAGACTTAGAGAATGAGTTGAAATTAATTTTTTTTTTGTTCTTTTAAAAGTACAATAGAAGCGATATTTATTCATTCCCCCACTGGAATGAAATGTGACACAAGGCCTTTTTAAAGTGGGGACCCGAGCGTGTACACTCGGGCAAAGGACAAAAATTACCCCTGCCCTCGCAACCGTAAGTTGCGCTGGCCTCGGTGCGTGCACCGATCCCTCCCTCTTGTGCAATGGGAAAGCTCGGCCTTAGGAAGCTGTTCCCCAGGGCAGGGCACCTCTCCAGTATGATTTTCTCAGTTGCCTCCCTGTCCTTTGACAGCGAAGCCCCTGAGCGCACTCTGTCCAAGGACAGAGACGCAACTGAGAGATGATAAGACACCTCTCAGCCAAAAGGCCGAGAAGCGATAACAAGTAAAAGTACAATAAAAGCGGGAATCTTTAAAAACGAATGAATATTAAAAATAATGTGTGACTTCTTATTAAAAAAAATAGTTTCTTTGCATATTTATATTCGTTTTGCTTCTTTTTTTTTTGCTTTTGTATTCTTTGTAGTCACTTCATTTTATTTTTTTATGCCCATTCTGTGTATAGAAAATAACTGAGCGTGTACTTTTGTTTAAAGTGCATGTGTATACGTAGTTAATTGAAAGCGTGGGGAAATAGCTTAATTGAGCGCCGCCTTCCGGTAAAGACTTCGTAGACAAACTGGTTACTACTACTACTACTACTACTACTACTACTACTACTTTTTCTTCATCATCATTATTGTTATTCGGGAAATTGGCGATCATGGTTCTCTAAAATTCCCTTTAACTCTTGGTGGATGTCTTTTTTGTTATCTCTCCTCGACCCTGTTCTGCCATCCATTTATGGAAACGCTTTAAGTAGGTTATACGCTGTTTTCTTCTGTCCCTCTTGCCTTCAATATATCCCGTGCGTGTCAAATTTTCCAAGCCCTCTTTCCTCATGTGCTTTTAGAAATTTCAACTGTCTCCGATATTAAGTATAAGTATCGTTTTTTTGTTTTCATTGTCTCTAACGCTTAGTCGTTGCTCACGTGTTCAGTCCAGGGTATTCCCAGCATCCTTCTGTAGAACCACATTTCTATCGCCTCAAATCTCTTCTTCATCTATGCAGAAATAATCCAGCATTCAGCGCCGTAGAGGAGGGCTGATATTACATAACAGTTCAGCACTTTCCTCTTTGTTTCTAAGGCAGACTACCAAGGATTATGCGCCTTCGAGTCGCACTGAATGCTTATTCATTATTTCCTATCCTTTTTGTTTTCTAACAGTGAGGGTTACAATAAGAATCAGTTTATGCGGATAAGAGGGGCCAATAACGATTAACCCTAGACTAGAACAAGTTAAAATTGTAGTAATTCGGGAAACATTCTCTTGAGGGTCTATTCCATCTATTCTATCGTTCGAGGGAAGAAGCTATTCGAGTGGAACTTACTTCTCACCAATGAAATAAAAGGGGAGTGTGAGTGGTTTACTACAAGGTAAGTGGAATGGCGGGTCCTAGCCGTGAAGGTTACATCTAGCGCAACCAAGGAATACAGTTCGTCCAAGTACTTTCCATGGAAGTAACGATAGCTCAGTGAGAGGCTTGCCACACCTCGCCTGTGAGAGAGAGAGAGAGAGAGGTTGCATGGTGGAAAATAATTTGTTACCCACAAGAACTTAGCTTTTTAATTAAGGGTCGTGGAATAACTAGGAGAGAGCGAAGAAAAAATGCAACAGGAACAAAATTAAAGAAAGACTAGAGAAAAATAAATTATATAAGCAAGAATAAAATCACATCTAAAAAGTTTTGTTCATTTATGTCTCACAGATTGGAAAGAACAACTCATAAATGCAATAAAAGAAAAAAAAATAAGTGTCCCGTTAAAATTGACGAAAATCCACCATTTTGTTTTTAGATCTGTTGTAACGGGGGGAAAAGAAATCTTCACAGAAAAATCTCAGGTAGCTAAAATGACTTCCATTTTGATCTTGTCATTATTAAACAAGTTTGATTACAACAATATTAATTGAATAACTGGAATGCTGAAATTGTCTAGCATTCACTGCTATAGAGGAATACTGGACAATCTCCTCATAAAGAAAAGACTTGTCGTAGCAACAGAAAGGTGATTTTACAGAAGGATGTTGAGAATACCATGGACTGAACACGTGAGCAATGACGAAGTTTTAGAGAAAACGGAAACAAAAGTAAGAACACTTACAGTCAACATCAGAAAGACAGAATTGAAACTTCTAGAGAATTTAATAAGGAAAGAGCGTTTAGAAAATTTATCAAACATTATAAATTAAATATAAATTCTTAAAAAATAAAAATAAATACCCTCCAACTATCAGTAAAATGTATATTGGACGAAGTCAATTTTAATTAAACTCCAGAATCATTAAGGTAACGAACAATGGTTTGAAATATTTGTTCCTTATCCATTCGGAATTATTTATTTACAATGGGCCAATCGTGAGAAAATTTTTAGGCAAAGTCTTTTGAAACATATAATATACAAAACCATATATTAACATTAACACTATATTTGAAAATTTGAACAAAGACAAGATATCAGAATTGTTAAAATTCCTTCTTGGTCAAATTGAAATATTTTTTTAGACATCTCTTTTCATATCTATGACAGAAATATATTGTAATAAATAAAACTAAATGTTCACTTATCTTGTTTATGAGTCTCATGGAGATTACATCCACTCTTCAGGGGACTTGATCGTAAACTTGACAGTAGAATTTTACTATCAAGTCTACTGGAGAGTGGATATAATCCTCGCGAAAATCAGAGACGTTATATGTGAAGATTTCTTCCAAAGTGTAATTGTCTTAAAAATGTTATCTTTCAGAAATGACGTGGTCGAACTTTTTTTTTAATCAGTGTCACCCTAAGCAAGATAGTACAGCCACTAACACGCAAAGGGTTACAGGGTGTGGCGGAA
This sequence comes from Acanthosepion esculentum, assembly GCA_964036315.1. Taxonomy (NCBI): domain Eukaryota; kingdom Metazoa; phylum Mollusca; class Cephalopoda; order Sepiida; family Sepiidae; genus Acanthosepion; species Acanthosepion esculentum. The sequence goes on along the minus strand of OZ038476.1, from coordinate 17,006,838 downwards.
TTAGGAACAGAAACATTAGTAATGAGTAGAAAGAGAAAAGAGTAATCAGGAGGACAGCAGATCGCATTTGACATTGCCTTTAAATTCTTCGAGATAAACGTTGGCTGGAAAGCATAGAGGTGGAACGGAGTTCCACAAGCGAGAGGTGCGAGAAAAGAAACTGTTAGCGTAGAAGTTACAGCTACATCTAGCTCGCTCAACTGTAAATTGATGTGATCTTGCTGCCATTCTAGTATCGCGCTCAAGTTCATAAAGTCTAGGTACCATAGCAAAGAGCTGATCTGAACAGTTTCTATGGAAGTATTTATAAAAAAGACACAGAAAGGCAACCTCATGGTGGTCGGCAAGTGATTGAAGCCGAGCTGCCAGATCAAGACCGATAATATTGCTGATTTTTCTTTGGATTTTATCAAGGAGCTCTAGGTAAATCGCAGAGGCACCGGGTCATATATGGCAGCAATATTCCCAGCATGGACGAATGGTAGACTTATAGATATGTAAGATAGATTCAGATACCAAACCTAAAAACTATTCTATTAATATCTACATTCTATATTAATGATTTAAGTATCACAGAACAATTTTGAAATTTTATATTAAACATTAACCTTAATCTGTTTATAGTATTACTTAAAAAAAAACTTATATTATTTTAAAAATAAATTTTTTATACAATTCGTACATAAATAATTTTAATGCTCTAATTAGATTGAAAATTTATGTTCAATTTAATTAGAGAATTAAAATTATTTATGTACAAATTGTATAAAAAATTTAAAAAGCATCTCTGAAACTCTGAATTCGAATAAGTTAAGTGAATTATAAAGTGGATAAAGGCGTTGGTTAGATCCAGTGACAGAACCCAAAGACTGTGAGTTCAATACCCAGTTAAGGCAGTGGAGAATTCTCAGAGGGAAATTAACAGGCGATAACTGACATCCATTAAACATGGCACGTGGAACTAGAACAGTCTACCCCAGTGAGCGAAATAAAGTGTTCAGTCCTTTGCAGGTTATTTAAAACCAGAAAATATTTTTAGATTGCAAGAATTCTTTTTGAGATAATAATGATACAAGGTTTACTAATTAACCCATAGATAGGGAGAGAAAAAGTGGATTCATACCTTTACCAATGGTATTTTCGCGTAAGTGAATATAACGAACCCAACGGGAATTGAAACTCGGCTCTCCAATTAACAATTCAGAGCCATTATACATTACACCACCCGCACATTCGAGCTTTCAGCACCTGGTATTCCCAAACGGTTACCCATCTAGGTAAGGGCTAGTCTCGACATTGCTTTACATCAGTGATCGTACTGAAACCGGTTTTTCAACCTGATGTGGCCATAATAATATTTGATATATATAAATATATATATATATTTTTCGTTTACATTTCAAAGTATAACAATGAGTCCGTAGCCTAATGATTAAAACAGCATTTCTTACATACAACAAATATTTTGTTTTCATTATCATTTTATTTCTTCTTCAATGCATTTAATTCTATGGAAAATATTAATGACATAGTTTCAGTACATAATATTTGAACTTTCAGATCATAATTCCATAATAACTACGTGTCAGGTTGAGAATTTATTCAAGCATTCTCATATATATATATATATATATATATATATATATATATAGAGAGAGAGAGAGAAAGAGATTCTCAAAGAAACATTGTTGACTGATTTAAATGTGACATTCATTGTTTCTAGCAATATCATCAAAATGGCGGAACCTTATATTTACCGTAAAATGCAGACAACGTAAAGAAACTTTTCAGTATAATTTACATTTTCTTGATTCGTTTCGGACAACAAAACATGTTTAAGTTGATTCTGCAGAGGGCCTAAAAAGATCTTGGCAAGACTTATGCTTGTTGTCTCCCAAAGCTCAATGCATTGTTCGAATGAAAATAACAGTGGAATAAATACAGGTCCCCACTAGATTAACATAACAAGAAGGGCTTGGTGAAATAGTTTTACTTTTATGGCGGCAGCTTTACTCATTGTTATCAACGTTATAGGAATTAACAAAAGGAAAATGTGATGATAAATCCTAGTACTTTACAAATACAGATGAGAAAGCATAAACACCGATGTAAATGATTTGAAAAATTTACTTTTGCTGTTTGAAATTATTCTTTTTAAAAAGAACCGCTGTGCAAAAAATCAGTCCTTATGTTTTATGTTGATATAACAATCCTTGGATTAGGATAAACGTGCGCAATATTTTCGCTTTTAGCCTTTTTTCTTCACAGCTTTCGCTCAATCGTCTCCTCTCCAACTTCTTGTCTACGTACAAGTTCGTTCGGTCGAAATTAGGTTCGAAATTTAATTACTAAATCGGTGAGAGAAATTACTACAATCAAACTCGTATTTGCAAAGAAAAATTCGAATTTCAATTCAAAGCGTTGTCAAGCAGTAAGAAGTTTTATAGTTTTAATATGTCACAGATTGTATTGAAAAGACCAACGTAGGTATATATCTAATCTGAAACTTTATTCCAATGAGAATGGAGTGTGTTAGACTTATTTAAATAGAGAATAGGTTTATGGGAGATAATCCATACCATACAGCTTCAGTTTAAAAATAAGAAATGTCCTTAGAAGATGAAAAAGAAGCGCCGAATATTTTGCTTGTCTTTTATTTATGTTGGAAATTACCAACGTTTATTCATGAGTGCACAGTTTTTGCGGCCTTGGGAGCGGGTATCCCGCAGCAAAATTGTGTGAATGATGGAATTATAATAAGGGGTCCATTGTCGGCAGGATTGAGCGGTAAGAGAGGCTTCTGTTAGAGCTGCGGTACTGATTGGAGCCACAACGTTGAATGTTATTTATTTATCTATCTCGGTATCCATTTTTAGAAAAATATGAATTTTTCAGTAATTGTCTGTTATCGCAAAAAAAAAAAAAAAAAAATTCAATTCCCAGAAGAACCCAGCGTTTGTTATAACAAGTGTGACTGAAACCAAACTGTTGGGTGTCGTGTGGATTTACAGGTATGGTTCAAAAGGAGGCGGAAGTGCCGTGTCCCTTCGGGACGTTGATAATAATGGCTCACCACAATTTCCTGTCCTTTGTAACTCTTAATAAATTTTGTCTTTTTATTTTCTCTACTAAACAATCCATTTAATCAACTTCATTAGTTCGGTTATGCATTGTATTCAATCTATCCTGTGAGTATCAAATTTTCCAAGTCCTCTTTCTTTTTTTTTACATGCTCCAGAAATCTTTCCATTTTTTTTCTAAAACTTTTTTTTCTAAAAATCTTTTCTTCTAAAATGTTTTTTTCTAAAATCGTTGCTCACATGTTCAGTCGGTTATATTCTCAGCATCCTTCTGCAGAGCCCCATTTCTGTTGTTTCAAGTCTCTTCATTTGTGAGGAGAGTGTCCCGCATTCCCTGCCATATAGGAGGAGTGATATTAACAGTTCAGTACTCTTTTTGTTTCCAACGAAAATTTCCTGTTTTTTAATACCTTGGATAGGCTTTGGAAGGGGTCTTTCGCTATACCAATGCGTTTTGGGTTTTTATTGTCGCACTATGCATCTTCTGTTAAAACAGTTTCCATATATTTAAATTGTTGCACTGGTTTCATTTTGGTATCTCCAATTTGTAATCTGCATGTTGGGCTGATCCCTTTTTCTAACAACCATGCATTCCGTTTTGTGGGAATTGATGTTTAGTCCTTTCTTCTCGCTTTCCTTCAATACCTTCTGTAGGAGTTTTTGTAGTTTCTTTTCTGTGTCTGCTATCCGCACTGTGTCATCTGCATATCGTATGTTGTTAAGTCTGCGGCCGCTAAATGACTTTGAAGATGAAGACGACAACACATGAAAAAAAAAAGGGTTTTCTTTTCTAGTTTAGGAACGTAGAATATAATGGCGACAATATTGTGCAAGATTTGTAGGGATTACCAACATTTGGATGCACAACAATGGAACCCAGAACGTAAGAAAAAAAAAAAGAGGAAAGGTAAACGAAAAGAAAACATTAAAAAATTAGGTCAACAAAACATCGTCTTCGAGCCCGAGTGACCCCCATCGACTGCTTTAAACTATTCATAAGTAGAGTATGTAAGCATAGATATATAATTATTTCACGACGGCTTGGTTGTTTTATAAATGTGTCTATGTTGATTGTCTACGGTGAGGTTTTTATTATTATTTCTGTCCCCATAATGCTTGCTGATTCAGAATGTAAAATGCGTATGCAAATACAGCAACTATTACATAAAGACAGTGTAACACTATCATAGATATTTTCAAGCTTATTTTATATACATTGTGTTAGCAAGCAAATTAAACAAATGTTTGAATGCATGCGGTAGCTGTTAAATATTTCGAAAACGAAGTCTTATCCTTTGGAATATACCAGTTCAAGAAACAGTTTGAGGAAATGGTTACTTCAAAGAAAGAAAAACAAAAACTGAGAGAAAATGGTTCTGACTTTCGAAGTGAAATGTCCAGGGAGACAGGGAATATTTCTCTCTCTCTCTCTTTTATATATATATATATATATATATATATATATATATATATAAGTGAACATTGAAGTCAACACTTAGAGGCGACAGGCTGTTTCATGCTAGACGCAATCGATTGGCCTGACGATTGCGTCTAGCATGAAACAGCCTGTCGCCTCTAAGTGTTGACTTCAATGTTCCTTTTTATATTTACACACACGCTATCTCTGATATTGAGCACCTTATTCCATAAATATAGCACACCTTAAAAGTATATTTCTTCATATATATATATATATATCGGACAGTGAGTGCTGGTAGTAATAAGAGCTAAAATTTATAGTAAGAGTAAACATACATTTTTTCCTCACAGTTTGATGCAATTCTGAGTTTCATGCACGTGGCTTACCCTGACCCGGGGTGGTAGCACCTGTTAGGGTCACCACTGTGAGCAAATAGTGAATCCCCCATATAAAAATACTTTTATAGTAAAAATACCACCAATACATTTATGTAAATAAATAAATAAAATTACAAAGCTCCCAAGAAAAAAGCATTAAGCATTAAAAAAGCATTAAGTGACCCATAAGGTGTTGATATACCGCTAAACAAACAAATACGCATACTTTGAAACTCAGAGTTGCAACAAACGGTTGAGAGCAAATGTTTATTTATTCTTAGTATAAACGTTCTACACAACGGTGTATTTATTCTTGCACCAAACGACGAAGAAAAATGCATATTTATTCTTAATTATATATATACATATATAAAGTTTGTTTAGGCAAAAAGTGTTCATTTAAACATGTTTTGCTACTGCTGTAGAGTAGGATGCAGCGTATTTCTGCTCTTCTCTTCTACTGTGAGAATGGACTGCTCCTACTTATAAATATGGCAAGTAGCTACATTAGAGTAGGATTTGAATAGTATTTGATTTACTCAAGTGTTTCCGTTCTATGAGTAATTAATAAACCTCCTCTTCTTTAATTCTTTTCCCTAGTCTTCTCTCTCTCTCTAATGCGTTTTGGGTTTTTATTGTCGCACTATGCATCTTCTGTTAAAACAGTTAAAACAGTTTCCTATTTTGAACAAAGATATCATTACAACTGTTACGGAGAAGAAATAAATTGCATCTATTAAATTTTAAAATGTCACTCTTTCTATTTCATGAATTGATTTGTACTTAACATGAAAGTATGAAGGAACTGTTCACAGTCCGCTTCGGTTTATTTAATATTTCTACTTATCGACTGACTTCAGTCAATTTCAAGAATCAAAGTTCATTTTGTTAAAATCTTGTGATGACTATGTGACTCAATTTTAAATGGGAACATGATGTTATATTTTTTATTTCATAATTTTCATGTCACGTGAATATAAGTGCATATGTCGCTAAAATGTAAATAGTATCAATATATATATATATATATATATATATATATATATATATATATACACCTACCTACCTACCTACCTACCTAGGTTTCACCTAACGGATTATCAGGATGAGGGTTGGCTCAAACGACATTTTATTTAGAAAAAAAAAACAGAAAGAGTAAAAAAAAAAATAAATGGCATAAAATCAAAACAAAGGAGGGTTGGCCCAGATGTCATTAAAACAGCCCCCCCACCCAAGTTTTTGCTCTAAGTGTATTGAGCACTTTTAGGTTCTAACTTAGTTTACTCTCTCGTGTGTTTTTTTATCTTTTGGCTAGACATTACATTGCCGGTTGATTATTTTCATGCGGCACAGATATTTTTAGTCTTTTCTTTTTTTTCTCTTGATTTTTTCCCCCCTGATATCGGTTTGTTTAATATTTTTTATTTACAAATTATATTATCTAGATTTATTTTACACCACCCGTGTATAGTAGTGTATATATATATATATATATATATATATATATATATATATATATATATATATATATATTATATAGTATGACAAATTGGAAAAAAAAATACGTAGACTGAAAAAAAAATTATTTCAAAAATTTTGAAACTACCAGGTTCTCTCGTTTCGTGCGCATGTGCAGACGTGGCAACAAAGCCTAGTCCGATGAAATCCTAACAAATGAAACGTGTCACAAAACTTTTTTCTAATTTGTTATACTATTTTTGTAAATACTGTTTGTTGATATATAAAATTATGCTAAATTTTATATATATATATATATATATATATATATATATATATATATATATATATATATATATGCTTAATTTAGTTATTTTATTAAATATTTTATTTTCTAGTTTAAGAAAGAAAGCCCTAAAGCGCTACCAACAGATATACTATGTGTCTCTGTATATATATCGCCAAGGAACTATAAGAATTGAACTTTTGGACTGCATACTGATAAGTTTTACTATCATTATTATACTGTCTAATTTTAATAGATGGCGAGAGTGAGGAATGAATGTAAATATTATGTATGATGTTGCTTCTTTAACAGACCCATTAATAAATATGGTTTTCACATATAAAGAGGCTATAATTTTATTATTAGGCTTGTTAGAATGTAAGATTTGTAGTAATTTATACCATAGAGAAGTATCAGGTTGTTGTTAACGACCGTGAGAAATTGTTCTTGCCTCGTGAATAGTCGCAGCAAAACTGAGTTTATTGGGAATTGTCATTTGAATTATAAAACATCTTTTTTTTGGGGGGGGGGGGGGTAGGAATTGTAGAGATCCTTGGAATTAACATATTCTCTTTTTGCTTACCTAATTTAGGATAGTTGCCTTTATGGCATGCAGGAGGGACCATTGTTGTTCGTACAATTCGGGAGGGTAGAGATTTCTCAGAAGATAACCAGGGAGCTGAAGATATTTGAGGAAATCTGTTGTGTTCTGAACAACCTCAGCAGTGTCACAAAAGATATCAATTGACTTATACAGCTGAAATTACTCGGGGGATCTGTTGCAACAACATTGCACTTGATTCTTAGAATTAAGTACTTTTTTAGTATAAATGCCTCACTCAAAACTTTTGAGGTGTTGTGCTATTTTATGCATTAGAATGTTTGCAACATGCTCACGCATGTTGAAATCCTTACAGTATTTAGTGTTGTTGAAGATATCGCTAACATTTTTGTCGAGATTTACAGTTTCGTTCAAGATGATTTGTTTGGAAAAATACTTTGACAAAAACCCTATTTCGCGGTTTTTCTGCACTCTAGTAAAACCAACTGTACTTTGTATCTCCTTAACTGTTTGTACTTCTCCCCAAAATTTGGTTTCGATCGGTCAATGTTTGGCTATTTTAGAAGGTGTTGTGGACGGACTAAGTCACAATTTTATATATATAGATATCAAAACTGCTGAAGAATGTAAAAAACATGTCTGAAATATTAACATAGTGTTTTAGTAACAAAATAGAAAATGATTAAGTTTTTTAACTACTTAAGTTCTTCGGAAAAAATAATTTTAATGCGAAATTGGTAACCACCTCTTCCATCATCATCTTTTGCCCAAGTCATTCACTTATATAATTTTACTGCAATTATTTGACTGCATTTCTATGTGCCGTGTATCCCTTAACGTGGAAGTTCATGTCTTTCCCTAAATCCCTGTTTTTTTGTAGCTCTTAAGTTTTGTCTTTTTGCTATACTTCCGAGTACCTTCTAACCATTTACACAATTTTGTTAAGAACGTTACATGCTGTTTTCACTCTCTTGCCTCCAATATGTCCTCTGAGTGTTTATTCTCCAAGCCCTCTTTCTTCATCATGTGTCCTTGAAATTTCAACAGTCTCTCATTATAAATATTCTTTTTGTCTCCATTTTTCTTAAAACTTTCTCACATGTTTAGTCTATAGTATTCTCAACATCTTTCTGTAGAACCACATATCTGCTGCTTTCAGTTTTCTCTTTACCTGTAAGGAAATTGTCCAGAATTTACTACCATGTAGAAAGATTGATATTACAGAGTAGTTTGCACGTTATTCTTTTCTAACCAAATGTTCCCGTTTCTTAGTAGTTTACTGAGCTTTTGAAAGGCATCTTTTGCTTTTCAAATGCGTGCATCGGATTTCGGCGTCACATTTTCCATCCTCTGTTAAAATACTTCCCAGATATGTAAACTTCTGTACTTATTTGATCTTTTTTCTGTTGCTTACAATCATAGATTTCGTCTTTACCACATATACTAAAGGTAAATAAAAAAGGAATTCAAATTCTGGTACCTGAATTTGATCCTATTCGTGAGATAGAAAAATATACTGAATAGTAAAGTCGAAATCTCACTCTATGCTGCGAGAAATCTTATTATCTCTGCTGACATCATATACCGGCGGTAACAGCAAAATTGTCCTAATAATGTAATTGCATAGGAAAATTGTCTAGCCAACGAAATGTTTAACATCTAAAAAAACACCAAACTGAGTTCTATTTTTCCGGGTTTTCAGATATAACATTTAGCCATCTTAACACCGTTTGTCGTAAGAATCACCGAAAAAGCCTTTGAGTTATTCAGCTAGAAAGAGAACAGGTTAAACTCGTTCTGTGTCAGTTTTTCCAAGTGAGCAATGATGAGAGGAAAAAGATCATTGAGGCCTTCAGTAATGGTACGAACATTCGTACTCTGGCTTCTATCTTCAAAGTCTATTCAAGGACCATCAAGAGAACGGAGAATAAGTTTTAAAAAACAGGGAGCAGTCGAAAGGAAAACTAAATCAAGCGGTCACAACAGCAAGAGGGATCATCATTTCAACTTAGAGCTAAATGCATTCTTATTGCTCAAAGTAGAGTCCAATAGTGTTAGAAAAACCTCGGAGAATTCCAGTAAGATATCTTTATTCATTTCTAAGCTACAACAGTTCAAATCTTAATCTAACAATTGGATAATGTTGCTGTTACGCGATTTGGATAATTTTGCTGTTACACCCAGTACACTGTCACATTTAGGCATCAAGTGAATTTTCATAGCAAATATTAATTTATGGAACTTTATATGATCATAATAATAGCATGGGCGGACGAGCAGAAATCTGAAATATGCTTATAAAAGTGTGTAGTCATAAATATACGTTTATATTAATGCTACACTGTACTTTAAGCATTTTAAAAGGAACTTTACTGTTCCCTCAGTGCGTCTATAAGAGGTCTCATCAAAAAGTATAGGAACGGTTACTATAGTAACGGAGCTAGAGTACGCAGACGGGGAGATTCGCTTGATTGACCTTGAACTCTGTCAACATACGTTATTAAATTATAACGTTCTCGTTCACTTCCACTGTTTATAGCAGTGTTTGGAAGGAAAGTGTATAAAGTGCAATCATCTCACAACACCGCACAGGTCTCACCCGTGTCCATTGTGCCTTGTGCAGCAGTTTTAGGCCAATCCATGGTCACTCCCGAGTTCCGACAACCTCCAGATCTCGCCCCTTGCAATTTTTTCTTCTTCTAAAATCAAATCCCACTTGAAAGGAACAATATTACAAGACGACGAGGCAGCTGCTCGCTATTCACAAAGAGAAGTTTATGAAAAGCTTCCATCAGTGGAACGACTTTTAATAAAACAAATAAATGTAATAGAATTACTTAAATTATTTAAAAATTATTATTACGTATAAGTACGCTTTTTAAAATATTATTTAAGGACAATTTTTGACAATGTCGGCAAAGAATAGCTATTTCATGCCTGATTCAGTAAATTTTTATTCTTTATAAACCTAGTAATATATAGTTTCTCATGTATGCACAAAGGACATGGGTTATTTAATGACCTACATATTTGAGCTTTTCTTATTAATTTCCATTTTACTGTAGGTGTTTTATTGGTTTCTTTTAAGTGCCAGAAATATTTCGATAGGGATGTCTGATTTCGGTATTTATTTATCCTAAATGAACTTTGACGTTGATTGAATTCTTGCTTTGTGCAACCTATATAGACTTTTATGTTGTCTGGATCTTCAACAGATGAGATATTGCATTAGTATACTAATGATTCCGTGCAACATTTATTTTATATTTGAAGTTTTTGTTTTCTGTTTTTGAAACATGCTAATTCCTGTATAGCGATGAAACCATATTTTTAAATCATTTTATAATATTTATGCTGTGTAAATTTACATTGTAAAAATAAAAATATCAATAAGAACACCGGATTACATACCTTACTCTTCTTCCTTTTTTACTATCATACGTATATATATATATATATATATATATATATATATATATATATATATATATATAGTGAGAATGTATCATATATTGATATGAATAAAATTTGATTAAGCTTTATTTTCAAAGCTTCTTTACTCAAAATGGCACAGGATTGGTTTTGAAATCTTCTTTTCCAAGCGTTTCGTTTCGTGATTTCTTTCAGAATTTTAGCAACTTTATTTCTGTTCATGTTGAGTTTAAGAAAATTATTCGCTTAACTTGAATCTCAATTACAAAACAATTTTTGGCAAACATGGAGAAACGTGCCAGCAATAAGACAGTGTCAAAAGGGCGGTTTTCCACATGACACCGCTCTTTTTTTTCAAAAGAGATTAGAAGTGTAATAAAACCTAAAAATATATAAAGTGAATTTATATATTTTCTTTGTTCTTGAGAATGGACAACAAAAGTAATAAATACTATTTCTTAATGAGATTGTTTATTTACACTATTTAATTTTTTAAAATTATTTATTGGAATGATTGGCAAAACATAAAAAATGGTAAATAATAAGGATTTCCTTATAGTTGGATCACATATCTTAATAAGTGAGTAAATTTTATTAATAAAAAAATTGTTTTCACATTTACTTCTTTATAAATTGATAAATGATTGCATTGCGTTAGTTTTAATTGTATCAGATTTTAGAATGCTGTAAATATAAAAATTATTCTTGTAAATCAATAATTTAAGAAATAAATAAATAGTGTTTAATATTTTCATTGTAAATTCTCAAGAACAAAAAAAATGCATAAATTCACTTTCATCATATGTTTACGTTTTATTACAATTCTAATCATCACTTTTAAAAACAATAAACATTGCCTAGGACTGAAGGTAGTTAAAAAAAAAAAAAAAAAGCGGTGTCATGGGAAAATCCGTCCTTTTGACACTACGTCTTATTGCAGGTACGATTGTCCATGTTTGCTAAGTTTCTTTTTCAATTATTGCTGAGAGATAAGTTTATTTAATCCTTTTATTGGATTGTTTACTTAATACCAAGAAAACCTTTAATAAAACTTTCTAATTTAGAATAGTTTATTTAAGATTAGTCTTGCGGTCACATCACATTGTAAGATCACCGAATTTAAGCAACGTCGAGCCTGGTCAGTACCTAAATGTGTGACCGCTTGGGAATACCAGGTGCTGTAAGATTGTATGTGGGGGTTATTTAATGGCCCCGAATTGTTAATCGGAGAGTCTAATTCCAATTACCGTTGGGTTCGTCGTTAATTTCACTTACAAGCACATACCCTTTGGAAAGGGATGAACCCACCTGTTCTCTTTCCAGGTTAATTAGCAACTTATATTGCTAAACCATTATTATCTAAAAATATACTCTGGCTTTAAATAGCCTACAAAGGGTTGATAAGCTTTATCATAATTTAAATATTGATTGATTCGTTTTCTACAAAACGATCAGTCAATCATTATTTAAATTTGCAGCTTGACTTTAAGATTATGCCCTTATATTTTTAATACTTGGAGTGTCGCTGGGGCTTACTTAAATGGTTGAAAACCTGTGTGCATTCGGGACAAAAAAATATATATTTATCTGTTTTTGAGAGGCGTAAGAAACGACGGTAAACTCCTTGGTTAGATACGTCATCGAGACGAATGCCCCTGTTTTGCTCTGTTTACGTTAACATTTCTCTCTGGAGGAAGTATCTAGTTTACTAAAGAGATAGAAAATTTAAATATTTACATAAAAAATGAAGAATTTAAACTCAGTTTAGCTCTCTCGCTAGCTAGATATATATTTATCTCATTGTAAATATATATTTTTTAAATTCTGAGCTGAAACATTGATTCTTTTATGTCCCGTGTTCCTTCTTGGCGCGGTTGATCCAGGCTCTCCACAACTTCTTATCCTTTGCAGATCTTACGTTTATCTTTTCGCTATCCCTTCCAATTGATGTTCTGCCATCCATTTACGCAAGCTCCTTAGTTAGGTCACTCACTGTTTCCCCTCTGTCTCTCTACTCGTATGTCCTGCGCGTGTCAAATTCTCCAAGCTCGCTTTCCTCGTTATGTGTCCCATAAATTTCAACAGTCGATTTCGATTTTAAGTACAAGTATACTATTTTAATTTTTCCTTAAAGCTTTCACGTTACTCATATGTTTCGTTCATGGTATTCTCAGCATCCTACTGTAGAACTAAATCCCTGTTGCATTAAATACCTTTATCTGTGAGGAAATTGTCCAACATTCATTGTCAGAGGGGGAGATTGCTATTTGATCCAGTACTCTTTTCTTTGTTTCGAACGTATTTTCCTGTCTTAATACTTTGTTTAACATCTGGAAGGCATCCTTCTCTATTGCAAAACGCCTTCTGATTTCGGTGTCTCCTTTTCAGTGTTCTGTCATAACACTTCTCACTTTGATTTTGACGTCTTAGGGTGCACCTCCTGCTAACAACCACACATTCTGCCTTCTTACAATTGATTTTTAGTCTTTTCTATTTCAGATAGCCTTTATTAGTATTTATTGTTGATTTTTGCTGCAACGTATTTGAGTCGATTCATCCATCGACCGTTAAATGGCGCTGCCGAAAACCTCTTCAGACAAGACAAGGACTTGTATTCTACATGGTGGTCCGAAAGTTTTTTTCACTCTATCAAAAAAGTAATGAGAACAATAGAACACGTAATACAGTAATACAAAGCACATGTACTGGATTCAGTTTATTCACTGTCGCATCGAGAAGGTCTGTATGAACACCATATTCGTGTTCTCTGTAATATCTTACGAAGCTGTGCTTTGTTGATTGTTGCAACTTCAACTGAAGGGTATTCTGGTATCACTTATGTGAAACTCTCCCCTTGATAAATACCCAACAGAGCATTGAAATAGAAAATTATATTATGCAGGGTTATCAAGACGTTTGGACCACCCTGTATATCGTACCATCTCTTTTATGGATGCTTTAACCGATTAGGTTACGAAAATGTCAAAATCTAGTTTCACGATTGAAGAATGGATGAGCTATCAAACGCGACAAAATTAAATGGAAGAAAATTAGTTAAAACAAATTAATTACAATGAGCACAATATGGCTATTCTAGAGAATTCGATGTGCTGTAAAATTAAACAGATAGTTCATACCGGTAAGTGCAAGGATTTGTGCAATTTATTAGTTTGCTATAAGAAAAAGTACTCTCGGTAAGGAATGCATTAACAATCGCTTTTTCCTGCATTTCGAGATTAAAATTTCTTGACATGATCAATGACGTCATTCAACCTCTCAACCTAAGTTGAAAAATACCTTAAAAATTTATTGAATGAAAACCGTTCTTTTATTATGTAAGATACAATTTATCTGAATGATGGACTGCAGTCACAGAAAATAGGGGAAATGCTTTGATATGAGTTATATATATATATATATATAAGAATTGGTCAAAACACACACATAAATAAATGTTGGACAAAATTTGTGAATATTAAAACGTTTATTTGCTCATACATCAAACGTTTATTTGCTCTGTCATCTTCTTTTCCCGACACAATGATTCACTTGTCAAATGTAAGTCCATTATCTAAAAACTCAGTTTATATTGTATGATTGCAGAAAAAAGTCTTTGATATTCAATAAGTGCAAAAACGGTTAAAGCCAATCCTTTTACAAGGTTTATATAATATACTTAGCATAACCAAACTTTTACTACTGATCATTTATATTATTTACATTTATTTATTTTGAAACCCGTAAGATCACCTAATTTAAGCATCGTCATGACCGCTTGGGAGTATCAGGTGCTTGGATGTGCGGGTGGTGTAATGGATAACGGCTCGGAATTTGAAATCGGAGTGTCGACTTTCAATTCCAGTCGGGTTCGTTATATTCGCCTACGCGCAAATACTCTTGGGAAAGTTATGAATCTACCGCTTCTCCCTCAGCTATGGGTTAATTAGTAAGACTTGTATCAATAAACCTTAATTATCTAAAACAAATCTTACAATCTAAAAATATTTTATGGCTTTAAATAACTTGGAAAAGGTTGATAATCCGTAGAAAACGAATAAATCGATCAACAATTTAAACTTAGTAACTTTCATGAGCATTCAGCAGGGAGAGTGAGAGATAGGAAAGAAACAGTGTGCGAATATTTATTATGCTTTTATTAATATGTTAAAATGAGGGAGAAATAAAATTTGGAAGATTATGGTAGACCAAATCAGGGCGGTCTGCGTAGAAAATTGCATTCTTTTTTTTAAGTCTCTAGCACTAACTTCTGGCACCGGTGCGAAAGATACAGTTGTTTTATTGGCGGAGTAAGCCACAGTAGTTCATATTGCGAACATATCCCCATTGATAAAATCTATTCATATTTTACTCTCCAAGAGCGAAAAGTAAAGACGTATTGCTTCTTTATTGATCAGATTTGCTCGTAGACCACATTTAGAGCTATTTTTGTTTTCTTTTTCTGCTGGATTTCTTTTGTAGCATTTTTGTGAGTAGCCAGAAAATCAACAAAAGAAAGTTAACAACTGACACAAGGGGCACAATCGATATGGCAGTGATGGGCGCACAAAAGATTTCTCCTTTTACTTTGATTCTAAGAACACTGGTGTCGGATCTGATTGAAAGCTAAAGGAACTGGTATATGTCAGTGACTCACTGGATAACTCTGAATACATCAGTTTCTCTCTTTTAGCACAAAGGTCGGCAACTGAACAAAGGTACAGAGAGCGGACAAGCGGGGTTACAATAGCAATAGTTTCAGCAATCTGAATTATATTCTGCACATTACTTGTTTGATTCGAATTTTTCTGTTAGTTAAACAAACAAAGTATTAGTGTAGTCCTTCATATCCTGACTAGGATTTAGTAAACAAATTCATTAACACATATCTCCACTCTAATGAAAACGTACGGTGATACAACGACTTCTGACAGGTGAAGAGAACATAAAACACTCATTTCAGTTGTAGCAGATATTTACTAAGTATAACTCAGATGTGGTACAAGAACGCAAGTAGAAAGCACCCACTGAGGCTCGAACTCACTATTCGCGAGGTGAGCTTACTAACCATTACGTCATATCGAAGTACCGAAGTTGTACCTGATACAATCAAGCCGGGTTTCAGTTATTTGTTTTCGCAGCCCACTGTCTTTATCACTATTCTATTATGTCTCTGCTTCTTTTCTGCTTTTTATGTGCCGTATCTTTCCAGGACGTAGCCGATCATGGCTCTCCACTTCCCCCTATCCCTTGTAGCTCTCAATAAATTTTGTGCCTCTGCCACCTCCCCCAGACCACGTTCTGTCATCCACTTGCTTAAGCCCGCCAGGTATACCATGCGTTGCTTTCCCTTGTCCCTCTTGCCTTCTGTTCGACCTGTAAGTATCAGATTCTCCAAGCTCTCCTTTCTCATTACATGTTCCAGAAAACTCATCTGCCTTTTCCCTATGCTAAGTATAAGATTCCTCCTTGTTTGCATCCTATCCAAGACCTCATTGTTGCTCACACGCTCGGCCCATGATAACCTTAGCCTCCTTCTGTAGAACCACATTTCCGCAGTTTCGAGTCTCTTTTTCATCAAGACCGTCCAGGAGGACAGATATGACGTAGCAGCTCAGTACTCTTTTCTTTGTCACCAAAGGAATCTTCCTGTCTCGCAGTACTCTGCCCAGCTTTTGGAATGCATCATTGGCCATAACAATCCGTTTTCGTGCATCGCACCTACTGTCCTCTGTCAGAACACTTCCCAGATATTTAAACTTCAGCACCTGGTTGATTTTAGTTTCCCCGACTTGCAAATCGCATTTCGTGCTCATTCTTTTACTGATGACCATGCATTCTGTCTCTGCTTAGATTTAGTTAACTGCACTAAATAAGTATTTCTGATGGTGACTACAATCATTTCAATGTCGCTCAGTCTGTATGTTCTTCATTGAGTTTGAAATTGAGCTGAAAGTGATTGTTAGTGGCTAGGAATTCATGCAGAGGTTGTTGAAAATATTAGGTGATTATATTTAAAATATAAATGAATTTCTAGTAGTTTTATTATAGAAATATATTGAACATCAATCTGTAAGCGAGATATTATCTGAGGACAAGAATTAATGCAAAAATGGCATTACGTGTGTAAATATATTTGTAACACTAAACATTGAAAAAATTCTCCGCTGTACATCATCTAGGCAAATGTAAGGATTTTATTTTGCAACAAGTATTTATAAACAAAAGCAAAAATGTTGCTTTTTCTAATTTTTAAAATTTAAGATTGCCCATGAATATACTTTCGGCTAAGTGAAAATCAAGGTAAATTATGGAGAATACTGACTGATGTAATTTAATGTTTCATAAAGAAAAGTGTGTAAACATTTACTAACTTTTGTTTATTAGACATTGGTTTTAATTCCACTGTTTAACAAAAAAGGGGATATCAGCACCAGCATATGTACCACTATAATAACGTTTATAGCCATGAGAAATAATATCGAATTAAAAAAAATCTATTTAATAATACATATACACACAGACAGACCTCTCTCTCTCTATATATATATATATGTATATATATATATATATATATATATATATATATATATATATATATATATATCGCATAGGTTGTTATCCATGTTACACACAACCCCTTTCAGTTAAGAGAACATCTGCAACTGCTGGGGGGAATAAAAACTTACCTTTTCCTTGTGGGTGTTGTTGACTAGGGGTAAATTTGCAGCCGATGTAAAATTCCTGCTCAGATCTTCATCCATGAAGACAAGTGATGGATGGACAGAAATGGTAAAGCAATTACCACAGATCTCTTACTGTATTAACAAATTCAGTAAAAAATTAGATCAGTTTCCCCTCTGAATGTTTTCAGAGTTCGAAAAATCAAGAAACTATGAATATTACACATATACATGTGCGTGTGATATATATATATATATATATATATATATATATATATATATAGTGTCATGCACAGACAGACTGTTTCACTGTTTCTGAATTGGCGTCAGTCGGAGATTCTACCACTAAGCCATCGGCGCACGGCAGGGATGAAGGTGAATTTTAGCGTATTTATTTTTAAATAAACACACAGTGACCGACAGGACTCAATTCGCTTTTGCCGAGGAGTCTCGCTATATCAGTCGTAATAGTCACTGTTTGCAAACCCACACTTCCTCTCCAGAGAGCTCAACCGAAATATTTTTTTCAGGAGCCTATATACACACACACACACACACGGGTATAAGATAAGAACAAATGGAATATAATTCCACTCTCCGTAGCATTTAATTTTTTAAAAGGGCTCAATACAGAGTAGAACTTTACTGAATTTCGAAACCAAACTTCCTACGAGGATTATCAATCCTACCAAGCCAGAAATTGGAAGAATTAGCAATATTATCCTTGATAAAGTTAACAAGCAGATTAAACAGCGCCTGGGACTTTTACAGTGGATTTGTACCACAGATGTGATTAATTGGTTCAAAGGGATTAACAGTAAGAGGAACAGTTCTTTTATCCAATTTGATATCGTGGACTTTACACTCATCTATTTCCAAGGACCTTTTTAACTTAGCTTTAAAGTTTGCCAAAGAATACTCTAATGTAGGTACCCCCACGAAATGTAAAAAGAAAAAGCATAGCTTGATGAAAAAGACGCCAAACTTGACGAAAACAAAATTTTATCGTCTAAATGTTTGTTATTATTAAGAGGAAAGATCAAAGTATTTTTGTCGTTTTTTTTTACATTTTTTAATCGTTCCTAACACGTCCGAAAATTTCGTTAAAAATCTTGTTTTTTTTTAGTCAGCAAAATTGACCATTTTTTTCCATTTCATAGAATCAATGAAAATCTCAGTTTGAAATTTTTTAAATATCAATTATCATTTTTTTCAAAACTTATTTTAAGAAAATCAGAAATTATAATGTTTATTTAAAATATTTTGAACCAAGTTTAACTTAGCTTTTGCGCCGAAAAGATGTAATTTGAAAATAAATCAAAGCAGGTCATAAACTTTCGCGTCATTTGACAGGTGTTGAATGACCTATTGATGGATTCCGTGAGGATAATTTGTTCTACGGAAGGAGAAAAGTGAAATATTTTACATTTATGTGAACAAATTATTTACCTCGTTATTTTTAAGGAAAACTTTCAGCGCTCTAATTTTTTTTTGTACTTACTTTTACGTTTATGATGCTGAAAAATAATTAAAAAAAATGTAAAATAAAATACCATGATAGAAGTAACTTAATAATTTATGAAATGATAATTTAATTATTATTTAATAAATCAAAATTAAATGTGACTTTCCAATCCAATGTATATAGTTTCTATCTGAAATACACCAGAATTTTTACTTAATGGAAATAATGAATTTAATCATTAAGCTTTTAATTAAATCTAAATTTATGTTGGTAAATAGCAGAGGTACCTATCTGGTAACCTGATTTATATTTTTTTATATATTTTTCATTTTATTTCTAATTACTGTTATGACAATTATTTTATTATTAAATTTTATTATTAATTACATAATTACTAAAACTTTTATTAACCCAATAAACATTACTGAAAAGAAGCTGAACGGAAAATACAACCTGTTGGAAAGCAACTAAGAAGCGAAATGTTATGAAAAGTGCACGTGTTATCCATTTATTACAATAAATGGACAACACTCTTAGATCATGTGACCTTTTTATGATGATGGCAATTTCAGTCTACCATACATGGAAATAATGAATGTATTAATTAAAAAATACAACATAAAAAATAATTAAGAAATAAAATAGTGCAGCTAAACTTATTAATCTTTGCAATTTTGGAATCTTACATTTTGTTTCCGCTTAATTACTACATCACCTCGAGGAAACAGCCTAATACAGAACTTTACACGATTTTAAACTATTATAAATTATTTAATTAAAATTTCTTAAAAAATGAAAAAATTTTTGTAAAACTTAATTATTCATCAGAAAAATTTTATTTCTTCATTAATTTCCTTAATATTACTTATTTACAAAAGCAATTAAAAGCTTTTCTAATTAAGTAATATCATAATTTTATTGGATTCATTATTTTTCAATTCAGAGCCGATTTTCAGTCAGATAGCTCAAATTTGAAAAAAAAAAGTAGGTGATTTATCATCTCCGAAGACTTCTTCTTTAAAAAATATATAAAGGTTTTGGGCGAAATTTCATGAAATTAAGTAAGGGGGGTGGGTAACATATTTAAAAAAAAAAATTACCAAACTTTTCAAAAAAAAATATTTCAAAAATAATTTCATTCATTTGTGAATAAGTCCTGAAAATTTCATTAAAATTGGACAATTACTTGATTTTTACAAATTTCAAAATCAATGTGTTTTCAATGGAAAAAAAGCGCAAAAAAAAACTATGTTATTGTCTCTGACATCGCGATGACGTAAACAAAAGAAGACTTTAATCAAAATTTCGAACGTGTTAGAAAATATTAAAAATAAAAAAAAAATAATTAAAAAATACTTTGGTCTTTCATCTTAATAATAACATAAGTATTTTGACGTTAAAAATTTATTTTTGTTAAGTTTGTGGCATTTTTCATTACGCTATCTGTTTTCTCGCGAAAACAGTGAAGACGCCTATTCTAATGTTTCTAACGGTGAACTGGATATAATAATGAAATGCAGAAGATCTGTTCTCATTCACAACAATGAACAGTGGGTTAAGAACAATTCTGATGATCACTTGAACATTTCTATGGGATTGTTAGATTCTGTAGAGTCTTCTGACCTGGTGGGTTTGTTTATCACATATAATCGAAGTGCTTATGATGATGTTAGTGTTGGTAATATAGGGTTATATAGAGACGATTGTTTTATGCTAGTAAAAAATGCTACTAAAATTAAGGTTGACAAATTAAGAAAAATAATCCATAGAGAATTAAAAAGCCTAAACCTTAAAGTTAAGATCACTACTAAAGTTAAGCCGGTAGATTTTCTTGATGTTACGTTAGATCTTGTTAATGATGTATTCCAACCTTATATGAATGCCAGTACCAACCCAATATATATTCACCCGAATTCTAAATATCCTCCATCTGTAATCAAACATATTTCCTCCTCTATAGAATAAAGGATCAGCAACAGCTCTTCTAAAAAAGATGTCTTTGATAAGTATAGTAGTGTTTATAATAATGTCTTTAAAATATTGGTTACAAGTGTACAGATATCAAGTATAGAAAACAGGATAATAGCGATCGAAGAAAAAGAAATAGGAACAAGAAAATAATTTGATATACACCCCCATTTAACCAAATGGTTGGTACTAAGTTAAGGCAGAAGTTCCTTTATTTAATTAATAAGCATCTCTCCAGAAATAATCCATTCAGTAAAATATTTACCAGAAATACACTAAAATCAAGGTATAGCTGCACCGATAATCTGGAAAAAAATTATAAAAAAACATAATAATAAAATTTTAAACCAATATGAAAACCTGAGTAATAACGGAAATTCCAAGTTAACTCTTGTCGATAATACTAACAAATGTAATTGCAGATATTCTAACGACTGTCCATTGAAAAAAAATGTCTGACAAACTCTCCTGTCTACCGAAGCACTATTTCTATAAGAGAAAATCCGACAGTTGAAAAAATTTATATAGGGAGTACTAAGAATTCTTTTAAAACTAGATGGTACCAACATATCCGATCTTTCACCAATAGCACTTACAAAAATAGAACATCTCTTTCCAAATATTTTTGGAATTTAAAAGAGGTTAATAAAACTTTTTACGGTAAAATAGAAAGTATTAAAAAAGCTAGAATTATAAACCCTTACATGAACCTTGCTTCTTATGCTTACACGAGAAACTGGAAATTATAAGATTTGCTGGTAAAAATTCTCTATTAAACCAAAGTAGTGAATTAAATGTAAATTGCATAGTTTACCTTTCACATTACAATATTGTTAAACTTTGAATTTGCTAGTATTATTTCATATGGTTATAATTAGTAAGTAAGTTACGGTGCACCTTCTATGAGTGATTATTTTATTTTGTTTATTTAGATTTAATTTAGCTATGTATAGCTGTCTAGTCGATATTAATATCTTATATGGATGTTCCACATTTTTTAACTTCAAATAGTTTAATTGTATTAACTAGTTTCTTAAAGAAACTATAAAATCTGTTAAATTAGCTGTACGTTTGATTATTTTCCTATCTCTCCCCTTAGCTTCCAATAGAAAATTGAACAAGTCATATTTGTCAACAATTACGATACAGTGTTGCCACTCGCTAAAATACTAGACAAGGTCATTAGTGGCAGACATGAAATTAATTCAAACTATAGTTTGAATTAATTTCTTGTCTGCCACAAATGACCTTATCTAGGATTCTATTTCAGGCTACATTATGCCATGATGTAAATTTTCTTGGGGTAATTTTGAATTTAGCGTAGGTCTGATACCTGATTGGTTAATCAGGATAAACCCACAAGCCTCATTTTTAATTCTGATTTTGTGTTTTTTCTCGTCTTCTTTTTCGAAAACGGTGGGGAGGTATTTTGCTTTTGAAATTAACAATAATCGTTTATTCCCCAGTTATTTACCATAGCCTGAAGAGGCACAACTTACTTCTGAAACATGAAAGCTATTGTGTAGCGATTTAAAAAAAAAAAAAAAATTAATCTCTTATATATATATATATATATATATATATATATATATATATATATATATAAAAGTGAACATTGAAGTCAACACTTAGGAGCGACAGTCTGACGATGGCGTCTAGCATGAAACAGACTGTCGCCTCTAAGTGTTGAATTCAATGTTCACTTTTATATTTACACACGCTCTATCTCTGATATTGAGCACTTTATCCCATAAATTTAGCACACCTTAAGACTATATTTCTTATATATATATAATCACAAACTCACATAACTATATATATATATATGTGTGTGTGTGTGTATATGTGTGAAATATATGGTTTATTTTTTTGCGTTTATTGCTCTTTCATGTGTTTTTATGTTCCGTAGTTTCAAATATATTTCTTGATATTTTATTTATATTTAGACAAATCCAACTGAATCGTTTAACGTTCGCCATTTTCTTCTCTTCAAATTTCACTTGATAACAAATCTCACTTTTCACGCGCTTGTACTGGAATCCACACCCCCTGATCTTGACCATTTGGTATTTAGTTTTAAATGTGTAATGCGTCCCTTTTAAAATTGTATTTAATCGAATGCTGTCTCATTGTTTTTGACTGGTTGTATACTTAACCGATAAAAATCTTTCTCAACCTTTGTTTAAACTGGAGTGACTCTTTGGCTTGCATTATACAAATTATTATTCTTTTTTATATTTTTTGATTATCCACGTGGTGAACATGGTGGAACACAGGAAGAGGAGAAAAATTCTTTCCAATTTTGAAATATGATGATACAAATAAAACTAATTTTCGTTAACCTTGAAATTATGTTTGATAGCTCTCTCTTTTTCTCTTCCCACTATATATATATATATATATAGGACGTCAGTTTTATATATATATATATATATATATATATATATATATATATAGGACGTCAGTTTAAGTTTCATAGACGTAACAAAAGAAATAACCTCTCTCTAACCTTGGAACGTAAAGAACGTATCTGAGAAAAGAAAAGGCAGCCAAAGATTAGAAAGTAGGAGAAAATTCAAACAGTGTGATTATGAGAGAGAAAGAAAGAGAGAGAGAGAAGTTATTCGCTCAGAATAACAATTCATTATCAAGAAAAGAAAAACAATCTTTTTTCAATAAAAGAAGCAAAGAAAAGAAAGATTGGGTTAGTTAATGCCACAAATGCATGTATCCTGCCGCCCTTGTTAGCTCTTCCCCATCTGCCCAAACTCTAGTCTCTTTTGTGATGGCAGACCTGCAACATATAACGTCTAAGCATTTGGCGAGAATAAGCTTCGAAATAAGTACACTTGCCCTTCTTTTCCACACAGCTCCACATTATCGCAATGGCACGATCCACATTTGAATAAAACAGTGAAACTAGAAGGAGGCTAAGTGTGGAATGAAAAGGGCTTCAAGCAAGTTTATTATTGACTAACCAAACCTGCTAATGTCACTCCGTCTGGTTGTCTGCCTTACTTACCTGCCCTGCCTGTGCCCTTCCTGGCATTTACTGACTTTTGTGGTTGCTTCAGCATGCCATGGAAGTGGAGGAGGGTTCACAAGGAAGGATTCCAGTAAGGAACCTCAAGTCTCAAAAGAAGAAAAAGAAAAGAAAAGAAAAAAACCTAATAATTAAACGAACCAAGTTCTAATCACACCATATTGAGAAAGAAAGATGAAAGTTGGATATTTAAGAAGTGCTCTCTACTGGTTCAAAGTTCAGTTGATCATTTCTGTTGTAAATATAGGTTAGCACAAAGTGTATCGACCGAATTATTCTATTAGGCGTGGGTTTAAAAATAGGGGAGAGTATTGTACTGGTGTACGATTCTAAATTAGTATGTAATAAGATTAATCCAAAATGTTTCAGAAGGAAAAAATGATACTAAATCTAATTCCTTAAAAGCTTATATGATACTAATTTTCTCTTAGTAAATTCTATCGTAATTGCTTAGCAGTGAGAGTTCTTGTTTATTTTCAGTGCATCTACTTGTAAAATAACTTAAAAATGTATTACAATAATAAAATTTCATGCAACCTTTTTATTTATATTTTTAATACTAACTTTCACTGAATACAAGGCTGTAGAGTTATTCATGCCAGAGGGTTAGTTAAAATGGTAATGGTGCGTGATATGAATGAAGAGGTTAAGATATATAGGGATACCCTATTTTTTAAAAATCATTTCATCCCACGCAAAGCAATAGAGCCACTAAGACGCGAAGGGGGGGGTTATTGAGTGTTAGAGAATATAAGAAACAAAAAATATTATTAAGGAGCGAGACCAGTAAAAAAAACGAGGATTAAGAAATTAGAAAATTAAGATTAACATCCCATTTAAATTTCGAAGATCAAAGTTAACTCGGAAGTAAGAAGTCGGAAGAGAGTTCTACAAGTGCGACAGAAGAAACTGTTAGCATAGAACTTACGGTTGCATCTAGCCATTTCCACGGTAAATTGACGAGACAATTCTGCCAATCCTGTAGTGCTTAAATTCATAAAGTCGAGGCAGTATAGAGAAATGGTCATCAGAACAATTACCAAGAAAATATCTTGTCAGTAGTGTTAATATGAATTAGTAATCATTGAAAATCAATTTATTTCTGCTGTTCAATGAACACCATCTTGAATGCCAAAACTGTAAAATTCAAGTGTTTATCATAAGACATTTTCCCCCGCTGCCATAAATATATACTTTTTTTATCGGGAAAAGCGACTAAAGATAAGCCGGATAGTCATCGAGTAGAGGTAAAGAAAAGTTGAAATACAGGGATCAAATGAAGCCGTTGTTAAAATGCAAATACAAGGATCAAATGAAGCCGTTGTTAAAATGCAAATACAAGGATCAAATGAAGCCGTTGTTAAAATGCAAATACAAGGATCAAATGAAGCCGTTGTTAAAATGCAAATACAAGGATCAAATGAAGCCGTTGTTAAAATGCAAATACAAGGATCAAATGAAGCCGTTGTTAAAATGCAAATACAAGGATCAAATGAAGCCGTTGTTAAAATGCAAATACAAGGATCAAATGAAGCCGTTGTTAAAATCCAAATACGATTAAAACCAGAAAATATTTTAGATTGTAAGAATTTTCTTTGAGATAATAATTATTTACTGATACAAGTCTTACATTGGTGGAGGAAGAAGAGGTAGATTCATGTCTTTCCCAAGATGAATACAACAAACCCGATTGGAATTGGAACTTGGCTCTACGATTTCTTATTCCAAGCTGTTAACCATCACACCGCCCGCACATCCAAGCTTCAGCACCTGGTATTCCGAAGCGGTCACCGATCTCGGTACTGACTAGGCTCGTTGTTAGTTAACGTTTTTTTATGTTACGAAGCTATCACTCAAATTCTCATTTTTACGAATGATTCATAAGATATTGCAAATATCACAAGTCATAGAAAAGAAGTTTTTATAATCAGTGTTCTTCGTAATACTCTTGCGACAGAATCTGAAATGTCACAGTTTTAATTGTTATCCTTTAGTTTTTGAGTTATATTAAAACAAATAAGTTGCAATAATTAAGTAGTTATTTGAACCCCATTGACTTTCTAAGTGCCAGATTAAACGCAACGGGCAAAAGTATTCTACTCATGTTTAAAAAAAAAAATCAGAATTTTAGCGAGTCTTTGTCAAAGCGTCGCCATATTTGAAATTCTGATTTTTTTTTTTTTTTTTTTTTTTTTTTTTTTTTACGGCATATCAGTTCATTGGGTCATTTAATGCCGAAATCTAATTTTCTTGGGAACATTAGTAATTTATTTTACAAAAGTGTATTGCTGGTAATATTTATTATAAAAATGTATTTTTATACTTTCATAGTGTTTTCACCTTGGGTCAGGGTGAACGTGTGAATAACAGCAAACAAGAGGTGGCTCCACGCCGCTTAAAACCTAGAGGCCTTGCTGCTCGATGTAGTTTATCGTCATACGCAAGATGCTTGAAATTCTGAACTTTTAATTTGACGATGATCCTATTCGACAACCTTAGGGCAGCATCTAAGAATACATTTGAACCATCTTGTTAAGTTTATTCACCTCAGTGTTAAATTGTATAAATATATTTTCTCGAGACTCTTCTAAACTTAAAAACAAAAGCATGTCTTTCAAGACTTTAAAAAGTATTTAACAGATTAACTCAATATACATTCCGGCTTTTCTCGTTGTGCATAAATTGTTCACAGAGAATTCTTTTTTAACAATAACATTTAATTACATTCCAGAGGGAAGTCTATTGTGAAGAGAAGCTTAGAGGCTCGAAGGCGGTTAAATATCGTATTAGCTTCATAAAACGAAATACGAAACCTCTCTCACTCTCTCATGTGTGTGGTAGGTAGCAGGAATTCATCCAAACAAGATTTCTTTGAATTCAACCCACAAATTCTTACTGTTTAATTTTTTTATTGTATTTTTCTAATTTTTAAATAAGTTGTTATATCTCGGGATTAAATTTGTGCATAGACTGTTCAGAGTTCTTCTTTTATTCTTCTTTCTTTAAATTTTTTCAAGTACTTTCGACAGTCTCAGTCATTATTAAGAACTAGTTCTTGTTAGTGTGACATAGATTTTCTTGGCTTTAGCCTGGCATTTTTTTTGAACGCTGAAATTCAAATTAATCCGAAGTGACCTCGTTTGTAAAACTGTTACGCGGAACTAAACCTCACTAGAAAAGAATGTATCAAATATTTATAGGTATTATTATTATTATTTTGTGTGCACATTAAATATTTTATGCGTACATCATGATGAAGTCACTTTTAGTGCATATGTGTGTGCGTGTGTTCTCTATCGTATTCATATCTGGGCATGAATACTTTCAAGTGCACGAACGTCTACTCTTTATATTTTCAATAAATTAATAATAAACTTATCTCAGACTGCGACAAATTATTTCGAACGGGAGAAGTGAGCTGCGACAGTGGCATGCTAGCCATCGTTCAGTGGTAGGCGTCCATATATATTAACTCAGTTAAGCTAAATTTGGCATTCGTGGGCCACACAGTGAATCTTGCATCCAATGCACCAGACTTGTTTACCAACGATCACTTACCTGGACGCAATCAAGATTTGATCAGCAAACATGAAGGTTTTATCAGTGCTGCACAAACTCCTTGTGATAAAGAAATAGAAGTAACACGAGACTTTAACACAAGTCTTTTAAATGCCCCCAAATTTAGCCGGGTGACTTCCTTCGCTCACCTAGCAAATGAGTCGAGGTTAAAATAAATAAAAAGGTAATTCTTAATCTTCTTTAACTTGCTACCTTTAATTTTCAAACAATTTACAGACACTTATAAGAACTTCATGTGTTTTCACTTTATTTGTTATTGCATTTTGAATAGATATATTCTATTTGAAGAGAACCAGAGAAAGATAATAGTTTCATGTTGCAAAATGAAAGAATTTTCGGTTTTCTCGAAAGATTTGAAAAAAAAAAACTTAAAAAATAAAGTTTCAGAAATAAAATTGCCTGTCGAAGAAAAATACACATTTCTTTATTTATGCTCTGAAATAACTGTTATTTTTGTAAAAGTTAAACGTAATCTTTTATAGTTTGTTGGACTTGATCATTTTTGCGACATGCTTTCATTTCTTGAACACTTGACGAAGACTGATTTTCAGAGACTGAAGAAATAAGCAAAATAAAAAATGTCCGCATCACGTGTTAATAATATCAATAAAATCAATCAATAAACAATACCCTGATGATGAGATTGTGCCATGTCGAAAGTACTCGAAAATAAACGAAATATGTATCAACACGGCGATTTTCTCTCGTTCTTCAATAATGACACCAAAAAGATTATCCGTGAATGCGAAATGATCATATTGAAAATAAGTAGACAAAACATGTCTAAATTATTCAACAAAACATATCTCAATGAAAACATGCTACAGAAAAACTGTTCCCGCCAAAATAATAGTTAGAACAAACTACAACAATAAATCCCAAAATTGAACAAATAGCTTTATCTTCCCCCAAAAAAAAACAAACGATTAAATAAGCTATATAAACAAATTTTTACTACGTTAATAAAAACACCGATCAAAATAAAAATAAAATAACAATAAAAAAATAAATAAATATATAAGATAAGAAATAAAAATAAAAAATAAAAATAAATAAAAACAAGCAAAATAATTTAACCCAAATAAATAAATAAACAAATAAACGACTTCCGGTAAAATAACCACCAAAATAGACTACCCACAATGCACCACTGACCCGTATATATAAATATCCGAGAAAAATAACAGCACTCGTGGCCTGACAATTGCATCTAGCATGAAACAGACTGTCGCCTCTAAGTGTTGACTTCTATGTTCACTTTTATATTTACACACGCTCTATCTCTGATATTGAGCACTTTATCCCATAAATATAGCACATTTTAAGACTATATTTCTTCATATATATATATATATATATATATATATATAATTAGACACATTTCATTTTCTATTAAGTAAAATTAATTTTATGGTATCGAATTGTTGACTTGATTATCTTAACCAAATTCTAGATAGTGAAACTCCAAATCATTTTCACCAACATGACTCCTTCACATTGAGCTACAAGACGCATTTGTGAGTGTTACGGGAAATAATAACCGAAAACACCTTGATCACGCACTTGTGTGTGCGCGCGCAGGTGTTAAAAGCATTGAGAGTCTTTTAAGATTATTCATGTGAAATATTTCTCACTGGCACTTTTAATTAATTTTCTGCCGTAGGTATTATTATACTATTATGCTATTTCACAAAAAATAATATTGCAGCAAAAGATTTTGTCCTTCATTGTATAATAATGACGATGTCATCTGGGTTTTGCATACAGAGTGCTAAACTCTCAAGCGAGACCAATCCCAGTGATTATAAGGAATCATATGGTATTGCATTTAAACGCACACACACACAACCACACACAAAGCCCTTCTTTCCGCAAGTTTGAAATATTCCTAACATATAAGTGAGCGATAAATTCAGATTTGCAAATTCAATGAGCCCACTTAATGCAAGTGATTTTCCAGCTGCGAAATCCTTTTGATGGCAATTTTATCCACGGAAAACCTTTAATTATACTGTCATTATTATTAAGAGTTTATTTAGCCAGATGTCAACATAATTTTATGAATGGTTTATTCTTTAAGAGAAAATACGACAGTATTGTTTTCTATGCAAGCAAACTTCCTCTCTTCTTCCATTTGAGACTGAAAGACTCATCATGTAAAAAAACAACAAATTAATATCTGTCTATATTTCTGAGATGAGGTATTGCAATTGTTTATATTACTTACATTGTTGGGACTGTTGTCATCATCTTTGCTTCATTTACGATGTTTCGGCCGTTGTACACTCCGGCCTTCTTCAGGTGATTGGAATTTCGAACTGAACTGTTTTTTGTCCACCTGGGTAGATTGTTCTAGTTCTACGTGCCATGCCTCTTCCGGATGTCTCAGTTATCTATCTTTAACTCAGCTCTCCAAATTTCCGTTCTTCATTGCAGTAGCCAGGTATTGAACTCACAATTCTTTGGGTCAAGTCCAACCAACGCTTTTATCCACTGGGCCATGAATGTTTGGGACTTATAAACCAGTAACCTCAGTAACCTCTTTACCTAAGCTCATACTGCAATTTTTATGTTATTATAGCTTTTCTCTAGCACCCCTTATTACTGGTTTCCATGTTGTATTCAATTATATGCTTGTCCGGCTTAGGAGATTTTTGTGGCTTCCGAGTAAGACCCCCCCCCCTAGAGGAGAACATGACTGAGGTTTTACGCCATCCCGTACAGCTGTGGTAAGAAATATAACGGAGAAACAGACCGCTTCCTTAAGGTAAGACTGCAAGAATATCGTAAAACCGTAACACGAGGAGAAATAGAAAAATCAGATGTAACTGATCACATATAGAGGGAAAAGGGAGATCACCCATGCTCTGTGGGGTGAGACTGAGATAAGAGACAGAGAACATCACTGGAAAATATGAAAACTTAAGAAATCAAACATATGCTGTGTCCTCCAAAGTGGTAGATGAAATATGAAAACCAAATATTCAGTCAACATAATGGTGTTTGGAGTGATCACGAGTGATGGCGACATAATGCCTTCATTCATCTTCCCACAAGGTCTCAGACTCAATATGGAAACCTATTTCAAGTGCCTTGAGGAGGTAGTGCAACCTTGGGTCAAGGGGGTGGCTACCTGAAAACCCTATGTCTAACAACAGGACTCTGCAACATGTCACACAAACAGGAGTACACAGTCTTGCTTCTCAGACATTTCTGTGACCACATCACCCCTTTCAAACCCAAACCCAAACTGCAACTTCCTTGATTAATATATATGGGGCACAGTTGAGTGAGTGACCTATAAAACTCCTTGTAACACTAAAGATGAACTGAGGGCAGGGTTTATAGCAAATTCAAAAAGAAGACCGTCCAAAAGAGATCCAGGAGATTCCGAAGTCATCTTGAGTCAGCGGTTGAAGCCAGTGGCGATTGTATTGAATAAATTTAGTCTTTAGGATTTCCAGATATTTTTGTGTAATTTTGGTAAATATATCTGTTAAATGAGATGTAAGTGTTATTTTCATTTTAGCGTAATTTAGACAATTTATCCATCGCACCCTACGTATATAATTGTAATTTAACTTTTTTTTTTAACGGCTTATCAGTTTTTTTGCTATTTAAAGCCAGAAAATATATTTAGATTGTAAGAATTTTTTGGAGATAGTAATGATTTTTACTGATATAAGTTCTGCTAATTAACCCTTAGGTGGAGGAGAGAAAAAGAGTAATTGCGCGTAAGTGAATATATAAAGAACCCGACAGAAATTGGACCTCGGCATTCCGATATCCAATTCTGATCCTTATTCATTACATCACACCTATTTCCAAGGTTACAGCACTAGTATTCCCAAGCGGTTGCCCATTTTGGTAATGACCAGGATTACACACACACACACACACATATATATATATATATATATATATATATACTAATTATCCCTTTATACAAGTTGTATTTACAAAAATATTAAGTGCGTTCCACTTTCATAGGCTTGTAATTTGGGCAATATTTGTACATAAACGGTACTAATGTTAAAACAAAACTAATCAGAAGCGACTAAAAAGTTAATAAAAAGTACTTTTGTTGGACTACAATACAACTTATGTATATACATGAGGGCACTGAATAGTTTTCAAATCGATTTAGTAATATCTGAATTTAAGACGGGGTATCCTCTCTTATTTAAGTCAAAAAGAACTTTTCAACAACCCATCAAGTATATATATAATATATATATATATATACACACACATACACAATAGAATCCCTGACAACCGGACGAAGAAGGCCTTTCGTTTATGAGAATTGGTTACAAAGTCCGGATATAAATATTAAAATAAAAGAACTGAAATAAGATTTAACATTTATTTTCAATGTTTTATAGTAAGTAAAATAAGCTAATGATGAGTGAAATATAACGGAATTGATTTTAAGGAAAAAGAAATAAATTATGTAATGTTCATGAAAATTCATTAAATTAAGAATGCCACGTATGCAAAACAAATAATATAACGATAATTTTTAATCGCTATTGCATGAAGATACTTTCTCTTCAAATGTTATTCTCAACTTTTTCTGCATTTCGTTTTGCCTTTGTTTTTGATTTTTTTAAAACGAAATACACTTTTTAACTCTGCGTGCGTTATTGCAAACGTCATAACTGAATGGTGGCTTTCTTTCCATAAAATTGACAGCCTTTTAAATAGCTTCTCCAATTTCAGTCCCGGTTACATCACAATCATGTTTTTTATTTCCTTATTCATTGTGACAGTGTGAACGCTGGAGAATAGATTCTTTGGAAGATTTTATATCACACAATGTTGATTTTCCTCTGTTGAACTCGGCCATGAGTTACAATGAACTTTCACCAGCACCTAGTTGTTCGAAGTTGTTCTTTTCATCTTATTCCCATCATCTTTTGCACCAATACAAACCATTAGAGTGAAATAAATTAACAAAAGTAAATTTCCTGAAAAACAGAAATTTCAAATCAGTTACATATCACCCAAACAGCTCAAATATACACATCAAGATCATGTCCGGATATACGGGATTCCGGATATGAGTGATTTTACTAATATATATATATATATATATATATTTCAGTAATGAAAATCTTGGTAATCCGTATGAATAATTTCAAGAAGGATGAAATCCTGAGAGCTCAATGTTAATTCAGAGCGAATAATTTAATTTAAAGAAAAACAGAACACTTTAAGGCTCCATTTGTAATAATTTATTTCACCAGAGAATTTTATTTTTCTCTGGATTTTCAGACTTCACTTTCAAAAGGTGAAACGAAAAATGAATTTAAAATTTACGCTTTTGACGGGCAGTATTAGGCTTATATAAATTGACATAGAGGGTGGTGAGGAATGGTATGAGAGACATGGTCGAGTTCAGAGAGGGAAGTGAGAGTTTTAAAATATATGAGTACGTGTGTGCGTATCATTGAGGAGTACATCTTTTTTGGTTACTGACCACAGTCTAATTTATTATTATGGGTCATTACCTATAACTACAGAATGAACTCTTCCTAACACTATGTATACTACGCCTCTCAAGAGAGAGAGACGAATCGAGTTGAGCCGATAGTAGTTCACTCCAAACCAGACTGACAGTCATACTAACACCCTCCACATCTTGTATTATTATTCCGGGTAATATATCTTCGTTATTTCTATTCTTGTGTTCGTGTTGTCCTTCCTTGGTCCTAATCTGGACCATAACAGTGGCGACGAGGATATTGAAGAAACGAATTCTACGCGTAGAATCTAAAAAAAACAAACCTTTTTGCTATCGGTCGTCCATAACATTTATATATTACGTCCTTACGAAAAGTAAGAACTTAAATTCTTTTGCGCATCAGTCTTTCAATACATTTATTGGTAGATGACTTTACTTGATATTATTCTGACGTTGACTTTGTTGTTAGTGGATCAACGAGTTCCTTGAAGCCTTCATAACGTCGGCCCAATCATCTTTGTTTTGATTATCGCATGATCATGTCTCTTCAAAAAAAAGTAAAGCTCTACAATTTTCCTTGAGACGAAACACTTTAATGTAACTGTGTTGTTGGATGTTAAATATAGACGGGATTTTAAGAAACGCACAGGTAGTCATTTTATTCTTTTTCGTTGTGATAACGTAGCTAAAAGCGAGGAACATCGAACATAAATCAAAGGTTATCGGTAATTATTTGATTATTTCTACTCAGTTTTTATCGTAGAGATCAGATGCTGTAAAGAATGATCCTGCTGCACAAACCTCATTTGCTCTAATACCCTATGCATAAATAGAAAAGGGCTTAAGGCAAGGATGCGTCTTCTCACCGGATTTATTCAAATTATACAGGGAGGCAATTAGAGAACTGGAAATCCTAATAGGATTCAGCATTGGCGGTCACAATCTTAACAAAATAAAATACGCTGATGACGCAGTACTGATAGCAGACATGGAAAAGAAATTGCAAAACGTTCATGTAAATTTACTGGGAAAAGAGTGATTGGACCGTTGCTCGACCTTTTGGTGTGAGCGGCAACGACCAGCTAAAACAAGCTTTGTGCCCGAAACCGCGTAAGCGGGGGCTGGGTAAATTTTGACCATGGCCCGAGTGGAAACGCTCTGGTTCTCCACATTAAATAACTGACCTTGTGTCGCGTCCTAACTCAGTGGGGGTTAAAGGTGAATATATTGCCACTATGACCTGTGGTATCTATTCTAACTCTGCAGACTCGTCTGTGGATTATTATCAACAACATCAGACTAGTTGCTTTTGCTGTTGTTTCTACAGAAAGTAGATTTTTGCTAACCTCACGGCCAACCGGTTTTGAATGCAGAATTTTCCTATATAGTTGCCAGAGTTGTAGAACCCAGTTTGTCCTGTTATTAACGCCAATCTGGGTGGGTGATATATGTTTTAATACCGTTCCAAAAGTATATGTGGGAAAGCGAACGCAACAGCCTCGGCTGGAATTTGACCTATACTAAAGTATAAGTACAACTGTAATCTATTATTGTACCTATCAGTAGATGCTAAGCGTTGTTTATTCTGTCACAGCTTCGCATATGTTATCGCTTAGAGAGGATCGAAATCTGTATAAAAGCAAAGATCCATGAGACTAACGTGTGCTCTCTCACTAAAATAGTAATGTTCTCTACTTGCTAATCGTTTCATAAAAGTAAAACGCCGAAATATAGGTATTTTCTTACACTCGTCTGTTACAAAGCCTCAAATCAGTATCGTAGTCACAGCACTGTACTGATATGCAGACACGGGAAAGAAATTACAAAACCTCCTACAGTAGGTAGCGAAGGAGAGATAAAAGAAGGGACTAAGTATAAACTACAAGAAGACAGAATGTGAACTCCACCGAACAATCAGCCTAATGAGCCACGTAACAAAACTCATCATCCGAATTCTGTTGAATAAAGTGCGCAGTAGAATGAAGCCGGAGAACAGTGCGGATTCGTTAAAAACACTGGAACAAGGAATGCAATATTCATGCTCAGAATTTTCTCAGAAAGAGCGATACAAATGCAGAAGGATGTGTACCAATGTTTTATAAACTACACAAAGGCATTCGACAAAGTGCGCCACAAGGATCTGCTGGAACTACTCAGCAACCTTGAAATATTCGGGAAAGATATTAGAATAATCAAGAGCCTATACTGGCAGCAAACAGCATGCATTCGCATAGAGAATGAGTTCAGAGGATATACATAAATAGAAAAGGGCTTAAGGCAAGGATGCGTCTTCTCACCGGATTTATTCAAATTATACAGGGAGGCAATTAGAGAACTGGAAATCCTACTGGGATTCAGCATTGGCGGTCACAATCTTAACAAAATAAAATACGCAGATGACACAGTACTGATAGCAGACATGGAAAAGAAACCGCAAAACCTTCTACAGAAAGTTGTGAAGGAGAGCGAGAAGAAGGGACTAAGCATAAAATACAAGACAGAATGCATGGTCATCAGTAAAAGGATGAGCCTGAAATGCGATTTACAGGTTGGGGACACTAAAATCAGGTGCGGAAGTTTAAATATCTGGAAAGTGTTTTGAGAGAGGACAGTAAGTGCGACACTGAGATCCGTAGACGTATTGGGGTGGCCAAGGACGCATTCCAAAAACTGGGCAATGTATTGTGAGACAGGAGGATTTCTTTGGTAATAAAGAAAAGAGTAGTGAGCTGTTACATGACATCTGTCTTCCTTTACGGCAGTGAATGTTGGACGGTCTCCTTAAAGATGAAGAAGAGACTCGAGGCGATGGAGATGTAGTTCTACAGAAGAATGCTGGGGATATCATGGGCCGAGCGCGTGAGCAACGATGAGGTCTTGGAGAGGATGCAAACAAGGAGGAGGCTTATACTTAACATCAGGAAGAGACAGCTGAAGTTTCTGGGACACGTAATGAGAAAGGAGGGTCTGGAAAATCTGATACTCACAGGTCGAATAGCGGGAAAGAGAGACAAGGGAAAGTAACGCATGACATATCAGGCGGACTTAAGCAAGTGGATAACATAACGTGGTCTGAGTAGGTGGCAGAGGGACGTAACTTGTTGAGAGCTATAAGGGATAGAGGGACGTGGAGAGCCATGATCGTCTACGTCTTGAAAGAACACGGCACATAAAAAGAAATCACTGACGTAGTAAAGATCGCGAGACTAACTAAACCATAAAATGTCTAAGAAATGATAAATACACTCGTTGTGAAATACCTAAGGCTTTCCTACTGTTATATTACCAGATATAGGTTTCTGACCTCCTCCAAACATGCAGTAGGTCACATTCAAGTTGCTTCTATTTAAAACAACCAGTTTCACTTGATACTCTCCTTAATATTAAAACAGGTTTATGATCAAATGACGTAACCATTATCAAGGAGTGTCCATATTGTAAATGTTCGTTCCCCCGTATATTCATTTTGGTTTAATATCTATCTCATCACTTAGTCAATAGTTTAATGATAAGAAAAATATTTATTTTAGAAAAGAAAAGAGTTTTTTTACAACTTAAACACTTTACTTGTAACGGAACTTAAATTAATGCTCCTTGAAAGATTATATTGACCAAACATTGTACAATGAAAGTTTCAAATCAAAATTCTATTAAGTACTGTGTCGGACTTATTGATCCACCTTAATACATATAATTAATGGCTGAGGTGTTAAAATGTTAGCCTTTCGAAGTTAAGATGGGTTCAAGTCATGTTATGGTCGATTTGTCAAGATGGTGATTTCTTGATACTATCGGCATAGGGAGATGCTCTCAGCTTGCAGCACTATTGTATTGGTATAAAATGTCTGTTTCCATTCCTCCACAGAAATCCCAATGTAAACATAATTCTTCATATTTTCTTTCTATCTTTCTCTCTCTCTCTCTCTCTCTCTCTCTCTCTCTCTCTCTCTATATATATATATATATATATATATATATATATAATTTTACCAAAAACAAAATAATTTCCATGCCTGAAGATGACTGAATGTACAGTCGAAAGTACTTGGTATTAAAGAAAGACCTTATACAGCTTATAATTTTTATAACATTCATCGAGTGATTTGTAGGTTAATTCACCTTTAAAATTTTGTTAGCGAAGGGATTTCGCCATTTTATATCATTAACTTTACTAATCTACTTTTTGTATGAATGATTCATTGTAATATATATATATATATATATATATATATATATATATATATATATATATATATATAATTTCGTAGCATGAGGATGAAATGGCATTTGTTTTACACGACAAATATTTATTTTTTTCAGCATCATCTGAGTTCTCAATGGTCTTAAATAATTAATAAATGTTGATTGGATAGAGCATTATACAATTTAAATTTCAGATCGAAATTCACCTGATGACATGTTGTAGATTGTCGATCGACATGCGCGAACAGACACACACACACACACACACACACACACACACACACACACACACACACACACATTTCGGAAAAAATGATTTATTTATAATCGGATATGTTTATTACGCCCCATTTTTATTTTAAATAGTGTGTATTACGTTTCTCAGCCTGTGTATTTTAGAAATCTTTTAAAAGTAAATGTGCTCTTTATTTCACGTACGAGTATTCAATATATATATATATAATAAAATAAATAGCGCCTCGAATTGAGTCGAATCCATTACATTCACTTACGCGCTAATACCCGTGGGAAAGATATTAATCCTCTTCTCCCTGTAGCTATGGGTACATAGCAGGAGAGACTGGTTTCTATAGACTTGGATGGCAACTGGTCAACTCTGAATTCAAAATTCCAGCTCTCTGTATACGGCCCTTCAAAAAGAATGATTGGTTCTGCACAAAGCTTTCACCACTATAATCAAATAGTATGTGCTGGTTTCTGGCTGTCGGTTCCTAGGAATTGAGCTGCTTGGCCCTCATACGTCGAACACAACGGGAGAGTTGTCAGGATACTTACATGAGTATACTGAACTTTCATATTTTTGGTACAATCATTTTTACTCTAGATATCGATTGAGTACTTTGACACAATTCTGTTCACCTTTATTATCTATACACAATATATAAGGTAACAAAAAATGTCCTTGCCTTTTTTACGTTATGTGGGAAGAAATGACCCCTGATAACAAACCTCACGTGGGGTGGGGTGCATTGCTCTTGACCAATGCAGGTGCGTGGCACACACATCAGCCACAGGTCGGGCAGCAGAGAGAAAATATGGCGCTGTCGACGCAGCTCGTTCAGGACTGTCTGCTTTATGACTTTAGGATAGGCGTGTCTGTAGCCGCATCAAGTCACCGAATACGTCAAGAAGACTTTGGGGATAATGCTTTGAGGGAACGCGCCGCTAGGCATTGGTTTCCGAAATTCAGGTCCTGGTCGATCAGACCCTGAGGGCAGCCGACAGAGGAGGACAACAGCCAAAACTGTGGAGAGTTTAGTGAACGTTTCCAGGTTTCTGATGAGACAGTAAGACTTCATATGCACCGCATAGGAAAGGCGTATAATTTGAGCAGGTTGGTACCCGACTCGCTGTATGACACTCTCATTCATGCTAGGGTTGTCACCACGGGTCCCTGTGCCCCACACCACAAGACCACCTCTAAATACACGCAAGATCATACTCTATATCTGGCGGACCTGTCGACAAGTAGTGCTTCTACCATCAGGAAACCATCACCGCAAACCTGTATCCACAACAGTTGCAACGTGTGCAACAGGTACTGAAGCAGAAGGAACCAGTATTGGTTAATCGCAAGGGTGTACTGCTCTTCCATGACAATTTTAGGTTACATGTGGTGCCGGTTGCCAGGAACGCCAGACGGAGATGCGGCTGGTAGACATAGTGCCATCAACCTTATACCATGCCAACAGATGACTACCTCTTCCATTCCCCGGTTTTTGAATGTAGTGGCTATATATGCTTCTCCTTTGGGTAAATATTGGGGGCTTCAAATTCTTAATGCTCTTAAATAGAAACCTATAATTATACCAGATTTAATTTTAGAGGATTTGAATAGAAGCTGACCAGGTCGTTTTTGTTGGTAGCTTTTCTATAAACGTCAAAATTATGTTCGTTATTGTTTTTGTGCAACATAATATCTAGGAATAGAAGGGAGTAGTTGGTTTCCGTTTCAAAGGTGATGTCTGTTGTAGGTTCAACGTGTTTAAGTTGCTTGACAAGATTTGTTAAATCAGCCCTCAGTATTTACCCAAAGAAGTAACATACGTAGAAAACACATTCAATAACCTACAATATCATACGCTTCACCCACAACGCAATAAGAAAAGCATACAAAATATACAACCACAACAAAAATAACAACACCATTCATAATAATAAATTATACAAAAACATATACATAATACTACTGATCAATTCCGTAGCGTACACTATCCAGAACAACCTATCCCATCTAAACAACATCTAAATAATCACAATCACTTCCCAAACCCTTATGGATATAATCAGATCTAAAAACATCCATGGCAATAATATTCCAGAAGCAGACACATATAAAATAAATTGCCAGATGTGTTCCTCACATACATACATACATGCATACATTATATATATATATATATATATATATATATATATATATATATATATATATTAAATATTAAGAGTTTTTAGGTGCCAATTGCTGGTTATTTTCCGTAGTTAACTGGTGGAAAGGCATTTAAGACATGCAGGTTTTGCCATAAAGTGTTCGATATCAAGGTATCGGTACAGCATTACTAGAATTAGTGCGGAGAAACTTATCACTTAACTGAGTGGTCTTATTTCAGTCATGTCGACTTCGAAATTTCGTGAGCGCATTGTTGTAATGCCTTCACTCTTCAGCGATGTTGGTTTCTCTGTTGCTACTTCTCATTTTTTCGTATTTATCTATAGTTTGGTGTAATTTGATATCTTTGTGTGGGTGTATCATTTTTTTCACTTAATGAGTGTTGGGTTATTTGTTATTATCTTTATGGTTTTTGCTGTTTCTTAAGTGGTCTAGAGATTTTGGGTGATTGTTTGCTTTGTAAACCCTTTTAGCGTACACGCTTAATTGCTTTAGTTAGGATTGGCAACTTTTTACTGTATTGAGCTGACCTTTTTACCGTGTCAATGTATGATTCTGCTTGATTTATTTTTTACATCATTTGGTGTTTGTACTTGTGTGTGTATGTGTGTGTGTGTGTGTGTGTGTGTGTATATATATATATATATATATATATATATATATATATATATATATATATATTGATATTTTTTATATATATATATATATATTTGATATTTTTTATATATATATATATATATTTGATATTTTTTATATATATATATATATATTTGATATTTTTTATATATATATATATATATTTGATATTTTTTATATATATATATATATATATATATTTGATATTTTTTATATATATATATATATATATTTGATATTTTTATATATATATATATATATTTGATGTATATATATATATATATAGAGAGAGAGATTTGTTATTTTTCATCTCTGTTTATATATATATATATTTCATTTATATCTATTGATTTGATGTATACAGATAT
>OZ038476.1:16898904-16963904 GCA_964036315.1 Acanthosepion esculentum | reverse complement strand
TCGTATCTACGTCGCTTACTTTCCTACTGCCGTTGCATCTCTTTCGATTAGTTCCTTCGTGTCGCCACATCACTTTCGCTTGCTTTCCTCGTGTCGTCGTATCTTTTTCGTTGATTTTCCTAGTTTCGTCGTATCTCTTTCGTTTACTTTCCTCGTGTCGTCTGCTGATTTACCTAGTGTCATCATATGAATTTCGATTACTTACATTCTTATGGCCTATCTCTCTCGCTTACTTTTCTAGTGTCGTCGTATCTCTTTCGTGGCATCCTTTCCGCTTACATTTCTAGTGTCGTCGTATCTTTTTAGCTTACTTTCCTATTATCTTCGTATCTCTTTCGCTAACTTTCCTCGTGTAGTCGTGTCTCCTTAGTTTACTTTGCGAGTGTCTCCTTAGTTTACTTTGCGAGTGTCTCCTTAGTTTACTTTGCGAGTGTCTCCTTAGTTTACTTTGCGAGTGTCTCCTTCGCTTACTTTGCGAGTGTCTCCTTCGCTTACTTTGCTAGTGTCTCCTTCGCTTACTTTGCTAGTGTCTCCTTCGCTTACTTTGCTAGTGTCTCCTTTGCTTACGTTGCTAGTATCGTCGTGTCTCCTTTGCTTTGTTTCCTCTGTTTTCTCGTATCTTTTTCCGCTTACTTACCTATTATGATTGTATCTATTTCGCTTACTTTCCTAACGTTGGCACATCACTTCCGCTTAATTTAATAGCGTCGTTGTATCTCTCTCGTTTACTTTCCTTGTGCCGTCGTATCTCTCTCGATTAGCTTCTTAGTTTCGTCGTATCGCTTTCGCTTACTTTACAAATATCATCGTATCTCTAAGGTTCTTTTGTTGTCTGTCTGAAACTGTCTCTTTACATACATTTAGATCAGATTGAAGACTTTATCTCCTTAGATATTTTCTCCATTTTCTTCTCATGTTTTATATCTAACTTTTCTACTTATTTCTAACTATCTGCTTTAGAGTTTATCCCCAATGTTCTCTTCACCTAATATTGCTAGTCAATCTCATGAGCTCACTTGCATTGCTTTTTCTTTTTTAGCTTATTTTTATAATTTTTCCTCATCTTATCTCTGTACTTCAATTTCCTTCTTTTTCTTTCTTTAACTAACTTTCCTTGTTTCTACTTGTCTATCTTTATATAACCTTCTAAATCCGTTTAATCTATTTATCTATTTCTCTATCTATATATTCATCTATCTATCGGTTTATCTATAAATCTATTGATTGATATATAATTCTATCTATCTATTTGTAAATATATCTATGTATCTTTTTTATAAATCTCTCTCTCTCTATATATATATATATATATATATATATATATAATGTCTAAAACTGTTCATACAAGTTCAATCTAATATAACTGGTGATTGAAAAATAACTCCCCATTTTAAAATACTTATAATTTATTTCTTAACTATAATTTTGACAAGAAATGGATATGAGAAGAAAGTGTTTAGCATGAGGTTTTATTTCAAATTCGATATGGGCACCATATTTCGCTACCAGCTTCTTAAGCCGCACAAGAATCGCGTCAAGTTATTTCAGCAGGAACTCTTGTGGTATGGAAGAGATAACTTCTTGTATTCATGCTTCAAATTCTTCCAAAGTCTTGGTTTGGTATCGTAGACTTGTTCCTTTAACCAACCCCAAAGAAAAAAGTCAGAGTGTTAAATCAGGATTCCTGGCTAGCCACTTATACATTACATAGGGAGTTACTTTTCAATCGACCTGTGTATGTTCTATCTAAGTCTATTCATTTCTCTCTCTATCCAAATCTGTGTTCTGCTTCATTTATCTCTCTTTGATCTTGAGTATCCAGATATTTTTCTCCCTCTGTTATTATCTCTATTTATATAGCCATGTCTATCATACAAAACTGATTATCTCTTATTCCTTATATCTTGCTATAACTTTACAATATGCTTTCCTAATCAAGTCAGTTTGTCACAGTTTTGTGATATCAGAACTGTGGTTCCAGTTGCAACCAACATAACCATTGATCGTATCACACACACAAATATCACTATCAGCTTTCTCTAGTTTCTCAAATTATTGGTCATCAAAATTAGTTTTTTATCTGACGATTGATCATTGTAAATTTTAGTACATGGAACTGGTGAGAAAAATTCATATCAATACTATGAGGAAACAAGGAGAACTGCAATTATGTTGTTAACTGTAGCTTGACAGACAATTCTGGAAATGCTTGTGTTTTTTTAATAATGAAGTCACACACACACACACACACACACACACATATATATATATATATATATATATATATATATATATATATATATATATATTCAATAGAGAATATGAGAAAATTCAAAAGAAAATATGCAAGACTATGTTGTCTTTAACATTCAATACTACCTGTTTAAAAGAAAAGTTGCTGCCAAATTACATACATATATATATATATATATATATATATATATATATACTCTCAGGAACACCGATTGGGCTCTCTCTGGAGAAAACGGTAATTTTAAAAACAATGGCAATTACGGCATTGCTCTTCAACTATAAACTGAGCTCTCCTTTATCTCTGCCGTGCTACGATAGCTTAGGAGTAGGACCTCTGATTGATGCCAATCAGACGTCTAGCCACACCGATGAGCTGTGACACAGCGAGAGAATCTGTGGATGACTATATATATAACGAACCCAATGAGAATTAGAACTCAGTTCTTCGATTAACAATTCCGAGCCATTATCCATTACACCACCCGCACATCCTAGCTTACAGCACCCGGTATTCCCAAGCGGTCACCTTTCTAGGTAGTGCCCAAACTCGACATTGTTTAACTTCGTTGATCGTACGGGACCGGTGTTTCAACGTGATGTTACTATAAGCCTTAAATTAAAAAATAGATGGCCTTCTTTAACCGAATAAAATTAAGACTTCTTTTACATTGGGGATGATACTGAATTGAACGCAACCACAAAATAGAGTAAATTTTAAAAATATAAATCAGGAAGCGTTTAAGTTTGATTCTGAGTTCTTGCTTTGTTGCGCTTTGTTGCACATTTTTAGAGATGTACGCCTAAGGCAATGATTCGGTCTTGTCAAGATGATATTTTTGTTTCAGAATCTTTAAATTACTATCGATAGTGCCGCGATGTAGCCTCAACGTCTCGTCAACCAAATCTAATGGCGTATTTGTGCC
Organism: Acanthosepion esculentum; assembly: GCA_964036315.1. NCBI lineage: Eukaryota > Metazoa > Mollusca > Cephalopoda > Sepiida > Sepiidae > Acanthosepion > Acanthosepion esculentum. Next base: position 16,960,728 of record OZ038476.1, on the reverse strand, counting down.
TCTAAACTGAACAGAGAAACAGTCATGGAAGTGAGTTCAAAGATAAAGAACATCAGTTGTTCGTCACTGTTCTTATAATAGATTACAGTTATTAAGTGGATCAAAACGAATGGAAATCTAATTTAAAAAACGTTTGTATATGTGTGTCAACGTGCAATAGTCAATTAACTTTTGCAATACAGACACACCGCTCTGGAACAGACACTCAAAAATTAGTATGAAATGGGTTGAAATAATAAAATTGAAGGAAATATTCGAGATTCCATTGCGAGTCCCACTGGAGGAAATACGTAGACCCCAAGGTTGATGAAACGTCTAAATTTCACCATGCATATCTTAGTGATGATGAGGATCAGATATATTTTTAATAAAAAAAATCCTATTATATATATATATATATATATATATAAAAAAAGACGGCATTTTTAATCGTAATTCGGTAAAATGACATTGATAAGTTGCTAGTATGGAGACTCTCATCCACTGTAATCTCTCTCTGACGCCATCTTTAAATCACTTGTTTCTTTATGGAAACTGAATATATTTCTCCGACATCGTATTTAAAAAAAGTGATTAGTTTGCTTTCCATTTTCGTGTTCCGTACATATATTTAGATGTTCAAACATCAGTGCAAGATCTCCAAAGCAGACCTTCAGCTCATGTAAGATAGTGATAACATCATCTTTCAATCAGGTATATGTTGGAATAATCTATATTTTCAGTTTAAAATATGTAGAAATGCTTTATTACCCCGGCGCCAATAAACATTTTCTATAAACGAAAATATAATGCTCTTAAAAAAATGAATTATCCACTTAGTTAAAAGAATCGTGTTTCTGCTGCATCAAGTAGATACCTAAACAAAGGACAATTAACCTCATATACTTATAAAATCAAATACTTCTAATTAACTATTCCTAAATATTAGCCAGACACAAACTTTCACTTTTTGCTACAGATGATTCTGCTGTTTACATATAGGCATAGCTAGATATGAGCATAGATAGATAGATTAATATTGATAGATACATAGATATTCTGCCCTTATTCCTCATTGGGGGTATATTGATCCTGGTAATCTTAGATTGTTTTCATTTCACTGCTCATGTTTAATGATATTTCATCTAGTTCTTATTTTTAGTACTGCTCAGTTATTGTTTCCACTGAGTTCAGATACATACTGCCCGGCTCAGGGATTGAACTCACAATTACCAAATTCATGAACCAATGCTTTAATCCACTTGGAGAACAATTCTCTGTGGAATTAAAACTAACCTGCCCGCTGCTGAATGCAGCTGCTTCTGCTTGTCATATTTGATTGCAGTCACTGAAGCCTTTTCTATTTTGTTATAGCAGCTGCTGCTGTTGAAAACTTGCTGTCATTTGTCTGTCATTATTAGCAGTTCCCATATTGTATTTATTTCTATGCTAGGCCTCTTAAAGAAGTCCTCATAGCTGAGCATATGTGCTGAATCTTTCAGACTTTGAACTCTCTACGGTCCTTCCTTGCCCAGTATTTTCACTTAATTTTACAGGGGTTTTCTTCATACTGGAAGGATGATGGGAATTGAATTTTAGGCATTGTCTAGTGAAGGTTGGCTTGTGATATAAAGACGTCTTGAACCCATTCTCTAAGTGAGGTATTAATACATCCAGGAAGACTAGCTGATTATTATTATTTTCTTCTTCCATTGTAAACTGGATTGAATGTCTTATTGACTTCACCTGACCCAGCAGTATTTGTACAGCTTCCTGGTGCATCCCAAGTATGACGGTATCATATCTCAGCCATACTTTTGGCTTTAGTAGTGTCATTCCTAATGCCAGGCCATTTCCTCAAAGTATTCCATGTATCACTGGTGAAAGCCTTCCTTGGAAAAACATTGTCTGTACACAGATCATCAAAATTTCCATCAGATTATGTATGGAGTGTTAGTACATTCTATCAGGAGGAGTCTGATACCAAAGGGATTTGAACCAGGGACTCATCTATAGGAACTCTGGTGAACCGGCTCACCACACCCACGCTTACCATTCTATTACTATGGATAGGAAGCTCTCGGATCAATTCCACAATATTAGCCAGGCACAAGATTTTTCTTTTTGCTACAGATGTTTCTGCTGTTTAAAACATACTGGCATTTGTCTTTCTTTATTATCGGCTCCCATGTAGTATTTATTTATATACTAAGCCTAACAAGGAAGTTCTCAAAGACTAGCGTATGCGCTGATTCTTTTAAACGTTTAACTCTCCAGTGTTCTTCCTTGTCCAGTAATTTCACTTCATTCCACATGTGCTTGATGACTAATTTTTCCCTCTATATATGATCAGCTATACATGATTTCATTGTGTTACCCCTCACTACGGCTTTTCAATGTTCCTTCAACCTTATTTTTAGTAGGTGACTTTTTCATCTTATATTCTTTGCCATAACACCAAGGAATGGAGTACGCACAGTTTTGGGTTACATTCTCACCTGTGTTAGACTTGGCAGATATTCACCGTAGAGTAGAGCTGCTTCTGAATATTGTCCTAATGTTGCATGTTGAAAAGTGTGTTTTTTTTTTTAATTTTATTTTGTTTTATTTGAAAGCGAACACCGATTACAGGCCCCGATGGACGATGCAAAAAGTCACCATAGCAGGTTTATTCTGGCTATTGATCACAGAATTTCCAGATGTTAAAAACCAGTGGATATTGCAGATTTCACTATGATCCTGACCATTGGTATTAGAATCCCTGTTTCTTTTTTTATTGTGGGCATATCGAAAAACGACATCAGCTGCTAGTGATTTTTTACCTGAAGGCTTTTGTTCAATCACTGGACTGTGATCTTTTCTTGAACTTGCAGACTCTTTTGGGGGAGCAGATGTTCACTTAAATAACGCATAAGATAATGGATCGAATGGTTTCAATAGCAAGCAGGTTTTACGAGGTAGGGTTGTTAGCCCCATGCCTAACCAGCTTGAATTCAACGTTTTCCTGTTCCGAGACTGTTTGCCAACTAGGGTTAAAGAGCCAAGTCTCCCTTACTATTTTATCCATAGACGGGATTCATCATTCTGTAATAGTATATACTTATCCTTGATTTTGCAGCGTTTGAATTCTTTGGAGAACCGTCTTTTGCAATGGTAAAAACTAAAGTTTCCTTTCTGGTTTGCTGACTTGTAACAAAGACTTTACAGTATAGCAGTTCTGTTCTATGACCATAGAACCAAAGTTGCAAAAGCACCCGGATGTTATGAATATCAAAAATAACCCGATGACGTCAATTTCTCTTTTGAGAGAAATATTTTTTTTCTTTTTTTTTATACAGAAGAAGAGTTGTGTGAAAAGAAAAAAGCTCTAATCTGAACAAAGACAAAAGTTTAGTGTTTTAGTGACCTCCACACTTCTCCGCCTCCTCCTCTTCTCCTTCTCTATCTGCACACACACACACACACACATATATATATGTGTCCAGAAAGTTTTTGCTTAGAAGTAGGCGTGTCTCTACATGTTGCCAAAGCTGGAACGCAAAAAGAGCTGCATATTTGTTAGTGTCTGCTTGGTGTTCCGGATCCAGTTCAGCAGTACTTGTCGTTGTAGGTTGTTCTTAAAGCTCATGTTCAAACCCGCCTGAAGAAGAAAACAGGGAATCAGCCCCTGGTTTAGGTGTGGCGCATCGTCGTTGGTTACCACCCGTTTTTACACGGCTCGATTGTCTTCATTTATTTACTTATATAGTGAAATAATATTCGTTGTCACATACTTCAAAATTGTATCATCCATCACGAAAGAGCTTTATTTTAGATTTGAAACATGGAAAAACGTTTTCAAATTATTGATTTAAAACAATCCATCAATTTACCTCCTAACCTGTAGCTATAGTGACCAAAATTAATATCTAACAGTCAGCTATATATATATATATATATATATATATATATATATATAGTTTTAAGGTGTGTTATATTTATGGAATAAAGTGCTCAATATCAGAGATAGAACCTATGCAAATATAAAAGTAAACACTGAAGTCAACTCTCAGGGACGAAGGACTGTTTCATGCTAGACGCAATCATCAGTCCACATGTGTTGAGTGTTTTCTCTACTATTTATATATATGGGTCTGTGGTGCATTGTGGGTAGTCCATTCTAATGGTTATTTTGACGAGAGTGGTTTATTTATTTATTTAGATTAATTTATTTTGCTTGTTTTTTATTTATTTTATTTTATATATTTATTTATACTTTCGTTTTTCGATGTTTTAGTAACGTAGCAAAATTATTTTAAGGATTAGTTCTGGTCGTTTATTTAATAGTTTGTTTTGGTATTGGAAGGTAATTAAAGCTATATATATATATATATATATATATATATATATATATATATATATATATATATATATATATATATTATAAACTCTTAAACATTCAAGTGAAATACAAATTACCCAAATGTAGGTTAATGTCTTTAAATACAGTGTATATCTGCTAGATAGAACGACATACACTGTGTATATTTTACACTTTGCTCGATTGATACAACTATCTACATTAGGCAAATACTAGTAGATAACACTAAAATACTCTACAGCACCCAATGCAAGGAAAGACTCAAAACGCTAGAAGCTGTTATTATGCAAAATAAACAGTTCACATTAAATATCTGTTATGGGACCTTACCTATAACGACAGTGAACTCTTCCTGACACTATACTGCGCCTCTCAAGAGAGAGGGACGAGACGTAATCGAGCCAATAGTAGTTCACTCCAAACCAGATTGACAGTCATACTAACACCTTCAACATCTTGTATTATTATTCTGTGTAATATATCTTTGTTATTTATACTCTTGTGTTCGTGTTGTTCTTCCTTGGTCCTAACCTTGGACCATAACAGTATCATTCAACGCATGAAACGCTATCTTGAAGTGTATATGATATATTTAATGCCTACACCTCTCTCTCTCTCTCTCTCTCTCTCTCTCTCTCTATATATATATATATATATATATATATATATATATATATAGACGCAATCTATAAATATATATATATATAGAGAGAGAGAGAGAGAGGGAGATACATTTCCAAAGTATACCAGGATGTAGACAATGAAATTCTGCGACCACATAGACACCACACTAGATCTTGAAAATGACTGATACGGTCGAAAGTGCTTAAACAAAACAGAAAAGCATCCGAACTTGTGACCGCCATTCAAATTCTTCTATAGGGTGCATCTTTTTCATTAATATTAATTTCTCTAATAATCCGGCTAGGAGTAAAAAATAAATATAGTGTTTGATAAATAAATTAAATGTCTACTAAAATACGGATATCCACTAAAAATAGCGTTTAAAGCGACAAAAATCTGTCGGATTAAGAAATAAAAAAAGCCATAGCTATATATATATATATATATATATATATATATATATATATATATATATATATATATATATATATATTCATCGAAATCGGATGAAAACTGTAGAAATGCATAAACAACATCTGTTCACAAACACATACATACATACATACACACATTTTGAGAATTATAGATATAGACATATAGACACATGATAAAATTATTAGTATAAATTTTAGATGTTATTTTATATTGAGCGCTGTTTTATTAGCACCTGCTATACGCTATTTTATACACACACACACACACACACACACACACACACACACATATATATATATATATATATATATATATATATATATATATATATATAAGAGAAAGAGTGGTAAATAATTGTGTATTGATAAAGAGACAGATAATGTTAAAACATTTATTTATATACATATTTTTATACGCATATATAGACATAGATTACTTGCTTTTATATATATATATATATATATATATATATATATATATATATATATATATATATATATATAAATAAATATAAAGCACGGTGAACTAATGGATAGCGGCTCAGATTGATGAATCTTCGAGCTGAGTTCGAATTACGGTCGAATCTATTACATTCACTAACGCGCTAATATGAATCCTTTTCCTCTCCCTATGGGTTAATAGCAGGACAGACTATAGAAAAGGTTCTATAGACTTGGTCTACTGCAGAAAGAAATGGCAAACTGCGGGAAAAATATCTGCCTCGTGAGGCATGTATCGAAAGATGATCACTTACGCATGGCATATAACTGACTATATATATATATATATATATATATATATATATATATATATAGTGTGTGTGTGTGATAAAATAAGTAAAAACATCCTTATAATATTTATAATTGCATGCTTACTCGCCCACATATATTCGTATGTATAAGGATCGATTGATTAACTTGAAAGTCGGAACTCTCTTTCATTAAATGGAAAGTATCGAGAATTATCTTGCATAGCCATATAAAAAAGTTAACCTAACTAGGAATTTTAATCTCTTGTATGTTAGTTTTGTTATAGATACAATGAAACCATTGTCCCATTGTTGTGCGATGGTTAACGTGCTTGTTTTGAAAGTGAATACACTCCAAGTTTATTTTCTTAAATCTATTTTATGTTAAAGTCGGATTAGTCCGATAAATATTCATACCAGTGATTCTTAACGTTCAGCAAGAAATATTAGGAGACAAAAGCTTTAATAATATCATTTATTGTGAATCGCACCCATGTTTGTTTGATAATATTTTCAAAAGCACTATGTGAAGAAACGTATTCGAAAAAATATTAAAAGTAAAGCAAGAAATCTTTGGTAGAGAGTACGTGACTGTTGTCAAAAAATCAAAAAAAAAAAACTCAAAATACAAAAGTGTAACAAAAATAAGAAAAAAGATAAAAATTGAAGTGAGTAAAATAAAATATAAGTAGTACCCTTAAAAAATGAATTCTAGTTTTTTTGTCTATATTTCTGAGATGAGGTATTATGTATACTATTTAAATTATTCCAACTATTGTCCTCATCTTTATCACAATATTTATACCGACGTTTCGGCCGTTGTACGCTCCGAACTTCTTCAGGTGGTTGGAATGTAGAACTGAACCCTTTATTTCGCTCTCTGGGGTAGACTGTTCTAGTTCTACGTGCCATTTTTAATGGATGTCAGTTATCAGTTATCTCCTGTTAATTCCCCTCTCCAAGTTCTCCACTGCCTAAACCGGGCATTGAACTCACACTCTTTTTGGGTCCTGTCACTGGATCTAAAGAGCGTGAATTCAGTATCCGGTTAAGGCAGTGGAGAACTTGCAGAGGGGAATTAACAGGAGATAACTGATAACTGAAATCTATTAAACAAGGCACTTGGAACTAGAACAGTCTATCCCAGTGAGCGAAATAAAGGGTTCAATTCGACATTCCAACCACCTGAAGAAGGCTGGAGCGTACAACGGCCGAAACGTCGTAATAAATATGGTGACGAAGATGAGGACAATAGTCCGAATAATGTAAATAGTCTACTTTTTTATTAAATATATAAGATTATTTGAATTGATATTTCTAGCTGACAAAGTTTAATCTGTAGTCATACACACACACACACGCACGCACGCACGCACGCCCGCACGCACGCACACACAGATATGTATTAGGATGGGCAGAAAGTCCTGACTCATTTAGCAAGCAAAAAATAAAAACGTCAAAATTTTATGAAGCAACACAAACATTTATTCTTCAAAATAAAGTGCATTTTCGACGATCTTCTACCCGCAATCAACCAGCATCCAAATCTCTCCCAGATACCAGTCCGCTGGTTTTGAATAAAATAAAATAAAAACCCTGTAAACAAGCTTCCATCGTTTCATCAAAAATGTTGCATCGCTGGTCGCGGAGGAAGTCTGCCATTCAGTGTTGCCATAGTCACTCGGAGCAGCATCGGAGCTGAATGGTTGATGTGGAAGAATCTCAACACCGTCCATTTGTTTGAACTTCTTAATCAACCTGGCAGTGTGTGACCCCGCATTGTCTTGCTGAAACAAAGCCCGACCTCGATTGACCAAAGCAGGATACTCCTTTTTTAGTTTGTTGTACATGCGGTCTATCTGCTGGCAATACAGTTTAGCGTTGATATCGCGACCGTGTGGAACAAGCTCGAAATACAATGTGCCTTGGAAATTCCATCAGACAGAGATCAAAATTTGTTCTTTTCTTTCCAGTTTTTAAGTGAGTCAGTTTTTTGGCCAACCTAGTATATATAGTAAATTGATATGTTTTCGATGAATCGTTGTCATCAGAAAATTGAATTTTATTTCAACGAAATCTACATTAGCGAGACAAAACGTGATACAGGTTAAGCGATAGAACGCGTGATTTTTACTTTAATTGTATCGCTTGGAAATTAGACCCTAATTTCAGTTCGGTTTTTATTTTCATTGACGAATTCACTTGATTTAAGGCTTAGGTATACCACATTGTTCCAGTATTAATTTAGTAAGTCGATAAAGTGAATTAGCTCGATCGTATATTAATCGTAGGGAATTCGTAGATCATAGCACTTTCAGCGCATTTTCGTCTGTGAAAAAACGTCATTTTCCAGGTTATAAATTAGATCACGAAGGATTCTGTGGTATAGAGGGTCATTGAGTGTTCCTATATTTTCTCTAAATTTCGTTGTTTCACCAATGTATTTTTACGAACATAGCATACATTATTTTTGGGAGACTCTTGCTTCTGAGGTAAAGTTAGCGCTTTATCTTACCCTGATTAAAATTTAATCTAAATTTGAAGTGTTTGTAATAATTTTTATATTGAGATTAGCTCGATATTTCTCAATTTCATTAATTATAGAGTTTTTTGGTAACATAATGTGTATAGTTATTGTGTTTTATAAAATAAAATAAATTATAAACACGCACATTCATCTAATTCCTCGCCATGAATAATATTGGAATGACTATATTCATTAAATTGGAGTAATTGAGAGTGACAATCGGAAATTGAGGAATCGGAAACCCGAGTTTGGATTCCAGTCGAGTTCATTACATTCACTGTCGTGCTAATAACCTTTGGAAAGGTAGGATTCTATCTTTTCTTCCATGTGTATGGGTAAATAGCAGGGAAGAATGGGTTTAGAAGGAACAACCCTGAAATCAAAACCGGTCTGGATTGGGGTTGGACTTTGTTAGGCTATTTTACCCAGGAAACATCATTGCTACTGAGGCTGCAGTAGACGTGGTGGCATTTCGATACTAATGGTTACGGGTCTCGTGATCTATTAAATTATTGGCACATCATTGGTCAGTTAGAAATTTGCATTAAAGACTGTTAACCTATACATGGCCACTGAGTGAGTGTGTGTATATATATATATATATATATATATATATATATATATATATATATATATATATATATATATATAATAGTTTATATAAAGAAATATAGTTTTAAGGTAGGTACCGCTACGAAATCGCTAAAAATATGGCATAGCATGATGAAAAAGACGCCAAACTTGACTAAAACAAAATTTTATTGTCTAAATTCTTATGTTATCATGAAGAGGAAAGACCAAAGTTTTTTTTCAATATTTTAAAAAAATTTTCTTCTTTTTAGAACATTCTAAATTTTGATTAAAAAAAACATTGTTTATCTTTGTATCACCGTCACTCGTAAAATAACATATACAATTTTGAGCATTTTTTTTTGTATGACACCCATTATTTTTGGAAATCTTGCAAAAATAAAAATAATTGTCGGATGTTAATGAAACTTTCAGAAAGTATTCACAGATGATGGAAATTATTATAAATATGTTTTTTTTTATTATAGTCATGGCAGAAATATTTTTTTTATATTTATTACCCCCCCCCCCCCCAACTAATTTTATGAAAACTCTAGAAATTCGCTCGCGTCGGGTTTAGTGATTACAGTAGTTAAAAGCACAAGGCTTTGAAGAATGCAAATCATGTTTTTTTTTTTAATTGGACCCATTGTACCTGAAAATCAGCTCTGAATTGTAACATACAAAACTCAATAAAACAAATATATTATTTAATTTCAAATGCTTTTATTTGCTTTTAGTTGTTTTTATGAATATGGACAATATTTTCTGAAAGGAAAAAAAAATTTTCGATGAAAAATGAATTTTTAATACAGTTATTTGTTATTTATTTAATTATAATAGATTTTTACATTAATTTGTTAAAATATTGTAAAATTACTTAAAAGCCGCGTCGGGTTTCCTAAGTGTCCTTATGAGATAGATCTTTTTTTTTAGCGCTTTGTAAATTGTATCGTTTTTTGTAATCAGAAGACAGGAAGTAATTAAGAAATGTAATTTTGTGTTTATAATCGGGCTCTAATTATAAAGTACGGAAGACCAACCAGAATACAATTAAGTTGCGTTATTTAAGTTAAACATTGTTCTCCGCTGTTAAGGCCTTTAATTTTGCGAAACACGTGTGGAGAAGTTTATTTGATTTTTCAATTTCAACTGAGAAGGGTACCTAAAAGTATCAGTATCATCTTATGAAATTTATATGATCTTATTTTTATATTAATCTCAGTTATGGCATTTTTTCCATAAATGAAATCTCAAAATTAATAAAATGAATGGAAATACAGATAACACAGTAAAATGTAGTAAATGTACATAAAATTATAGTATTTTATGTACACTTCTGATAAAATTTAACGAGAAATGTAACTATAAATTAATTAGATACTTTTCTTATGAAATTTAATCTCATTCGTAACAGTCTTTTTTAATTTCTTTATAATATATTTTCCATAAAGAATCATAAACGTAAAGGTAAGTACAAAAAAACCCCCCAAAAATTAGAGCGCTGAAAGTTTTCCTTAAAAATAACGAGGTAAATAATTTGTTCACATAAATGTAAAATATTTCACTTTTCTCCTTCCGTAGAACAAATTATCCTCACGTAATCCATCAAGAGGTCATTCAACACCTGTCAAATGAGCCGAAAGTTTATGACCTGCTTTGATTTATTTTCAAATTACATCTTTTCGGCGCAAAAGCTAAGTTAAGCTTGGTTCAAAATATTTTAAATAAACATTATAATTTCTGATTTTCTTAAAATAAGTTTTTAAAAAATGATAATTGATATTTAAAAAATTTCAAACTGAGATTTTCATTGATTCTATGAAATGGAAAAAAATGGTCAATTTTGCTGACTCAAAAAAAAAACAAGATTTTTAACGAAATTTTCAGACGTGTTAGGAACGATTAACAAATGTAAAAAAATACCACAAAAATACTTTGATCTTTCCTCTTAATAATAACATAAACATTTAGACGATAAAATTTTGTTTTTGTCAAGTTTGGCGTCTTTTTCATCAAGCTATGCTCTTTTTTTACATTTCGTGGAGGTACCTATTTTAAGGTGTGCTATATTTATGGGATAAAGTGCTTAATATCAGAGATAGAGCGTATGTAAATATAAAAATGAACATTGAAGTCAACACTCAGAGGCGACAGACTGCTTCAAGCTAAACGCAATCTAGGCGGCCCGACGATTGCGCCTAGCATGAAACAGCCTGTCGCCTCCGAGTGTTGACTTCAATGTTCACTTATATATATATATATATATATATATATATATATATATATATATAGTGTGTGTGTGTGTAAGGTGAGGCAAAAGTCGCACACCACCGGGATAATTTATTGAAGTATGATTACACGTGAAAATTTTATTTACTATTTATTGAATTGTTATGTGTGATGTTCAAAACACATTTCATTTGTGAGCCTGCATGATTTATATTTAATCCTTAGTTTTTCAGTCATCTTGCTTCGTCGCAATTGTTTCTGAAAAATAAAATATCAAAACAAATGAAACATTTAAAACATGATTAATTAATTAACCCATATGGTGCGCGACTTTTGCCCTCACCCTGTATATATATATATATATATATATATATATATATATATATATATATATATATATACATAGAGGTCTAAATAGGAATTCAAGAATGCTGAATGAATAGACTATACACAAAAAGCCATCTGCAAATCTAGATTTCATTAGTAATATAAAACCTGTGCAAAAAATATTCTCCTAAAAAAAAAAAATTATTTTTTTTCATTTCTCGTTGAAAGGACACAGGCGTGTCCGAAAATTCCGGTTTTTAATATCTTTTGTCATCTTGCATCAATTTGATATAAAAGCTAAATTTACAATAAATATTACTTTTCGTATTGTTTTGTTTAGTTCTCGAATTTCTTTCGTCGGCTTAGTATATCTACACACACACACACACACACACACACACACACACACACACACACATTGTTTAAAAATTAGCTGTATTTATGAAGGAAGTGTCAACTATCAGGGATAATACGTTTATTGATATAAACAGTGGTGACACAGAAATCAACATGGTATGGTGACTGTCAGTGCAAAGGCAGTTAAAGTAATTACGAATGTATATATTTATTGCTTTAATGTTGGTGCAATCTCAACTTGATAAGTTATTATGGTAAGTTCACAATTTTAGTGAAGTCATTGCGGATGAGTTGGGGAGAATTGACTTAGAGTTTTACTCGACGTGGTGAAGGAAAAAAGCAATTACGCGGGACACAATTTGGCATTTGATTTACTTGGGATTTTTCATGAGAAAATAAATAACGGAGATGCGTGTTTGGGATGTTTTTTGTTCTTTTTTAATTAATTGCCGTCTCACAATTTTGGCAGTATTTTTTAAAGTCAATTGGATCCCAAGGAAGGTTAAGTGCAGCAAAACTGCTTGTGAGCATCTGTCTATATTTCTGAGATGAGGTATTATGTATACTATTTACATTATTCGGACTATTGTCCTCATCTTTGTCGCCATATTTATTACAACGTTTCGGCGGTTGTACGCTCCGGCCTTCTTCAGGTGGTTGGAATGTCGAACTGAACCCTTTATTTCGCTCACTGGGGTAGACTGTTCTAGTTCCACGTGCCATGTTTAATGGATGTCAGTTATCAGTTATCTCCAGTTAATTCCCCTCTCCAAGTTCTCCACTGCCTTAAGGACACATGGCACAACGCCTTTATCCACTGTGCCATGTGTTCTCAAGGACACATGGCATAGTGGATAAAGGCGTTGGTTTAGATTCAGTGACAGGACCAAAAGAGTGTGAGTTCAATACCCGTTCAAGGAAGTGGAGAACTTGGAGAGGGGAATTAACAGGAGATAACTGATAACTGACATCCATTAAACATGACACGTGGAACTAGAACAGTCTACCCCAGTGAGCGAAATAAAGGGTTCAGTTCGACATTCCAATCACTGGAAGAAGGCCGGAGCGTACAACGGCCGAAATGTTGTAATAAATATGGCGACAAAGATGAGAACAATATTCCGAATAATGTAAATAGTGATTGGGAGCAATAGGTGATTTTCTTGAGCGCTTTTAGTGGTTAAGTGTGTAGTGCGAGGAACGTGGTTAATAAAACTCTTTAAGGGTCGTCATTTAGTCCGCCTCCTACACAAATCGAATTACGATAATCTTTCAAAAGGAAACGAAGTGCATGCTTTGAAAATCAACATTCAAAATCTGAATTTGTAACCGGTAATGAGTACCAACCAAAAATATCGTAGCTAACACAGCTGACCAAAAAGGTCGATCGAGGAACAAGAAAAGTGTCATGGAGAAGCGTTACACATTTATTAGAAAACCTAAGTGTTACACATTTATTAGAAAACCTAAGCGTTACACATTTATTAGAAAACCTGTTGAAAAACGTCGGTGGGATGACCGAGTGATAACAACAGTAATCACTGCTTCATTTGATACGCAGCTTTGCACCACGTTTTTATAATCTTTCATAACAGGTGCGTGGTCCATGTTGCAGGTACTGTAGTGGTAAGCGACTTGGAAAGAAAAATCGACGCTCTGAGTTCGAATCTCACTCGAGTTCGTTATATCTACCTTCGCACAAATATGTTCAGGAAGGGTATGAAGCCATATCTTCTCTCCTCCCTACCCCAGTTATAGGTTAAATAGAATCTTCCTTTGAAGTGGCAACCAGTCTAGGAGAAGGAAATATCTGAATTCAACACAGCGTGAAGAGGGATATTCTCTCTCAGGTAATAGCTACAGTACATGTGCTCCTACGACACCAATGGGTTACGGAACATGACTTGGCTTTTGGTCTATGAATAAAAGAACAAATGAAAAGTAATCGGCATATCCAAGAAAACATTGAGAAAAAACAAAAACAAAAAATCTTTTCAAAACAATACCGTTTTAATTCTTTTTTTTTTGTTCAATGTTCTAAATCCATTAAAAGTCACTCCTTTTCAAATTTTAGATTCAGAAAAGCTAACGACTAGTAATAGATTAAATTCCGTGTCTTAATAAGCGTGATAGCCTTTGTCCGTGCCCAGAAAAGCAGGCTCGATCATGCTGAGGAAGAGAAAAGAGAAGAAACAAAAAAAACAAAAAAATGAAGCTTGTTGAGGAGGACAAATTCGTGGCCGCTATGGTGGTTCGGAAAGGGACCACCTAGGGAGTCCAGGTGGAGATGGCAAATACCGTGACTCGACATTGATAATCTCATGAGCAGACATGCCCGAACATTTGCCAGGGCTGAGGAACGAACAGATGCCAAACACTGTTTTATCCATAGTCGCCACTCTCTCTTTTTATATCCATTCTTCCTTTTTTTTCCCCACTCTCTTTTCCTTTTTGCTTGACTACGCATTTTTATAAGTGCGGGGGTATTTTCTTATTCTCTCTCTACTACTACTACTACTACTACCATTTTATTTTCTTCTTTTATTCTTATCCTTAGCTTTTATTTCCGTTATGCTTATTTATTGCATTAAATATTTAGTTTACAATTTTATTTCGTTCCATTTAGTCAAACATTTTATTCTACAATGCATAAAATATTCAATTTTCTGTAAAGTTTTTCGAAGATAGACTGATATCTTTTTTCTTTTTATCATTTCACCTCAAGCAAGGCAACAGAGTCATTAAATATACAAGAGGTTACTGAGTGTGAAAGAATATAAGGAAAATATTATAAAGGATCGAGAACAATAAAAGAAAAGGAATTAAGAGGACATAACGATGGACATTGCATTTAAGTTTTGGAAGATGAAAGTTGGCAGAAAAACAAGAAACCAGAAAAGAGTTCCACAAGTGAGAAGTGCGAGAAAAGAAACTATTAGCATAGAATTTATGGTTACATCTATCCATTTCAACTGTAAAATGATATCTTGCCGCCTATCTGATTTCATTTTTTATTCTAATCAATGTTACAATCATTGTAATGCATATATCGTAGCTCAATAGATATATATGCAATATTAAAATAATTGTTCTTTGATTAAAATGATGTTCATTGAATTTTTCCTTAATTCCTGACCACAGACTAACCCCTTCTTTCTAATTTTCAATGCAATATTATAATAAATTAATTTACAATGCATTTCAGTATTAGAAAGATTTACAATGTTTCTTGAGTAAAATCATTTCCAATGCTTTTCCATTATCCCAAGAGCAGTCCTTTTTCATTCATAACTTTTGCCTTCATTTCGGATCACTGATCATTATTACTTTCAATGACTTTCTACTGCAAAGAAATTGCCAATGCTATTTTTGCGCTAGAGGAAAATCCTTAGATTGTTATTTCATATTGCGAATTATCCTATTTCCAAGAAACTGTGCTTAAATTCTAGAGTAATACTTGGGACAAACATGCATTTCTTAATTATATTTTCAATATTGCTTAGTGATTTTTTTTTACATTTTTATTTTGTCTGTTTATTTATTGTGATGACGTTATTTGGGCCCAAATCGATAACGCCGTGAAATTGAAAACTCAGTGCTACCAAATTTTGAATTTTAATTTTATTTTTTAGCAACTTTTTAAAATATGCTCGACTCCCTTGAAGTACTAAGAAGAGAAGAGTCAATCCAAACTGAGTAGCGGATTGGCTTTTCAAATGTAACCTTGGCTATTTGTAGTTAAATCTTTCAACCCCACAGGGTCTCAATACTGAAGCACAAAACCAAAGTCGTACTGACGACACCGATGAAACTCTATATTTCTGAGATGAGGTATTATGTACACTATTTACATTATTCGGACTATTGTCCTCATCTTTGTTGCCATATTTAATACAACGTTTCTGCCGTTGTACGCTCCGGCCTTGTTCAGGTGGTTGGAATGTCGAACTGAAACCTTTATTTGCATGTTTTTTTTTTTACCAATAATAACAACGAAAATTGTAATATGAGCTCTGGTAAAAAACATGCAATGATAACAGCAAAATTTCAATATGAGCACTGGAAAAATGATTGCTGAAAAAATGATTGCTGAAGACATTAAGTTTATAATACCCATGATCCAAAGAGTGTGAGTTCAATACCTGGTGGAGAACTTGGAAAGCGGAATTAACAGTATAAATGGCATCCATTAGACTAGAACAGTTTACCCCAGCGTTCTACATTTCAACCAGAGCGTACAACGGCCGAATCGTTGTGATAAATATGGCAACAAAGATGAGGACAATAGTCCGAATAATGTAAATAGTGTACCGAGAGACAAGGTTAATAATTGTCTGATTATAGTTTTATCTTTTATAACTTAATTTCATTCAACCTTTTATAATAATGCTTTCATGGTGCGTATCTTGCTGGCACACGTTTTCCACTAAGTAAAGAATACTTTGTATATACTCCATAATTGTGAAGAAATGGTCATGGTGAAAAAACCTAAAAAAACTTATTGGTATGATTCAGGAAAGAAGCAAAAATAAACAAACTGTTTTCTTTTCTGTTTGGTTATTCAGAAAGTAATGTTTTTGGAGATAATAAAATCTCGTTCAAAAGTAGAAATTTTGAATGTATTTGGCGGCAGTCTTTTACTTTCGTGCCCCCAATAAAACGATGTGTAAAACTGACATTTTTTTCCTTGATACCGCTATTATTTTAACTAACTTCACTTAGTCGGTAATGTTTGTTGTTTTAAAAAAATGATGATTAGAATTTTAATCCAAACAAAAAAAATAAATCACTATTTATTAGATTGTTTATTTACAAGAATAATTTTATATTTACAACAATCTAAAAATGCAAACCAATTAATGCGATACAATATTTATCATTTATCAATTTAGAAATAAATAAATATGAAAATAATTTTTATTTATAAATTTATTATAAAAAAAGGTCTGTCAAACACGAAAATTTAAATAAATAGATAAAGCCGAACAACTTTAATAAAATATTTTGAAAAAAATGTATTTTCCCGGCATTTCTGTCTGGCGGCACTTGCTTGATATTTTTTTTATAAAATTATGAATAAAACAACTTACTTCTAGGTACCTCCACCTTTTTCGCTAAGATTTTCTTTACCTAACGTTTAAAACGGATTTTTTAAAAATGAAAACGAATTCTGGAAGATTTTTTTAGCTTTAATTGAAAGATAAATGATTAAATTGACTATTTTCAGTAAGTAAAATACGCTGGTGCATTTCAAATAGAAATTGTATAGATTGGAAAGTGAAATATTTTTCGATTTTAAAAAAATCTGTTTAATGGCGGCCATTTCTTATATTTTAACAAATTTTAAAATAAAATTTAATTATTGGTTTTAAAAATCTTCCAAAAATAAAATATATATTTATGATACGTTATTTGAGAAGTTAAATTAATCTGATTTGAAACAATATTACTTACATAAAAAATAGTATACAAGCATTTCTTAACGACGGTCCTGTTTTTCTTATGTCTTACTGACGTTATTGATCAGCTCCAAGGTGTTGACACCTAGTAGGGATCACCAGAATTGATATAAAATTACAAAATCTAAGTGAAGGCATTTTTTTTTGTTTTTAACTATCTAGTAATTTTTACAAATGAACATATTTTCGGCAATTATCCAATATTTTATTAACTTGTAGTTACGTTTGAAGATGCTTTCTGAAAAAATTAAAAAAAAATTCTTAAAGTAATTTAAAAATTTAATAACTGAGAATAAACACCATGAAAAGGTAACTCAATAATTTATGAAAGATTATGGTATTTTATTTTTTTTATCGATTTATAGTTTTTAATATCTTTTTCTTTAATTTTAAAGTTGAGACGTAAACATCCAGTGAGTAACTAATTGCTGACAAGCGAATTTCTATGAAAATTGAGGACAATTCTTACAACATGTTACATTTTCAAAATAATGCCACATTTAGGCTACCACAGATGAAAAATGAGAATGATCAAAGTAAAAAATAAATTAAAAAATTATGTAAAAAAAATATAATAGTAAAACGACGTATATCAAGCTTTTCAATTTTGGATTTGTAAATTTCGTTTCCACTTAATTAAAATATCATTTAAAAGAAAGAAAATAATACAGAATTTTAAACGATTTTTAAATTGTTATGAATTATTATAATTAAAATTTAAAGAAAAAAAATTCTTATAAATTTTCTAAAGACAATACTTTCCTTAACATAACTTATCTAAAGAAGCAATTAAAAGATTTTCTAATTAAATATTGTCATAGTTTAATTACATTTTTTGTTTACAATTCAGAGCAGATTTTCAGTACAAATAGTGAAAGTTTAAGAAAAAAATGGATGATTTACATTATTCAAGGATTCCTACTTTTAACTAATAAAAAAACAGGAAAGAAAATTTAATTTTGCGAAATTTAAGTAATTGGGAGTAACATATATATAAAAAAAATACCAAGATTTTCTAAAGCAAAATATTTTATAAATAATCTCATTCACTTGTGAATAAGTGTTGAAAATTTAATTAAAATTCGACAATTATTTGATTTTTTGCAAGAATTTCCAAATTAATGTGTTTTTCACCGGAAAAAAGCGCAATGAACAAGCACTGTGAAAATTTACGTCTCGCGCAGAGGTAACCCCCCGCAAAAAAAAAAAAGATTTTTAACTAAAATTTTTTTGTTTTTCCTTATTAAGAGGAAAGACCGAAATCTTTTAATTATTATTTTCAGTTTTTTAATCCTTTCTTTCTTAATGACATAAACATTTTGACGATAAAATTTTGTCTTTATTAAGTTTGTGGCCTTTTCCCATCACGCTATGCTGTTTTTTCAGCGAGCAAGTAAATGGACATACTTATTTTCATAGTTATTTATAAAATGGTAAATAATAAATATTGCATTGGTAATCGGTTAACATATTTTGATAATTTTAAAAACTTTTTTTAAATAAAAAGATTTCTTTTCACCTTTATTTCTTTATATAATGGTAAATATTAAATCTTTATAAAAGTTAAATAATAAATATCGCATTGTATTACTTGTACATAAACATGGCCGAAGGAGTGGAGGTAGTACAAAATAGTAGCGGTATCAACGGAAAAACCTTCCTTTTGTCACATCGTTTTTGTTGGTACGGAAGTTAAAGTTTGATCCTTATTATTTTTTATGCCGTGTCACTTCAGAATGTAAGCAATCAGTCATCTCTGCAGATGATTTATCATTATCATCTGTAAATTATGATTTCATGCAAAAGATGGTTTCTGTTGAGATGTTGAGTGTTTCCACGTGAGTATATGGTAATAACGAACAAACACAGTCGTAGGGAAAAATACTGGTATATTCAGAGAGGTGTTTACATCAGAGAGATTAGTAGTAGAACGAACGTAGGTTAGTAGTAACAATAAGTAATAGTAATAAAGTCCAACGGTATCTTCCGGTCGGGAAGTGTAACTGATCACTAGAGAAGTCTCACTCTGCACTTCACTACACTGCTACACTACTCACAGTCTCTAGAACTACTGTTCTATTTATAATAATAGGATCAGTCTATTGTGGTTGTGAAGGTGGGTGCGCCCCAACAGTTTCCGAGGCTGATTGCTACCTAAGGCTAGAGTGGCCAGTCTACCCTGCTATTTAACTAGATGAAGAAGAGATATATTCATGGTTTTCTTAATGGAATTTGTGCCAAAAAGAACGTAATATACTAGGCTGGAATGGGAAGGACGCGAAGCGTACATGCAATGAACGTTATTATTAATCGAAAAAAGCTCCCTATGAGATCAGTTCTTTTATTCCCTTTTCGAAAAAATAGAAATTCTTGACAAAAATATTTCTAATGTTGAATCTATATCTTCCGGACATCTAAAAATTTTCCCGCCCATAATGTTCGAGTTGATGGTTATTAAATTAATTTAAAAATTCAATAACTGAGAATAATTAGCATGATAGAGGTAACTCAATTATTTATGAAATGTTATGGTATTTTATATATTATTAATTCATTGTTTTTAATATCTGTTTAATTTAATAATATAAATCTCATAGTGGAATTCCTTAACAGGCTTTTGTCTTTGCTCATAATACTAATTACGTTTTTCATGAAGAAATATTTGCTACATTTGAAAGGCCATATTTATTACAACGTTTCCGCCGTTGTACGCTCCGGCCTTCTTCAGGTGGTTGGAATGTCAAACGGAACCATTTATTTCGCTCACTGGAGTAGACTGTTCTTAAAAACACATGGCACAGTGGATAAAGGCGTTGGTTATATCCAGTGACGGGACACAAAAAGAATGTGAGTTCAATACCCGGTTAAGGCAGTGGAGAAATTGGAGAGGGGAATTAACAGGAGATAACTGATAACTGACACCCATTAAACATGGCACGTGGAACTAGAACAGTCTACCCGAGCGAACGAAATAAATGTTCCATTTCGACATTCCAACCAACTGAAGAAGGCCGGAGCGTACAACGGCCGAAACGTTGTAATAAATATGGCGACGAGGATGAGGACAATAGTCCGAATAATGTAAATAGTGTACATAATACCTCATCTCAGAAATACAGACAGATACATTTGAAAGGGTTTATAATTCCGTATCCAAATAAGCATCTGTATATCCATAGGAAGCCTATATTTCAGCCACGTAACAAGCCTTCATATTCCTCTTTTCTTTTTAGATTTCCGTTAAAAACAGTCGTTAATGGAACTGTTTTGAGTTTGCAATTAAATGGAACATCTCCTTATGTTAATAAATTGTTTATTGTGAACGTAAATAGGTTTGGGCTCAAGTCTGTCATGATGTATTTCAAGTCTCATTGGTCAATCAAACTGCATTCCTTGGACGGCCACACCAGGAATTGTTGTACTAAGTTTGTGTAAAATAATAGACGCTCAGCAGGTATGCACTTTTGAAAAGTATTGTCAACTTACATTGTTTCTGTTTTTGCCATTTTAGAAATGAAAAGTCATGATCAAATTTCTCCTCAAATATAATGAGAGAGAAAGACAGGAGGGAAAACTATTTCTTTGACTTAATGTTTGCTGAAATGGTTACAAGCCGTGTATTGGAATTCCATAGTGTCGGATTTCAGCAGATGGAGTTTAGAATTTTTAATTCATTATTTAGTCGAGTATTAATTATTTTCTGGATTAGCAACAAGACTTGTTTTAAATTGACATTTAAGTAGATAGGTAATTGGTTTAAAAGTAGCAACGAATTAACTAATACACACACACACACACACACACACACACACACACACACACACACATATATATATACATGAATATATATAAATATGTGAACAGATATATATATATATATATATATATATAAATATGTACATATATATATATATATATGTATATACACACACACACACATATATATGTATATATATATACATATGTATATATAAATATGTACACAGATACATATATATATATATAAATATGTATACATACATACATATATATATATATATATATATATAAATATGTATACAGATATATATATATATATATATATATATATATAAATATGTATATATATATATATATATATAAATATGTATACATATATATATATATATGTATACATATATATATATATATGTAAACATATATATATATATATATATGTATACATATATATATATATATGTAAACATATATATATATATATATATATGTAAACATATATATATATATATATATAAATATGTATACAGATATATATATATATAAATATGTATACAGATATATATATATTTATAAATATGTATACAGATATATATATATATAAATATGTATACAGATATATATATATATAAATATGTATACAGATATATATATATATAAATATGTATACAGATATATATATATATAAATATGTATACAGATATATATATATATAAATATGTATACAGATATATATATATATAAATATGTATACAGATATATATATATATAAATATGTATACAGATATATATATAAATATGTATACAGATATATATATATATAAATATGTATACAGATATATATATATAAATATGTATACAGTTATATATATATATAAATATGTATACAGATATATATATATATAAATATGTATACAGATATATATATATATAAATATGTATACAGATATATATATATATAAATATGTATACAGATATATATATATATAAATATGTATACAGATATATATATATATAAATATGTATACAGATATATATATATATAAATATGTATACAGATATATATATAAATATGTATACAGATATATATATATATATATATAAATATGTATACAGATATATATATATATATATATATAAATATGTATACAGATATATATATATGTATATAAATATGTATACAGATATATATATATATATATATAAATATGTATACAGATATATATATATATATATAAATATGTATACAGATATATATATATATATATAAATATGTATACAGATATATATATATATATATATATAAATATGTATACAGATATATATATATATATATATATATATATAAATATGTATACAGATATATATATATATATATATAAATATGTATACAGATATATATATATATATATATAAATATGTATACAGATATATATATATATATATATAAATATGTATACAGATATATATATATATATATAAATATGTATACAGATATATATATATATAAATATGTATACAGATATATATATATATATAAATATGTATACAGATATATATATATATATAAATATGTATACAGATATATATATATATATATATATAAATATGTATACAGATATATATATATATATAAATATGTATACAGATATATATATATATATAAATATGTATACAGATATATATATATATATATATATAAATATGTATACAGATATATATATATATATATATATAAATATGTATACAGATATATATATATATATATATATAAATATGTATACAGATATATATATATATATATAAATATGTATAGAGATATATATATATATATATATATAAATATGTATACAGATATATATATATATATATATATATATATATATACAGATATATATATATATATATATATATATATATAGTGGCGAACAGAAATTAAAACTTAAAATTAAATGGTATCAACATCTATAGTCTGGCTTCTATCTTCAAAACCATCAAGAGAACGGTGAATAAGTTTAAAAAAGAGGGAACAGTAGAGAGGAAAACTGGCTCAGAAGGTCACAACAAGAAGACTTCTCATCATTTCTGCTTAGAGCAATAGAGAGCAATTAAAAAAGATCCAAGTCAACTCATAAGACGTTTAGCACGCGAGAGAAGAGGTTCACCTATGACAGTCCAAATTGCAGTGAAAGACTTGAAAATGAAATCGTACGTAAAATATGTGAAGCACATTTTTACGGCAGGATAGAAAGTTAGAGAAGGTGAAGATCATCTTGAATAAGCACAAAAATGATCCGGGAATAATGAATATATATTTGAAGTTTACTCCAATTCTTCATGAGTTTCCGATTCTTATCTATGATTAATTAATGATGAATATGTCATTTGCGTTTATGATCGATTTCATCACGAGTCTTCTGTTAAGTTGGCAGAGTAATTATACGTTCTTATTGCTCAAAGAGTCCAGTACTGTTATAAAAACCTCGGAGAATTCCAGTAAAATATCTTTAATCATTTCTACAATACAACTGTTCAAAGCTTAATCTAACAGAAGGAAAATTTTGCTGTTACACCCGGTATAGATATATCCAATGACAAGCCATATATATATATATATATATATATATATATATATATATGCACACACACACACACACACACACACACACACACACATATATATATATATATATATATATATATATATATATAAGTTAAATATCAAATGCTGATAAAATATGCATCTGAATCCGACAGGATGATAAAGAACAAATAAGAAACGCTTATCAATCTAACAAGTTTCACTTTTATTAAAGCTTCATCTGAGATTGACAAAAACAGGTAAAAAAGATTGAAACACTGGTATCTTCAATTATGTTTGGGTCAATTCCCACTGGCCAGTCACGTGCATTGAAATCGTAGATAATTTTATGTGTATTTAAGTTTGGCAACTTCTATGTCCCGGTGAAGATCGGACGGTAATGTGTATTCGTAATTGTGTATTCGTGTCTGTCTGGTGGTGGTTCTGATGTCTTCGCCTTTGTCCGGTCAGCGGGGTGCCACATGGTTCTAATTTGTGGCTGACCTCTTTAAGCATGCATTCTTTGTATTAGATAGATATATTAGAGTCTTTAAGAATGGATTCAAAGAAAAGTGTGTGTTTGTAGGATTCAATGTATTTTCTCCTTTAAGAATTATGTTCTTTGTTTTTTTTTAATTAGAGGATCATTAGTGAAATCAAAGTTATGTCCAACTTCGTTTCGATGCAAAACAAGAGTTAAATCGTTTGTCTAAATACAAGTCTCTCTTGTTTTCACAGATACAGCTTTTTACATCACGTGCTGTTTCCTCCACATAAATATTGTTACATTGTAAACAATTTATTTGATAAATCAGTGCATTTGAATTGAAGTTGTATTTATTTTTGTTCCTAATTATATCTCCGATTGTCTTGGAGATGATGGTAACGATCCTATTATTATGGATGACTAATTTGTTTGCGAGTTTAGTATAAAGAGTGTTGGAGGGAAGGATTATGAATTTTGTTCAATTTTTGTTACAACTGTTATTGGTGGTGTCTGTTTTTTTTTCTTTTTTTTCTAGGATTTATAAATTTTGTAAGCTCGTTTTTTAGTGTTGAGGATAAAATGATGTGGGTAGTGGAGAAGTCTGAAGTATTTCTCCATATATTTATCTTCTTTATAACCTCAGGGCTCTGAGGTGGAATCCTATGATTAGACCAGATTTTATTTTTTGGCAGTGGTGGGGATAGAAGTTGATTAGATCGTTCTTGTTTGTGGGTTTATGATATAATTTAAAATCTAATTTCTCATTGTTGCGTATTAATAACATGTCGAGAAAAGGTAGAGAATTGTTTATTTCAAATTCGTGTGTGAATTTAGTGGTAGGTTCAACCTTATTGAGTTTCATAATTATGTCTAATAGGTTTGTAAATCGGGGATATAATAAGAGGACGTTATGTATATACCTTAGGTAAGTAGAGCTGTTTGGTATGATTTGTCTAAATGGACCGGATTCTAAGAACTCTAGAAAAAGCAAACGTGAACAACACTGATAGGTGACCCCATAGGTGAGCAGAATTTTTTCTTGTACAAACATATTGTTGAAAGAGAAGAAGCATTAGTTTCTGATTAGTTTTCATGTTTTTATAATTTTGTGGACAGGAAGAGGGAACTTTTCTTTGGACTTTTTGAGGTGCTTTTTCAATATGTTGAGGCATTTTGTAATGGGTATATTTGTGTATAATTATTTGATGTCTAAGAAATCTTGTTAGAATCAGGTCAGTAGATGAAATTAAATATATATATACCATTTAATAAATAAATAAAAACAGAGCATAGACTCCAATATGAGAGAGAGAGAGATGGCCTGAAGATTGTATGAAACCGAATGTCGCCACCTCAGTGTCCACTTTTATATTTACATGCGCTCTATGCATGATATTGAGCCTTTTTTACACATACGCTACATATAACTTACATAAAAACTATATTTTTATTACATATATATATATATATGTGTGTGTGTGTGTGTGTGTGTGTGTATATATATAAAGTCCTTGATTCTAAACATGCAAAGTATATTCAACAAAACAGCCGTTAAGCTTTTGTAATAAAATAATAATGAAAAAAACATAAGAGATGCCAAAATGTCATTTGCATGGACGAGAAGAGAATTAACTTAAAATGTAATTACGGCGCTGACCAACAGGAAAGTTGGCAACATACTACTTATAGTCACACCTAGATACACACACAAAGAAAGAGAGGGATTTTATAGCTGTATTTAGATACATTCAGATAGGCAGGATATATTATGGAGGTGTTTATATTGAATAAACAGAATGAATGCAAATAAAATTGTCGAAAAATGCAAACATTCGTGAATTACTTTCTTGTTTCTTGCACTTGAACAATGCAGCCGAAAATTGTGTCATCTTCAGAATTAAATTTCACACTCTCAAAACTCTAGGCCATAAAAATCTCATGAGCCGACCAAGCATAGAAATGAATACAATATGAGAACCAGTTATAAGGAGTGCTAGAGAAAAAGCAATAACAACAAAGAAAATTGAAATATGAGCACTGGTAAAAAAATGGTTTCTGAAGACATTAAGTTTATAAATCCCTGAAATTCATACACTGATGTCCGTAAGGACAAATGGCAAAGTGGATAAAGGCGTTGGTCGGTGACGGGACCCAAAGTGTTGTGAGTTCAATACCTGGTTAAGGCAGGAGAGGTGAATTAACAGGAAATAACTGATAACTGACATCCATTAGACATGGCACGCGGAACTAGAACAATCTACCCCAGCAAGCGAAATAATTCAGTTCGACATTCCAACCACCTGAAGAAGGCCGGAGTGTACAACAGTCGAAACATTATGATAAATATGGCCACAAAGATGAATAAAATAGTCCGAATAATGTAAATAGTGTACATAATACCTCATCTCAGAAATATAGACATATTCTCAAAACTGTCTTTCAAACTTTCCCTTTTAAAGAGAATGTTTTTTCCCGTTCACTCCAATTTTAACATATTCAAGTCTAGGGTTAACCATTATCTTCCCCATAAACTGTGTCTCTTACTCTGTAATCCTCTACTTTGAGTGGCTCCCGGGCCTTGTACAAGGTCAGCATCACTGTCAAAAAATGCTTTTAGAATCCACCAGCTATCAACATTGAACAATATATTTTCATATAAAATATTTTAAATACATTATATGTATGTATGTATGTATGTATGTATGTGTAAAGAGAGAGAGAGAGAGAGGTGGTCAAATTAATTATAAGGTTTAAAAAGAGGTTAATTGTGTTTCCATCCGTCCCTAAATTATTAACTGCCATTTTTTTTTTTTTTCATCGAAGCGATTAAATTAGAGTAAATTATTAGTCCCTAGCAGAATTGTAGAGCTAGTCTTGTTTTCCTTTCTTTGGATTGACTATCTTAATACAAAGAAAACTCCTGATAATTGATTTAACCAGTTATTGTCCGACACGCTCAAAAAATATCCATACAAGCAAATGCAGATTGAGGAAACGTGTGGACTGACGACTGGTGTTTGTATCAAGAGAAATTATGAAGTTTTGCTGAAGTTATTTTGCTCAGGTCATTTTTGGCAATGACAAAATCTTCAAAGGCTCTTCCTCTCCGTGCCGCGTCAGTGACCCTGAAAATGATGAAAATTTGATCGCAATAGAAGGAATCATGTTGGTCTTTAAAACAGCTTCAAGCATTTAGTAGTTAAGTAAATCTATGTAGTACTTGACTCACGGGAAACAGAAACTTTTTTAAATAATTGCTAGATGTAACCGTAAGTTCTTTCGTAATAGCTTCTTCTCTTGCAATTGTAGGCCTATCTTCTGGATTTTCTCTCAACTGCGATCTTCAAAAATTTAAATTCAACGTCAACTGTCATCTTCTGTCTCCTTGAACCCTGTTCCTTTTATTGCTTTTTTCTCCTTGGTTGGTTTTCCCAGTTTCCTTCACTTCATCTTTCATACTCAGTAACCCACCCTTGCATTTTAGCGACTCTATCGTCATGCTTGGGGTGAAATATCAATCAACTGCGCAGTCATTTTTATGATTAAATATGGAATAACTTATTTAATCATTTTGTCGATTGTAATCTATATTTTCAATAAATTATATGTAAACAAAATCGTATAGATTTTTACTGGAAAGTATCAACACGGGCAGACATCTAATTCTAAAACAATATTTTCATAAAATATGGTTTTAGGTCTAGATGCCTGTTTGTAGGCTGAAGGCAGTAACAGACCTAACAGTTTGAATAACTAAAGAGTTAATGCTGTATTTTTTTTTCAAATGGTTTTCGACACGCACCTCAACATACTAATGTAATATGCAATAATGTATATGTGTGTATGCGCGCGTCACAGTTGAGGAAATGTCTGATCCTAGAGTTAATTAAATCTCTTTCGTTGATCAAACCACCAAGGTTGCAAAACTGACACGTTATATATGCACGTAAAACAGCAGATTCCAATTCAACCCAGTCTGTCGCACGGTTTGTATTGCATCAGACACGAGGAAGAGTGCCGTAACTCAAGTGTTAAAAGATATGTCACTTTGAGCAACTCTGTGCTAGGTTCGTGCCCATCTATTAGCATTTATATTTCGGGAAGGGTGATTTACAGTTGAGCTGGCTTAATATAGCCGTAAATTCTATGCTAACAGTTTCTTTTCTCACTCTTCTCGCTTCCGGTTCCATGTTTTCCAGCCGACTTTAATCTACAAAAATTTAAATGCTATGTCAATCGCTATCTACTTGATTATCGTTTTCCCGTTCATTATTAACCCATTGTGCCCTGCGTTCCTGAACAATTTTAACCCTTCTATTTGAGCTCCTCAGTCAAAGTTGGCAAATAATTGGTATGCAATATTTCACGGTAGATATAAAAATAGTTACAAGAGTTTACCCACCGTTCAACCGGTGGCTGGGAATTACATCATTTTTCTCTCTCACCAGTACAGCGGCGGTCAGGGCACAAAGGGTTAATGATTCTGTTCCTAATTCTCCCACACCAGTAACCCTTTGTGTTTTAGCGGGTTTTCTGCTTTGCATGAGGTGAAACCGATTAAAAAATATTATATCACACCATGGTCGGTTGGTTCACTGCTTAAATTATTTTGTTATCACAGAATTTAGAAAGGTTTTAATTCGCGTTGATTTATATTCTTTTTTACCTTCAAATTATAATTTTGTCTCTCGATCGGTTCATAGCATGATATAATAATAAAAATAATAGCTGGTCACTCGTATTCGAGGATACCTGTTTACTAGGGCGCACTATGGTTACAGTTTCTGGGAGAGAGCGTATTATCTAGTGTGATCAACAATTTGAACCAGGCCAGCACACTCAAGCCCTCGGCCACGATGACTTGTGACCATTTCACTCATAAGGCTTGGGTCAACCCGTGGTATGGTTTTCAGGCTCCAGATCTAAAGAGATAATATCAGGAAGTCGCCCTCCTGACATGGTGAAATTCGAACCCGGGTCCATGGTCAGAAAGCGAACGTTCTAACCACTCGCCCATATATAATAATGTCACATTTACACATGGAAATACAATTTGCGAGAAGCACTTGACAAGGATTTTATCATGTCAATCGACACTTCTACAAGAATGTTTAATTTAGTTCTTTAATTGGAACCACACAACCTTACGCTCTTGAGTCTAATCATCTACATTGAGCAGGGAATATATATTTAAAAATTTAAAGAAAGAAGTGCATAAATTAATGGAACTGGTGTCTGACATTCATAGAGATGTCAGTAAAAGTTTGTTGAGTGGAAAGAATTTCCCGGAGGAAAGCATTCCGTGTGGAAGATAAATTTAGGCCATGGTAAATTCTAAACACGTCCGGGGATGTCAAGAGTCAGAGAATCGACCGAAGGTTTTGGGTGTCAGCGACTCTAGGATACTGTCTGTATTATCTCTCTGTCATGTCAAAGCGAAACCGGCACAGTCGAGGATTATTTACAGCTACGATGACATTTGGCTTTCGTTCACGTCGCTCGGTACAACGACACCAGTGTTTGAAAACAAGTAACTAGGCTTAAAATGCCAACCCATAGATATTCGATAACACTGGTCACACTTGGTCATATGTTCTGGAAAAACGAAAAAAAAAGATTGTTCGAATTTCTGTAGCCTCAGCAACAGAAGCGAGTTTCTTTAAAACAGTGCTTCCTAAAGTTATCTTAGTTGCCGCTTCCGGGTTCCGTATTGAATTCATAGCTTCCCCTCTTACACTCATATGAAAATACTTCTTTCTTGGTATCAGGTACACTGCGACTTCAAAACAAGAACCATTCTAGCACTGTAAACACATATACGCATTACGGACATTTTTCTTTTCTTTTCTTTTTTTTTACATGCCATTAGATAAGATTACGCCAGAAGAACATCCGTGACTGTATAGCTACAAATCTAATACATTAGCTTCTGTGAACGTCAGCTTTCTGATCAGCTGCGACCTATTCCAGCTGGACAGTCGAACTCTCTGCCTCTAAGCAGAGAGGAACCCGGACGAGGCTCCGCCGAAGGGCAGAATCTCGTTCGAGGAGGTAGACTGATCCTGAACCCGTTTATACGGTTTCAAAAAGAATATTTTTGGCCGAGCCTACGGGCTCGGAAATCCCACTTTAAACCCGACCTTGTGCCACGTGTAACCCTCGTGGGGGTACCTAAATATACCAGCTGTCTGATATAGCTGGCGTATGACGTGTTCTGTCAGAATAAGGTCAGCAAGTTACAAACAAAAGTGTGAACATTTAAATTCGGACAATAATATACAAGGTGTCCATAAAGTTCGTGTGCACTTTAAAAAATTTATAACTTTATTTGTATTTGCGATAGAAATAATTTGTAAAAAGGATTAGAAAGAAGTAAATCTATATTTTTTAAGGTTTTATTGAAATTTTATATAAGTTTCCACATGTCCTCCATCATTAGCAATACAAAGGGTAATACGATTTTGCAGTTCACGGAAAACATTTGCCAACTGATTTACAGTAATGCCTGAAATCACATTAGCTATTTTAGCTATACTTAAAACTAGGTACATTAAACTTTATAACATTTTTTATAGATTATTTCTATCGCAAATACAAATAAAGTTATAAATTTTTAAAGTGCACACGAACTTTATGGACACCCTGTATAATAAAACCATGATTAGCAAGCTTGTATCGTTAAATCAATTAACTCTGAGTAGTGAGTTTGATCCTCACTGGGTGCTCTATACATTTGGCCTTGTGCCATATCTAAGCCATGCTTAGTAATTCACTATGATAAAATCATGCGTTCGTGTATAACTCGTTCGTGTATATGTTCATTTTTTATTCTTTCTAAAGCATATGTGTTATTTAAATATAAGTCACTTTGATTGTATTATATAGATTTTCTAAAAAAAACAACAAAAAAAAAAAACTAATACCACACTGCTGCCACCTACCACATTTCTTTTCTAACTACCTCCTTTTTCCTCACTGACCACACCTGGATCTCGAGGAATCCCATGTTTAAACTAACAATCGCAATTTATTTAAAATTAACTAAACAAATACTAGATATCGGATAAAGTTTTCACTGTCATTGGCTCAACTGACTGAAAGTCTTAAAGATGTGATTGATTTAATAATACTTCATTAAAGAAAGAACAGGAAACACTGAGTGCAAGTTATTCTTTGAAGCTCTTTCTGTTTGTGTTGCGAAATGTTAAAATGCAGTAATCATTTGGTGTAGAGTTTTACATCGGTGTACAACTAAACCATACAACGGCAAAATCCGTTGCGATAAAACGATACCAAGAAAAATAATATACGTAATTTTAAAACCCAAATGTCTACCTTTCTTTTTAATCTTTATATTCGTTCGTGCATTGAATATTGATGCCACATCCAGTATGGTGCTTCTGCTATGTATCTCGAGATTCTTGACAAAATTCAAGGAATAATCTGCAATGTTATCGGTCCGAATCTGGCATCTCCGCTCCAGTCATTCCCATGAGCCTTTTCTATAAGTATTTTCATGGTAACTGTTCTGATGAGTTTTCCTCTTTGGTATCTCGATTTCATGAATTTAATTAAGATACTAGATTGACATCTAGGTCTCATCATTTTACAGTTAAACTTGCTCGATGTAAACATACTTACTATGTTAATAGTTTCTTTTGTCAGTTGTCAAAAGATTTTAATGAGAACGAGGCTTTCGCAGATGAAAAAAGTCATATGTTCGGATGTTCTTCGATCGATTTGTCACCGTGTCTTTCGTCAGAAATATACAGATTGATTTAGCTATCTTTTTATTATCCCCAATCCAAAAGTTAGTTTGAGGAAACGAAAATTGGTTAAGAAATAATGCTTATTTTTCCTGATTGACTAGAATGATGGTGTGTGAGGATCAGCTTTAGATAAAAAAAAAGATTTCTATAAATCTTTTTTTTTTTTTTTTGAATTTCTTGACATTTTGTGAAGAGCCCCATTTCAAGTTTATTCTTTGAGAAGCACTCTCATCCATACTTTCTTATTTCCAGTTTTAAATTCGACCCATTAACTTTATTGAAATACTTACGAAATGCATTTTGTTCATCGACTGTAATTTCTTTATAAGAAAAACTAACAATAACTGATTTATTGAGTCACACATTTAAAATAGAATTTTCCACGAATGTTCCTTCACTCATATTTTTCGAATTCTTGCACTATTTTCATATTTATTGGGTATACCACTTAAGCAGTATATATTTTATGTCGACTCATGGTGTAATGGTCGACTTCTTGTCTCGCTAGAACGATTACGACTAAGTAGTGAGTTCGATCCTCACTGGGTACCCCATGCTTACGCTTAGAAAATCATTTGGGCACCTCGAGGCGGTGCAATGGTCAGCAAGCTTGTCTCGCTAGAACAGACAGTAGTGTGTTCAATCTTCACTGGGTGCCCCATACTTTCGGCCTTGTGCCACATCTAAGCTTACCTTGGAAAATCAGTATATTTTATGTCGACTCACTAAAAGACTATTATTATTATTATTGAAAAAAAGATATGATACTAACGGCCCTTCATTGAGAACAATGCGAATTCAGCGCAGACAAAATTGTTCTTTAGCAGTTTTTGTTTAAGTCGTGAACCGACTCTAATTTACTATAGTGATTTTCCAAGCGTAGCTCAGATGTGGCACAAGGCCGAGAGCAGGGAGGCATCCAGTCGTAATTGTTCTAGCGAGACAAGCTTGCTAACCATTACACCGGCTCGAGGTGCCCTAATAGTGATTTTCCAAGCGTAGCTCAGATATAGCACAAAGCCGAAAGTATGGGGCATCCACAGAGGATCGAACTCACTACTCAGTCGTAAATGTTCTAGCGAGACAAGCTTGCTAACCATTACACCGCCTCGAGGTGCCCTGTGATTTTCCAAGCGTAGCTCAGATATGGCACAAGGCCGAAAGTATGGGGCACCCAGTGAATATCGAACTCACTACTCAGTCGTAATTGTAACTCTGGTTTACTATATACAGATGTAAAAGTCAACACTCATCATTTCCTTTCTTCAGTTTCCTTACGAACAAATCAAACACAAAACTTTTTCTACCAGCCGAAAAACAGACAATGCCTGTCTCTTTCTATTTAGTCTCTGCCACCCTCACAAATGCGGAATAAGCTGTCATAATGATCTGTGAGGTTAACGTGTAAACCATTGCTCTACGGTAAGTTACACAACTCAATGCACTTATTGACTCAACACGCACACAGGAGTAAATAGGTTCGCCTATCGCTCGGTTCATAATCTTTAGGTTTATCTCGTTTCCTGTTTAGGATTGGGGTTCCGGTTCCTTCTAAATTTTTCTCATTCTCTTTCGCACCCAGTTACTCCTTGCGTCATAGTGGCATTATCACCTGCTTGAGGCAAAAGAATTGAATATATAAATATATATATATATATATAACGAAATGGACTAAGTCCTACAATTATTTAATATATTTTATTGTTATACGTTATTTATACATACACAAATATTTAAATAAATGCGCTGTTTATAATAAATGAATGTCCGAGAAATTTCATAGAAAATAACTGCTTTTAAGCTACAAACTTCTCATGATTTCCGTCGAACGTCCATATCTGCTCGAAGCGCATCTTAACGCAAATAAATGACGCTACACACTACGAAATGGACAAATTCCGACAATTATTTTAAGATATTTTATTGTTATACATTATTTATATAGACACAAATATTTAAGTGAATGCTCTGTTTATAATAGACAGTATAAAGAACATTTACCCGGCTGAACGTCCGAGAAATCTCATAGAAAAATGTGCGTCCTTCGACAGGAATCGAACCTGCATCCTGCACGGAACCGTAATATAGACTGACGCATATTATCTATGAAATTTCACGGACGTTCAGACGGGTAAATGTTGTTAATACTGTTTATTATAAACAGGCCTTTACTTACATATTTGTGTATATATAATTCACGTATAACAATCATGTATATATATATATATATATATATATATATATATAATGCAAACATCTTCTCCTGGGAGTTTCTTCTGTCAGATCTGAATCTCTATATTTACAATATCTACAAAGTCCAGCGGCAACAAAGACGATCAGATTTATTTTATCTTTAATCATAGCTCTGAACTTCCAAGTTTGTTTGCATTTTTACAGGTGACAGATTGCATGCGATCAAATAATCATATTAAAGGCAAAGAAAGCTTTCGCTATCAGGTGAGACTTAAATTTCAAAGACTCTTTGCTGAGTTGAAGCATAAACAGGCTTGTTTTTTATACTCAAGATTTCATCAAGATTACGTCTTACAGAGTTCGTGTTTAATCCTTGTGCGAGACAAAGTTGAGTATAATAAAACCTAGTGTCTGCTGTGGTATACTGGATAACGATCAGTTTGATCAGTCTGTTTCTACTGCAGTGAGTTTCATCTTTCAGTCGAAGTATTCAATATGCAACTTTGTGTCAAATTAACCTAATAACTGAAGTTTCATTAAAAAAAGTTTTTTTTACAAATCAAAGTACTGTGAATATTTGAAAACTAATTTTCCGTTAGAAGTCTTCAGAAAAGGCAGCCTCGTTTTAAATGAGCAAAGGTGGTTTCTGTTTTTCAAATTCGTTAATCTTCTATGTGCTGCACCCCTTCAGGATATTGCCGATCATGTCTCTCCACAACTTCCTATTCTTTATGGTCCTTAGTTTTCCTCCCTTTTCTAAGGCTCCCGACCACCGTTCCACCATATATGTTTTAGTTTACACAAGCTCGTCAGGTAAGGGGCACGCTCCCTTCCTGTCTCTCTTGGATAATGACTCAGAATTGTTAATCGGAGAGCCGAGTTTCAATTCCCGTTGGCTTCGTTATATTAACTTACGCGCAAGTATCCTTAGGAAAGATATAAATCTACCTCTCCTCAGCCATGGGTTAAATAAGAAGACTTGTATATCTAAACCATTATTACCTTCAAGAAAAAAATTCTTGGTTTTAAATAACCTGCAAAGTGTTGATAAGCCGTAAAAATCGAATCTATCAACAATCACTTCTATTTGACGTTTTAATCTATCGAATGCTGTACGCATTTTGTGCTCAACTATTTAAATGTATATAAGAACAAATATATTTATGCTTTTAAGTCTAGCTTGATATTGAATTTACTATCGTTAAATTAATAAGGTGGTTGATTTTGTTCAGCGGCATATCGACCTCTATGTGTTATTTAGTGCTGAAATGTAAATAATTTCGATTGCGATTTTATGCCTTCAAGTAAAGATAAAATGTATTGCTGGTTATTTTGCTATAAAATGAATTTCTGTTCATTCATTTTGCATTAAAATATATTGATAGACATTTTACTATAAATAAGTATTGTTGGTAATTCTACCACCTATACGTATATCTGGTAATTTTCCTATGGAAATGTATTTTTATACCTCATAGTGTTTTGTTTTTGTTGGGGGGGGGTCACTATTTACCCATATTTGGGACCCTAATAGGTGCTACCACCCAAATTAATAAGAGGAAAGAAGAAATGGGGAGAAATTGAGTTAAGAAGATTGTCTTACACCAATCGTACAAGGAGGGAAGACATGTCTATGTACAAAATTCAATATTAATGATATCCTACGTAGGACCCGGAGCTGCCTAATCTTCACTTTCCAGCTTCGACCAAAGTTCAAAAGCGTTTGAGCGGTTTTGGGGGTAATGAACTAATAAATGATTGAAACAACGCCAATATGCAAATCTCTAACATTCTACGGTATAATTGATATATACGAAAATTTAACGATTATTCTTAAACAGACTTGAAGAGCCGACAACGGTGACATAATGGTCGCCTGTTTGTAAGTTTAAAACGATTTGAATTTCTTATCTTTTAATTAATATTTATTTTATTCTGAAATTTAATCCATTTTAAATTATTGGACACTTTTTAGTTCACAAAATTGACCCGTTTGGTTGATTTCGTTTCGCGGTATATCAAGACCTCTATGGCTTATTTGTCTGAATATTTGAACACAATTCTATAGCTTCAAGTAATATATTTTGAACGCTGTTGTACGCCATGAACTACAGATAAAATGTATTGTTGGTAATTCTACTAAATAATGTACTGCTAGCTATTTTGCTTTAAAATATATTGTTGGTCATTTTACTATAAATAGGTAATGTTAGTCATTTTATCATTTCTAATTTCATAGTTTTTTGATTGGTTCACTATTTGGCCATAGATGAAACTCTAACAGGTGCTACCAAACCGGGTCAGAGCGGACCTGGGGACTACAGCAATTAAGAGGTGATTCCCTGCTCTTCAAAGCCTCCAATCTTCCGATCAGAGGCCTTGCTGCCGGATGTAGTTTATCGTCTTACCTAGGTCTAACAAAATTGTTTAAATTGTTTGGTTAATCAGCACGCACAAACACTCGTTATACATACATACATTTTATATATATATATATATATAATATATATATATATATAAAAATATATATATATATAAAAATATATATATATATATATATATATATATATATATATATATATATATATATATATATACACACACACACACTTTCAGATATAGCTAAAATATATATCTGTAAAAAGACAATATGAATACTTAAGACAAAAGAATACTTAGTTTTTTCTAAATTAGGCTAAATATTCTAACAATATTTTTACTTTTGTTTACACATACTTGTAAAATAAAATTCTCTTCATTAGAGAAAGAAACACATCGACTAAGCTAAGTTTTTTTATTCACACACACACACACACACACATATATATGGAAAACGGTAAGGCTAAAAGATGAACGAGATTCAAGACATCGGAAGATGGCGATTGATGTTGCATTTAAATTTTTGAAGATTGTAGTTATCAGGGAAGCAAGTAAACGAAAGGGAATTCCAAAGGCAAGAAGTGTGAGAAAAAGAATCAGTTGAAGTAGAAGTGGCTGTTACATTGAACTATTTCAACGTTAAAAGGGTGGGACTTAGATGTCAGTCTAGTAGCCCGCTTAAATTTATACAGTCGCGCACCAGGTAGATAAACCTCAGCAGAACAGTGGCCATGAAAATATTTGTAGAAAAGACAAAGGGAGGTCACATAACGTCTGTGAGAAAGGGACTGAAGACAGGATGCCAAGATATGTCAAGACTACTCAATGCAAGGAGGAATGGTAGATATGTAGGATGGACACTGACGAGAAAAAACTTCTGGCATGATACAGTGAGCAAACTTTCCTTGCAGCAGATGCAGCTATTGATTCAATGTAGTTGTTCCACTTCAAGTCATTTGCAAGCGTGAGTCCAAGAAGGCACGGTGAGACACTCTGCTGAAGTTTAACATCAGCCATGCTAATGGCGGGCAGGGAATTATCTCTGTGGTGGCTAAATGAGAGCAGTTTCGTCTTGGAGGCATTAAAATTTACAAGCCATTTCCTACCCAAGTTAACTACTGATTGATGGTCATTTTCGAGAGCAGCGGCCAAGTTGACTTTTTCAGCGCTGTCGGGTTTACTTCTGAGACAGGAGTTAATGGTAGTGTCATCTGCATAGATGCCTACTTGGGAGCTGATGACATCGGGAAGATCATTGATGAAGATCGGAAACAGTGTAGGAACTATGATTGAGCCTTGGGGGACACCGCATTCAAAAAGAAAGATCTAGAAGCGTACCCGTTTAGAACGACTTTCATATCACAATTTAGATGGAATGATTGGATTAAATCAAATAGTCATCCTGTAATACTGTAGCCGTGAAGCTTACGCAGAAGGCCAGCATGACAAACTCTGTCGAACGCCACAGCTCGAGTTCTTATCAAGAGCATGATATATATTCAGTCATGAACGTGAGAAAATCAGCGGTAGATCGGGCAAAGCGGAATCCACATTGTTTGTCAGAGAGTAGGTCTTGAGAGGTAAGATGCTTAACCACTTCAACATTAATTAAAGCCTCCAAGACTTTAAGACTTATAGGGCGGTAGTTAGAAGGGTCAGAAGGTTTACCAGAGTTCTTAAAAACAGGGACTACAGTCGAGGACTTCCAACAAGCTGGAAAGCAGGAAGCAGCTGGGAAATAGTTATATAGTTTGGAGAGAATTTGGGGCAACTCAGGAGGAAAACGGCTGATATTCCATCACCTCTGCTTGCCTTATCGGAGTCTAATTTAGAAATGATATCCGAGACCATTGACGATGTTATGCATATATCACTCAGTAGAGCATCAGTTCTAGGGGGAATCAGGTATGTGTACTCCAGACGAGTTGAGTGCTGAGGTGGATGAGAATTTCCGAGCAAAGCGTTTAGCCTTATCTGCTCTGGATATCAGGACTTCGAATTGGTTGAATAGAGGAGGGACTGAAGATTTTTCTGTTGTTCATTACACTCTTGCAGAGCCGCCAATAATCTCTTGAACCGAACTGGCTAGATGCTATACGCTGGTTCATTCTGTCAGCAAACAGTAATTTTGCTCCATTGAGGACACGTTTGCATTCGTTCCGAGCAGAGACAAAGTCTATTGCAATCGAACTTGTCGCCCTGGTACAGTCGGAAGAAGTGATTTCCGTGATCTATAGCAGCCGAGCAAGCAGGAGAGAACCAAGGAGATGAACGCGGTACAACTTGGTATTTCCTAACTGGAATGAAGGTATCAGTGCCGGCTTTCACCCAGGAAGAGACATCAGCCGCGTATTTCTGAATGGGGTGAATAAAAACCCCATTCCAATGGAAGTCTCGAAGGTAATCACGGAATGAGTCTCAATCTGCTCGTTGACAGCAGAAAGATATTCTATTGGTAGAAGGAGGGGTAGAAGATGTTTACAGATTGATCAGAGTTGCCAAGACGGCAGAGCTGCGTAGTAGGACAAGAGTCAGGGATAGAGGTAAAACAAGAGATCGAGAAGAGAGGCGTTTCCGTCAGGGTTACTGGAAAAACGCGTGGGGAAGCCAACCACTTGCATGAGAAATTGAGTAATTAAGGTTTTGCATGCCAACGAGGTCTCAGTGGCAGAGTATTTAAGGCACCTGGCATGGTGGACGTTAAAGTCTCCGAACACGAATATGTTATGGTAAATATATAAGACAAATTGTCATATTTTTACCTCAAAATATATCACCGATGAAGTGGCGTGATTTAAAAATAATATTTTATTTAACAAGAACAATATGCGAGACAAAATAGGATTCAGTATCTGTATATCTCTGAGATGAGATATTATGATTACTTGCATTATTTACATTATTCGGACTGTTATCCTCATCTTCATTGCCATATTCACAACGTTTCGGCCGTTGTACGCCCCGGCCTTCTTCCGGTAATTAGAATTTCGAACCGAACAATTTATTTCGTCCACCGGGGTAGATTGTTCAGGTTTCGTGTACCATGCCTCTTCCGAATGTCTCAGTTCTTTCCCTTTTAACTCAACTCTCCAAGTTTTTGGTTCACCACTGCTGTGGCCTGGTATTGGACTCGCATCTGTGTCCTCGAGTATATATGGCTCAATGGATAATGACGTTGGTTAGATCCAGTGACGAGACCCAAAGAGTTGTGAGTTCAATACTAGGCCGCAAAAGAAAACAGTTTTGCAACAGAGGAATGGAAAGTGTCGTCCTAATAGACATTCAATCACTAAACAATTATGTAATACATGAATTGTTCTAAATAGCCTCTGAAAAGATAGCTTTCAATGAAGCGTTTTTTGTTGCTTGAATAGAAACCTGACCGGTTGTTTCAGGAAGGCATGATGCTTGGCTTTTGCTCACCTGTGCTCATCAGACCGTTATACTCGCGTCACTTACTGAATCTACAGGCACACACGTATTGTGCCACACACCAGTTGGTGCACTTGTCAGGGAAATCTCTTTTGTTTTTCCTTTTTTTTTTAAGATGATAACTTATATTTAGTACAAAACTTAATAACTATGATTGTAACAAAAAAGAAAAGAAAAAAAAGCCGTTAGTTTTGATCAGTTCCTCTCTTAAACTCCTATTTATTTTGTCTGAACGGCAGATAGCGTGATTCGTAAGACAAAATAAGTTGGTATTCTAAATTTAGTTTCGCAGTAAAAACTCATATTTGAACCCAATTTTATATTTTCGACTAAATATATTTTGAACACAACTGTATGCGCGTCCTGGGTATGACGATAAACTACGTCCGACAGCAAGGCCTCTGATAATACGTTTTTGGAAAAATGATGTTGCCAGCTATACATTCTTGAAGGAAAAATATTACCAGAAATATTTTTTTTTCGGCATTAAATGACCCATTAAGGTTGATATGCCGTAAAACAAATCAAACCGAACCAAACAACTGTGTACCTACAAGTACAGATAAAAGGTGTTGTTGGTCATTTTGCTATAGAATGTATTGTTGGTAATTCTACCATAAAATGTACTGCTGGTCATTTTGCATTAAAATGTATTTTTATTCCTTTTACTATAAATAGGTATTGTTGGTTATTTTATTATGACTGTCATTTTATATTTCCATAGTCTTTTGTTGGGGTTCATTATTTGCCAATAGCTGGACCCCAAAAGGCGCTACCATTCCGGATTAGGGTGGACCTGAGAACAACAGCAATTAAGACGTGATTCCACTCTCCTCAAAACCTCTAATCTCCTGATCAGAGGTCTTGCTGCTGGATGTAATTTATTGCCATACTCAGTACTAAGAAAATTGTTTGAATAGTTTGACTAATCAACACACTCATTATACATACGTATATACGAGGGTCATTCAATAAATAAGGTGAATTTTTCGGTATAAGGATTTCTAATACAGATAGAAGCTTACTTTTTTTTTCAACGTAGTCTCCCAGCACTCTCACACACTTTTCCCATCTGTGCACAAGCTTCCGTATTCCCTCAGCGTAAAAATCTTTGGACTGATGCCTCAGCCAGTCGCACACGACACTTTTGACTTCATCGTCACTTTTAAACTTCGTGCCTCTCGTGAACGCTTTCAAGGGACCAAACAGGTGAAAGTCTGAATGGGGCAAGGTCTGGGCTGTAAGGGGGATGAGGGAGCAGTTCTCAGACCAGCTCGTTGATGGTCTGCACCGTTTGGGTTGCTGTGTGAGGCCTTGCGTTATCATGATGCAAGATGACTCCTTCTGACTGATGACCCCTGCGTTTGTCCCAACAGATAAGCTCAAAGTCCTTGCAATGTCATCCACTGTCACCCTTCTGTCAGACTGAATGAGGTCATTGACTGATTCGATCACCTCAGGAGACCTCACTTCTGTAGGCCTCCCAGACATGTCTTCATCCTCAACACTGCTCCGTCCTTCTTTAAACAATTTAGCCCACTTGTAGACATTTGTTTGGCTGAAACATGTGGCACCATATACAGTTGACATTGTCCTATGAATTTTAACTGGTTTGCACCCTTCAGCAACCAAAAACTTGATAACTGACCGCTATTCAATACTGGAGCATGCTTCTTGGTCGGCCATCTTTGTTAATCGCCAAAACTCTCAAAGTTTTTTTTAATCTGCAAAAGAAATTAAATCCATGTGAAAAAGAAGTAAAACAAAAAAATAAATAAAAAAGAGTAAGCTTCTATCTGTATTAGAAGTCCTTATACCGAAAAATTCTCCTTATTTATTGAATGACCCTCGTACATTGTATGAAAATGAAATTACGTCATATATCCTATGAACTCGTCTTTCATGGACAACGCTTTTAGCAATTCATCGACGGAAGCTTATGCGGAGACGGAACTCTTATCATACAGAGACTCTTCTCCAAATCCTCATATCTAGTCATTCCGGCTGAGTTGTGTATACATATACTTGCAAAAGTCACCTGTTGGTGTTGTTACTAGTTTAAATAAGAGTATTGCGTAAGAATAAAATGGGATTTTTACCTTGAAAGTGACTGAAGCCGAGATACCACGTCAGGACCGATAACATTGCAGATTCTTTTTTGGATTTTATCAAGAATTTTATCAAGAATATATCGATTCTGAAAATGCATACATTTTTAGAATCGATATTTTTCACTTGCGGAGCATAGAAATGCAATACTTTTAAAATTGACTACCTCATTTACTTATTAGAATTACTGGTCATAGATTAGAAAAGTTACAAATAAAATAAATTGACCTTAGAGTATACCGACATGTACATCTGTAGCGAGATAACTATTTACATCGTTTGCACTTTTATCCCCATCTTTATTGCTATATTGACGACGTTTTCGGCCGTTGTACGCTTCCTCAAGTGATATACGTTGGAATTTTGAACCGAACCCTTTATTTAGTCCACTGGGATAGTGTTATGGTGTAAAACCATAGAAATATAACACGGACTCGGATATAGGTTAAATAGTATATTCTCGGAAACGTAGTACAAAGGTAAATGTGGACTGGAGAGTACTTTCTCTCACTGATGTCCCAACTCACTCATTCACTCACTCTGTGGCTACTACTCGATGACCCCTCACTTAGGGACTGACCTTACTCAGAGTTGGTAGCCATATTATATAGGTGTGGAAGAGTCAATTTGTAGGTAGGTCCCCACAATAGATAGATTGTTCTAATTCCACGTGCCGTGCCTTTTTTAATATCTTAGTTTTAGTTATTTCTCTTTAGTAACTCAACTCTCCAAATTTTTTTGTTTCCTCTGATATGGCCAGGTATTGAACTCACAGCTCTTTGTGACAAGTCACTCTTTGATTTACTCAACCAAAGCCTTTAGTCACTGGGCCATGTGCAGATAGTTACAATACCTCATCTTAGAAATATAGACAGATGGTGTACGAGTATGTTTTTGTTTCGACTACCTTCAATCAGTTTGCATTGCCCTTTCTTTATCTCGGTTTATTCAGCATTTGAGGATTGCGCATTTTATAAGTACAGCAATGTACTGGCAATACGAATGGTATGAATACAGGAAAATAATTAAATCTGAGAAAAAGTATTTGAAAATCAGTTTTCGAATTACCGTACTTTGTCAAAAAGTGAGGAGATCTCGTTGCCATGCAAAGAAGATAAGCACCATTTGAGCTCAGCCCCCCCTCTTTCTCCCCATCTCTATCTCTCTATCACACACACACACACACGTCTCATTGATTTATATATATATATAGTGTCGTAAGATAATAATAATTATTAAGGAGTTTGTTCCACACTGGCTACCCCATGATTGTGGCCTTAAGCTTATTAAGCTTGGCTTTGATCGAGCGGGTGTGGGAGTGGTGTAAAGGATAGTGGAATGAGAAATCGGGAGCCGAGTTCGCATTCCAGTCAGGTTCATTAAATTCACTTGCGAGGAAATACTCTTAGGAAAGTCACGAATGCATGTCCCACCAGTTGGGGGTTAAATAGCAGAACTTGCACCAGGAAAAATCATTGTCATTCTCAAATAAATTCGTAATTCAAAATTCACTGGTAGAAATGGGAATTATTCATACAATGCAAAATATATTTGATAAGCCTTAAAGAAAAACAAGTAAACCTTGATCGAACTTTCAGCATAGTGAGATCTTAGCCAAGTTTATTCTGGAATATATTTCAAGATATTTTTTAAAAACAAGTAAAAAAAAATTACATAATCATCATTTTTCTTCAAATAGTTAAGATAAATTAGGTTTTAAGTCGTTGTAATTAAGATAAAAATGTTTTCATTCACAATTGAAGTAACTCCTGAATTTTTATTTGTTTTCCCTCACCTTATTCTTGCCTTTTTTTTCACAACGATAACATCGAATATCAATTGAACGTTGCAATAAAAGCTGTCAAAATTTAATATTTTTTTTTGTTTTTCAAATTTGTGACCAATTTGAGGCGCTCGCCAAAGAGCGACATCTGCCATCGAATTTGAATCTCACTGCTTAAATTTGTAAATATCTTTAAAATAATTTTTTCTTCTTTAGTTTTTCACATATTTGTTAAAGATTAATCATCGTTTATTGCAAATGGATTGCTTACTTAATGATTTCTCTGAGCAAAGTCCTTTGATAAAGAAAGTATCAAAACCATTTTATAGTAACTGTAAATAAAGCAACAGCACCATAATCTGCTTCAAAGTAGTATTTTGGAAAAACTCACACTTAGCGTCACTTTTAGTTTTCAAAATAGTCCTTTTTCGGGATCACCATCAACTGCATCATCACGTTCTCTGTAATCTCGCACAAAGTTTGAAAGTCTTCCTTTTCAACGACGATGTAAGCCTGAACAGCTAGTCGCAGGAAGACAAATATGGATAGACACTTCCTCAGAAAGAATCTGCACCAGGTATCATTACGGATGCCACTCTCGTACAGTACACAAACTGTTCTGTGGAACAGACCCCCAAGAGGATGTTTCTCCGATCACTGTAATCTTAACCTGT
This sequence comes from Acanthosepion esculentum, assembly GCA_964036315.1. Lineage (NCBI taxonomy): Eukaryota > Metazoa > Mollusca > Cephalopoda > Sepiida > Sepiidae > Acanthosepion > Acanthosepion esculentum. Next base: position 16,915,947 of record OZ038476.1, on the reverse strand, counting down.
TCAAGTTTAGAGGTAACCAATATATTCCCCTCCTATCCATATAAACTAACTCTTAACGTAACCCTCTATCGCGAGTGGTCCCCGGGCCTTGTATAGGGTGATCCTAATTGTAAAAAAAAATTGTGAAGGAGGACAGCTTGGAAAACTTAACACACACAGGACGTATTGAGTAAATAATGGGTAAAGGGATATAGCAATCAACTTAATGGATTTGTGACAATGGATGGGTGAACAAGGGCAAGAAGGGGTTGTAAAGTTTGCATAGAGCTACAAGAAATTTTGGAGGGACATGATCACCTGAAGGGATATGGCACAATAATTCATGCAAAGAAGCAGCTTACATCTGTTTATTACTCTTTGAATTCTTGAACAATGTTTCCTTTCCTAATGAGTTTATTACACGCGTTCACATTGATAGGTGCTGGTCCGTATTTGGTACTTATCTCATTATGCCTAAGTAGGACATTCTCGGTTTGTCAGTATTTCAATATTTGGATTCATATCATTCTCATTAAAAAGGAAAATCAATGTTCCTCTAATAATGCCTTTACTACAAATATCTTGTATTTCTTAAGCCTGGTAATATCATCTGGTACAAAGTTGTTAATGTACAGTGTTTGATATCACGAACAACAGCCTGTGAGGAAATCTGGCTAATTACTATTTCCTAACTGTAATTGTAGAGGATAAGGGAAAGAGGAATGGGAAAGGGGGGATATAGAAGTGTTAAGAGAGAAGAAATAAAAAGAGAGAGCAAGAGGGTGAGATTAAGTGAATGGGTGAGAGTAATGGATACGGTTTAGGAGTAAGAGAAAGGAAGAGCAAGTGGTCAAGAATGAGAGAAAAAGAAACGGATAAAAGGAGAGAAAAAGAAGAAAGAGAAAGAAAGAGAAAGAGGAAAGAGAAAGAAAGAAAAAGAAGAAAAGAAAAAAAAGAAAGGAAGAGATAGAAAAAGAAGAAAGGAAGAGATAGAAAAAGAAGAAAGGAAGAAATAGAAAGAAAAAGAAGAAAGCGAAAGAAAGAAAAAAGTAAAGAAAACGAAGACAGGGAAAGAAAGAAAGAGAAAGAAAGAGAGAGTAAAAAGAGTGTTAGGAATAGAAAGCAAGGAATGAAAACTAGTGAGAGTAAGAGAGAGAGAGAGAGACAAAAGAATAATGGTTGAAAAATAGAATCAGAGCGTGAGAAAACGTAAAGGAGAAAGATAGAGAGAAGCAGGACACAAGCACGAGAAACATTGTTCATCGTTAGAGTGTTTTCAGTTTTCACTAACTTAATTAAAACCGGAAGGTCTGGATATTCTCCACGGAACCAGGGGTGAAAAGAAAAAGACCAAAGGTTTAACTCCCTTCCGGTGGCTACGCCTGTTGTGAAGGGCTGTGAGGTGGCCGAGTAAGTCGGTGCTTAGAGGGCAGAAAAAGAAGAAAGCGGAGTAGGAGGTGAGTGCCAGGACCGTCAGAAAGATAATGCTGTGTCTCAAGTTGACACGACGCACTTAATCGCAACATACTGCCAGCCCGTCTCCGAATAAACTCACATCTCCTCCACCAAAATAGAAAAAAGACTTATGTCCACACTGACAAGGAAAATGCTTATAACCATATAAAAATAAAAGCAGTCATTACAATTGATTTTTACTATTTCGGTGTTTATTCACGTCATCTTCAGAGCAGTAAGAAAAAAATCAAATTCAGGGCCACACAGCTTGTGGATAGAATTCTTCTTTTTTCTATGCTTTCTCCCATCAGAACGTGGGTGATCTTAGCTCTTGTCAAATTCATAACTTTTGTAGCGTCTTAGCAATGTTTGTCGTTTTAATATCCGCCCCCCTCTCTATTCTGCTATCCGTTTACACAAACTCCTTAGGAAGGTTAATCGTTCTTTCTCTTTCTCCCTTTTGCGTTCAATATATTTTGTGATACCAGACGCCTTCGCGTTGTCACTTTTGTGACGTCAACGAATGCTCGTAATCACGTTCGTAATGTTCGTTGTAGTCGAGACTTTGGAATCGCAGATACTAGTAGTAACTCCGTCAAATAATAGTCGCACTAGTAATACTAGTTCGAATAGTAATCAGTGATAGTGATTAGTATAGAGAAATAGTACAGAGGATAGCGATCACTTAGACGCCACGCTAATTCCCATATATACCTTTCCTTTACAATCACGTGACCTACTTATTAGAAATGGAATTACCAATGTTTGTTCACTGGTGATCTGTGTTCAAACTCCAGTGTCGGCAACGATGCTTTATCCCTATACAACAATATATCCTATGAGTCTCAAATTTTCCAAGCCTTCTTTCCTCATCCATTTTTCTTAAAATTTGTTATTCTCAGCATCCTTATGTCAAAGTGCATCTGTGGTTGCCTCAAATCTTCTCTTCATATGCGATAAAATTGTCCAGCATTCACTGCCATATGAAAAAACTGATATTGCATAACAGTTTTTAATGGAAGTTTCCTGACAAACTGAAAAATACGATAAACAGAAAGCTTACGAACTAGTCAATCTTCTGTTTCCGGATTCTGGAGGAAGAGAATTTGATAATTTATATATCCTTCAAGAAATATAGCTACAAGGCTGTATATATGTGTCTGTATTCGTATGACAGAGAAAGAGACATCTCTCATACAACAAGTAAAGGTTAGTCGTTCAAAACATTATTAATGTTCAATTACCAGTAAAAACTTCCACTGTGTTGACCTTGTGCCAGACTAAGCTAAACTAAGTTTTGTATTTGTGTAGCTAGTTTTTATATGTCTAGAAAAATAATTATAACGCCTCAAAGAGTTATATACACATTCACATAAGCAAAATAACTGTTGTAGAAGGCATATCTCTCTCTGTACACAGACACACACACACACACACACACACACACACATATATATATATATATATATATATATATATATGTGTGCGTGTCTGTGTGTAGAAGGCATATCTCTCTCTGTGTACAGAGAGAGATATGCCTTCTACAACAATTATTTTGCTTATGTGAATGTGTATATAACTCTTTGAGGCGTTATAATTTTTTTTCTAGACATATAAAAACCCACAGTGTGGCTAGACATCTGATCGTTTCAAACCGAAACCCGACCGATTTGGCATCAGTCGGAGATTTTAACCTCTAGGCTATCGACACTCGGTAGAGAGAAGGCAATTTTTACGTATTTATTTTTTCATAAACACGCCAGTAACCTAGAGAACTCAATGGAGAGTCTTGCATTGTCAGCACTAATAATGACTGTATACAAATTCACGCTTTTCTCCCCACAGTTCTCGACTGATTTAATTATTTATCATATCGTCATCCACAGATATATATATATATATATATATATATATATATATATTCGCAGTATCTTTGTCTACCTGCCGGTCTGTCTGTCTCTCTCATATATATATATATAATGCCAAAGGTGGACAAAGATACTGTGAACATACGTATGTCTGGTCTAAAATCGGACTGAAGTGGGAAACTGACAGTTATCATATAGTGCTGATTCTTATGTCCACACTGTCTATATCTATAAACGTTATAAATTCAACTTTGAATATTATTACAATAATAATAATTTATTTAAATTTTGCTATAGTTCTGGGAGAAGAGCCGTCCAAGGTGTGAAAGTGATGTTGATCCCTATGTATTTTTCTCGCTCTCTTATGGGATTAAAACAAATATAAAGTTTGTCACTTAGCTGATTGATATTCAGCATTTCTATTTCAGAGTTTCGTAGACGAAGCTTTGTGCAATTGTTCGGTCCACTCGTCAGGAGGTATCATCAAAAGTCTCAATTATCCCGTTTTCATTATTTTTATATTAAGTTAAACAAATAATTTATGCACCTTTTTATTGGCGTTAGGTTGGCTTTTCTTCTTTGTATGCGTGCGTGATGAAGGCGTTCTTGGAAAAGATACTCTGGTTTTCTGTTGCTCTCTGCGCGGTTTTGAATTCAGAGTAGACCTTCTCCAAGACTGCAGAACTGTGAGTGAAGGGATATATTCAAGCCTTTGCCAAGGACAATGATGCGAAAGTGAACGCAACAGATCTGACCAGGATTTGAACTCGGCTTGCCAATTTCTGCTCCTCTGCCGAAATAGTTTGCCACTCGTATTCGAGGATACTCGATACTAGGACGTTTAGCCAATCCCTATTGCAAACGCCTGCTCAGGCACATTTGTGTTTGTTCACAGAGGTTTCTACTGCAACTATGCTGAACAGACCTTAGTTACAGTTTCTGGGAAAGAGCGTTTTATCTAGCGTGATAGACAGTCGGATTGGGTGGTATGGTAAAGGTGCCCCCTCCTCCAGACTGCTTCCTGACAATCGACCATGGTGAGATTCGAGCGCAGATCGCATGGTCAGAAAGCGAAAGTTCTAACAACTCGGCTACCATGCCGATGTATATACATTGACCAATTCTATATGTGCGTCTGTGTATGAATATTGTCTATCACAAGAATCAGTTTATTTGCAAATGAATTTTCGCTTTTGTACGAAATGCCATTTAATCCTTTTTGGCCTTCAGATTATTTTCCTTGTCTCAGTCGCAACGGGTCCAAGTCGCGTTATCTTTTGTGTTCATCCACAGTCCCTATTGCACTGTACGATAATATCTCTCATCCTACTGGTTCTTGTACAGTCGGCAGCTTTACAATGTTTAACAGGTTGCATGAACATCGACCAAGATTATTGTATCATTTTAAAAATCTCGTTTAGTGATACAGCTTCACTGCTCTAATATATGAAATCCCCCAGGGAAGATTGTTTTATGAAAATACGATTCGTGTATCATTTGATTTAGATGTCTGATAAGTCTACACTGCGTACGGAGTTTATTTTTTATTGCATTTCTGATGGCAATCATATGTCAGTTTGCTCATCGTATATTTAAAATATATATATATATATATATATATATAAAACATGAAATTTATAAACTTTATCTTCCTTTTGATAAGCCATAATACCACGTCTACTTGAGAATGGTTGTAACAAAGGATTTGCTCTTGATCAAGAAAAGTTAAGAAAGTTTTCCTTTGTAAGTACGAAGTGGGTGACAAATTGAGAAATATAAATATTTTATACCAAAAATAAATTCAAACTTTTTTTTTGCAGCTAACGACACCGTTGTTCGAACCTGATGCCAAATTACTACGATCAATTAGAAAAATAACCCTCTTCTTTCTTTTAACGCATTAATACATACCATCCAATTTTTGGGTGAGGTGAGCATTAATTAATTATAGGTCATCATCATCATCCTCCACTTTTATAATCGTAGGGTAGCTCCGAATGCAGAAGCCACACTAAATCTTATCCACAACGGTCTATCAACGGCAGCCATCAGCAATTCTGGTATGGTCATACCTGTCCATTGTTTGACATTGTCCAACTAGTTTTTTCATTGGCGTCCTCTCCTATGTCTATTTTCAATGGTGCCTTGCATGATGGTCTTATACAGGCTTTCGTGCTTTGTAATGTGTCCAAACCACGCCATTTTTCTCTGTTTGACAGTGGTGAGAAGAGGTATAAACGTATAATTAATACAGAATTTTGATATTAAGTTTTATAATTACGGTTGATATGAATAGGTTAGCTTATGTTTTTCTTAACCGATAGCAATTGCTGCAGTAAATTAACACTTTACTTTGTCCTACGACAGACAGCCAGTAACGGGCACAGCGAAGTTTTGTGAAAACTGCGCGCTGTATTCAGTGAGGTTCATTTTCCATGTGAAGACAATTGATGTTAACTCAAACTTATATTCTTTCCTGATCATCTCAAACAAAAGCTGAGTGGCGTTTCTCATTTGATTGCTTTGTGGTCAAAGAGACTATACGTTCTAAATTTTCAAATTTGTTGGAAACGAATAAAATAGTAATTTCGTTATTTTTGTATGGTAGTAAATGCTGTACTATCTACTCACAGATGGAGAAGAGACTTGAGGTAACAGAAATGCTGTTCTACCGAAGGATGCTGAGAATACCATGAACTGAAAACGTGAGCACCGATGAGAAAATGGAAACGGAAAGGTTACGTGTTATATATAGCATCAGAAAGAGATAGTTAAAATTTCTAGTGCAGATTTTGAGGAAAGAGGGATTTGACACTCATATGAAATATGGAAGATAAGAGGGACAGAAAAAAGCAGCATCTATCTATCTATATATATATATTCAGAGTTGGCCTTCTCCTAGACCAGTTGCCATCCAAGGCTATAGAACTCAGTCTGTCCTACTATTTACCCATAGCTGGAGGGAGAAGGGGATTCACACCTTTCCCAAGGGTATTAGCACATAAGCGAATGTAATGGATTCGACTGGAATTCAAACTCGGCTTTCCGATTCCTCAGACCAAGCCGCTATCCATTACACCACCGTGCCTCCTCTCAAAACCTGCTGAGGGTCGTTTGGGGACCCTCTGGCACGTAGTTAACCAAATATCTGTATTCGGCCCTTCAAAAAGTGTGGATGGTTCTGCACAAAACCTTCACCACTATAATCAAATCTTATGTGCTGGTGTCCGGCTGTCAGTTTCCTAGGAACTGATCTGCTTGACACCCTCATACGTCGAATTCGACGGGAGAGTTGAGAGAATATCTATATATATATATCTATATATATATATCTATATATATATATATATATATATATATATATATATATATATATATATATATATATATATATCTCGAAAAGACAAACTTTAACGCATTAACTGCGGACGACAGATATTTCTACCAGTTGCAGTTCTATTGGTTAGATGCGAATGATGATGTTAATGTTAATGGGCTAATTAACGAAGTAATGAAAGAACAGCATTTCAACCTCCAGCCTTCTATTCTGTGTCTGAGTTGAAGCAGAATATTGCAGTCACTCTAGATTTGATTATTTGCGTCACCTTACGGATACTAAGAGCTGTTTATTTTTTGGATTATTGTTAAAATAATGAACGTCGTCAATATGAAATTTCAACGAAGCAAACAAAACAAAACAAAAAGCTTATTCACTTTTTCGTATCAGACATTTTTTCATTTTGAAAACAAGCTTCCGGAAGTGCCAACTGGCTTTTTTTTTCTTTTTGGAAACGTATTTCCAGCAAGTCTGGCATCAATACAAAGAACGTTCACAAATGAGATACGCAAAAAATGGACTGATACAAAAAGATTAAAATCAACAGGGAAATAAATACTAACAGTAGCTTGCCTTGTCATAATTACAATGTCAATGTATACGGTTTCAATCCACTCAAAAGGCCAGATTCCAAATTATGTTTTTCTAGATGAGCAGTCTCCCCCACTTGCAAAATAAATTTAATACAATCTTCTTACCCAAATTTATCTCCATTTGACTTTGTGCCCTACTAAGTTAAGCCTAGTACATATCAGTAAGGATACAAAAAAATAGTCACGTAGAATATTTTTAAACTAACGACTGACGAATCGACTCTTAAAAACGGTTTACCGATGATAAGTCCTTTATGTTAATATTTAATAAGAAATTGTGACCAAGTATTCAAGTCTTGCCTTCACTTATCAGAGTGTTTACATTCCTTGCTTATTAGTTTCCGGGACTAAATTCAGTAGAAGGCGATCATATTTATCATCAACTTCCTCTTATTAACAAGCAGATCTTTTCAACATTTTTAATCTAACCGAGACGGGTCTCTGCAGGGTCCTTCCGATTTTCAGTGCGGTGGCGTCGTGTTCAGATAATGTTTTTTCCGGTATCCATCGCCCTGCACCTGTAAAACCAGGCCTGGCTTATTATCATGTTGCTCACTGTTAAATTTCCGATCCAGAATAAAAGCTACTAACGTACATTCCAACGGCTACTTGATGGTAATTTTTTGTTTTTGTTAGTGGAATGTCAATTATTTTATATGGCAGTTACTGCTGGACAATCTCCTCATAGAATGAACAATGCCGGACATTTTTCTTTTCTGTCACCCAATGCTGAGAATGCCATGGACAGATCATGTGACTAACGAGAAAGGAGAATAGGAAGTACAAGGAAACTGCTGCTAATAATCAGGAAGAATTTTCTGGAATATACAGCGAGGAAAGAGATAACTTAATACTCTCCAATTTGGAGAATTTAACTTTCAAATGATACAAATAAAAGTAGTCCAACTACCATTAATCGGTTTCGCTTGCTTTAAATAGTCAAGTGATATCGATTAACCCATGTAATACGTCTAAATGAATACGTGATTGATTGATTTGTTTTTACGGCTAATCAACCCATTGCAGGTTATTTAAAGCCAGAAAATATTTTTAGATAGATGTTTTTAGATAATAATGATGTCGTGATACACGTCTTACTAATTAATCCATAGCTGGGGGACAAGAGGTAGATTCATGCCTTTCCCAGGAATATTTACGCGTAAATGAATGTAACGAACCCAACTGGAATTGGAACTCGGCTCTCGGATTAACAATTCAAAGCCATTATCCATTACACCACACACACATCAAAGCTTACAGCTCCTGGAATTCCCAAGTGATCAGCCATCAAGGTGCTGATCAGGAACGACGTTGCTTAACTTGGGTGATCGTACAGGAACCAGTATTTTAATGTGATGTGGTTATAAGCCTCACATGGAAGTAACACCTCGTTTAGATGGTTATCTAGCTACTATCTGCAACAAATTAGAAATCATAATTGGAAAATTAAATCTTTCGACACTCTACCAAAGAGGAAATCAGAAAAACCTAAAGCTAGATATAGAATGATTACATATGAACATCTTGAATGGATGGCAAGACAAAGATAATAATGGGGAAAATGTTACTTAAAGCAGCAAAAGACAGGAAGTTGTAGAGATCCATGATCGCCATGTCCCGGAAGAAAATTGTATATAAAAAAGTTCGTTTGACAACAGTAGTTTAAATTTTACTACGGCTTCCCAGTGTTTTATTCGGATTATTACAAAAATAAATAACTGTCTATATCTCTGAGATGAAGTATTATGATTATTTATATTATTTGAACTGCTATTCTCATCTTCATTGCCATATTCATAACGTTTCGGCCGTTGTACTCTCCGGCCTTCTTCAGGTGATTGGAAACATCTGGAAGAGGCATGACACGTGGAACTAGTAAAATTTACTCTGGTGGACGAAATATAAAGGGTTCGGTTCGAAATTCCAATCACCTGAAGAAGGTCGAAGCGTACAACGCCTGAAACGTTGTGAATATGGCAATGAAGATGGGGATAACAGTCCGAATAATGTAAATAATGTAAACAAAAATAAATAAAAAATGTTTTGAAAACTGCATATGGAAAGATTTGATTGCTCTTTTGCACAAACGCACACGGTCTGTACGAAAATCAACAGACAACAATTTAGCTTTTTTCTAAATCTGTATCTCCAAACTAATTCTTTATTTCTGTACATGATGTCAGTCAGTTTTCGTGTAGTTGACAAAATGACACAGTATGGTAATTGGACTCTTATTATTTGCAATCATTAAACACGAATCTATTTCTTGGCGTGGTTTTACTTTAATTGTCCACATTTTTAATAAGCCTTTCTTGGACTGATTTCTGCAAATAGAAGTAACATTAATCGATATTCACTGTAAGGAAGTGATTTTCCTTGCAATAATTTTTTGAAAGCAAAAATATTGATAACTGGCAATATTTCTCTTCCATCAATTCCTACTCACGGATTAGATTTGTAATTTTCTGCAATAACTCTTTCTGGCGCTAGGGAAAAGGACTGCAGATTAAACACCAAATTTTACAAATTTCGACCATACTCTGTATAAAAAGAAAGGATTACCAGAGGCCGGAGATTAATGTTTTTTATTTGAATTACTTACAATACTAACAATAGTCTGCGAGACAAACTTGCTGCACTGCTACTACTACAATAACAGACACACACACACACACATTCACACACACACAGCAGTGTGGACAGAGTTCAACATCGAAGGACAACAGTCTGTTTCATAGCCAACTTCATGACATAAAACAGGTCATTTACTCATAATGGATTAGTTTGGCACCAGTTCAAAACATTGAAACACCCATTTGTGAAAACTGAACAAAACGCTCACTAAGTAGTTAATGAATGTAGTTTGTTAACCAGTCGTGCTCTATTGGACTTTCTTTTGATAGAAATCTTCATAACATGAAATAGACTGTCGCCCTTTAGTGCTGAACTTTGTACCCACACTGGTTATATTTACATACGCTCTATCCTGAATATTGAGCTCTTCTAACCTATAAATATAGCATATCTCAAAATTATATTATATACAGTGTGGATACAGGAATTAACACTGTTTAAGCGATATTCAGAAGGTGATCTGATACAGGCTGAAGGTGTTTCATGTGGACCTAATAAATATAGCATATCTCAAAATTATATTATATACAGTGTGGATACAGGAATTAACACTGTTTAAGCGATATTCAGAAGGTGATCTGATACAGGCTGAAGGTGTTTCATGTGGACCTAATAAATATAGCATATCTCAAAATTATATTATATACAGTGTGGATACAGGAATTAACACTGTTTAAGCGATATTCAGAAGGTGATCTGATACAGGCTGAAGGTGTTTCATGTGGACCTAATAAATATAGCATATCTCAAAATTATATTATATACAGTGAGGATACAGGAATTAACACTGTTTAAGCGATATTCAGAAGGTGATCTGATACAGGCTGAAGGTGTTTCATGTGGACCTAATAAATATAGCATATCTCAAAATTATATTATATACAGTGTGGATTAACACTGTATGGTGACTATAAGTTTCACACCTCAAGCGATATTCAGAATGTGATCTGACATAGCCTGAAGGTGTTTCACGTGGAATCCTATGATAGGTTTACTCTTGTGAGGATGTTAAAAAAGTTGGATCGATAGTAAAGAGCCGCCATGGTATGGAATTGATGTCAATATTTGACTGCAATGTTTGCTGCCAAATGACCAAGAAAGTCTTTTTAGTCTTTCCAGCGTTATACTTTGATCCCCTATACTATGCTCGTGTATACATTTTGCTATGTCTTTTATCTGGTGACTTTATGCAAGTGCCAATCTTTTGACACAGCACTTTTAGGGATATTTCCACAACTTTTCTGTCTTTTTAATTTTAAAGCAGTCATTAAATCAATGTTTGCAGTAATTTAAATATATTATTTTTAGGTTTTAATATTGCTTTCAAGTGCTAGAAAATGTCACGTCGTTAAAAAAAATAACACTTTTGCTTACTTAAAGTCGGGAGTAGTCTTTTGTTGTTATTTAAAATTCGATTATTCCATAATTAATTAAAGTCTTTTTAAATTTACGAGCGTTTCATGGAAGTGTTGAACTACAGGTGGCGAAAATAAATAAAATAAACTATTTTCTTTGTACGCACACAAGATCTTATGAGTTAAGGCACCAAAGAAGCTAATTATATTATTTCCTAACGAACTCTCATATTTTGGATAATTACGCAATTGATGACATCATAAAATATAATTTTCTATGAAAAATATCCAGTTCATTGAATCTTTTTAAAATTTATAATTTTCAGTTATTGAAATAGTTGTTAATAACAATATTTCTGAAGAGTCGAAGGAGAATAATAACGAAAAAAAAATCTCATCAAATTCAGTGTATATTTTCTACATCTCCGGTTGATGTTTCAAATAACATTTCAACTGGTTTAATTATCTTATTGGGACATCAATATTTTTACTATCTAAACGATATATATTTTTTTTTAAATTGGTTTGATTGGCAATTATTTCCACAGACTTTTGCAAAATTCCATTTTTATAAATATATCCATTCATATAAGAACCGAAAGTTTTACAGAAATTTGATAAACTTTTAAATCTCGCTGCGTTTCGCTAAAGATTTCTCATATAAATGACGTCAAACTTTCAGCCACAAATATCCCCGATTCTATAAAATGCACACAAATAATTTTACATCAGAATTTTCTCCAGGCCTTCATATTAATGACACAAAGTTTCTAACAATAAAATTATTTTTTATATAAGTTTTTGGCGTTTTTTTCGTTACAAATCTGTAGAAGCACCTGCATTAAATTTTGTGGGAAAAGTAAAAAAAACGGGTTCAAAATAATATTCCTACCTCCAGGTGACATTGTGCTAAATTAAAATCAGTATATATTTCTAAAGAACGTCTACTAGACCGTGATTGGTTTAAAAAAAACGCCATTCATTGACCAATTAGCGAGCGTTGTGTTCAGTTTTCACAAATTCACTGTTTAGAACTTGTGTCAAACTAAGCCATTATGAATAAATGGCCTCCTTACGAGGCCCACTATTTTGCCTTTGTGACTAAACTAAATTTATTCATTTAGTTTTTGTGTTTGCCACCCAGAGTTTGAATAAAATGCAACAGATTATTATTCTTATTATTCTTTATAAATATTAAATTGAGGTGAAATGGACCTCACATTATGCAAGGTATCTAGTTGTCCATCACACATATATATATATATATATACGCAAACAGGTACGTACACAGATAATTTTATGCATGCAGAAGTCAATTGTAGTAAAAATACTAATGACTGCAAAACATTAGTTCGGCTTTTATTACGTCAAGAGAAAGCTCACCTGATATGAAAAGAAATAGTAATAAACGACAAACATGATTTCATGTAATCTATGACTAACGAACAATAGAAATATATGTCAGCATGTCCGATCTAGATTTCAACTTTTCTTAAATAAATTTGTGATTCTCAGTAGTGGGAAGATATTATTATTATAATTATTATTATACCGAGGATATTTGAACTCGAAAATGCGACTAGAGGCGAGGAATAGTGCAATGTTTAAAATTAAATAGTTCCAGATTAATAGAGTCCATTACATTTGTCTTTCTTAATTTCCTGAAAGGATGGGCATTTGCACTGTGTTGTGAATTCAGTCCTCCTTGAGTGTCCTAGGTCTGTAACCTGATTACAAATCTTGCTGGTCAATTCGCTAGTGCAGTAAGTCAAAACAAAGTAAAGAAGCAACTTGAAGAAATTTATGTAGTAGTTTTAGAATTAAATAAAATTTGTTTGCGCATGATAACCAAATATATGTGTAAAGAATGACGAATTTTGGTGAAGACTTTAATCGTGATTTTTTTAATCGTTTTTAGCTGTGTGTACGCGAATCAAATGGTGTGTGGGTAGCGTAACGATTATCGACGTGGAAAATAGGATCGGCTAAAATTTCAGTCTAGTCTGTTGTGTTCACTTCGCACTAATGCATCAATTTCTTCTCCAAGTGAAGAGTTAAATAGTGGCTTAGAATCGGTTATCCCAGCCTTTGGTGGTAGTCAGGCCAGGAGAAAGATAACTCTAAATTCCAAATTGTATTCATTAAGATTAGATAATATTCTTTATTTGGCTCGCTCTGGTAGCTAATGGAAGCGCCTATTGAGGACTTTATAAAGGAATAATGAATAGTTCTCAGTTCGGCTGATTGCCAAACAATGCCAAAGAGTCCGGTCCATTTTACTATTTAACTCATAGCTCGAGGGTTCAGAAAAGATGGAGTCGTACATTGCCTAAGAGTATTTTGTGCGAAAGTAAACGCAACTAATTCAACCGAAATTCCACTTTTCGCGCCGATAACCGCTACCCTACCAACACATTTATTTGGTTATACACTTTTAGTTAATTCGTTCGTACCTGTTTATTTGACAGCAAATATGTGTGCACAGGCTGCTCCAGATATTTAAAAAAACAGACACTTATCGGACTATAAATAGAAGTCCACTTAAAATAATGTTACATAAGATACGCCAAATTTAACATTCTCATTTCTGTTTCGAAGTTATCGAAAGCCTGGGAACTTCCAATCTGACAGAGGATAGGAAAAGATACGCAATGTCCTTGGCGCTATATCTTCCAACCACAACGACTCGGTGATTGCCAGCTTCTTGGGAGCGGACAAGTTGGTTCCGTTGTGTTCCTGAGGCTTCTGACAAAGACGTGTCCTCTATGACCAAGAGGAAGAAATATTCTAAGCGGCAAACGTTCTAAGGAAGGCCGTCTTGTCCAGCATGTCTAGATCCTTATCAACCAGGAGCCTGAGAAGTTGATGAAGGTGGTATCGGTTATCTGGTTGACGAGGACGTCGAGTGCAAACTGTAATGAAGAGAGGACCGGACCAAGGAGATCCGTGTGATCCAATCGATGTACTTACTTAACAAGCTCAAGAAGATCGTGGAGTCTGGCACACCCTGGTTCCCCGAATGAGAAATCGACCAGGACAACCAGAATGGGAACAGGAGGAAAGACAACTCCTTATGAACCCCTAACGGGGTATTCACTGGGTTATACACCAATTACACGTGCTTTGCAATGGTACCGGAGTTTTTGGCAACAAGGACCATGTTATGGCGTTCAACTTTTTGGTGTAAAGATCCACGGTCAGTGTCGCCGCCAACATCGTGGTGTCGGAAAGGGGATGGCAACATGTGAGGACGACGTGTACATATGGTTCGCATATCCTGGGAGTGACTGACCAATAATTTTCACGATAATATCACTCTCAATATTTGGCCTTCTTGAATTCACTGAACGACAACGCATCAGGTGTCGTCTAGAAGGAAACCAACCAGCAGCAGCACCACTAGACCAAGGACTCGTTGACTCCCATATGTTTTCGTAGACGTGATGGTCAACATGAACGAACCCACTCACCCCGACTCGACCTGCTCATAAAGTCGTTTTCTAAACAATATCAAGATCGTCCTCGGGACTGAAACTTTTTTTATTTAATAACTTTTTTTTATTTAATAACTTTTTTGAACATGTATACAATTTTTTTGCTGAGTAACTTTGAGATTTTCATATTGTAAGATGCTTTTCAATTAAATGACACACCTTCTGTATGCGAATGTTTGGCTGCATATTTGAATACATAAGTGTTTGTACGTATTATATCAGATGTTATTACCTAAATTAATGTTTCCGCAATAGAACTAGTATTTACTAATGTAAATGTTCGCTTAAATTTATATAAGTAATATATCGTGTGCGGTTAAGTTTATATCTATCCTGGGTAATAACTTGTTTTGTGGGTACCAGGCTTTATTGTGCAAAGATTTTAAGTAAAAAAAAATTATTTATTTATAATTATATCCAAAAGATATTGGCCAGAGAAAGATATATTTAATTAACATTAATTTTAATTATAGTGTTTCCTATATCTGAATAACTTATTATTTTGCATGTTAATATGGAAACTTTGATATTTTATAAGCTTCATCAGTCTTTTACATTGGAAAGATTGGCAATCGGCAAGAAAAACTGGGATATTGTGGGTCATGTTTTCATTTAGTGTTTATATATATATATATATATATATATATATATATATAAACACTAAATGATAATATAGTGTTTATATATATATATATATATATATATATAATTATTATTATTATTTGTGTAGACCTACCGCTTATTTATTAAACAGTATATTTATTTATTTTCATCTACTGACCTGAATATTCGAGAAATATTATTATTAGAGACAAATATGCGCTCTCCGGAAGGATTCGAACCTGCGTTCCCCGAGGAGAAACCATCATTAGATCTGACGTAATTTTGAACGCTCGCCGACGCAGTAGACGTTCCGTTTATTTATTTATTTTCGTCGACTGGCCTGATATGAAAATAGATATACTGTTTAAGAAATAAACGGAGCGTCTACTCAGAAACGAGTGTCCACTAAAAATAACGTTTACGTAATAAAATCTGTCGGATTGTTAAATAAATAATCCATCCCTATATATACATATATATATATATATATATATATATATATATATATATATATACCTTACCCCATCCCTTACTCTTAAATGTCTTAATAAAGATAGTTTTAAAAGTATTCCTATCTCTCACTTTCCTCTCTAATTTCGGCTATGTCTGTCATCCTCCTCCTCCCCCCTCTCTCTCTATATATCACTTTCCATCAACTTAAAACTACCCCTCAAAAGTGTATAAAAACTATATGTAAATTTATAACATTTTTTCACCCTTGGCATTGCGGTCTGATGAACCAGGTAAAAACATATACCTGGGAAAATAAATTATAACCAATGGACCCTGAAGGTTATCTGTTTTCTATTTAAATTAAATTAATAATTGCTCTGATTTGACATTGAGCTCTCTAGATTACATCCTCCTTGAGATTATCCATACGGATTACCAAAGTTTTCATTACTTATATACAACAAACTATTTTTCATCTTAAAACAGTTAAAATATAATCCTTGAAAATGGCTAAATGTATAGCCGAAAGCGCTCGGCTAAAAAGAATATTCGGACAGTTTTTATATAATTTATCATCTGAAAAGAAAAAAAAAATATTAGATCGCATGAGAAATTGTATAAAAAACTAAATAAAAGCACCTTGTCAGTCGTTTTTAATTAAATGTGCATGAAAGAAGGATTGCTGCCTAAATACACACACATATCTATCTATCTATCTATATATATATATATATAATTTTTGTTGTTTCTGCATTTTTTTTGTTTTGAATATGACCTACATCTACAGCCGACAATGGATTCTCGACTAGGGGGCAAAATTAGAGTAACTGGAACCATTGTTACTTACGGGTGATCATGAATTACTTAGTAACCATGAATAAAAACAGGATAGAAGAAATTAGCAACAGGTACAATTGGTTATTTATATGCGTGTGTATATATCAGTGTGTAAAACGGGAAATCGTTGCTGATCACTTAAAATCAAGAGTGCCGCCATGTTTCCAGCAATAAGCGAAATGGTTACTGCGTTCGCTTCCTTCTTTATAAAAGTGCGCAGAAGATGGTGAACCGGAAGTTGTTCTTGATTGGACTATAAAATGCCAGACGAGTACGAGTCGTAGTGCGTTTCGCCCAGTATGAGAAGAGTCGTTGCTACTGACGCATGACACACAAGTCGATAACCAATCAGTATCGGCTGGCTCACCGTGGAGAAGGGGCATGACGTTAAAGACCCCTAATGGTTCGCGGTTAAAAATATCACTGATGATTGTA
>OZ038476.1:16871404-16891404 GCA_964036315.1 Acanthosepion esculentum | reverse complement strand
TACTTGGCCCTATATATATTATGCCTTTAAATTCCTTGGGAGCATAGGCTTCATGATATCGTTGCGGTTTCTGTAACAAGCCATTGCTTTATCCTGCACAACCCCAAATTTTTTATCAGGTTTTTCATTCAGAGTTGTCCTTCTCCTAGACCAGTTGCCACCCAAGGCTATACAATCTGGTGTGTCCTGATATTTACTCATAGTTGGTGGGAGGGGGAAAGAAAAGCACTCACACCTTTCCTAAGGATATTAGCGCGTAAGTGAATGTAATGGATTCGACTGGGATTCGAACTCGTCTCTCCGATCCGCTATCCATTACTCCATCGTGTCCCCTCCCATATTCACATATAAATAAGCTGTAACACCGTGAGAGAAACACGGGGACATGACTGGATAATTGATATATTAAAGAAGGACAGTGTTTTATCGTCAACCCAACTGTGACAAACTTGTAATGTCTTCATCAAAAAGTAGAAAAACTTGTAATATGATATCTTGATGCGAAATAATCTAGCAACGAGATATGTACGTTTAGTTATACAGGTAATTCAGACCTCGCTCTTTCAAGATCGTCTTCCCTGGCCAAATTGGTAGCGGCACATTTCCTGATGTAAAAGGGATACAGGTTCGATTCTTGTTGATAGATACAATGTTTCATTAGTAGGCCGATTCTTATTAATTTTATTATTTAAGAAAAAAAAAACGAGGATAGCAAATTAAGCACATGTATTTACTAAAAATAACATTGATAGTCACAAGATATATAATTACAATAGATATTATAGTTGATTGCTGATGTTCGATAACTTTCCACAGCCTTCATCTTATTTAAGTTTGTCATATGTCTGTAGATGTCTTACAGGTCATTTGATGATTCACGATATTTTAGATAGTAACAAGACAGTGTTGAGAAAAATCGAAATAGAATACTTGTAGTCGTATGAAAATATTATGTTTTGTGTCTAAGTTTAAGTTTCGTTTAAGACATTTTGAAAATGTTTCCTTTTTTGTTAAATTAAATTTAACAAATGTATTAGTTTCTCACTGGTTAAACTGCATTTGAGAAATTAAGCAAGTCTCTCTCTCTCTCTCTTTAGAGAAGACCCAACAAATAAGTCAGATATACGATTTGGTTGCAGGAATCACTTAATAACTTTTGGGGAATGTTATTCTCAGTCTTTAATGTATAACAGGAAGTTACATTCATCATAAAATGGTGTCTTATTTAAAAAAAATAATCATCAGCAAATTTTAGAATAAATCTCTTGAAGAGAAGGTATATATATTTCTTGAGCTGATATTCTGGTGCACTCTGGAAAGCTCCAAATTGTTCTCACACAAGGCGATACCAAGTTTAAGACACTGTCACCACGTCACTTGTTGTCTCTGACTGGAAGTGATATTTAGTTGACACTGTGATTTTAAACAGTTTTGTTTATTTGGAAAATAAATGTTAACCCTGAAAACTTTTAGTTTATTCAAAGTTTTATAGTTTTCCCTTTTACAATTGTCTTAATTATATTTAATATAGAAGAAATTGTTCTAATTGTTCTGATGAACTATCCTCTTTAGTACCAAGACATGAATTTAAGCACAGTTCTAGATTAAAGGCAAGGTCTCATCATTTTACAGTTGAAATAGCTAGATGTGCACGTACAGGGGTTGGACAAAATAATTGAAACACTTGTTAAATCCAAAGAAAAATTATTTAATATGGAGTTGGTCCTCCTTTAGCCTCACATACAGCTTTAATACGTCTAGGAATGGAATTATACAGCTTCCTGATTTCATCCAGAGGAGTTTTCAGCCATTCTTCCATTAACACCTGCTCGAGGTCTTTAAGACACGACGGTGGAGGATAGCGGCTCCTAACTTGTCGCTCCAAAATGCACCACAAATGTTCAATAATATTGAAATCTGGAGATTGGGGAGGCCACTCGATGTGTTCTAGCTCACTTTCATGCTCTTCATACCAATTCTTAACCACTTGAGCAGTATGTATTGAAGCATTATCGTCTTGGAAGATGCAGTCACCATCAGGGAATAAAGTCTGGGCCATTGGATGAACATGATCTCCCAAAATGTTCAGGTAATATTTGCTGTTGATTCTAGCCATGTAGGGCAACTATTGGACCAAGACATTTCCATGATATGGTGGCCCAAACTATCATTGATTCACTTCCATGCTTCACTGTTAGAAGAAGGCAGTCAGGGTTGTAAGCTTCTTTGGTCTGCCTCTACATATAAACTCGCCCTGAAGTTGGGAAAAGAGAAAAACTGAACTTGTCTGAGAATATAGACTTGCTTCCATATATCTGCAGACCAGGCATTGTGATCTCTGCACCACTTCAGCCTCTTCTGAATGTTGCGAATGAAGAGAAGAGGTTTCCTTATGGCAGCTCTTCCATGATATCCAGACTTATGGAGTTCATGACGAACAGTTCTAGTAGAAACTGGACTATTCAGATGATTATTCAACTCAGCAGTCATTTTGGCCGCAGCCGCAGTAGTCCGATGATATTTTGCCACACTGCGTTTAAATGCACGTCGGTCCCTGTCAGTAAGTTTGCAAGTCTGGTCTAAATTGGTACGGTTGCTAGAGGTTTTGCCCTGTTTCTCGAATTGCGTCATAGTTCTTGATATGGTAGCTCTTGAAAAACCAAGCATTTCAGCAACCTTATTGATCGAGGCTCCTGCCATGCGAGCTCCTACAATTTGCCCTTTTTCCGAAATCAGAGAAGTCAAATATTTAGCTTAAATTTTACTAAATTCTAAAAATAACTAAGACAAAGACATTAAATTAGATAAATAAACGTATTTACAATAGATATAACCTGCAATTACGAAGTTCTAGTTAAATTTCTTGATATAATATGTCTTTGAAATATAGGAGTGGAATTTGCACCTGTTCCAATTATTTTGTCCAACCCTGTATGTTCTATGCTAACAGTTTCTTTTTCCCGCACTTCTCACTTGTGGAACTCTCTTCCAGCTTCTTGCTTTCCAGTTTACTTGATTTTCAAAAATTTAAATGTAATGTCAATCATTATCTTCTGTCTTATTCTTTTAGTGTCCTCTCTCCTTAACTGTATATTTTATAATATTCTCTGACACTCACTAACCTCTTGCGTCTTAGTGGCTTCATTACCCTGATTTGGGTGAAATGATTAAAAAAAAACATTGACGTATCTAGATCTTCTTCATTTACTTTCTATGGCGTTGCAATGTATCTAATTTTGTGTTTACGTCAGTCGTTGTCTCCCTCAAAGGACGAGTAGATTAAAGTTTGTGTCCGTGAATTTGGTGAGTTCAATCCCTGAACCGAGTAGTGCAGGCTTAATCCCAGTGGAAACAGAGCAAGCAATAACTGAACAGTGCCGAAAAGAGAACAAAGACGAAATATCCCAAGACAAGGAAATGGAAACGAGGACTGTCTAACCTCGTAGATTAAATAAAGTTCAGTTCGAAATTACCTGGAGGTTAAACGGATCAACAAACCTCTGATGAAGGCCAGAGGGCAACGACTGAAACACTGTAATAATAGCAACAAAGATGAGGAAAATAATCCAAATGCAAATAATGATAATTTCCCATCCCAGAAACTAAAACAAAAATTAGCACAAATTATTGGTAAATATTTATGGGTTATAAATTCTTGTCCCGATATTTGAATGTTTTCTTAACATTCTGGTTTTTGTATAACAAGTTTCTAGATCTTTATGGGGTCCTCAACTTAAAAGTATTAACAGATTTGACATCAAACGTACCTGAATCAGGTGATGTTAATTTTCTCGGGGTTATCTTTAGCAAAATCAGCAAAAGTGTATTATTAGTAATATGGGGGAAATCATTTCACTCCAAGTAAGCCGACAAAGCCAGCAGGATGCAAGGAGCTACTGAGTGCAAAAGAAACAGAGTGGACAATAAAAGAAGGCAAAATTCAAGGAGACAGAAAATGACGATAGACATTGCATTTAAATATTTTGAAATCATACATGACAGAAAAGCGGGCAGTTGGAAGCGAGTTCCACAAGCGAGAAGTGCAGGAGGAAACATAGAACAAGTAGCAATACAAAGAGTGTAATTATAAAACCTAACTGCCAATCTAGTACTGCGTTTAATTCGTGGATTACAAATATTGTTAATGTAATCAACTGATTATTCGAAAGAAAGAAAAGTGTACTGAGCTATGTCCTCCTATATGGCAGTGAATGATGGAGAATCTCCTCGCAGATGAAGAAGAGACTTGAAGCAACAGTTGTTCTACAGAATGATACTGAGAATACCATGGAACGAAAATGGAAACCAAAAGAATACTTATACTTAGCATCAAGAAGAGATTGTTAATATTTCTAAGGCACATAATGAGGAAAGTGGGTTTGGAAAATTTGATACTCACAAGACAGATTGAAGGTAAGACGGACAGCGAAAAATAACGCCTAACCTACCTAGCTGACGGTGGAACAAGATTTAACAAAAAGACAGAGAGCCATGATCGCCAATGCCCTGAAGGGACATGTCACATAGTAGTAAAATGTTTCTCATTATCGCTTCGATTGACAATGTTTTATTCGTGAGGCTCATTACCAGACGAAATAAAGTTTTAAAATTTGTCTCTGTGAATCACTATACTCTTATAATTTACATTATATGTGGAATTCGTCAATCTATCTGTGTTGTTTTTGAGGTTTGGCTAACCTTTTTATAGTAAGTTTGATCGGTTCGACACAGTCAAATTAGCAGCTGATCTAAAAAAAACCCTCAGTTGTTAAATGTGGCAAGGAATGGCTTGTTGATTTTAACGCTCCAAAACGAAACTGCTCTCTTTTAATCGTCTCAGAGAACACTTTTTGCCTTCCATCAGCATGGCTGATGCTAATCTCCAAAAGAGTGACTCATTGCGCCTTTTCGGACTAACGTTTTCCGCTGATATGAAGAGGAAAAATTATATTGAATCACTTGCTAGGTCTTCTGATAGGAAAGCTGGTTCACTGTGTCGGGCTAGACATTTTTTTCTCGCCAAAATCTATCTTACATATTTAGAAGTCTACCATTCGTTCTTGCTTTGAATATTCCTCCCACATCTAGTCTGGTGCTTCTGCTATATATTTAGAGATTCTGGATAAAATCCGAAGAAGAATTTGCAATGTTATTGGTCCTGACCTGACAGTTCGGCTTCAGTCACTTTCCTACCGCAACTTTCCTGTGCCTTTTCTATAAATATTTTCTTGTTAATTGTTCTGATAAGCTTTCCTCTATGGTACCTAGACTTTATGAATTTAAACGCAGTACTAGATTAGCAGCATGGTCTCTTCATTTTACAATTGAAATGGCTAGATGTAACCGTAAGTTCTATGCTAACAGTTTCTTCTGTTGCACTTCTCGCTTGTGGAACACTCTTCTGGCTTCTTGCTTTCCAGTCAACTTTAATCTTCAAAAATTTAAATGCAATGCCAATCGTTATCTTCTGTCTTAAATCCTGTTCTTTTATTCATATTATCTAACACTCAGTAACCTCTTGCGTCTCAGTGGCTTTATTGCCTTGATTAAAATAATTAAAAAAACCTATGAAATCGTTTCTTCTTATTCAACCCCAACATAACAGAGGCTCGGTTCTTTTCGGCTCTGTTTTACTTTGCAGTAAGCATGTCTTGTCATGTTTGATGAGGATAAGGTTTCAGTCACTGACACTTATATCATTTATAAGTAATTCTCAAAATAAAGTAAATAGTAAGACTATTTATCAAATCATAACAGTACACTGCTGTCAGCTACCAACAAATAGATTACTATTTATTTCACTGTGTTGTTAATCTAATGAGATCTGTGATTCTTTCGTCGTATGAATTTCTATATGTTCGCGTTTTGATAGCAAAGCTCAGTGGTATAACTTAAGTCTGAAACCTGAGAGGTGTAAAGTAAAACACTTGATTTGGAAAAGAAACATTTTGATTTGACTCTTGGGCAAAATATCCTTAGTTCTTTACGTCTGCAGTTAGTTTTAACTAAGTCATATCTGTAAGGCATCATATGTACGAGTTGTTTGAGCACTTCGACGTGGTGTAAGGTTTAGCAAACTTGTCTCGCTTGATCAATTACGACTGAATAATA
Organism: Acanthosepion esculentum; assembly: GCA_964036315.1. Classification (NCBI taxonomy): domain Eukaryota; kingdom Metazoa; phylum Mollusca; class Cephalopoda; order Sepiida; family Sepiidae; genus Acanthosepion; species Acanthosepion esculentum. The sequence goes on along the minus strand of OZ038476.1, from coordinate 16,885,293 downwards.
AGTGGGTTTAATAAATATTATAAATTACGATTATATATTATATTTGATATTTCTTGATATTATTTCAGTTATTATTAATTATTATTATTATCTGTATTATTATTATTATTATTATATAATTATTAATTATTAATATTATATTATTTCAATTATTACTTGATATTATTTCAATTATTTTAATAAGTGGGTTTAATTAGAAAAAATATGTTTAGTTATAACAAAATCATATCTGTGCGGCATCATATGTACGAGTGATTTGTGCACTTCGACGTCGTGTAAGGTTTAGTAAAGTTCTATGACGACTAAATTATAAGTGGAGGTCACTGGGTGCCCCATACTTTCAGCCTTGTTCCACATTAGTAAATCATTACGGGCACTTCGACGTAATGTAATAGCAAACTTGGAACACTAGATCAATTACGACTGATTAGTGAGTACGATCTTCACTCGGTACTCCATACTTTCGGCCTTGTATCACATCAAAGCTACGCTTAGTATCTCACTATATGTATGAGTGGTTGATGAAATCTTCTTTACCAGTTTATTATCAAAGTTGGACCAAATGACTGAACATCATAAATTTATTTTGAACTCTTTCTTAGACGATCCTGTAAGTTTTCTGGCACCACCCCACCGTAATAATGAACTCTATGACTGATATTTTTTCAGATTTCTTTCTTTTTTTTTTGTACTACAACTTCACTCGAAAACAAACAGATACATAAAATATAGCAAATAAACACTACCCTGATTCGAACGCCTAACCTGAAGGGATGCAGGCATTTGATCTATGCATCCACTAGGCCTTCTGCATTCGGCTGTTTGAAATGACGAAATTAAACAGAACGCATACTTTTTTCCTCTGCAGAGATACGAGGAGCAACACTTTAATCATCAGTAGGGGAGTATGGACTCTAATCCTCGTTAAAAGTTTCTATACAGAAATAATCTCGTTTTTTTTTCTTAATTTAAAATTCACGTTTCTTCAGGACATAGGCAATCACGACTCCTCAAAAATTCCACTTTTTAAAAAATGATTTGTCAGTTGCCATTACTGCTTGAAGTTGTTTACTTCTGTCTTGTACATGTTCTTGAATTGCCATCCAAGGCTAGGAAGCCTAGTCTACTCTTCTATTTAACCAATCGCTAGAGGGAAGTGTGGGGAGGAATTTGAACTTTTCGCAGTTTCACTTTCCACAACAATGAGTGTAACGCGACAGGCACATTCGTGTACAAAGTCATAGCCTCCTCACGCTAAATATGGTTTCAGTAGCAAGTCAGTTCTTACGAGGTGGAGTCTAAAATTAAGTTCTTAATTATAATTTTCCTCTCCAGCGGGCATGAGTTAGATTGTCTGTACAGAAAATGACTAACGATCAGCGAAAAAGTCATAGAGGTTAAAAGTTTGTTTCTATATATGAGGTTCAAATGCAGGCGTTTCTAAAACACAAATATGAGTATTGTATTATCTTTTATATATTTTCGCCTAGCGCCAGAATGTGATATATATGGAACGATTAGACTGAATGAATTTTGGAATTTTTATTTAATTCATCTTATCTTTGATATCATGAGGTGCATAAAGAACTCTTCATATAATACGAGGGTCATTCAATAAATAAGGTGAATTTTTCGGTATAAGGACTTCTAATACAGATAGAAGCTTACTTTAAAAAAAATTTTCAACGTAGTCTCCCAGCACTGTCACACACTTTTCCATCTGTGCACAAGCTTCCGTATTCACTCAGCCTAAAAATCTTTGGACTGATGTTTCAGCCAGTCACTCACAACACCTTTGACTTCATCGTCACTTTTAAACTTCGTGCCTCTCGTGAACGCTTTCAAGGGACCACACAGGTGAAAGTCTGAAGGGGCAAGGTCCGGGCTGTAAGGGGGTGAGGGAGCAGTTCCCACCCCAGCTCGTTGATGGTCTGCACCGTTTGGGCTGCTGTGTGAGGCCCTGCGTTGTCATGATGCAAGATGACTCCTTCTGACTGATGACCCCTGCGTTTGTCCCAACAGATAAGCTCAAAGTCCTTGCAATGTCATCCACTGTCACCCTTCTGTCAGACTGAATGAGGTCATTGACTGATTCGATCACCTCAGGAGACCTCACTTCTGTAGGCCTCCCAGACATGTCTTCATCCTCAACACTGCTCCGTCCTTCTTTAAACAATTTAGCCCACTTGTAGACATTTTTTGGCTGAAACATGTGGCACCATACACAGTTGACATTCTCCTATGAATTTCAACTGGTTTGCACCCTTCAGCAACCAAAAACTTGATAACTGACCGCTGTTCAATCCTGGAGCATTCTTCTTGGTCGCCCATCTTTGTTAATCGCCAAAACTCTCAAAGTTATTTTTAATCTGCAAAAGAAATTAAATCCATGTGAAATAGAAGTAAAACAAAAAAAAATAAAAAAAGAGTAAGCTTCTATCTGTATTAGAAGTCCTTATACCGAAAAATTCACCTTATTTATTGAATGATCCATATGAACAATTATTTTTACTTGTCTAAAAATACTCGCCTGTGAGTTAGTGTTTGAAACGGTAGCTATTGTGTTGGATGAACAGGGGAAATAACATTCGCTTGGATAATAAGTAAACTTTTTTTCAGTTAAGAATTTTTCTTTCCTTCTATAAGCTTGTGCAGTCAGTAAATGTAAACACTTTGATTTAACTAGTCTCGATCTTACAGAATTAGTCACTTGATATTTTATCAGATTATAAGGCATCTAAAGGTTCATTAGTCAAAGAATGGCAAAATCTATCTGCACAAGTAAGAGGAAAAGTGCTTCGTTCTGCGTAAACAAATCGCTACCATTTCCAGGAAATGACTTTCGGAATCTGTCTCTATCTCTGAGATGAGGCATTATGATTTCTTGCATTATTTACATTATTCGGACTATTATCCTCATCTTCATTGTCACATTCACAACGTTTCGGCCGTTGTACGTTCCGGCCTTCTTCAGGTAATTAGAATTTCGTATCGAACCCTTTATTTCGTCCACGGGGGTAGATTGTTCTAGTTTCACGTGCCATGTCTCTTCCGGATGTCTCAGTTATTTCCCTTTACCTCAACACTCCAAGATTTTGTTTCACCACTGCTGTGGCCTGGTATTGAATTCACACCGATTTGTGTCTAGACACTGGATCTAACCAACGTCTTTATCCACTGGGCCATGTGTCCTTGAGAATGAGAATAACAGTCCGAATAATGTAAATAATGCAAGTAAACACTTTCTGAGTTTTCAATTAATAACAACCATTTGCGCGTTCGAAGCCTTAAAATTGATCGGAAAACTAATTTGATAGTTAAAGAGTTAAATGTTCAGCAATTTCAGAGTTTTCAAAACTAGGAACGCGGGAAATTGCGCAAAGGATCGACGTAAACTGCCGAACTGTGAATTAATTCGTTAAAGATCCTAGATGACACCGATCCATGCCTGAATCGGTCAAGATGAGGATTTCATCTCACAAATGACCCGGCGGGTAGCCTGCAGGAAATCAGGGTTCGGTTCTAGAGGGAGTCTGTACACGTCGCTTGCAGGCACGTTCGTGACTGATAAGTCCAATGCGGGACACGCATACACGGTCGTAGTAGTTGCAGCTGAAAGTCCGGCCTAAGCTCGATGGCACAGCATTGCAGTACTTCCTTCTCTGCCTATAATCCCTGAGTGCGACTCTGCAGGTATTTTCAAAGAAGTAGACAGCATGGTTGCTGGTGAGACGCCAGGTGTTACCGTTCTCGGCTATGGTTGGAAAGAGTGATAACAAATACTGGACTTGAGAAACGTAGTATTTTAGCTCGGTCAACACAATGACCATCTCCTTGCTTGGGGTGAAATGATTAAAATAAACACAGCAATCCGAAAATATAGAATAAATAGAGATACAAAGGTGGCAAATATATGCAGCTCATCATCATAGCTTCGCTTCGCAAAACAAAGATCACGAGGGTGTCTGTACACGTCGCTTGCAGGCACGTTTGTGACTGATCAATGCGGGATAGGCATATTCGATCGCAGTAGTTGCAGCTAAAAATCAGGCCTGGGCTCGATGGCATAGCATTGCGGTACTTCCTCTTCTGTCTCTAGTCCCTGAGAGCGACCCTGCAGGTATTTTCAAAGGAGACAGCATGGTTAGTAGTGAGACGTCAGGCGTCACGGCTTACAAGAAATAAATAATATAGATTTAATTAAACTGTCCTTGTCAATCTGTGGCATTTTAAGCGTGGCAGCAGTGAGGAAGAATAAAAAAAATCACACACTAGATGTCGAATCATAAATTAAGTAGCACGTCATTTAAGACCAATAACTAGTCTAACATTGATTTTATGAAGAGGCCGTCGTCTTCTTCGTCCGACATTAACCTAAACGAAAACGTCTGGGACAATTTGAAAAGGAACGTATACACGGAGAAAGATCACAGTACCAGCAAAATTTGGCTTCTGGTATGTTATTCTGGTTGATATGCATTCTGTTTTATGCAAAGTATTGAGGCGCGGAAGTTTAAATAGCTGAGAACGGTGAATGCAACGCTGAGATCCGAAGACGTATTGGGATGGCCAGAGGCATTTCGAAAGCTAAGCAGAGTATTACGAAAAAGCAGGATTTCTTTGGTCTCAAAGAAAAGAGTACTGAGCTGCGACGTGACATATGTCTTCCTTTACGGCATCGAATGAAGAAGATTAAGAAGAGACTTGAAGCAACGGACGTATGGTTCTACAGAAGATGCTTAGGATATTATGGACCGAGCGTGTGAGTAAAGATGAGGTCTTGGAGAGATTGTAAACAAGGGGGACGCTTATACTTAACATCAGGAAGAGGCAGCTGAAATTTCGGGCACACTTTATGAGAAAAGAGTGCCTGGAGAATCTGATACTCACAGGTCGAATAGAGGGAAAGAGATACAAGGGAAAGCAACGCATGACATAGCTGGCAGGCTTAATCCACTCGATGACAGAACGAAGTCTGGGGGAGGTGGTAGAGGGACGAAACTTATTGAGAGCTACAAGGGATAGGAGGAAGTGGAGAGCCATGATCGCCTACTTCCTGAAGGCACACGGCCCATAAAAGGAAATATTATACAACAATTCGTACAATTAATAGATGAACGAATTCTAAAACTTGTTTCGGAACAAAGAGCATATATTTCACTTGAATGTTGTCTTCATAACCTCATCGTCTTTACAATGCAATTATCTTCGACATTGTTGGAAACCTTTATCGTTATAAAATTTGCGTGCCTTCTGTATTTATAAACATGGAAATGCAGTCTAATGTTTCCCTAAGTATCAATAACCTAGCTAATTCATAAAAGTGTTGTCTCATCGTCACAGTGACCTTTCGTCTGCTATAATTTATTCATATTACGTGATATATTTCTTATAATTTATACACATTATGTGATATATTTATTATAATTTATACATAGTGCAAATATTTCCTTGAATCCTTTCATTAATTTTCTGCAAATTAGAAAAAATAAAAAATCGGTAATAATGTGTATTTGAAATTATCTGTTAAAGTCAGACGATATTGACAGACAGCCACTGTTCTGGGCAGCTTTGCTTTTCGGTCATCCTTTTAGAAATTAGTCTGAAAGACTGTGTTCTTTCTCCATTCTTACGTTATTAAATCCTGCCCCTGCTGCAAATACCTAACCCCACACTTTCAGGGTTTTTTTTTTAAATACTGAGGGACTCGGTGTGATAGAATTTGGACGACCAGTAAATTTAACACTTATCTTCTTAATATCACTTTTTTTTTCGTCAAAACTGCTTTTCGTGATTTGTTTGAACACGTCTTTTTTTTTTGGCCATTACTATGAGTGATTTATCAGAAAATTGCGTTTCTGGTTTTAGTTCAATTATGCCTTCACACAAATAACTTTCAGCGGCCACTGGCTTCCAGTATTTTTTTTAAAGAACAACAATGATAATAATGGAAGAAAAATTATATTATGGTTGAAGCTGAATTAACACATCAGAATCTGTCTATATTTCTGAAATGGGGTATTATGTACATTATTTACATTATTCGGACTATTGTCCTCATCTTTGTCGCCATATTTATTACAACGTTTCGGCCGTTGTACGCTCCAGCCTTCTTCAGGTGGTTAGAATGTCGAAATGGACCCTTTATTTCACTCACTGGGGTAGACTGTTCTAGTTCCACGTGCCATGTCTAATGGATGTCAGTTATCAGTTATATCCAGTGACAGGACCCAAAGAGTGTGAGTTCAATACCTGGTTAAGGCGGTGGAGAACTTGGCGAGGGGAATTAACAGGAGATCCTGTCTGAAGTCTAGTAGCATATGTGGGGAGATGATAATATAAAGACTGTTATGTTAATATTCCACATCGAGAAGGTTTACCTTTCTAGAATATTCGGCTTTCAAAACTCTAGACTTTTACCTGGACTCGGACACATCTGACACCAATGAGAATAGCCATTCCTGACTACAATATTGTTCCGAGAATCCAAAATGCTACTTGACTCACCTCTATAGATTATTTCGTTAATAAATCGAGATTTCTCAATTCGTAGTCAATATAAGATAATCCAATCTTTTAATCACAATTCCCTATTAGACAAACGTTCGAATTCTTTTGGTGAATATAGAAACGCTAAACATTGTCTACAGAGAATACAAGACATATCGTCAGTGAATGTATCAAACCTTCGCATCGATAGAGCAAAGAACCCCTTCACTATTTAATATTGCGGTTAAGTATTATTATCATAAAGTTTTGAAGAAGCGTACCCGACTAGAAACTTTTTTACTTTTTTTGATTTTTACGGCTTATCAATCATTTCTGGGTTATTTAAAGCCGATATATATTTTGGATGTTAATAATAATTCTTTTTTTTTTTACGGTTGAATATTGCATAAGCCATTTTTGAGAATAACAACAATTTTTCCAGACACAAATCCTAGTATTTAATCCCAAACTAGAGCGAGGTGCGGTGAATCGTACATTTCACAAAGTTATTGGCGCGTAAATGAATTTAACGTATCCGACTGAGATTCGAACTCTGCTCACTGATTTCTAATTCTTAGCCGATATGTATTACATCACCCGCACATCTCGTTTAAATTAAAGACACATTTGCTATAAGAAGAATGAACTGCTTGGCACCGTCGGCGATTTTATGAACAGAATTTGGTAATCTCATATTTTTTAATTTTTTTTTAATTCACTCTCTCTTTTTAATAACTCTTTTAGGTGATAAATTATGACAATTTTAATTTATATATTTATAAGTGAATAACACAAGCAATGGAATTTAGTTGTAATGCCAAAAGAAAATTCTGTACTTGTTTCCCTTCGTTTGTTCAGTTTTGCCAGTACATAAATAGTTATTTTCATAAAAGCAATCGGTTAAATTATGAGCAAATATTGATCGGCTTGATATAACATTTCAACTTGTTTTCAGAATAATGTATATTCTTGATGAAAACCTATTCCTCGTGTAGAAGAGATACGTGAATCCAGAGTAGCAGATGTTGAGACACATTCTTTAAAAAGGTTATTTTAACTTTTCTGTCTGTATAGCTATAAAGACGGCTATCTTTGTGGGTATCAGTGAAAAAGCATAATATAATTTGGTATTGAGCCAAATAAAACCTATCAAATTTATGGCACCAATCTTAGTAGATGGGAGGATACGACTGATATTAAAATATGCATTCCATATCATAGATTTTATTTGGAGGTCGAACATCGACTACTAATGCCGTAGGAAATAGCTACTTACCCCGGCCACAAAACGGGGTTTGAGTTATGGAATAGAGCTTTCGAGAGGTTATGCACCTCTTAAGGCTACAGTAGTTTGTCGACGGAGGCATTGTTATACCAAAATGGTACACAAAAATAGACAAATCTTATAGACAAAGATCAACTGTTTGAGTATGTTTCATGTTTCAGCGCAATCTTCCGGCCACAAAGATTGCGTTCAAGCTGTGAAAAAGACTATCACCAATTGGTGTTGATTTCAGTGCCCAATTTTACATTTATATATGCTCTGATATTGAGCACCTTTACACATAAATATATGTAGCGAAGACTTACACGCGACTCTAGCCCGTTTGGGTCGCTGGGGTATGTTTTGCAATGTAGTATGAAGGCGGTGAATCGGTGAGCTTCGGACTGAAGGTGAGTCGGGCAGCACTTCGTGTGAGCTGTAGTGGTGGTGTCGCTTGCAGTCATTTTTATTGGCTGGTTCTAGGTCCTCATTGGTAGAGAGATGACTGGGCCAGACGCATAAAAGCAAGGGGAGTCTGGCTTCTGACAAGGGGTGGCGTATTTGAGATTGAGACGCTGAGAGAATTGTGGATCTGTTTTGTCGATTAGACCTATTGAACTTGCATATAGTTTTTTTTTTCTTTTTTGTGCTTCCGATTAATTTTTATATATCACAACTGTTTGTGTATATTTAGGCAGTATATCTTCATTCATTGAATAATAGAGATATATTATGTCTGTTTATTTTTATACTAATCCTTTCTAGTTGTCTAATTAGCTTATTGATCCTAAGTTGGAATTCATTAAGGAAGGCGCCGTAGTTTTTGTTAACCCAAGTACTTTCGATCTTCTCTGAGGTCATCCTCAGGGGTGATCGTTGTGATGGTGATTTTTGAAAACACACGTGAACGTGGTCTGTTATAATTCTTTTAAAATTTTAAATTTATCTATTGTAGCTATAGTGTTTTTGCACGCATCCCAATATATATATATATATATATATATATATATATATATATATATATATATATAAAGAAATAAGATGTGCTATATTTATGTGATAAAGTGCTCAATATCAGAGATAGAGCGTGTGTAAATATAAAAGTTAACATAGAAGTCAACACTTAGAGATGACAGTCTGTTTCATGCTAGACGCAATCGTCAGGCCACAAGTGCTGTTATTATTCTCGGCTATTTATATGTACTGGTCAGTGGTACATTGTGGGTAGTCTATTTTGGCGGGTATTTTACCGGAAGTCGTTTATTTGTTTACTTATTTATTTGGGTTAAATTATTTTGCTTGTTTTTATTTATTTTTATTTTTATTTTTATTTCTTATCTTATATATTTTTTTCTTTTTTTATATTTTTATTAGTCGGTGTTTTTATTAACGTAGTAAAGATTTGTTTATATCGCTTATTTAATAGTTTTGTTTTGGTTTGAGAAGATAATTAAAGCTATTTATTCAATTTTGGGGTTGATTGTTGTAGTTTATTCAAACTATTATTTTGGTGGGAGCAGTTTTTAATTTGTTTATTACTTCATGTATTTATTTGGATTGATTATCTTTATTTTTTCTAACGGTTACTTTATCAGGATCAGTTTGTTAGTTTATTTATTTAGATGAATTTATTTTACTTGTTTTTTTATTATTTATTTATTATACTGTATAATGAGAAATTAAAAACAAAATAAATCTCTATTGAAAGTTTTTCAGAGCCCATTGCATGTGGAGGTGCTGAGAGGTTCCCGGTCCGATTCATATCCTAGAATCTGAATAAATGACCCAATTTCAGAATTTATTTTACGTTTCGGTTCAATCAAGAAATGATTGATTCTACGTCAAATACAATAGCACAGTCAATCCGTTGTTGATTGCCTAATTGATAGAATGAAAAGGAAAAAAAGCTATGTTCCTTTAACTCTACTCTCCAAGTTCTGATTCACCACTTCTAAAGGGAAATAACTGAGACATCTGGAAGAGGCATGGCACGTGGAACTAACACAATCTACCGCGGTGGACGAAATAAAGGGGTCTTTTCGAAATTCCAATCACCGAAAGAAAGCCGGAGCGTACAACGACCAAAACGTTGTGAATATGGCAATGAAGATGAGGATAACTGTGACTCAGCTGCTATCTGTAAGAATGGGAAAATATTTTTGCTTATTGGCGGGGTGGTTATCCACCATTTTATCACCAACACCTGCTTCCGATATTTTGTGCCAACATAATAAAATAGGAGGCATTATTTTCGGAGCAAACCTTTGTATGATATGAATAACAGCAGATTTAAGATTGAGATAGATAAATTAATGAAAGGAAAAACAATTATTGGTCAAGCATTTTGTGTTTCTTTAAAATATTCTAAATAAGAACGAAAGGTCATCCGCATTTCTTTGTTTTTCTTAACATTTTTTTTTAATTAATCCAACACGTAAAACGGAATCAGCAATCACAGTTGAGGTTCTGGCTGTGTCATTTCTCCCCCCCCCCACACACACACTCCAGTTATAGGAAAAACCGTAGGGTAAACCGGACTCTCTAGCCTTGGGTACCAATCACAGAATGATAACTCTGAATTTGAAACATTTACTGCCTTGCAGCCAAACCCGCTCATGATTTCAGGAGCAAGCATTGAGGACAAATTTGGAGATGGAGTCCCTTAGGTGATCCGACAGTATTCAATCTTGTTCTGACGGCTCCTTTTCACAGCACTGCAGCCAAATTGTCTTGGTCTTCGCTATTCCGTTGAACAACATCGGTGGTGTGGCCAGGGGGGGACTCACTGTAGGGGTAACCGCTGGTCTTCTATTCAATGCACCCTAGAAAGCAAAACATTCCATGAGCAGATATATGGTCTCGCGGGGCCGATAGGTGGCCCAGAATAATTACCAGTAGCTAATCGTGGAACGCTCAAATCCATAGTGCTGGTAATGTCTGGAAGATTTGCTTGCAAGCGATCACTCTAGGGTAAGCGCTAAGCATAAGTACATACGCACGCACACACACACATATATTTTGTGAATTGGAATATAATTGTATTTCCATATTCGTTCAGGGAGGTTGTCAAAAGAAAATTATATTTCTCTCTCCATAACCCTTAGCAATCTCCAGCTGTTTTGACAATGTCCGACAATTTCCATGTTCGTCAGTCGCGACTGGATACCCGACAACATTTGTGAAAGAAAGAAAAACACAAAAAGAAAAGAAACCGAATCAGTTAAAGGGGGGGGGGGAAATAACCCAAAACCCGCCACCCAAATCTTGAATATCGGTGACAGTTACACCCAAAGTCGTTTATGTTTCCACAATTGCAAAGTACATACAATGGAAATTAGGTGTGGAGGCTTTCAAGAAAGAAATAGGACTGAAAGAAATATTAAATAACAAAATAAGAGAATTTGTCAAATTATTTTGAAAAATTATATATATAATTAAGCTGCTGCGTGTTATTTTCGATGACTTTAGCAAACGGCTTCTTCTTCCAAACGCTTATGACTAAAAAATGAGAAAAGATAAGAAAAGTTGAAACCCATAATGATGTGGCTCTATATTTAAAACATGTAATGTTGATTTTAGCATCAGTTCCAGGTACCAAATTGGTATCCCACTCGGCAATGCGAAAACATTGCTTTTAGGCTTTGTCGTTTGATCCGCATTGATATTACTCATAAAATCGGCTAAATGTCAAAGTTCACTAAGAACAATGTTCTGAGGAGTCACCATAGCAGGAATAACAAAATAAATAAAGTATTATATTTTGACTTCGTCAGACTCTTCTTTATTACAACGGTTTGTCCGCTTTACTCGTCAGCCTTCCACTCTTGTTTATTGGAATATCAAGTCTTGCTCCGGTAGTAACCACAATTCAAGTGACAGCAAGTTTACTAAATTCTCTCTCCCCAGTATTTTCGCTGATTTTAATAATAATAAATTCCTTTGGATTGTTTCTACTCCTCTGTTTCCAACCTCTGTGCAGGTCTCTTCAGAAAACGTTTTACGCCTGCCATTAATGAAGGGTACAACGGTAAACTAAATGTTTCATTACGCTGACAAGCTTTAGCTATTTGTTTACGTTCTCCCAATTTTACTTTACAGTCTGGTGGCACATCAGTTGTCGTAATGTGAAATATCCTCCTCTTCTTTTCAATGACAAAAACTAGTTTTCTATCATGGGCTAGGAAGTCTGTGTTCTTCTTCTTATTAGTAGTAGTAGTATTTTATTCCTGTAGGTGATATCAGTAGAGAATTAATGAATATCGAGTGACAATTAGTATCCTCAATGTCTAACACTCTCTTCAGTATTTTTGCTAACTATCACGTATCCTCAAATCTTGCTCTGATCTCCAGTCGCTCTGGAAAGTTCCTTAGAATCGCTTTCATTGCTCTACTGATTGTTGCAAACTACAATGATTGACACAGAAGTGTGTAGGGGAGTAAAAACTTAGTTTGGTTTGTTTTACCGTATATCAACCTCAATGGGTTATTTAATGCCGACAAAATTTTTATTGCTGGTAATATGTTTTTCTTCAAAAATCTATTTCTGGGAATATTCCTCCTTGAAGAAATCTATAGCTGGTCATATTTTTCCCAAAGAATAAATAACTGTTTGTATTGCTGGTATTTTTTTTTTTTAAGTATTGCTGATAATAATTTTTCCTTCAAAAATTATTACTGGTAATAATTTTTTTTATTACAAAATATTTCTGGTATTAAAACCTATTTTTACACAAGTTTGGGTGTTAACTATTTGCCCATAGCTGGGACCCTAACAGGTGCTACCACCCCGGGTCAGGGTGGACCTGGGAACACCAGCAATTAAGAGGTGGTTCCACGCTCTTCAAAACCTCCTGATCAGAGGCCTTGCTGCTGGACGTAGTTTATCGTCTTATCCAGGACGCGGATGTAGTTTATCGTCATACCCAGGACGGAGTAAAAACTTAGCAAACCAATAACTAAATTGCACCCAAACATTAAATAGTTGTTACACCCATTGACAGCCTCCACAGAGTTCATCAGTAAAGGCGCACATGAATTTTTAAAAAAATGGTGACTGGGACATGTAAAAAAGTAAACGTCAAATTCTGTGCGCGCATCACAATATACATCAATTTATGAGAAGTCCATGATTTATATTGGTGATGGGACGCCTGCATTCGGATATAAACTGAATGAAGTGCCCTAGAGTAGAAGGTTGCGTAAAACCATTGGACTTATTCAACCATTTCGGTGATGCCATCCTAAGAGAGAGCTGGTGGTTCTATCAGGATTTATTACCGGTGGGCACAATATTAACAACATAAAATACTCCTGTCATAGTAATGATGGTAGGAAAACTTCAGGAACGTTAGACAAGTCAGGAGAGGATATCGCGAAGAAAGGACTAACGATAAATTGTAGGAAGATAGAATGCATGGCTGTCAACATGAGAAAAAGGCCAAAATGCGGGTTACGAATTAGAGAAATGAAAGTCTTTTTTCAAATAACTGGGAGATGTTTCAACAGAAGACGGAAAATGTGACACCGAAACCACACTCTCATTGAACTAGCGAAAGATGGCTTCCAAAAGTTAAACAAAGTATTACGATAAAGGAAATCGACGTTTGAAACAAACGATAATGAGGTGTTCTGTAATATCAATCCTTTTATATGGCAGTGAATGCTGGATAATTTCCTTACCGGTGAAGAGGAGACTTGAGGCAACAGAGATATGGTTCTACAGAAGGATGGTGAGAATGCCACGTTCAGAGCAATCTTAAAATCAGAAAGAGACTGTTTAAATTTTTGGGATTCGGGTTATAAATGTTGACATCATAACAGAATATGACATAAAGGTCGAAGTTTAATGTGGATTTATCGACAGTACCGTAAATAATCGCTCAAGCCTCCACGGCATTTCCCCTTTTGGAGGACGTCTCGGGGGACGTGTAATGTTACGACCCTCCTCCCCAAGTAGAGGCACTGCCTATGTCGATGATCTTTCTCGGGCTTCCGCTAATGTGATTGGCAGAAGAGCGATCTCCGGTGACGGATCGTTATACTTTGCTTGTATAACTGGCCCCGAGTTGTGGCTACTTTCCTTTAATTAACTCTTCGGAGAGTCCATTCTACTTCAGTGAAGATAACTAACCCATCT
>OZ038476.1:16861404-16866404 GCA_964036315.1 Acanthosepion esculentum | reverse complement strand
GGGAAGGACCCCTGCCACAGCCGAGAAGGGAACTTTATGGGCAAAAGGTTCTTCTTTCAATATGGTGGGATTGCCAAGGAATAATCCACTTTGAATTCTTACCACCTAATGCAACAATTAATGCTCAAATATACTGTCAACAATTAAAGCGTTTGAACCAAGCTTTGAGGAAAAAAAGACCTGCTCTAGTGAATCGAAAACGGGTGATGTTTCATCAGGACAATGCGCGACCACATGCAGCAAGAATAACGTCACAAAAGAAGAAAATTGGGAGAAAATTCCTCATCCACCTTATTCTCCCGACCTTGCTCCTTCAGACTACCATTTGTTTCGTAGCTTACAGATAAATTTGGAAGAAACAGCTTTTGTAACACAGGAAGAGGTTAAAACTGACATTTGTGAGTTCTTCGAATCAAAGCCAAAAGAATTTTACAGTAATGGAATAGGTAAGCTTGTTAATAGATGGAAGGAAGTCATAGATAATCAGGGAAAATACATTGTTGATTGAATCTGTAATTAAATGTAACATTTGGTCACTTGTTTTCTTTATTATTTATGCGATGACCTGATATATATATATATATATATATATATATATATATATATATATATATATATATATTCTGTTTGTACGTTATTTTTATTGTCTCTATAAAAATAACGTATATACAGAAAATATATTAAAATAACTGTCGTGCTTAGTCCATTTCATTTATATATATATATATATATATATATATATATATATATATATATATATATATATATATATATATATAATCAAATATTAAAAATTATATCTATTTATCTATTATATTCAAGAATCTGCTTTTACTTTGACGAATACTTAAAAAGAACAACATCGCACAGGTTTAAATGAATTCTTGCTGGATAAATATCCCTAAGATATTCAGGTTTTATGATCACTAGAAAAACCATTTTACATATTAACCAGTGCAGTAAAAAGCAATATATTGTTATTAACTCGATAACCTTCTTTGATTTATAGATTAACGGAAGGCGTCTTCTTTTCTTTCTATGTGCCGTATCTTTTCAGGACGTAGCTGACCATAGCTCCCCACCTCCCTCTATCCCTTTCAGCTCTCAATTTCCTTCCCTCTACCACCTCCTCCAGACCACATTCTGTTATCCATTTGCTTAAAGCCTCTAGATATGTCATGCGTTGTTTTCCCTTGTCTCTCTTTCCCTCTATTCGACCCATGAGTATCAGTTTCTCCATGCCTTCCTTCCTCATTATGTGTCGTAGGAAGGCGTCTTACTAGATATATATATTTATATTTCACGGGTGTCCGAATTCTGATGAATACAAATTGACTGCTGAGTGCTAAGCCATTTTTGTGTTTTACAATCTGTCATTTAGGAGAATGAGATGGTTTTCTGTTGCTTATGTGCAGCTTCTTTGTTCTGCTTGTTGATTCAAATCTGCAAACCTTAAGAAAATGTCTTCGAGGGTGAGGAATGAAGGCAAATAATATTCGGCAAAGGTGTGGTTGAATCGTTTGGGGACAGGAATCTGGTGCACAACTAACATTTGCCTGGTGCATCAAGCCGGAATTCAAAAGACGAATGGTAACGTTTCCTTTCAATCTCGCAGAATTGCTTATTTAGTGAACCGTGGGTCGATTTCAAAACATTCGTGTTAGTTTTATTTTGTTTCTTCTTTTATGACTTCTGGGATTCATATGTGAGGACGTAGTTCCCCTTTGCATTTGGACGGCTTCTATTTTGCTTATAATTTATTCTTGTTTTGATTTCATTTTTTGTTTTGTTTTGTTTTTCTATTATTTCTTTATGTCTTCTTCCTCTTCCGCTATATTTATTATTCTTTGTTTTATACCACTTCTTTTTCCTTTCCATCTGATTTACGTCCCACTTAGACGTCGATTTTTTTATTCGTTCATCTTTCTTTTACTTTACCTTTAAATTCGACTTCATTCATTCTCTCATCGCCTTTCCTCTTTCTTTGTCCATTCACATATCTCTTGCTATTTTTCTCTTTAACATAGTGTTCTTTGTCACAATCACAACCACCGTCCATGCAGACCAGTGGTTAGCCCGCTGGTCTCCCAAATTTGATAATAACGATGTATATTAACCTTTATATTCCGTGCTAAAACAAGGTGGATAAAATAAGTAAAGGTTTTGTAAAAACCAGTACAATAAGAATAAAGGTAACAGTTATGCACAAGGTCGTCACAAGTCAAGTGCGACTTTTGGAAGGTCGGTAGTTCTCGCGTAAGTCTCAGTTCTGCTCAACAGATCCTAGCTAGTCAATATTTACTACCCCCCCCAGGGTAGATGTGGCACAAGGCCGAGTTTAACGTGGGAAAAATTCCCCGTGCAACCCGAATAAACGGGTTCAGGTCTGTCTTCCTCCCCGGATGAGACTCTGCCCTTCGGCATAGCCTCGTCCGGTTTCCTCTCTTCCCGATGGCAGAGAGTTTGACATCACAGCTGGAACAGATTCCTACTAGTGTATTTACTAACCTCTCCACGCGATTAGATGTGGCACAAGGCCGAGTTTAATGTGGGGCATTCGAGCCCGTAGGCTCAGCCAAAAATTCCCGTAGACCCCGTATAAAACGGGGTCGGGTAACTGTTTCCCGTAACGAGAGATTTTGACCAGCACAGCTGGAAAAAATTTCAGCTTGTCAATATTTACTAGCCCCTCACCGCGAGGGTAGATGTGGCACAACGCCAAATTTAACGTGGGACATCTGAGCCCATAGACTCGTCCAAATGGATTCGGGTCTGTCTACTTCCCCGAACGAAACTCTGCCATTCGGCATAGCCTCGTCCGGGTTCCTCTTTGCCCGAAGGCAACGAGTTCGGCAGCACATTTGAAACAGATCCCAGCTAGTATATTTAGCTACTCCCACGAGGGTTACATGTGGCAGAAGGCCGGGTTCAACGTGGGATCTCCGAGCCCGTAGGCTCGGCCAAAAATAATTACTTTCGGACGCGTATATACGGGTTCATGGTCAGTCTGCCTCCCCGAACGAGACTCTGCCCTTCGGCGGAGCCTCGTCTGGGTTCCTCTCCGCCCGAAGGTAGAGAGTTCGACTGTCTAGCTAGAACAGGTCGCAGCTAGTATATTTAGCTACCCCCCCACGAGGGTTGCATGTGGCACAAGGCTGGGTTTAACGTGGGATCTCAGAGACTGTCGGCTCGGCCAAAAATATTCCCTATTCGAACGCGTATAAATGGGTTCAGGATCAGTCTACCTCCCTAAACGAGACTCTGCCCTTTGGCGGAGCCTCGTCCGGGTTCCTCTCTGCTCAGAGGCAGAGTTCGACTGTGCAGCTGGAACGCGTCGCAGCTGGTGATATATCTAGCTACACCGCCCCCCCACACACACACACACACGAGGGTTGCATGTAGCACAAGTCCGGGTTTAACGTGGGTTTTCCGAGCCCGTAGGCTCGGCCAAAAATATTCCCTTTTGAACCCGTATAAACGGGTTCAGGGTCAGTCTACCTCCCCGAACGAGACTCTGCCCTTCGGCGGAGCCTCGACTGTTTACCTGGAACAGGTCGCAGCTGCTCTCTGTAGTCCGTTGACTTACAGATACTTATAAGTATTTACTACCTATAGTGCAGTCACTCATCGGTGTGACAGGTTATTCCATTACATCAATACGTTACCTCCTAAATGTCAGAATTTGATACATAGTCGTTTATTACTTTGAAGGACATTATTTACCAGTCCATACGCTGTACAACTGTGATAACCGGTGGTCATCGATTTATCAAAGACATTAACATACGGACACATATATTATGTGCTCTTGATTCTTTTTCTCTTCTCGCCGAATGCACTAAAAATGCTACACTCGTCGCCACTGGTACATAACGTGCTTGCAACACTTCGCCATTCCCAGTTGGCGGTTCGAGACGTTGAACAGACATATTACCCTCAATTTTTCTTTCCTGTCATCTCTCTTTTTTTACTTTTCATTTTCTCTTTTCCAAGTATTGGTTTTTCCCTTTCGTTTAACTTCCTCTTTCTTTTCATGCCACCCACTCACTTTTATCCATTCCGTTTGCCCTGTCTGGACATCCTCTCCCCTTCTTCTTCCATAGTTTTGCAATGGCTCGACGATGATCCAGTTGGGACATGTGAAACACCGGAAATACGTCCCCCTCTTACAAGAACCGCAGATATTTTATGTCACCAATAATCACAATATTCACTTTCTTTTAGCTTTTTTTTTAATGACTTTTCCGTGATAGATGTGAGTTAAATTTGACAGTGCACTCATACGGGAGACATACATTTAGAAAAAGTAAAAAGCAAAAACATCTTTTTTGCTGACATGAAAAATACACTCAGGAATTCACGTTTGTAAAATAGATATAAATTCAGATGTACTACAAGCGATAAAATTAGCCTTTTATGTTTTTATTCGTTACCCCCTAAATGTCAGAGTTTGACACACAGTTGCTTATTAGTTTGAAGGGCAGTATTCACCAGCCATACGCTCTACAACTCAATAACAACTGTGATAGGCGGTCATCCATTTATCAAGGGCATTAACACACGCATATATTGTGTGCTCTTGATTCTATTCCTCTTAGTGCAATGGAGAGGTGCTATCTGGTAGAGAGATCTCATGTTACAAGATTTTAATTAATCGTTAGTTTCGGGTTACGCCTGGTTGAAAGAAACAGTTTGTGGAATATAAAAAAATAATACAGTCAAAACGAAATGTGGATTTGCTGGTATAGCTCTACGATAGAGATGCAGCATTATATTGTTGGTGTTGACATGTCATCTTTAACAGGAAAACACGATTCCAATTCTGCTAATCTAAGCGCACTTCTTACTGAACAAACATACATACATACATACATATACATACATATATATATATATATATATATATATATATATATATATATATATATATATATATATATGACAGCAAAAAAAAAATTGCCGTAAAAATATATATATGCTCTGTTAAAATAAAAACATCG
>OZ038476.1:16846404-16856404 GCA_964036315.1 Acanthosepion esculentum | reverse complement strand
AAAACGTTTATAAGATTAGAACATGTTCAAAACCTTTCTCTCCTTTTCCCCCCATTCTCCATATATTTAGTGGATACATGTAATAAAGAAAATGTACGCTTCTGCAGGATTCGAACTTTTGTTTCCCTTACATAAAGGATTCGAGTAGACAATAAGGGCAACACCAAGCAGCGACCATCTGTTTCATTTTTGAACCTTGAACAAACTGTCACCACTTGGTATTGGCCTCAGTATCCACGTTTATATTTAGATACGCTCTGTCTATGATAGTAAGTACTTTACCCATAAATATAGCATACCCTATATATATATATATATATATATATATATATATATATATATATATATATATATATATACTCACATAGGGAAATATATGCACATACTGACAGATATATATTACTCAATTGTGTATTTACAAGTATATATATATATATATGAGCCTTTACATAAAACTTTTGAAATCGTGTACGCACAGACACACATATATTGTTATAAATTCGGATATATTTTTCATGCTTATAAACATTGAATATCACAGACATTCAGTTAAATGTTTGTTTGCATGTGCAGATACATACATGTGTATGTGTGTGTATATATATATATATATATATATGTGTGTGTGTGTGTGTACCGTAATTCCCCATGTATAATACATCTTCATCCATAATACGCACAACTAAAATGGTGCTGAAAATGTGGGAAAATGCTTCTTCTCATGCATAATACGCATTCCTTGTTTGTTAATCAAAACCTATAAATTGTACATCTCAATTTCATTATGGCCAGCGTTTCCTACTCTTATTTAAAAAAAATGGTTTTAAACATAGAATAATATAATTCTAACTTAGTTTTATGATAATTCTTATTTTATTTTTAAGATTGATTCTGTAGCAGTGCATAATCCGCACCCCTGATTTTGCTTATTATTTTTCAGAGGAAATGCGTATTATACATGGGGGATTAGGGCAATTATTATGAGACGTAGAAGTAATACGTCTATCTATCTCCGTAACAAAAGGCGGAAACTTTAAATAAATAGATTAGAGGTGTTGCTGAAGTGCTTGCTGCCATAGTCATTTGCCGAAATTTCACCAAAATGACTAAGTATCAGATATTCTATTTGCATTTGTTCTTGGTAGGTCGGATAGCATAGCAATTTTTCGTTCATACAAGTTTGTTTAAAGACCAAAAAAATTCTTTTATTATATTTTTTGTTTATTTGTCGTTATTTCTGACCATGTTCCTGGTTTTTATTCAAAATTTTAATATACGTTCTTCAATATCTGTCTAATTACATAAACTATGATCAAAAATTTTTTTACTGAAGCATGAAGCCGCGATACTTTCAATGTGAAGATGCGATATTTGAAAAATGATGAAATTGACATAACACAAAAATCAAGACATCAAGTCATTATCAACAAAAAGCCTTTCATAATGGCTAATGAAAGCCTAAAGTACTCAGGAATCAAGAGATTTATATTCAAATTTTTACAAGATACCACAGAAATTGTCCGAAATATATTTGACCAACCGATATTGGGTGGAGAAGAAAAACTTGGAAAATTACTGCGAACTTCTAAGTTCATTTATTAAGCGTAAATATGCCTATTAATACAAAAGAATATTAAACTCATCGATAATATCAAAGGAATTTATTTAATGCAGCTTCCATTATTTTCACAATCGCAAAAAGCTGCGCAAGTCTTAATCGCGAAATCATTGGACATCTTGCCCTAATCATCCTTGGGTTGGTCTGTATTGTTAGAGACCTGCACTAGTACATTTCACAATGGCTAAAAGTCATCTTTGCAGAATTTCTGCTTCTTCTTGGAAACACATATTTGGTTTCCGAGTAGTTGACACTGAGTCACAGCAAAACATGATATCCCAGACCCTTGTAATAGGCACCAGCGCCCGCTGACTTTTCAAGCAGATATAGATATGAGGACGTATTTTTCTTGTCGGAGGCCACAACAACCAATAACATGAACTGAATTGGATGCTTGGTCCTGCTGGTGCCCGAGATTTACCTTGACACCCCCAACCGCCGCACTGAGACACAAGGTTGTTTTTTAACGTGGTGACCCCGATGGGAGGAGAACACAGTGGAAAAAAGAAGGCCCCCAGCACGGAACAGATACTACACACGCAACATCTACTCCGACGGGAACCCCCAACACTCCCCTTCTGCGAATACTTGTTGAAGAATCCGGGGGAGAAGACGATTTCCTGGTGGCGGCCATTACAGCAACTGAGCTACCGGTAGTTTTAACGGTTCAAAACAGCGACTCCTGAAGATTTTCCCGTCGAAGAATATTTCAACAGTGGACCACATCCTTCTTGAAGGAGCTGAACACCTTCTTGTCCTTCCCAGCCTCCTGGCTCTTATGGATCCGTGAAAAGTGCGTGTTCGTATCTAGGTGTATGATTTATGGTTCAGGTCATATGGCACGGTTAATTCTGACATTTTGGGTGTCCATTTTTAGCTCAGCTGGTAGCTTACGTATGAATGCCGTTCGTTCCTTTGCAGTTTTGGTCTTGAGAATGTCAATGAAGTTTCGATTCTGCTTCTTGTTAATCTCACTGCGGTTCGACTTCCTTCTGATGATCTTGACATTGTAGACAAGGCACTAGGACACACCAAGTATGTTGGATTTTTTTTTTTAGATACAATTTATGCCGAAAATTTCACTCCTTGCCGTATGTCCTTCTGTAAATCCATTTTCCACGATGTTCCTGAAAAATATCTGTCAGCATGCTCTTAGTTCTTTGGTTACTCATCTTTTCGTGCAGTGGTTGGTAAGATTTAATTTAAATTTTACTGACTGTTTTGCTTGCCAACCCCTATCTATCTATAAAATCGACAGAAAGCCTGGCAGATGACCAAAGAAAATCTTTATAAAAAATAACTAATAACCAATAAACAAAAAAACAGAACAAAAGCGACAGTTTCAAAAGAGGAAAATGGAATATAAACTAAGAAATAAAGACCAAACGACAGACAGCAATCTAAACAGTAATAATCAGTGCTCTATGACTAGGTTACAAAGACAGAGAATTACTCTCTCCAGCGTTACGACTCAGAAAAAAAAAGAAAGATTTATCTATCAATTATGTACATACTTATTATTTGTCAATCAGTCTGTGTACGTGTGTATATATGCATTATGTACGTGTCTGTTCCTATGTGCGAAATTATAGACATTTGCATGGAAGTATGATTATATGCGCGTTTTTTAGTAGCCCAAGAAATATATATATATATATATATATATATATATATATATATATATATATATATATATATTAAAAAGAAGAGAGAATCCGCAAATGTTTTTGGTTGTAATGTGGATTTAAAAAAAAAATATTATGCTTTATTTGCCATAATTCTGCTACACGTGTTTCTGGTTTCGCGACCGTCATCAGGCAAAGGGTGGAGATTTCCACATATTATTAAACATAATTATTTTTTTCCCTTTATGTTTTTCGATGTATCGAATTAATTAATTATTATATTTATTATTAATTATATTTTATTTCGCCCAACTCCGCAATGGCTAGCAAAAAACAAAAACAATCGAGGGAAATAAGAAAAGACGTGAGCCAGAAGAAACCTACCTAAGTTTCATCTAAAATGTATCTTCAGTTCGCCTTGAAGATCCATTTAGGTGAAACCTAGGTAGGTAGTCTCTGGCTCACTAGGATAATATATAGATATATAAAGTGAACTTTTATATTTACACACGCTCTATCTCTGATATTGAACACTTTTCCCCATCAATATAGCACACCTTAAGACTATATTTCTTCACATATATATATATATATATATATATATATATATATATATATATAGTCACAACTGTTCCTATAATATATTATGGAAATATGTAAAAAAAATAATCTAGGAACACAGAGGGGACCTTATACACGACAATTTATCAAATGCATTAGTCAAACATAGAAATAAGTTCAACCAAAACTTTAATCTACATAATGTTTAAGTAGACGAAAAATTTTGAAGATTACCGCTATCGAATCTTACTAAAATATAAATCTGCGCTCCGGATTTGTTCAAATATTCTCTTTTTTCAAAGAAATAAAACAAGTCAAGATACATGACTCAATTTTTTTTAAAATTGAAAGAAAATGATTAAATTTAAAACCTATTAGTTAGAATATATAATACATAAATTAATCTGAAAATGTAATAATGTAAATAATAATTACATTATAAAAATTCAAGATTTTTACACTTTCGTTTGTTAGACATTTTAATTTTAATATATCACTTAGCATCATCCATAAGTTACCTTGAGTGTCAGTTATACTGAAGTATATTGATGAGCTTTCTTAAATTTAAAACGCCTGGAAAATTAACGACATTTCTATTTCTGTTTATATATACTGGTCGAAATACAAAATCTTTACATTTGCATTCATAAAGTCCATCAGAGGACGAGACGCGTAGGTTGATGTAAGTTTTCCTTTTGTCTTCATACATTTTATATATATATATATATATATATATATATATATATATATATATATATATATATAATAAAAAGACTTAAACACTAATATTCCATGGTCATAATTTATTCCATTGGAATCGTAAGAACGATCCAATTCATCAGACCTACAGATTCAAAAAGAAATCAGAACAACAACTCCGGGAAAAATTGGTGAGAGTATGTGTGAGAGTGTGGGGGGACCTGTGATCTATATAGAACGGTAACAGATGAGAGAGACTGGGAGGTCCGAAGGTGGAGAGGGCATTAAAATCTAACAGAGGGAAGATTTAAAGAGGGGTTTCAGTGAGAAAAGGGTGCGTATTTTCAAACGTCCGAAGATATACCGGAAGATGTGTATATATAATTGCATATGTATGTGTATATTCACCACTAATATTGTCTATATATATATATATATATATATATATATATAATGTGTGTGTGTATTTAGGCAGCAAATTTTCTTTTAAACATGTCTGATTAAATAAATTACAAACATTATGTCTGCTTATTTTTAGTGCATTTCTTGCATCTTTTATAGTGCATCTCTTACACCATTTGATTGTAATACACGGAAAAATATCCGTGAATATGAACGGATTATGCTAAAAATAAGCAGACATAATGTTTGTAATTTATTTAATCAGACATGCCTTATATATATATATATATATATATATATATATATGCGGTTGTGCACAAATGGATGTATTTGTGTATATTTGTTTTAATGCTTATAAATGCTGTCGTGTGTTAATGCATATTTTGGTTTGCTTATATTTGTGCATTTTTGCGTGGGTATACGCATGCTTGAAGGTCCGTTAAATGAATGTAGGTGCGCTAACCCCTCCCTTCGGAAGAGATTTTTTTTTCAAAATGGTTGGAGCGCTCTCAAATGCTCGCAGAATCGGATAAGCTTTAACAGTGCGACTTTTATACGAAATGACAACCGTCTTTATTCGTTGTACATACTCTTTCTTTTCTTTCTTTCCTTCAGAAAGGGCCATTCTTTTCCTCTCGAAGAAGGAGGCCAAGGAAAGAAACCATGACAATTTATTCTCTGTTTGCTGACAAAAATATTAATAGGGAAATGAAGAACATTCTTTCTGGGCGAAACAAGCTTTCCTTACAAAATAATCTTAGTTTGATGTAAAGAAAAAAAATTAAAAACGACTTGTAGAAATGTTGAAAAATACTCACATGAAAGAAAATCATAAAAATATCTAATTTTCAAGAACTAATTAAATTTATTCCGGTAAAATATTCAAGAAACATTTGTCGTCTGTATTTCCCTCATTTGGAGTCTTTTACACACGCGATTATCTGGGAATTAATATATGATAAATGAAAAACTAATTTGCTGTTTTGTAGGAGTTAATTTCCTGGGTTCATACCTTACTGAGAACGGGTGATCGAGAAATTTGATTTGGTGCAAAATTTGTAGCATTTCAACACAGGGAAATAAATTAACTTATTTATCTTAGGCATGAAGAAATCAAAGTTAAGTAATATTTTGTTTGTTGAGAAATTCAATTACTCTTAGATAAAACATTCTGTCATAACTAAATATTGGGCCAATATCGTATAATTTAAAATTGGGTGATCGCTTTGCGAATGCCGAATAATGGCCGCTTATGGTTCTTTTTTAAGGTGATGTGTGTGAATTCGTTTTACTTCGAATGGAATTCGAAATTTTGCTATTCACTTGTTTTCTTCTAACTTTTGAACCTGGCTAGATTTCAGATTGATTGTTTTTTTTTTGGTTTTGTTTACAGTTTATCAACCCTTTTTTAGGTTATTTAAAACGGAAACGTATTTTTTTGAATTGTAGGAATAATTTTTTTTCTTATTTTTTTAAAAATTTTTTTAGGAAATATTGGATATCAATTTTTGGGAGATAAAAAAATATTTTTCCAGATGAAAGTCCTATTATTTAACCAATAGCTAGAACGGAGGTGAAAAAGTGGATTCATGCCTTTGCAATGGATATTTGCACGTCTTACGACTGAGTTGAGAATTCGATTCTTACTGGGTACCTTATACTTGTAAACTTGAGCTAAACTTAGCTTAGTAAATTGTGACAACAATAACATGAAGTAAAGATAGTAATAAAATACTAAGAAAATCTGGTATAAAGCAAAATTATTTCGGTTCGTAAGACAATGAGAGAGTCAAGAATCGGAGACGACAGGGTAGAGTGGCTGAATAATTATCGATTGTGATCCGGTTAATCGTTACCATTTCCATGAGCAAAATGGTTAAGGCGACGTCGATGAATTATGGTCCCCCGATATATGGGATTCAAGTTCAAATCTTGTAGAAAGATACTGTTTATGTCCAATTTGCGGCTTCTGGTTCTAGCGACTGAAGCATATCGACCGAGAGTACGATGGTAAAAAGCCACAATAATAAAATGAAAAACGATGATAAAAATTAAACTATCGCCGTAAGGTTGCCTCCCTGTGTCTTTTCTATAAATACTTTCATGATAATTGTTCGAGTGAGCTCTTACTGTTTTATTCCCCCCCCCCCACAATTCTACATATGGGGACTAGTTAAGACTTTCGTAGAGACACCGAGGTATTATGGTGAATGTAGTAAGAATGGTAAGTTGTTTTGATGTTAGGAATATTATGGTATGCTTGGTTCAGTGACTGTGGCTAGCTAAGGTTATATTTAATGCAGAAGAAGACCGCACTTCTCCCATTTCCCCATTTTGGCCTTGTGCCACATTTTGTAATTATTTACGAATAAATATCGCTCTTCGCTATGGTACCTAGACTTTTTGAATTTAAGCGAAGTACTAGACGGGCGTCGACATTTCCTCAATTTACAGCTGAGCTGGCTAGATGTAGCTAGTAAGTTCTATGCTAACAGTTTCTTTCTCACACTTCTCGCTTGTGGAACTCCTTTCCGGTCCCTTGCTTTCCAGCCAACTTTAATCCGCAACATTTTAAATGCAATGTCAATCATTATCTACTGCCCTGATGTTTTTCTTCTTCTCTTTCCACGCATTATTAATGTTTCTGTTCTTAATCCTTCCACACCCTTTTGTCCTTTAGTGGCTTTTCTGCCTTGCATGGAGTGATACCGATTTTTAAAAAATATATAATAATAATAATAAAGCTACGATTTTAAAAGTGACGCTAGGTCTCCGTGTTACCGTTAAGATATAAAATTTATTAAACCACAAATATTAAAAAAAAAAAAAACTAAAGTATTGTTTATAACTTCGAGAAGAATCATTACCAGATCCAACAATGTCCGCACGTTCAAATCTCTTTTTTGAATATTTGTCGTTGTTAACTCAATGTTTCGGTTGATTAATTTTTCAGCCCTCGTTATGTATAATCTTTGAGAACAAATTGCCCATGAAGAGGCGGAATAATAGACCGGCTAAAAGCCTTTTTAACAACGAAATATCTATAAAAGAGATTCAAACACCCGAACAAATTTCGATATAAAATGTAGTCTCGTTTCAATCGTTGAACTTTGAACTGAATCACAATGAAAACTTTTATTATTTTGATGATTAGTTGCCACTTGCAATTTTCTTTGTGGAATGAATTGAATATTTTCTTTGTTTTTATCCCAGTTCATTTTTATGATAGTGAACAAGTCCTCAATCAAAATGAAATCGCCATATTTGATTGATAGAAATAACTGTGACTGGTATTTAATTTATAAGAAGCCAAACATTGATTGAAACGTTTTAACGGTTTATCAACCCTTTGCAGGTTATTTAAAGCCAGATAATATTTTTACATTGTCAGATTTCTTTTAGAAAATAATGGTTTATTGATACAAGTCTTACTAATTAACCCATAGCTTTTTGGAAAAGATGGATTTATAACTTTCCTCGGGGTATTTGCGCGTAGGTGAATGTAACGAACCCAACTGGAATTCGGATCTGTGATTAACAATTCCGAGCCATTATCCATTTCACCACCCGCACATCCAATCTTACAGCACCTGGTATTCCCAAGTAGTCACCCATCTAGATACTGATCAAGATCCACGTTGCTTAACTTTGTTGATCGTACGAGAATCCGTGTTTCAACGCGATGGGTTCGTTAGCTGAAGCCCAGCAGATACGTAGTAATGCAATATAAACTTACTTTTCTCCCCCATAAATTATTTACAAAAGTAATAAATAATGCTGAAAATAGATTTAAAAATCGAGATTATTATGCATATATTTTTAAATGAAATGTATTGCAAATAAAAATATAAAAGAAATTGACTGATTTTAAAAGTTATTTTAACGATGAATCTGACAATAATAAACCTGAGATTTCAGTGACTGTAATATTAAAAGCTCGGAAGTGTGCTGATGCAGATATTTAAAAATTACTTAGACAAGAATGGAAAATTATGGAACAACTCAATGAAATTATTGAACAGTTTTGAGAGATAAAATAAATACCTTTTAATCAAACTGTACATGTTTTTTTCTAATTATTCACCTAACATAAGGCCCAAGAGCCACTTAAAGTCGAGAGTTATTGAGGTTGTTGAATGAGTGAAGGAGGCAAATCAGGATGTCTCCAGTCGCCCTAACAATCTCATGGTAGCAGGACTGAACTCATTTCTCTTTGTCGTTTTATTCCAACCACGTTAACACAAAGAATGACTTAAATAACTTCATGTACTTGATGTGAAATTTTGTTCATTTTGAAGAGAAGTCGCTACTAGTTACATTGGAAGTC
This sequence comes from Acanthosepion esculentum, assembly GCA_964036315.1. Lineage (NCBI taxonomy): Eukaryota > Metazoa > Mollusca > Cephalopoda > Sepiida > Sepiidae > Acanthosepion > Acanthosepion esculentum. The sequence continues at coordinate 16,847,172 of OZ038476.1, read as the reverse complement.
TTCCTTCAACAGTCAGATGTCAGTTTACCTGGAAAGAAACAACGCAGTTATTAATAAGAACAGTTAAAATTAATGCTGGCAAGATTTCAATGCCTGTTAACATTTCAGCTTGTTTGTCATCTCCTAATGAAGCATGAATGTCCTTAGTGGCTAACCCCCTTTTCTGCACATATTAATAACACCACGATGCCAAATTTTGGCCATTTCAAGAGAAGTCGATACTAGTTACATTTGAAGTCTTCATTGAACAGTCAGATATCAGTTTACCTAGAAAGAAACAATGCAGTTATTAATAAGAAGAATTGCTCTAGCGTCACTCCTTCATAGTCAACCTATGAACTTTTCAGCCCACCCTCGTATAAATAGTGATCCACCATTTTGGGGGGGGGGGGCAATAATCGTTCCACTGTCCATACATCCAGATATATGCTATTGTAATTATGCTATAAAGTCTTTGGTTATGACCGGGCGTTATCATGAGTTCTGTAACGATGAAGCAGGCAGAAGAAATTCTTCCTTTTGGAACAGTTAAGTTATTCTCGCAAGCCATTACTTCTGTTGTTCGTTTGATCTGTTCAATCAGGAGCGTCAGATTTGTGGCCTTGTGTCGTACTAATAGAAGCTTAATCCATATCAATGATGAGTACTTCGCTGTAGAATAATGGCCAGCTAGCTAATCTCGCAGATTATTAGTAATAAAGAAAGTTGGGTGCTTATATGTTTTGTCTTGTGCTAGACTAATCAAATTTTCATAAAAGTAAATAAGAA
>OZ038476.1:16821404-16841404 GCA_964036315.1 Acanthosepion esculentum | reverse complement strand
TTGGTAGGTATTCGAAACAAGGTAAATAGTAGGATTAAAATTGAACTCTCCAGCAGTTCCTCCTTTCAGTTTCTTTTATTCTCCAAGTCTTTCTTCTTTGACCTTGTGCCAGACAAAGAGATGAAAGAAAACAATTAGAGAAAATTTTACCTATTTAGTGTGCACTTGCATGTCATTTTAGTGAGTTTATTTCCCACAAGTGCATAATGCATCTGACGAAATAATTAAAACTATTGGACAATTACAATCGGAAAAATCCAGGCTTGATGTGACACAACTCAATTTATCATTAAAATACGAATAGTGCTCATAGCAGAATTGTAAAGGAAAGAGGCTAAGAGTGGTTTGATTTTGCTTTCAAAGCAAACATTGCACATTCTTAAGTGATCTAGCGAGACAAACCTGCCATTTTCGCGGTCAGATTTCTTTCAGAGCACTCAATATTAATTCCTAATTGATCTATCGAGACAAACCAGCTATTTTTGCAGTCAGAATGCATTCAGAGGACTCGATACTCATTCCTAATTGATCTATCGAGACAAACTTGCTATTTTTGCGGTCAGATTTCTTTCAGATCACTCAATACTCATTCCTAATTGATCTATCGAGACAAACCTGCTATTTTTGCGGTCAGAATCATTTCAGAGCACTCAATACTCATTCCTAATTGATCTAGCGTGTCAAACCTGCTATTTTTGCGGTCAGAATGCTTTCAAAGCAAATAATACACATTTTTAAGTGATCTAGCGAGACAAACCTGCCTTTTTCGCGGTCAGATTTCTTTCAGAGCACTCAATATTCATTCCTAATTGATCTATCGAGACAAACTTGCTATTTCTGCGGGCAGAATGCTTTCAGAGCTCTCAATATCATTTTTAATTGATCTATCGAGACATCTTGCTTTTTTCGCTTTTAATACAAAGGCAAAAATAACTATATATTTTTCGTAGATTGCTCAAACGTATTTGATAAATTACGGCGCTAAGACCTACTTGAACTACTAATAATTCTTGTTTACACGAATATCTTTCCGATATAAATCTGTATCGGGTACAAAAAAACCCTTCCTAGGATCCCAGCTTTGGGAAAATAGTGAAACCCCGAACAAAAATCAAAACACTTGGAAAGTATAAAAATACATTTTTAAAATACCAACAATACATTTTTAAAATACCAACAATACATTTTTATTTATACACATAACCAACAATGCATTTTATACTGAATCTATATATCTAAAAAAAAAATAACAAAAAAAATATCATACGTTTACCCTAAAAGTATAAACTCAACATATCTGTAGTTTCAGGCATAAAATTGCGTTCAAAGTATTTATACTTTGGTATTGCAAAAACAATTGAGGTTGATATGCCGCTAAACGAAATCAACCAAACGAAACACTTCTCCGATTAGTTGGAGGTTGGTGTCAGTGATGTTTTATAACCGGGATCATCAGTGGGGGAAAGGCCGGATCTTTTAACATCAGACCCTCTTCCCTGATTTACCCAATATTAGCTGATCCAACTTCCTACAACTGGATACTCCATTATAAATCTCCATTTGATTGGTGGTTACGATTGAGAAGGCTTTTCCAACATTGAACATCCGCATTGGCTATCCTAGTCGGGCTCGAACTCTGTTCCATGACGTCAGTGGGCTATGTCAGCCACAGAGCTGGTCCTGACATGTGCCGGGGGTGGGGGAAATAAAACAAAATGAAGTTGGCGTCATAGAACTATATACATATTTTTAATTAACATTCTACATTTTTAATTGCCTCATCTCTTCAGGAAATAGACAGTCGTGTCTCTCATCAGTTTTCATATATTTAATATTTGTGAATTGACATGGCTTCATGTAAATGATAGTAGTGTGGTTTCTCCATTTCTAAATATTGTGTAAATCTCTATGTAGGCCTGTGTTAAATTCAGCTGCCCTTTCTAATACAAGATAAACCGAGGTAGTTTACGCTAACTCTACGCAGCTATAAGGCACAAAGAAGAATGACTGACTCATATGGCCAGACATTTAATGACGACTTAAGCAAGAGGTTTTATTTTGACCACTATGGCTTTAAAGTGAATTTCTGTCAAAACTTATTAATTTTACATTCACATTCACATTCATTTATATTTAAAGTCTAATAGCTCTTGTTTCTTTTAAACTGTTGCTTACCTGTCCGAATGTTTTTGAACCGTTCAGTGTCAGTGATGCTGTAGGTATTTACTTGACCCCCGACTGAGTCAGGTTGTGACACAAGGTCTATTTTTAACATGGGGACCCGAGTGTTTTCACTCAGGCCGCTGGTCTTAGCTGGTCATAGCTTGTACAAGCTGGTCTGAGCTGGTCTAAGCTAGTCATAGCCGGTCTATGTCAGTGCCGATCCAAGCTAGTCGTAGCCGTGATACTACCAGCACATGGCCGGAGCACAGGTGCCAGGTAAGTATGTGTCGGTGATGCTGTATAGACGAAACCATTTCAACAAAGAATGGTCTGTTATTTTACTGGAACGGCATTACTTCATTTTCTGTTTTCATGCCTTGTTCCAGCATATTACTGCGCCTGATTCTTTTATAGTACTTGGTATTAATTTAAGGAACTCTGTGAAAGAGAATTTCAAAAGGTCATATTTTTTCCAGAATATGTGTTGCAGCATATGGTTTCGTTCTTGAATTTAAGACTACTCAGTAGAACAAGTAGCTTGCAGGCAACTTACAGCGACACCACAAGTGGGTAACCTAAAGAAAATCCTGAAGTGAACCCTTTATTGCTACACCACAACTAAAGATACAGTTCAGTGATAACACTCATATTTCAAACCAACAGAAAATGCAATCTCTTAGACTAGCATTATATATTACATACCTGCATATCTGCAAGTGTAGTCAGTGGCTATATTTTGAGACTAAGTAAAAAGCTATGATTTTGATTTGACCCCGTGCCAACCGTCTTGTCACTCACTCTATTTACCATTTGTACAATATCTTTGAACATGTGTTTGTGCCTTTATAGAGTAATACAGTATGTGCAGACAATTAGGCATTGATGAGCTGACTTCAAATATCAACATATTTCGCACAAACGCCCTTGGGAACGGCATGGATTTATTTCTTGCGCCCAATGCTATGGGTTAAATAGCAGGGTTGACAGCGTTGCTTAGCTTTGGATGACAATCAGTCTACCAGAAGGACTACTCTGAATTCCGAATTGTTGAGAAGGCTTCAGGAAACCACTCTTCTTTCTCAAGAAGTCATGTTAATTCACAGATAACCAAGAAAAGGAATCTGTAGAGATCCATGATTGCCTACGTCCTGAAGAGAACCAGTATTTAAAAAAATAGTTGAAGCATTAGACAACAACAGCAACAAACAAACAGTATATGTTTACATACTGTAATTTCCCATGTTTAATACACCCTCATCCATAATACACACACCTAAAATTGTGTTAAAAATGTGGGAAAATGCTTCTACTCACGCATAATGCGCACCCCTTGTTTGGTAGTCAAACGCTATAAATTGTACCTCTTCAATTTCATTTCGGCCAGCGTTTTCTTCTCTTATTTTAAAAATTGGTTTTAAACATAGAATAATATTATTCTAATTTAGTTTTATGATAATTTTTATTTTATTTCATGGCAAATTTTTGTAGCTGTGCATAAGTACCTCTGATTTTGTTTATTATTTTATAGAAAAATGCGTATTATACATAGGGAATCACGGTTGTTGTTTATGTGCTTTAAACACACTTATTTCTGTTTGAATTTCTGGGATGAAGAGTTATCATTATTTACACTATTTGTATTCGGACTATTGTCCTCATTTTGTTGTTGTTAGCACAACGTTTCGGTCGTTATGCTCTCCAGCCTTCCTCAGGTGTATATCGATCAGTGAATTCTGAACTGAATCCTTCATTTAATCTACGGGGGTAAACTGTTCTCGTTTCACTCCACATGTCTAAGGGAGATAACTCATTTATTTCTTGCCCCTTTCCACCGAGTCCGACTACACACTGCTCGGTCCAGGGATTGAACTCACAATCACGGTGTCACCAAATTTACGAACCGATGCTTTGTTCCCCCAGGCTATTTTCCCGTGGGACATTTTATCCCCCGTAGATTAAATAAAGGGTTCAGTTCAGAATTCCCTGTAGGTTACTCAGATCGATATACACCTGAAGATGGCCGGTGGGCACAACGGCCGAAACGTTTTGATAACAACAAAGTTGAAAACAATAGTCCGAATATAAATAATGTAAAAGAACGGAGTTAATTAGACTGTACAGATGTTGGTTATTGCGAGAGTTTTGGTAAATTCTTTTGTGTCTTTATTTTTTTTTTTTATTCAAGATATTTTTTGGTTACAAAGAAAAGAAAAAGATGACTGCTAAACATTTTTGTACCTTGTATCGCAGGAAGTCGTTTTGTCTGTTTTATGTCATCGCTCTTTAAATTGGATGAGATTTCATGGAAATGAGTGAGGGCGGGCGGCCCTAAGCAATTATCTAACTTCAATATACTTCCACACTTAACTAACAGCGTTAATATACCCAGAAGCTTTAGTAAGTATATCTTACTTCGGCCACAAGTATGGGACACCCAGCTAAGATCGAACCCATTACAATAGTAATAGTCAGCAAAACTGCCTTCTCAAATACTGTACCGTGATAAACACTCAATATATGTTTAGTGTGTCACATAATAATGTGTCATTACACAGTGAGGACGAAAATTCCTATACGTGTACAAAAAAATTAATTTCTTAAACAGGCGCCTACGTCTATATATTTTGTTCATATAATTTTAGTGTCTGTGTGTCTCTATGCACATGAAAGCGAGAGTTTAAAAGCCGCATTTTTTTTGTATGCATGTTATCACTTAAACGTCAACTAATTCACCCTTTGTCTGTCCAGGATATTTTTGTGTGTACTATCCGAACGTACATGCTTTTTGTCAGATTTCTAACTATTGCAAGGGAACTCATCTTATTAGGTAAAGAGAATGTGCTGATATATAATGTTTCGCATAATAAAAACCTGTGCATCACATGTGATACACAAAACGTGCTAATCGTAAGCTATTTACACTACTCTCCGTGCATCACATGCGAAGCAAAGGTTATAATCATTTCAATAAAGGGTAAAAATAGATTTGAGACCTTACATTTTCAGTCAAACGTCCTGTGGTTATATATGATAGACAAAATATTAGATTTGCGTTTCCTCAGACGCCCAGCTCAATAGCAGACTCTTTTCTTAAGAGACATTAGTTTTACCACTCATTTAAAATCATGGTTCATGTGCACCAGATGATGTCCGGATGTGGAAATCACATGTCCTGCGCATCATATGTGATGCGCAGGAAAGGCAAAGGGTTACAAAGGCGTCGGCTGTTGAATATTTTAAGATATGCGTATGTAATGGAATTTAGTGGTAGAATTTTAAAAAGACGAATGATAATGTCTGTGTTTGAATGAAACGCGTCTCAGATGCTATATATATATATCATTTGAAATACAGACTTTATCAGTAAAAGATCTTCATAAACAACGCATTTCAAAATAAGCAACAAAAAATGACACCTCTCCCCAATCTCCAACCACTAAACAATCTCCAACCACTAACCCACCTTTGACGGGATTCATGTTTTTGAAAAAAAATAAAATAAAAATAAAAACACTTACTCATATGTGTCCCTTATTAAAGTTAATATTTAACTTGATCGCACAAAGACAGACAGGGTCCTATAAAACAAAACAATCTTCTATATTTTCAAGAGTAAGCAAAGTATTAAGAAAACGAAAAATATCGTTAGAAAGATTAATGGATTCATTTTTTGCGGTTTATCAACCCTTTGCAAGTTATTTAAAGCCAGAAAATAGTTTTAGATTTTAAGACGTTTTAGATAATGATTTAGTGATGCAAATCTTACTAATTAACCCATATCTGTGAGGAGAAGAAGTGGGTTCATACCTTTCTCAAGGATATTAGAGCGTAAGTGAATATAACGAACCAAACTTGAATTTGAACTCGGCTCTGCGATTAACAATGCCAAGCATTACACCACCTGCACATCAAAGGTTACAGAACCTAGTATTCCGAAGCGATCACCGATCTAAGTAATGACCAGGCCTGAGATTGCTTAACTTCAGTGATCGTACAGGAGAAACAAAGAAAAGGGTACTAAACTGTTATGTAATTTCGGTTTCCCTAGCTGGCAGTGAATGCTGGACAATCCCCTCACAGATAAAGAAGAGACTGGAAACAACAGAAATGTTGTTCTACAGAAGGATGCTGAGAATGCCATGGACAGAATATTTGATCAACGACGAAGTTCTCGAAACAGTGTAAACAAAAAGGATATTTATACTTAACATCAAGAAGAGACGTTTGAAATTTATGGAGCACATAATGAGGAAAGAGAGCTTGGAAACTTTGATACTCACAGGACAGATTGAAATAAGAAAGACAAAGGAAAGCAACGTATGAGCTACCTGGTGATCTTGAGTGAATAGATAGCGGATTGGGGTTTAGAAGAGATAATAAAAACTCAAAATTTATTAAGAGCTACAAAGGAAAAGAAACTGTGGAGAGCCATGATCTCAATGTCCTGAATGGGTACGGAACATTGAAGAAGAAGAACTTAGAAAAACTATGCATGAATATGAGGAATCCTTTTATTTTCACGTATTAATTATTTTATTTTATACCAATGTCTCTGTATACAAAATCTAAATATGTAGCATGTTTATTGATCTACATGCTATCCGATTTGATTTCAGTTGCTTCAAGTCTGTTCTTTATTTGCGAATTTACAAAGATGTTGTGCATCATTCACTTCTATATTGGAGATTAGATATTAAAAATTAGATCTGCACTCTTTCTTTGCGCAGCTTCCGGAAAGGATTTTCCACTGTTTTTATGTACCTTTCGATTTTCCACTGTTTTTATGTACCTTACTGAAGAAAGCTGGAGCATACAACGGCCGAAACGTTGTAATAAATATGGCGACATAGATGAGGACAATAGTCCAAATAATGTAAATAGTGTACATAATACCTCATCTCAGAAATATAGACAGATATTGTTAGACATGTTTTGTAATTGATACTCTCCGTTTCATATTGGGTTTATAAAAACAGCAATGAACCGATTCACATGAAATACGAAAGAATCAAGTAAACTAATACTGCTAATATAAAATCAAAAGTCTCCAGACAGGCACAAATTTTCAGTCGCAATTTGTCAAAAAACATAGGACATTGTGTTTGTTTGGGATTGGTTTGTTTTGTTTTGTGATATATCAAGCTCAATGGGTTATTTAATGCCGACAAGATTTTTATTGCTGGTAATATTTTTTTAAAAATGTATTGCTGCTAATAACTTTTTATTTTACAAAAATGTATAGCTGGTAATATCTTTTTCCTTCAAAATGTATAGCTGGTAATATCTTTTTCCTTCAAAATGTATAGCTGGTAATATCTTTTTCCTTCAAAATGTATAACTGGTAATATCTTTTTCCTTCAAAATGTATAACTGGTAATATCTTTTTCCTTCAAAATGTATAACTGGTAATATCTTTTTCCTTCAAAATGTATAGCTGGTAATATCTTTTTCCTTCAAAATGTATAACTGGTAATATATTTTTCCTTCAAAATATATTGCTGGTAATATCTTTTTTCTTCAAAGTGTATAGCTGGTAATATCTTTTTATTTCTCAAAAATGTATAGCTGGTAATATTTTTCCCTTCAAAATGTATAGCTGGTAATATTTTTTTCCTTCAAAATTTATAGCTGGTAATATTTTTAGCTTCAAAATGTATAGCTGGTAATATCTTTTTCCTTCAAAATATATTGTTGGTAATATCTTTTTCCTTCAAAATGTATAGCTGGTAATATCTTTTTCCTTCAAAATGTATAGCTGGTAATATCTTTTTCCTTCAAAATGTATAGCTGGTAATATCTTTTTCTCCAAAATGTATAGCTGGTAATATCTTTTTCCTTCAAATTTTATAGCTGGTAATATTTTTAGCTTCAAAATGTATAGCTGGTAATATCTTTTTCCTTTAAAATGTATTGCTGGAAATATCTTTTTCCTTCAAAGTGTATTGCTGGTAATATCTTTTTCCTTCAAAATGTATTGCTGGTAATTTCTTTTCAAAATGGTATTGCTGGTAACAATTGTTTCTTCAAGAATTAATTGCTAGTAATAATTTTTTACAAAAATGTATTGTTGGTATTAAAATCTATTTCTACACTGTGATAGTGTTTTGACCCCAGTTTGGGGGTTAATTATTTTCCCATATCTGGGACCCTATCGGGTGCTACCACCCCGGGTCAGCGTGGACCTGGGAACACCAGCAATTAAGAGGTGGTTCCACACTTCTCAAAACCTCCTGATCAGAGTCCTTGCTGTTGGATGTAGTTTATCGTCTTACCCAGGGCACCATTTCGGGAGGGGGTACCCCTCTGTAGGGATGCAGTCGGCGTATTCTGAAGCCCCATCTGATAGGGCGTCATTGTATCTGTAAGTCGAAGAATCATGTTGATAGAAATAGAGAGATATACTTCCACCGAAATCTCTTCACGATCTGCGTAAGAAACTAATTACATTTGGCAATCAACATATGTTGTGTCTGATCGTATGAAAGACTACATTCACGCACAGACATGCTCACTCTGAAAGTAGAAATTATTCACGCCTCTTCAAAATTTCTGGTTTCTAATATTTTCATTAAAGGGGTGATCTTTTATAATCCAGATTGAGATGTAAGGAAAAAAGAATTAAAAACACAATACATGATGTATAGAAAGAAAAACTAAATTACATTGAATTATGATTTGCAATTTGATCACAAAATGCATGTTGAAAAATGATTCCGACCAAAGTCGTACAGAAGGGAATTAGCAATATAAGAAGAGATTAGAGTTATCTCCCTTATATTAGAGAGTTCCTTCATTTAAACGAATGTAAACACGGTTTATACAGCCATGCGACATCATCCGCTTCAGGACTGGAGTTAAATAAAAGGTAGCATTTGCAATCTTTGCCAGTTTTCGTCAGAAGGAAATCATAGCTATCGTTTAGAGAAAGAATTTAGTGAGGCCCACAGGTTAAAAGGCTGCGAAATCATATCCAAGTAATTTCAAATGTCACTTCCAACAAAGCATTATCAAGAAATGCAAGAATGTTCAAAGAAGGACATCCAGTGTATCGCCTCATGTGGCAAGAAATCTCCCCGGAAACGTCAACAATAATCCAAGGCTCACCACCAAGGATATTTTGGCCTGTCTGAACGAGTTTGATATCAAAATATCTTGGCAGACATTCCAGCAAATTGTGTATAAAACTGGACTCCATTGAAGATAACCCCAAATGACTCCAACGCTGCAAGCCTGGCATGTGCGTGTTCGTTTTTTGTTAACTATAGTCTTGACAATCATTGGAATTTTTTCGGCCATCAGTAATTTGGTTATATGAAACGAAAATGGAACGTCTTTGACGTAGGAACATTGCTTTTGCTTGGCGAAAAAGGGGTGAAAATTTCCAGTAAAACTGTCCCAACAGTTAAGAATGGTGTTTATGTGGATGTTTTTTTCTATTGCTTTATTCTTTTTATTCAGTCACTGGGCTGGCATCTTGGTTAAATTGGATAGAACCATGAAGAAAAAAAAGAGTTGTTTAAATCTTTAATCCTCACGGATTTCTAACAGTAAAGATCTGTCTATTCTAAGAATAGGACGAAACCTACAGATTTCCACCAACTGCTCACCAAGACCTTTATGTGGGGGAAATTGGGCTTATGATATTAAAATAGGTATTTTTATACAGTAAAGTACATCCCTTAAACAAGGAATAAAATAATTAGTTTCATAGTAGGCATTTGTCATTGTTAATATGGTTAATTGATTCCATTTAAACTGTTTTTTTCATTCCCTCTCCAAAACTGCAACGTTAATTTACAAACAAACTTATATCTCGAGCCTGGATAATTGTCAGAATTTGAAAAATGATGAATATATCGGAATTGGCACGAAATAGAAGCGTGAGAAAATAATTACACGTATTCGTTTATTAGTGTCAGTAAATCAAATAAAACATTAATAAATTGCTTTTTTCTTGTTTGAAGAATTTAACAAAAAAGAGCAATAGAAAGGAAGAAAACAAAACCAGGTGTATACATATCGAAATTCGGTTTGGCACGGCTTGATGGAAATTAAATATGCCACATTGTTTGTAAAGAGCTCATATTTCTGATAATCGTGATTATAATTAAATGATTGGAACTCATTTCAGAAGCAACTATCATTGTTTTCTTTATTATTCTTTCTTTGCTAGTGAATTACGCGAAGTGATTGTTTTCGAGAATGTGTTTGTTATTTCATCTTTATTTGCAAGAATTTTAAATCAATTCAAATTAGCTTATTCTTTTCGGGTTTTCTTATAAGTATAATTATCTTTGATTTGTTTAAAGATATTTTAAATAATCTCCATTTTGAAACGCTATTTTCTTGCACGAAATAAAATATTTTCATTTATATTTTAAACTCACACAAGCATTGTTTAAAAGTTGGTGTATTTATGAAGGAAAACGGAGAGAGAGAAAGATGGTTGCTTAAGCCAATCATCACTCTATCTGTATGCCTCTCTCTCTCTATATATATATATACATATATATATATATATATAAAAATGATTTCGATTTATGAGTCATACTAGTACTAGAATGAAAAGGGAGAGAGAAATAAAGCGGAGTTGATGATTGCTTAAGGCGAGAAACAGCCAGTCATCACTCACTCTCTCAATCTCTCTCTCTCTTTCTATATATATATATATATATATATATATAATATTAGTGGTAAATATACACATACATATACAATCATATATACACATACATATATGTATAAAAATAATTCCAAGAGGATATGATCCAGGTAGAACTCAATGTCCAGGAGAGAGTAAGGATATAATAAAAAGGCTTAAACACTAATATTCCATGATCATAATTTATTCCATTGGAATCGTAAAAACGATCCAATTCATCAGACCTACAAATTCAAAAAGAAAACAGAAAAAACAACTCCGGGAAAAAATTAGTAAGAGTATATGTATGTATGAGTGTGTGGGAGGACATGAAATCTATATAGAGGGGTAATATATATATATATATATATATATATATATATATATATATATATATATATGACTTCGATGTTTGAGTTTTTACCAGTTCATTTCTTTTTTAGAACTGAACTGCTAGACTGACCACAAATATGATTTGATTATAGTGGTAAAGGATATGGCAGTGAATGAAGAAAAGATTTGAGGCAACAGAAATGTTGTTCTACAGGAGGATGCTGAGAATACCATGAACCGAACATGTGAGCAATGACTAAGTTTTCGAGAAAATCGAAATAAAAAGGACGTTTATACTTAACATCAGAAAGAGTAAGTTAAAGTTTCTAGGGCACATAATGAAGAAAAGGGGCTTGGAGTATTTGACACTCACAGGACATATTGACAGCAAGAAATAGGGGAAAACATATCATAATCTATATAAAGAGCTTGTGTAAATGGATGACAACAGGATTTAGGAGAGATATCAAAAAGACAAAATTTACTAAGAGCTACAAAAGACAGGAAATAGTGGAGAGCCATGATCACCTACATCCTGAAGGGACACGGCACATAGAAGAAGAATACGCTTGATTAAACAGATGGTGGAGCAAGGTTTAGGAGAGATAACAAAATGACAAAATTTATTAAGAGCTACAAAAGACAGGAAATTGTGGAGAGCCATGATTGCCAACGTTCTGAAGCTGCTTTGAGACTTCGTAGCCCACCTCATGTTTGAATTCAGAGTTTTTCTTCTCCAAGACTGGTTACCAGCCAAGGCTAGACAACCCAGTTAATATTGATATTTAAACCATGTAAAGATAAGGAGAAGAAATAATATTGGTTAATACACTTCCCGAGGCTATCTGTGCAAAAGTGAACGCAAAGTCTTCGACTAGAATTTAAACTCGACATATGCCAATCTTACTTTCTGCTGCCAAAACCATTACAATAAATTTGGTACCTCCATCAGTTTCGATACCTCGGTTGAAAATGAATTTTAAAAAATAATAAAAAAGATTTCTTGAAGTTTTCTTTTTAGCTGTAATTGAAAGTTAAATTATTAAATTTACTATTTCCAGTAAGCAAAATTCAGTGGGAATCGACTTTCGGGATCACCACCCACATAAGTTAACGTCACTGTACTATTTTATTATTTTATAACTTGAGACATTTTGGGTTGAACGGCAAAATATCTGACAATTAAGGTATTGACCTTTTGCAATTTCTGTAGGTTTTGCATGGAAAATCAAGAAAAAAATGGTACTTTCGATGGTCAAGAATTAAGGTAAATGAATAGAGCTCTGTATACAAGTGCTTTCTAAGATCATTGGTTAAAAATGGCTTTGAGCGCGTGGTCTTCATGAAGATCGCATTTCTTCGAACCTTGTTGACTGGCGCTATAGAATCACAAAGAACTTTACCAAATAACAAAACCATATCACTTGAGGACTTTCAACAGCAGTAACAGCTAAAATGGATAGCACATGTAACTCTAAGTGAAAATAAGGATGTTGATTCTCACACTACTTTAGAGAAAAACTTAGTAAGGGAACGTCCATAGCTACTAGAAAGATCGATAACAGTGAACTTAAGGAACCTATTTTCCAGAGAAAGGTTTTATAACTTTCAAACGATAGTAATACTGGCTCTTCGCTCAATGAATGCAGAATGTTTCCTTATAAGGAAACGGTTATTATTATTAACATTACCATTATATGTGTAATTAATCCTCGTATATGTCTCCTCACAATGACAAATTCAACCCTTTGTCTTTGGGGTGGGGAAACTACCCATTTTCGTGTTGCAGAAATTACCAATTCTATAATCTTTTTTTTTTTCGTAGATATAAGGGGGTTTCCATGAGCTTATTCCATTTCGTTAAATATGGATGTGTTGTCTGGTTCACCAGGTATCAGGCCTATTACTGGTTTCAGATTCAAAATGACAGAAGCTATCAGCAATATCAAGGAAATGTGATACATGTTTAATTTCATGTCATATATATATATATATATATATATATATATATATATATATATATATATATAGTTTCTGATCTAGATATTTAAAGGGAAATTATATAAAGCATTCTATATAGTATATTTGAAGAAACAACTTTAAAGAAGAGATTTTCGAATAAAAATTTATATAAAATCTTTAACGTTCTCACGTCAATATTAGCAATTACACATTCCATTCGGCACCTTTGTTTATGTAAATTGGCATCACTTAATTAAGAGACTGAAATGTACTAATTACTATTAATTTTTTTAAATTAATTTTTTTTTATTAATGTTTGAATTGCATTTCTTTGTTTTGTTATATAAGAATAAAGTGTCGCTGCCGACACTTCTGTTTGAATATAGATCGCCAGTATTGTTCAACGGCGTTACTATAGTTGTATCTGCGATTACAAAGTCTCTACTACAACGAGCATTACGAAAGTGACAATGTGTATTCGTTGACATCACAAAAGTGGCAACGAGTGTTCGTTGATATCACAAAATATTTATACTATTTACATTGTTGTCTTCATCTTTATTGTCGCATTCTCAACGTTTCCATCGTTGTACGTTCCGGCCTTCTTCAGGTGATATTTTTTTGAATTTCGAAACAAACCCAGAATAGTCAATCTGTAAGTTGGCGTTTCTAGGTTCGTTTCGAAATTCAAAAAATATCTCTCTGAAATGTTCGTATTGGAGTTTCCGGCGCGAATGCCAAACAGTACAGCATGCCGTTTCCAAATTTCTGGCGGAGTGAATTGCGTCATGGTGCACTTATTCCAGAGACGGTGCCCAACTGACCCTACTATACTGTGCAGTCGACAAATCAAAAACAAATATCGCGTATGAGCGAAATAAAAAATATAAAATGGCGACAATTTAGCCATCGCTAAATACATATAATTATACATATATAATACGCACACACACACATATATAAAATAACACACACACACACATATATATATATATATATATATATATATATATACATACATACACACACACACACACATTTCAGTTTTTAGCCAAGATAATAGCGTTGCGAAATTTAGTGAAACCATTGTATACATGGATGGGTCAGGGTTTCTACCGTAGCGCAGTTTTTAACAAGCTCGTCTTGAAAATTAATGCGTTTGTTTGACGAGTTGGATCCTTACTGGGAATCCCGTACTATAATCATGAACCAAACTTGTATTGTTATTTACTAACGGTAGGTATTAGTAGGAGAGGATGTATTATTTAAAAATATGATTGGCAAAGAAATTTCTAAGGACTGTTGACGCTATGTATCCCAGTATGAAAAACTTATCCACAATCTTATGATTTGATCGGAGGCTGAAATTCATCTGTTTCTTTAAAGTAACATTTAATTCTTATAAAGCTGTGTTAAGCAACCCCTTCTTTCATAAGCATAGAAAAAAAACGGTGGCGACATAAAACCCGGGCATATGCTTGCAACATGGGCAGGACAGTTTGTACAATATGAGATTTAGCTAAAGCTTTGCTTGAACGATATTCCACCTGGAGACTCTGGTTATAATTCGGTCAGTCCGTCTGTTCTGCCTGCTTCCCGAGTCGAAGATTTGGTACGACGCCAAATGCCAGGCTTAAGAATAATTACTCTTTTGTAGAGTTTGGGTGAAAAAACAAAAACAAACTATTCTTTGGGCTTTTGCAATGGAAACTGGTGTGGTGGAAAGGGACTGAGACTTCACTGGGTACTGTAGGTGAATTAGATTAAGAGACAGACATGGAATTAATCAGCTGGTAGGAGAATTAAGCATCGGAAGTTGACACAGCAGAATTTATTTATCAGAGGATGATATTATTATTAATTATATTATGATTATTGAACTGTCATTCACTGAGAATCTACGAGATTCCACTGAAGATAAAGTGACAGGAATTCTCCTTAGAATTTCACAACTTGCCTCAAGATTTTTGTTGATTTTAGTAGAAATGAATGGTCTTAATTCTTTCTCGAATTCCCTGTTCTAAACATTTGGCTTCTTTTTTCTTTTTTTTTTTTTTTTTTGTGGCGAGAGTGAGACGATTCCAAACGTTCCAGTGATAATATATATTAGTTTTATGACATAATATTTTTAAAATTTCTTTTCTTGGTTTGATCTGCTTGCATGGGTAAATAGCAGGACAGGCTGGGTTCTGTAGCCTTGGATGGCAACTGGTCTAGAAGAAGGACAACTCAAAATTCAAAACTTGTGGAAGGTCGTTTGGCGACCTTGTGGTACGTAGTGCACCAGGTCTCTGTATTCGGCCTTTCAAAAAGTGTGGAAGGTTTTGCACAAAACTTTCACCACTATAATCAAATCTCATGTGCTGGTGTTGGGCTGTCGGTTCCTAGAAATTCTGTTATTTTTTGCTTTTGTATTGCTTGATTTTCATTCATTAATCATATTTCACATATATTCGACCGCCCTGGCTATGACGGTAGACTACATCCGCGTCCTGGGTAAGACGATAAACTACATCCAACAGCAAGGTCTCTGATCATGAGGCTTTGAGGAGCATGGAACCACCTCTTAATTGCTGGTGTTCTTTGGTCCACCCTGACCCGGGGCGGTAGCACCTGTTAGGGTTCCAGTTATGGGCAAATAGTTTACACCCAAACTGGGGTGAAAACACTATGAAAATGTAAAAGTAGGTTTTAATACATACTAGAAATACTTTTAAAAATTATTACCAGCAATACATTTTTAGAAAAAAAAAGATATTACCAGCTATAGTTTATTTTGAAAGAAAATTTTACCAGCAATAAAAAATTTGTCGGCATTAAATAACCCATTGAGGTTGATATGCCGTAAAACAAACCAAACATGTATTCGACTTGTTAAATAAAGCTTAGTATCATTTGTCGGGTTCGGAATTCAAGGAGAAAGGACGCATCCTTTCTTTTCTTAATTTTAAGAAATTCACGGATTCCAAGCTGAACTGAAAAACTGCAAATACTGCTTTATTCATGTAAAGGTACATTAATTCTAATTTGTTTGTGTGGGATCTTGATGATAATGTATATTCGTAAGTGTATGTTTAAGTCATGGAGACATTATGGATTCCGATTGATATTTGATCTGTATTTTACGCCATCTCTCTCTCTCTCTCATGTACAATATGGAAATAGGAATCTACACTGCATGATGAATGTCGGTTAAATGATTCAGTGTTATCTTCAAATATATAGTATTTGAAACACTGCACCTTTATTAAGTATTGTCTTTAATCTAGTTTGGAAAGTAACCTCCCGTTATATATTATGAGCAAAAAAATATTCAATATCATACTACACAGCAAGGCCACCGCCTTTAACTCTCTTTATGACTCACACACACACACACACACACACACACACACACACACACACACATATATATATATATATATATATATATATATATATATATATATATATATATATATATATATATACATATATATATATATATATATATATACATACAGTGGGGAGGAAACTAATATTCGTACACATGCAAATTTTTAATTTATTTTATTTCCAACTAATGAATAAACTTTCATATAATTAACTGTACTCGGATGCATGATAACTAGATATGCATAGAAAATAGAAAGAAAAATCTTGATTTAATAGAAATAAATCCCATTTATCCTTTTTAATGGTTGAAAAAAGTATTCGTACAAAGCAAATTTCAGTTTTTAAAACTTTTATATTGCATTAATACTCTAGATTATTCAAGTGGAATATTCAAGAATGTTCCAGCAAATGTTATCAGTAGTTATTATTAGCGTAAAAAATATAAAGAGTATATTTTGTAATTGATATTCGTACAAGAAGGTTATCATCATGGCAAGAGGTAAAGTACTGACAAATTCGCAAAAAGAAATGATAGTTACGTTCTGGAAAGAAAGGAAATGTTACAGGAAAATCTCAGACAACCTGAATATTCTATTTACTACCATTAGTTCATTTATTGCAAGGTATAAAAAAACTCAGACATTTATTTTTATTTTCTATGCATATTTAGTTATTATGCATCTGTGTACAGTTAATTATATGAAAAGTATGTTTATTCATTAGTTGGAAGTACAATAAATTAAAAATTTGTATGTGTATGAATATTTATTTCTCCCCACTTAGTGTATGTGTATATATATATATACATATATATGTATATAAAGATATATATATATATATACATATATATGTATATAGATATATATATGTATATAGATATATATATATTTATATATATATATCTTTATAAAGATATATATATGTATATAAAGATATATATATATCTTTATAAAGATATATATATGTATATAAAGATATATATATGTATATAAAGATATATATATATCTTTATTAAGATATATATATATGCATATAAAGATATATATATGTATATAAAGATATATATATATCTTTATTAAGATATATATATATGCATATAAAGATATATATATATGTATATAAAGATATATATATATATCTTTATAAAGATATATATATATATCTTTATAAAGATATATATATGTATATAAAGATATATATATATATATTCATAAATATATATATATGTATATAAAGATATATATATATCTTTATAAAGATATATATATATTTATATACATATATATGTATATAAAGATATATGTATATATATCTATATCTTTATAAAGATATATACATGTATATAAAGATATATGTATATATATCTATATCTTTATAAAGATATATACATGTATATAAAGATATATGTATATATATTTATATATATATGTATATAAAGATATATGTATATATATTTATATATATATGTATATAAAGATATATATATATTTATATACATATATATGTATATAAAGATATATATATCTTTATATATATATATATATATAGCGAGAGTAGGGGAGAGAGAGAGAATATTGTATTTTATAATAATATCTTAAGAGTATCAGTCTAAAACTTTCTCAAAGTCAACAGACCTATCTACCATTAAAGAGCATCATGAAGGTCCACGTCACACAATCACGATTTAAAACCCGTGAAATCTGTTGCATCCACCTGGTATAAATATCTACGTAGTTGTCACGCCACTATTTCTTGTTACTGATGTTCTGCCTGCCAAACTGTGCTAGCTCTAGACAGGTGAGTTGGTAGGTAGGAGCATCGAGACGTAGGAGGGAGGATGCCCAACGTGCAGAGGCTCCTTATGCTAGGATATGGCATACATCGCAATCGGAATGCATGGAAAGTGAGATCGTAAACAAGGTTTTGCTGATAAACTCCAGGCTTTGTAAAGCACTGACGTTCTTTCGGGGAGCCATGTGTCGTAATGCCCTGGTAGTACAAGAAATCAACACTGTTGGAGAGCTGACGTTCCCTTTCAGCAGGAGGCATTTACCAAGCTTACTTTTGACTTGTCGGCTTTTGAGTACCTAATTAGGAACGAACTCTAACAGTAGTTTACTAACTACGGCAGGTGTCTTTCCTTCTTTTTTATAAGTGGGTCATCTTAGTAGTTTTTCTATAATAATAATCATAATAATAAAACTTATATACTGACAGATGTATAAAAGCTAACAGCCTTATCATTACTATTGCCTCAGATACGGCTGTCTCATCAGATAATATATATATTTAAAAAATGTAAGAAAATGAATAAATATAAGAATCTTAAATGAAATTAAAAAATGGGACACCTTAAACCTACAGTCCTAGCGATAATAATTGGACCACTAGGTAAGATCAAGAAAGGGAAAGATAAGCACATTAATGAGATGCCTGGTAAATCAAGTTTATAAGAGGTTAAAAATATTCTGTTCTTCTTCTCAAGAGAGTATTATTAGTACAAAGAAAAGGTACAGGTATCACTTAACGTCAGAATTTATGCAAAAAAAAAAGTATATATTTAATACGTTGCTTTACCTAAGTCCTCGGGTAATGATCCGGTAAGTGACGCTAATGAAGAAAAAGCAAATAAATCTGTGAAAATTTCACGGTTTTCCTATTTGAATATTCTGAGGAATCTTAATTCTTCAGTTTATGAATGAATAAGCTCATGGCGAGTTTTACAATAAAATATCGGTACAAATTCAACTATCACAGCGTTAACTGTAATAATATATTGCAATAACAATCATAAATATAAATGCTGGTCCATGTTTTAAGAAGTAAGGGGATACAAATGAAAAAGTTGGAGAAGAAACTGACATTTTTTTTCCATTTCACTGAAACAAGCTTTAAACATTTTTATTTCACTTTCTTTCTTTCTTTCTTTCTTTCTTTCTTTCTTTCTTTCTTTCTTTCTTTCTTTCTTTCTTTCTTTCTTTCTTTCTTCCTTCCTTCCATCCAATGAAATCAAGTAGGTGTCTTTTCACCTCTTTCCACACGCGATCAAAACGGAATAGTTCATTACTTACGATGCATTGGTAGGAGACGTTAAACACTTTTATATTCCCTTCTTTCTTTCTTGACAAATCCCCGTCTTGCGATCATGTCTCTTAATAATATTTTTTTAAAAATCAGCAGACGATGTTATTTTATTTGATTTATTCTAATTGGATTTTTCACGATATCCTTACTCGATTTCTGCCGCTCGATACTGTGCGTCTGGAAAATGGCAGGTTGATCGCAGTCGCCATCACTTCTCTCGGCCTTTTGGCCTGAGATGCAATGACCAGCTAAAACCAGTCTTGTGCTCGAGCCCGCGTAAGCGGGGGCTGGGTAAACTTGACCATGGCCAGAGTGGAAACGCTCGGGTTCCCCACGTTAAACAACTGACAATGTGTCATATACCCCACTTCTCGGCCTTTTAACTGAAATCAAATGTAGTATCTGTTCTTATCTGGTTCACTCTTTCTCTCTCTCTCTCTCT
>OZ038476.1:16771404-16811404 GCA_964036315.1 Acanthosepion esculentum | reverse complement strand
AATAACTCACAAAACGTTGGTAAGCTGTAAAAAGAAAGCAAGCAATTAGTCAATCAATTACTCAAGATGTAACTACTAGTTTTCCTCATATCCATTCCTTTTTTCGTCCCTGTTATATATATATATATATATATATATATATATATATATATATATGTGTGTGTGTGTGTGTGTGAACTTTTCACCCAAACCAAGGCGGGAGTGCCACTAGCACGCAAGGGGTTACAGAAAATGTGAGGAAGAGCAAAGAGGCGTGAAAGAGGAAAAGATGAAGAGAAAGACGGGGAATAGATCAAGGCATCTGGATATGTCGATTGACATTGCATTTGAATAGTTGGATATTATAGCTATCAGGAAAGCAACTAAGAGGAAGGGAGTTCCACAGACGGGAAGTGCGAGACATAAAGTTACTAGAGTAGAAGAGACAGCTACACTTAACCTTTTTGACAGGTTGCCGTCCTAGTGGCCCGTTTAAATTCATGCAGTTTGGGAACTAGCGAAAGTAGCTCGTCGGAGCAGTTACCGTGAAAGTATTTGTAGAAAAGACAGAGGGAGGCGACGGCACGTCTGTGATAGAGCGACTGTAAACGAGATGCCAGATTAGGGCCAACCACATTGCATATCCATCTCTGGATTTTGTCAAGAACCTTAAGACGATCAGCGGGGGCTCCAGACCATATATGACAGAAATATCACATGCAAGGGCGAATGGTTGATTTCTGGCGCGACACAGAGAGCCAACTTTCCTTGCAGTAGATGAAGCTATTGATTCAATGTAATTGATCCATCTCAGGTCATCAGACAATGTGAGGACAAGCAGTCGTAAAGTCGGTCAGGTTAGTTTTTCAGTGAAACCAGATTTACTATTTAGGCAGGAGTAAATAGTGGTGTCGTCTGCATAGATGCTTACTTGGGAACTGATGACATCGGGAAAATCGTTAATGAAAATTAGAAACAGTGTAGGACCCAGGATAGAGCCTTGGGGAACACCTGCCTTCGTGAGAAAGAAACTGGAGGAGAATCTGTTAAGGACGAACTTTATTACCCGGTTTGACAGGAATGATTGTATTAAATCAAATAATCGTCCTGAAATACCGTATCCTTCAAGCTTACGAAGGATGCCGGCATACCAAACCCTATCAAACACTTTAGAGATATCAAGAGCCACACACGAGCTTCTCCGTTATTGTGAAATGCTTGGTAAACAAATTCAGTTATGTCCGTGAGAACATCAGCTGTAGATCGGGCAAAGCGGAAATCATATTGCTTGTCAGAGAGCAGACCATGGGATGTAAAGTGCTTAACCACTTAGGCGTTGATAAAAGTTTCAAAGACTTTTTCCGAAGAGTGGTAGGACACTGATAGGAGGGTAGTTAGATGGGTCAGAAGGATTGCCAGAGTTCTTAAAGACATGTACAATAGATGAAGACTTCCAACAGGATAGAAAGCAGGATTCGTTGAGGCAGTAGTTGTATAGTTTGGAGAGGACAGGAGCCAGTTCAGGAGCACATTTCTTCAATACAGTGGCTGGTATCCCGCCCTCACTGCTAGCCTTACGGGCCTAATTTAGAGATGATGCCCAATACCGAATTTGCGAGATGCAATACATTGTTTCATTCTATCAGCAAATAGTGATTTTGCTTCACTGAGGACACCCTTGCACTCATTACGGGCTGAGACAAAGAGACGTCTGTTGCATGTGGAAGCAGCAGAGAACCAAGGGGATGAGCGTGATTTAAACTTATATTTCCTTGCGGGGATGAAAGCTTCGATTCCAGATTTTACCCAGGAGGAGACCTCATAAGCTCATTCTTGAGCGAGGAGATTACATTCCAGGTGACATTGCGAAGGAAATCACTGAATGAGTCCCAGTCAGCTCGGTGATAACAGGAAGATGTTCTGTTTGGAGGAGGTTCTTTTCTGGGGGTGCAGTATATTGTTCTAGTTTCACGTGCCATGCCTCTTCCGGATGTCTCAGTTATTTCCCTTTAACTGAACTCTCCAAGTTTTTGGTTAACCACTGTTGTAACTTAGTACTGAACTCAAAAACTCTTTGGGGTTAACCACTGCGGTGACTTGGTACTGAACTCAAAAACTCTTTGGGTCTAGTCACTGGATCTAACTAACGTCTTTACCCACTGGGCCATGTGTTCTTGAGGACATCCGGAAGAGACGTGACACGTGGAGCGAGAACAATCTACCCCCGTGGACGAAATAAAGAGTTCGTTTCGAAATTCCATCACCTGAAGAAAGCGGGAGCGTACAACAGCCGAAAAGTTGTGAATATAGCAATGAAGATGAGAAAAACAGCCCGAGTAATGCAAGTAATCATAATATCTCATCTTAGAGATGTAGACAGAGATGGAAGAAATCTGATTCCATTGCTGAAATCAGCAGGTAAAATTACATGCTTGTGACAATCCTGGTGATAATTGCAACAGTTTAGTTATTAAGTTTTATCCTTCTTTTCAAATG
This sequence comes from Acanthosepion esculentum, assembly GCA_964036315.1. Taxonomy (NCBI): domain Eukaryota; kingdom Metazoa; phylum Mollusca; class Cephalopoda; order Sepiida; family Sepiidae; genus Acanthosepion; species Acanthosepion esculentum. The sequence goes on along the minus strand of OZ038476.1, from coordinate 16,808,929 downwards.
CTCTCTCTCTCAACTTCTATCAGTTTTCTATTTTATTCCTTTTTTTCTATATTCCTCTCTTTAGGTTTTCAAAATTTCTTTTGTATATGCTCTGTTCCTTCAGGTCGTGCCAACCTTGTTTTTATTTAAGCTTTTTCTTCCACAACCTCGGATATCTTCTTAAAGTTAACACGGAGATTAATATAATTTTGACACTATTTACATCGTCCGGACTATTCATATACGTTGGAATTTCAAACCGAATAATTTATTTAGTCCACGAAAGTATATTATTCCATGTACCTTGCCCTTTTTTAGATATCTCAGCATCAGTTAATTCCCTTTAGTAACTCAGCTCTCCAAGTTTTTATTTACCTCTGCTGTGGCCAGGTATTGAACTCGCAACCTTTTTGGATTACTTTAATCAATGTTTTTATTCTCTGGGTCATCTTTAAGTGATAATATTTGAGTAAGCTACTTAAATATCGGAGAGTGGTTTGTTGAAATGCTCATTCAATCGCCTTTTTTTTTGTGGGATGTCAGATGCCATTCCTGAATTGTTATAATATCTGACTAGATGACAAAGAACAAAAAGAAATGGATGTAACTTTTCCCTATGGAATTAATGCAGAGTGCGGCTTACGTTACAATTCGAACTGTTTCCTTTTTCGTTCTAATAATTGATACCCAATCCCATAATTCCGTGTGCTATCAATGTATTCCTGTATCTTTTTCGTTTTCTATATTTTCGTGTTAATGTTTATGACCAAGAACGTTTTAAAGTATTGAAGCAAGAGTTGATGGTTTCTTTCAAGAAGTTTCAAGTCATATCGCCGATTATCGTTAGTTAATATATTTTCGAGTCACTAAATAAACAAGCTGGAATCCTCAAGTTAGTGTATCTCCAGGAAACATTTGTAATTTTAGATTCTCACCGGCTCTTGTTTCTGTAGCCAGATAGAGTCATACTAATTGCTCCACACGAGTGAGCGTCTACAAATCTCAGGTAAACTCACGGCGCTGAAAAAGTTTCTGTCCAACAGACTTCTCAAAATCTGAACAAATAACCAAACATCAGATTTGGCGTAGGACTTTTCAGTACCATCCGGGATTTTTGGTTTCCCCGTGGATGGAATAGTTATATATTTCTTATCTGTGTCAAAATTCAAGCTAAATTGAAAAAATCAGGATTTTAAATACTAATTTTACAGACAGGAAAACAGGAGGTCCCCGCTTTAAAGATTGGTGTAACCTAATCTTCAGATTTAGCTTTGGGCGTAATTAACCTAGGTGAAAATCGAACATACTTTTAAGCAGTGAAACGTATTCATTTCCCGTCCCTGTTGAACCTGGAATTCTGATCACATTCATTACAGATTAATGGTAAACGTAACATCACTCGGATAAAGTGCGCGGGTGGGGGTGTGGACTGCACAGTTTTATATGCGTATTCGTCGTTCATTCTCCGAATCAATTTTTTCTTCTTTTTTTTTCAAATTCTCTTTGCTTCAGTTACGCTTACAATATGTCTAGACGAGTACAGTTTCTCACCTGAGTGAACGGACAACACTGACAGGTCTGCTTGGTGGGACATACCTATGTATTTTTAAGCTGCCCCAGTGATCGGTGTGTGGGTTTAGGTAAATACAGTGTAACCCGGATATAAGAGAGTTGTCGGGACCGGAGAAGAAGTATCTTATATCCGGGTTTCTCTTATATCCGGGTTTGGTCTATTATATATACATTAACACAGGCTCTAATTTGGGACCAGAGAAAATCTCTCTTATATCCGGGTCACACTGTACTAACATCTAGAATACAGATTTTCAAGGCAGCCAGATCTTCATTATTGGAAATATTGACATAAGAATCTCTTTCTCCATCTCTCTCTCTTTCTCTCTCTCTCTGTCACTATATATACATATATATATATATATAGAGAGAGAGAGATATTGTGTATATTTAGGCAGCAATTTTTCATTAATGCATGTTTCATTAAATAACATAGACAAGTTTTGTCTATTTATTTTAAGTAAGTTCCTTTCATATTGTCTGATAAGCTTAACAACATTATCATTGAAAGACAAAAGGAAATCACCATATTGATACATCTTTAAATCCAATCTAAGCTTTCGGCTTACATAAGCCATTATCAAAGATGACAATTACATTTCAATATATCAAACAACACACGGACCAAACAGTAATGATAGTCTGTTTTTACCAACGGCTTCCCATACTTAATACTTCTCGTTTTCACTCTCGCGTGGTCATGTGTGGCGTCACGAGCTACGACGCGATTTTCACTTCCGCGTCTCGTATACACGAGTTTGTCGTTGCTTTGAAATTTTTCATGCAACAAAAACAGACTATCATTATTGTTTCGTCCGTGTGTTTTTGATTTATTGAAATGTAATTGTCATCTTTGATAATGGCTTATGTAAACCGAAAGCTTAGATTGGATTTAAACATGTATCAATATGGAGATTTCCTTTCGTCTTTCAATGATAAAGTTATTAAGCTTATCAGACAATATGAAAGCAACTTACTTAAAATAAATAGACAAAACTTGTCTATATTATTTAATGAAACATGCATTAATATATATATATATATATATATACACACACACACACACACAAATTTTCTCCTTTACGTGAAACATTGTCCATAATAAAATAAGCTTAAGTAAATATAAAGGAAATTCTGATTTATTCACTTATTCTAGTTAAATATCGAGAAGCTTAACTTGACAGATATTGTATGTGCTTAAACGTGTCGAGAGCAACCAATAATGCCAACTCATCTTCTGATTATTTTCTTGACGCAAGCTCACACACACGCATATATATATATATATATATATATATATATATATATATATATATATATATAAGCTAGAAACGTAGACAATTTCATTTTTTAGGTCAACGCTTCATTAATCATGAGTATATGCCCAATTGTCTCTTACCGGGTTTCTCTCTATTGCTATGTGAATATGACAAAGAAACCATCCATCCGTAGTGACGCAGTTGAAAAGCTTCAAACATGTCAAGACGTGTGTTTGCCTTTAGAAACAAAATAACGTTCCAAGTCTTTCTCCAAACAAAAATAAAATATGATTAAAAAGCAGCGCATTCAATCGTTAATTTGATCTTGTTCTGAACCTAGGACGGTTGAATAATAAAAAAAAGCTATTTTTTCCTGAGAATGTTAGTATATATTACCAGTCGAGGAAAACGGTTTGAACGAAAAACCCATTCTCTATGTGTAATAATTGTATTCTTATGCATTTCATGATATATAAGGACAACGGACTTAGAAAACCTACGCCTATTTCACCAGGAAATATTAAGCAAGAAAATGTTGAATGGTATATCGAATATTTCGTGAACACCCCTCCCAAACCGCCACTCCACACGCACTTTCTCTCTCTCCCTCTTGATTTCTGACTAGAGTAATGAATCACGATGTAGCCCGCTTGACTATTGTTACCGAATAATGATTTTGATCCACACTAGCTGAGAAAATAGTCCTTATTAGAAAGTGCCTTAATTCGGCATAAGACCACAGGTTTGGGACAGCCAGTGAGGATCAAACTCATTATTCGGTAACAATAGTCAAGCTGACTCCCTCGTGATCCATTACCCCAGTCAGAAATAGAGAGAGAGAGAGAGAGAGAGAGCGTGGCGTGGCGAGGCGATGGAGGGAATTATCGAAATTTTCTGTATACCATTCAACATGTTTTTTTTTTGGGGGGGGGGTTATGCTTAATATTCCCTGTTGAAATAAGTGAAGGGTTTCTATGCTTGTGAGCCTGGTATGTCATGAAATACGGTGTTCCGGTGACAGATTTTATTTTGTGTGTGTGTGTAATATACCAGCAGAAATGAACTTTTATCTTGTTCAATTTTTTTAACCGATCTTTCCACGATTGTAGTCTCTCCTTAATACACAACGATAGATAAATACTATTATAAAATCTTACAAAAGCCTTCTTTAAATTTTCTTCTTATTTCTTCGGCTAGGAAGTTAAAAATTCCGTTTTCTGATCCTGTGTTTCTTTAGATGGGCGGATCGTGTAGTGGCTATCGATCCGAGATGTTAAAATCGGCATACCGAGTTCAAATTCTAGTCAGTTCTGTTTCGTTTACTTTTTCCTAATTCATTTGGAAAAGGCATCCATCTACCGTCATCCAGCTATGGATTAAAGCAATCTGGAGGTGGCAAATAGTCTGAGAAGGAAACCTCTGAATTTAGAAGGCAACCCTAAGAGGAATTATGCTTGGTCAAGCTATCTTACTTTAAACACGTATTCGAGGCTACGGTCACAGTACATTTGGTGCCCTTTGAACCCTAAGCAGTTACGAGATTCGTGATCGTAGCGTACGGCTTTAAGATTTGAGTTTAATTCAAACTTTAATTTTTAAAGGCCTTCTCACATATATTAAGAAAGAGAGAGAGAAAAAGATACAAAGAGAGGAAAACTTTATTGACAATAAATAATAATAAAAAATAACATTTTATTCCAATGTTGATCGGGTGTTAATTGAAATTATTATTTATTATTGTAATTATTTTATGAAGCCAAATTATTTTATATCAAATTCGTACTGAGCACAATTTCTGTAATTTGATCCGATTCTTTATCATAAACAAATCCGAAATTTGTGAAGCTCATAATTTTGCAGCTCATATGTTTTCAAAATAATTTATGTAGGCCTCGACCGTGGTGATGGAAAGCGGCCGGATGGCATTACCATCTTCCCTTTTAAAATGGGTAAGTCGTTGATTTGGGATGCGGCCTGTGCAGATATATTTTCGGTCGGTAATTTGATCAGGTCCGCGGTTGAGCCGGGGTTCGTCGCCCGAGACGCAGAGATAAAAAAAAGTAGCTAAATATTCTTCTCTTGCTGATAGATGTTTTTTTTACTCCTGTGGCAGTGGAGACTTCAGGGATTACTGGCCCTCGTTCGATGGCGTTCCTTCGGAGGATTGGCGCGATTGCGTCTCGATTAAGGAACGAGCCTCGCGAAACTGAGTGGCTCTTGCAGCGTGTCTCACTGGCGACGGTTCGAGGTAATGCTTTCTCCATCATAGCGGCTGGCAGAGGACAGAAAAAACTGTTTATAGTTACGTTGTTCTGGAATTGTCATCATTGGTCGACTGAACTTGCTTTGTTTCAATGACTTTTGTTTTGTTATTATTAGTTGCTTTGTTCAATAAATACGTTTACTGTTTCCCCTCGAAAAAAAAAATTGTTACTCATGAACAACGAATTTACAAATTGATAAGACTCTTCTGAATAATGAGGCGTCCATTGAATATTCACTCAAATTTACTGAACCATTAGAAATTATTGATAGGAAAAATAAATAAATTTTGGCGAAATTGTTGAAGGATTTCTTTCAAAATGAAAAAAAAAGATGATTTTGATCGGATTTGGACAAACTGCAAAGAGTCACAATAATTGACCAATATATTTATTTCCTTAATCCTGCTGAAACGCTCCCGAGGCAATGAAAAGACGTATTATAATTATATCAAAATAATTAAAATAGAGTCACGAAATGATTCCACTTGATTTCATTTATATCCCGACAGATTACAAAACACACAGCTCACTGGCGTGTCAGTTGGAAGAATTATAATTAAAACATTAAATTCGAACTGTCATTTCATTTACTCACCAAATTTCTGTTTAACTAGCGTTTCGATAGACTCTCCACGAAAGTTCGCAAGAATGAACTCTGATTTCTTCAACATAGCATATAAAACCCACTTTCCTCCCAAAATATATTTTTTCAAATACTCCCCACAGATTTCTTATTTATCTGTGAAATTCCATGACTTTGGGCAAATAGTGGATTTGTTTCTGTCATATAGAAAGAAAATAAATAAATACCGACACCGAGGTTCGAGCGTGACACTCTGAAGTTATGAATATAAATTTTCCACCGGGTGTATAAATAACAGTGTCAGCCTACTGACTGCAGTGATTATTGAGTGATTATTGAGTGGAACTATCAAGTCGAATTAGTGTGAATTGTTGTGCATCGTGGATTTAGTTTTTGTTAAGCTGAGCTACGTTACTAACAAGGTATTCACTGAAATGGTTAATTATCTTTGGTTGACTTTTACTTCTTTGTTCTTGTTAAGTATTTATTTGCGGTTGCAATGAAATACTGTTTTATCTTAATATTGAAATCTTGAGTTATATTTATTAACGGCCAGCGTACGTCACAAACGTTTCCCCATTGCCTTCGTCATAATATTGAACTCTGTTAACCTTCTCATAAACTGGCTACCAATCGAGACTAGAGAACCCAGTCTACGCTGCTATTTAACCCATAGATGGGAGATTGAGAAGAAATGGACTTGTGCCTTTCTCCAAGAGATGAAAGTCAAGTGAACGCAACAGAGGAGGATAGAACTTGAACTCGGCACGTCGATTCAAGTTTCCGTGTCCATAACCCTTACGCCACCCCCAAATTCTACTAAATATTAGAATCTTCATAAATCTGTAATAAAATCATGAAAACAAATTTGAATTATACCACATAGGAGACATTGGTATAGTTTCTGTAATGTTTTATGTATCATCCAACAATTGTTTTCTTAATAGTCTTTGCTAAAAAGAGGGTAATATTTTTTTTATTAATGCATGTCCTAGTTCAGTTTTTAGAACCATTCCCTGCTGCTCTCCGAAGCGCTAAATGATATAACTGTAAATTCTTCTTGGGAACATTTTATTTTTCCTTTATTTTCAGAGTCATTAACATTAATATCTTATTCGCGAATCGCATCTCATGTTTTGCTAATCGTATCTACGAGCCGTTATCTGCTCAGTCAGTATCAGTTAAGGCACACTTCTATACGATCCGTAGTTGTTGACTTAACTCAGTTTAATTTGACACAAAGTTACTAGTATGATGCACCCGGTGAGGATCAAACTTACAAATAGAGTATGAGTTAATCTGAAAAGGCCAGCATTTTTCGTCTCTTTTTTTTTTCTAAATTCGTCAAACTGATAACAAGTTTATTTCTTGTCAGAGTCAAAAAAAGACTGTTGTGCGTTCGACAATTATTTCGCAGCCATTTTTTATTACATGTGTTAATGAGTAAACATCTATGAGATTCGTAGCTGTTTGTGACTTGTATACGAGCCCTGACTTGATAATAACTTCGTGATTTAGTTTACCAACTGAATACTTTTAGCAGCAGCGGCACGCATGAGAGCAAATAAAGTAGACTGTGGCTATGAGAAGTTGGTCTTCGATTTCATTTGTGTTGTTTAATTAGCAGCTGAGACTTCAGGACAATTACAACAACCAACAAAGTCGACGGGTAACGCTTTGTGATTTTCCAATGTTCATCCATTTCCCGCGAAGATCTGTAAAATCTACAATATGTTTTGTATTGAGCAATGCTCAACTGGTATCGGGTGTTGATAGCTAAGGAATTGACGACAGGCATGAGTTGTATTACCAGAAACCACATTAACGAGGGTCGTATCTAAGTTGGCATTGCTAGTGTCAAAAGTCAAGAGAGACTCGCCAAATTTGAGTCAAACGTTTATACATGTTGTGTAAAATATATGATAATGTTCACACACACACACATATATATATATATATATATATATATATAGACGCTATTTACATTGTTCGAACTGTTGTTCTCATCTTTGTTGTCATATTCACGACGCTTCGGTCGTTCTGCGCTCCGGCCTTCTTTAAGTGATTGGAATTTCGAACCGTACCCTTCATTTTGCCCACCGGAGTAGATTCTCCTATTTCCACGTGCCATGCCTCTTCCGAATATATAGAAGGTGGCCGGAGCGTACAACGCCCGAAATGTCGTGAATGTCACAGTAAAAATAAGGATAACAGACCGAACAATGTAAATAGCGTAAACAGTTACAATAACTTATCTCACAAATATAGGCATATATTTTCAGGCCATATTTCCGCATGCTATATCCCCAATGTTGAGTATGTTTATCCATAAATATACTTTACAACGATATTTTTTATCAAATATATATATAAGCACTGCAAAGTGGCTGCCAGTTTCCCACTTCAGTGCGATTTTCAGATCAAGTGTTTGTTTGTTTTTTGTCTTATTTTAGTAGTTCTCTTGGAAAACTACACAAATAAGTATACAGAACAAATAATCTGACAATATAAAAAAAAACAAAATGATAAATTATATGTAATGTCTTTATAAATAAGCAATCCCGACTATGACTATCAATAACCTAGCCTATTTAAATACACACTTCCTCCAACCACCCAACCAGCAGAAATAAACAGTATAAAGATCATGAATGTAATTAACCCTCAGTATTAGCCCAAAGCAAAAGAAACTAGGAGGAACTGGTTTTCTCTTACCTTAATCTCCATAAACTATATCTACAACTCAGTAGCATTTATTTTTTAAATGTTTTCGTAAAACTGACAGTCGACAAGCAGTGTTGATTTCGATGACTACACTGTATATATCTATAAACGCACCATCCCCGATACTGAACAATTTTACCCTATGAATATAGCGTTTTTAAAACTATATTTGATCAAATATATGTAAATATAAAAGTTGACACAAAGGTCAACATCAGGCGGCGACAGTCTATTTCATGTTTGAACGCAAGCTTCAGGCCATATGTGTTGTGTTTTGACTCGACTGTTTAAGTATACTGGAAAATGGTGCATTATGGGTAGTAACGTCTATTACATTATCCTAACGGTTATTGGGTGGGCAGTAAATGTTATGATTCATATTATTCTAGAGGCTGGTGAGTAAATACATTTGTAGATCCAAATGCGTTTATTTGCGGCTATTTTTATAACGTTATTTCTTGACTTTTTACCCGTTATTTATTATTGATTAATTATTTTCTTCTTCTTTATTATTATTAGATTTACTTGAGTTTAGCTGCGCATTCGTCGTTTGTTAATTTGCTTATTATTTACTTAATTTGTTCATTTAATTAGAGTTATTTGTTTTTTGTTTTTTTCGAGGGTTGGTTATGTTCGTTTAATTGAAATTATTGGCTTTGTCGAAAGTATGTTACATTATCTGCATTGTATATTGTGCATATAATTGCATTTTAGTAGTAGTATTCAACAAGGTATTCATTTTTAGTTTTCGATTTTTAAGTTACGTAGTAAAAAGTTGTTTTTCGTTTGCATTTTCAGATACTTTGTGATCGTTTAGTTAGTTATTTTGGTCTGCGAAGGTAACTATAGCTATTTTCTTCTGTAGAGAGAGATTACAGTCTTTGGATTTATTGTCGTAGGCTAATTATGTTTTTCTTATTTTCTTTAATTTTTTGGTGTATTTTTTTCTATTTACATACGCTCTATCTCTGATATTGAGCACTTTTACCCATAAATATAGCATGCCTTAAAACTATATTTTTAATACACACACACACACACACACACACACACACACACACACACACACACACACACACACATATATATATATATATATATATATATATATATATAGATGATAGTGAGATAATATTGCAAAAAAGATTAAACTATACAAATTATTTTATAACAGTTATGGTTTAGTTGGTTGGTTGTTTTGTTTTATGGCATATCAACCTCAGTGGGTCATTTAATGACAACAAATTTTTTTAAATAGATTCATAGCGATAGTTTGGTAAAAAAGGAGTGTATGTATGCATATATATTTGAACCATTTTTCAGTTACTCATATTTTTAGTAAAATACAACTTCTTTTAGGAAATTTACAATCTTGGATGGTTATATTTTAGTTAAGTTTTTTTTTTTTAATTACTCATTTGTTAATATTTTGTCCGCACTATTTTGTAATTTGAGTTCCTTTCTCCATTTTTTTTTTCAAAGAATGTATAGCTGTTTGTATTACTGGTATTATTTTAAAAGTATTACTGATAATAATTTTTCCTTCAGAAAATTATTGCTGGTAATAATTTTTTATAACAAATTATTTCTGGTATTAAAACCTATTCTTACACAAATTTGTGTGTTAACTATTTGCTCATAGCTGTCACCCTAACAGGTGCTACCACCCCGGGTCAGGATGGACCTGGGAACACCAGCAATTAATAGGTGGTTCCACGCTCCTCAAAACCTCCTGATCAGAGGCCTTGCTGTTGGAAGTAGTTTATCGTCTTACCCAGGACGCAGTTATGGTTTATGAAGATGAAAGCGTTCAGTAGACATTAGACAGTTTGTATTCAAACTATGCATGGAAAAAATAAAAAAATGACTCGAACCAAAGAAAAAAAAACAAAAAAGAACTTCCTTTTTTGAACCCGTTTGGCGAACGAAAGTTGATTTATATTAGAGAGACAGGGAGAAAGAGAGAGAGAGAGAGAGAGAGAGAGAGAGAGAGAGAGAGAGAGAGACGAGTGGACTATCCCGTCGCTTTTTGAACAGCCATACTGCCCGCACATATGATTTAATTATAATGATGAAGATTTGGGTAGAACCAACCGCACTTTTCGGAAGAAACAAAGATAGAGAACCGGTGCATCTAGCGTACCACAAGTTTTCCAAACAGCACTCCTCAGGTTTTAAATTCAGAGTTGTTCTTTTTCTAGACTGGCAGCCAACCAAAGTTAAACTACTTAGCCATAACTGGAGCGAGAAGAGATGGATTCATATATTTTTCCCATTTGCGCGAAGGGAATGTAACGAATTCGACTAACACACACACACACACACACACACACACACACACACACACACACACACACACACACACACACACACACACACACGCACACCGACTCATGTTTAATTCTTTTTTACTTTCTTTTCTTTCCCTCCCTCTTTCACCATTTCCTTCCCTTCCTCCTCTTCCCACGTTCTCTTTCTTTTTCTTTCGTCCTCTTTTATTATTTAAACTTTTCCTTTTCTTTTTTCCTCTCCCTTTTCTTTTTGTCTGGATAAATTGACTCCATTTATTAAAACAAACTTCAGTCTGAAGAGATGAATATTTGAATATTCATGAAATAAAATATAACCGAATGGATTTTTAAGGATCGTCTGTACTTTATATATATATATATATATATATAGAGAGAGAGAGAGAGAGAGAGAGAATCCAAATTATCTCATGTGGGTATAGTCTATTTCAGGCCGGCACAAGTTAATACCGAGCCCAAACAGCCCTTGAATGTCTGTCTGGAATTGGGGATTTGAATTTAATTTAGATAGCAGTCCTACTGAAAGGGACGCCTAGTTTTTGATAAGGGGTTTGTGCTGGTGACAAGTTGGGGGGACTGCTATCTAAATAAATTCAAAATCCCAATTCCACACAGGCATTCGAGGGCTGATGAGGATCGGCATTGGGTTGTTCTGATCTGAAATGGATTATACCCACATGAGGTAATTTTGGATATTTACTGTAAAAATATATATGCTCCGTTATAATAAATGCATTAAGCACTGTGTGAATCAGTTTTAATATTTGATATTACTAGGATCTACCTGGATTATATTCCAACGGATCTATTACCTGCACTATATATATATATATATATATATATATATATATATATGAGTTTGATATAACTGTTTCCATCGTGTTTTTAGCAAAATCTTTCGTACATATAAATTATATATTCCCTCGTTTTTTTTTCTACTGAATTGTGTATTTCTTCATAAAGGAACGACGTAGGTTATTATTCGATGGATTCTTCGAGTAAGTTTTCGATATCTATAGTTGGTTGGAACCTCTGACTAGACAATGAATCGTGGCAAAAAAACAGAAAGACAAGTAATGATCCTGAAAGTAGCGGTCTGAAGAAGGCATAAAATAACTTCCATCCTAGTTACATGATCGTCATTTGTGTCATATGAGTCTTGTAATGCAGACTAATCACAGATCTACGTATTTGGAGAAAAAAGATATTTTCTCTTTAACTTCCTGATTTATTCTCAGCATCATTGCCTATTAACAGTTAATTCATGTCCCAACAATTCAGAAGAAATCCTACCAACCACATAGGGATCATTTTACCTCGGTATATTTCATTTACACAGAAATCTTGAAGGTTCTCCTAAATCTAACCACGATCGTTTTCGTTTTCGACTCTCATATTAAATCAATTTTTCATCGTCAGTAACTGTCTTATGCCAAAAACAAAAAAAAACAAACACTTTTTATATCAAGCAAGGAATAAAACTGTTGAAACCCTGACAGATGTTCTTTCCATCGGTTCATGTGGAATCCATTTTCCTTGCTACTAAATTTTTCCTCAGGCTTCTAAACAACGTACTACAGATTACTCTCTAAATTTTCAGAAAGTTCAAATGCTGTTTGTGTGAAACTACTTCCGTTCATTAGTTTTCAAATTCTGCGGTCTTCCACAGCATCTTTCTCCTTAATTTCGAAAATGTCTTTAAATTTTGCACACAATCTTGACATGTGCTTGCATCTACAGCATGTTTGGGATAAGCATCAGTGCTTCATTGATTCGTTTCCGCCGGATTTTTTCCAGATTAAGCATAAATAGTAACCAGTATCAAATTTTTTGTAATTAGCTATAATTAATTTACACTTTTTAGCTAACATTCGTTAAAGGCTAGCCTTGCACGTGAAGGAATAACTGAATCGAAGACACTTCTAAGATTTCCTTAAATTTGTGTAAAGATAGTGCTTGAAATCAAACCTCACACGCACACACACACACACACACACACACACACACAAACATAAATATACATATGGTGACCTGATGATTGCGTTTAGCATGAAGCAATCTGTCGCCTCTGAGTGTTGACTTCAATGTTCGCTTTTATATTTACATATGCTCTATCTTTGATATTGAGCACTTTATCCCATAAATATAGCACACCTTAAAACTATATATATATATATATATATATATATATATATATATATATATATATTTCAACTTCAATATATATATATATATATATTTCAACTACGCTGCAACCACACTTTGACCAAAAAACAATTAATAAATGCTATAACAATAAACTTTATTCTAAATGGCAAAAATTAGAACCAAATACAAATGCACGAATTATATATATATATATATATATATATATATATATATATATATAAAATAATTTTTAGTCTCGAGTCCATCACCATAAATAATCCTAACCTACAAACACAATTCTTCCAACCCCCAAACTGCATAAATGAGTAACCTAGAATTCACAACCCTAACCCTGCCCGAAGTATTAGCCCTAAACAAACAAAAGAACTGGGAAGACCCAGTTTCCTCTTCCAATACTCTCAATTACTCATTGAACTATAAATGTATCCCACTAAAGGTTTGGTTGGGTTTGGTTTTACGGCATATCAACCTCGATTGGTTATTTAATGCCAGCAAAAGTTTTATTGTTGGTAATATTTTTCCTTCAAAAATCTATTTCTGGCAATATTTTTTCTTCAAAATGTATCGCTGGTAAAAGTGTATAGCTAGTAATAATTTTTACACAGTATTTCTGGTATTAAAACCTATTTTTACCCTTTCATAGCATTTTGACAGTTTTGGGGTTAACTATTTGCCCATAGCTGGGGCCCTAACAGTTGCTACCACTCTGGGTCAGGGTGGACCTGGGAACACCAGCAATTAAGAGATGGGTCCACACTCCTCAAAACCTCCTGATTGGAGGCCTTGCTGTTGGACCTAGTTTATCGTCTTACCCTGGACGCGGATGTAGTTTAACGTCTTACCCAGGACGTGCACACCTGAGGATACCTTTTGTTTGGTGTCAAACCTGACGTAGATCAATGAGTGGTCTGAGGCGCCCTTGGGAGGTAATACTACAGCAGAACATTGGTCAGGGTGGGAGATGATGAAGAGGCTTAAAGGTTTAAGAGTATGATGTCCCGCTATGGAAACATGAGACAATTTATCCTTGACCTACGTCAGCTTGTAAACAACAGTCATGACAGTATTTCCGTTTTACGCTGGTTAAGTTTGAATCATCCATAACTTTTGTATTATCCTCTCAAATTATACCAAAATCTCAGACAATAACAAATAATATCGTATTTATTGTCTGTGAAAATTATAGAATATAAAACAACTTTGATAAAAACTTATACCTACTTTTCTGACGAAAACAATGCCGTTCTGAACATTTGGGCCGCAACTGTATACATGTACATATGAGAGTCGTCTGAAAAGATATAAATCTTAGTAGACACACAAGTTGGTAGACCAAAAGACATGTAATTGTACCAGAATACAAGTGTCAACTGCTAGTGTCAAATGAACTAACGATTAGAGTCTAACAAGCTTTAGATAAGACTAGTGAATCTCGGGCTGTTGATTTGGACATCTCGAAGGTGTTTGACAGGGTGTAGCATACCGGTCTTCTCCATAAGTTGAAAATCTATGACATTTCCGGGCTGAGTTTTGAACTGATTCAGTCTTTCTTATTTAATCGCGAAAAGGAAGGTTGCCCTAAACGGCCACTCTTCTAGAACTTTTTTGTACTAATGAAGGTTCCACCCTACTTTGTTCTTAATTTTCATCAACGACCTTCCTGGTGACAATGCTGATGATACAACCATTTAACCCTGTCACGATAATAAGTCTGATCAGTTCGATAAGTTGAAATTGGCAACTGATCTAAAAAAAAAAATGACCTATAGTCTGCTGTTAACTGGGGCAAGAAATGGCTTGTTAATTTGAACGCCTACAAAACGTCTCTCTATTAATCACCTGTATGACTCTTTCCTGTTTCCTATCAGCATAGATGATGCTAACTTCTACGAGAGTGATTCCTTGTAACTTCTCGATCTAACCTTCTTGGCTGATATGAAATGGAAAGACTATATTGAATCAATTGCTAGGTCTGCTGTCGTGTTAATTTTCTCTCTCCGGAATCTATCTTGCATATTTATAAGTCTACCATTCGTCCAGGTCTTGAATATTGGTGCCACGTGTGGTTCCGAGCTCTTGCTGTATATTTTGAGTTTCTTGATAAAATCCAAAGAATAATCAGTAATATTATCGGTCCTAACCTGACATTTCGGCTTCAGTCCCTTTCCCATCGTCGTAATGTAGCTTCCCTGTGCCTTTTCTATAAATGCTTTCATGGTAATTGTTAGGATGAAGTCTTCATTATGGCACCTAGACTTTATGAATTTAAGCGTAGTACTAGATTGGCGAGAAGGTTTTGTCAATTCACAGTTGAATTGGCTAGATACAAACGTAAGTTCTATGCTAACAGTTTCTTTTTTTTTAGAAATTCTCACTTAAGGAACTCTCTTCCGGCTTAGTGCTTTCCAGTCAAAGTTGATCTTCAAAAATTTAAATGCAATTTCAATCGTTATCTACTGTCTTGTTTACTCTTCTCTTCTTTTCACTCTCTAATAGTTTTCTTTATTTTTCTTGCTCTTCCACATTCAGTAGTCCCTTGTGGCTTACTGCCTTGGATGGCATAAAAAAAGAGAGACGTGTATTCTTGTATTATTTTGCTTTACCAACAGGTGTGTCTACTTACATTTATACCTTAGCCTATGAAATTTTCAGCCGACCCTGGCACGTATGTTTTATATGTGTTTGTATTCATTTTGCACACCATCATCATATGCTATTTTCATAATTATACTGTTTAAAATTCTATATTTTTATTAAGGGGTTCAGTATTGGAGATAGTGCTTTTAGTATGCAAGTACACGTGGTGACTGGAAGTTTCACGCTTTAAACGATCATCAGACAATACCGTGTCGATTTCTATGTCCACAAAAATTTCCACTAAAGTTCACCCAATACAAGGCGAAAGACCCACTCAAGACAGAGGGATACCGAATGAGGTGTGGGATATAAATGTAAGAAAAGGTAGAACTGAAAATTATAGGATGAGGATATATATATATATATATATATATATATATATATATGTTTCTTTGTGTGTGTGTTTTATATAGCGTTGGCTGCCCACCGTAACGACACTGGTTACAATTTTGACATAAAAATTGCTACTATGATCCACGGAGAAAAAAATCACTACTACAATTCTTAGAGAGTGCCTTAATCGCAAGGTTATCCACAATAAATTTACGCCCTGGATCTTTCAACATTTCATCATTCCTGCTAGATCTTCTATTATCACAGTATATATATATATATATAGTCATCCACAGACAGACTGTTTCGCTGTATCACAGCTCATCAGACGTCTGGTTGCCTCTAGATAGGATTGAAACCCGACTGAATTGTTGCCAGTCGGGGATTCTACCACTAAGCCGTTGGTGCACAGCAGGGCTTAAGGTGAATTTAAGTGTATTAATTTTTTTTAGATAAACACACAGTGACTAAGAGAACTCGATTCGATCTACTTCTTGCATTATATATATATATAAATTTAAAAATACTATCGTTTGTGCGTATATGTAGTCATATTAACCTAAACAAACTTAATCTGATGAAGTTCTACAGAACGAAACATTTCAAACGAAAACATTTTCCTCTTTGTCATACATTTTCCCCCCAAGAGATATATATATATATATATATGTGTGTGTGTGTGTGTGTATAGGGGCGATCTATCATGCACATATGAGTCGAGTAGACAGATCAAAATGTGTTGGCGTATACGTGATGATGCATTATGAAGTGGAAACATTAAAACTCAAATAGAATTGCCTGTTCCCAAAACAATTCTCTCTCTTTTAATTAAACCCACTCTCTTTCTCTCACTCTTTATTCTCCACACCCAATCTAACAAGACGACTGAAGGGTTTCGTCTTGGCGTGGTTGTCACTCTTCGGTAATATCTGTGACACGCCTATGATTTGACTCTGTATAAACACTAGTCATTCTACTGACCTAATAAGCACGATAACAAGATCACATCCTTCGCAAACGTTTTACTCTACTTCAACCTTTCCTTCTTGCTACATCCTAACCCACCCCCGTTGCCATGGTGATAATGAAACGGTTACGTACATGTGACACGACACTCACTGAGTTGTCAATGCTGATCACCATTTTTTGTTTTCTTTACGGCGGGTGCCCAAATTAGTGCACTGGTTGACCTCTCCGAAATATCTCTGACACTGGAGGTGGTTTGAAGACCAAATCTGATGCACGCGCGCAAAGAGATGAGTGATAACAAAAAGAAAAAAAGTCAGGGAATAGTGTGTTTGGGTGTGGACAAAGGCGTCGTGTATGAGAAGATGGAATGAAACGATGTTTTCTGCATGCGCAACAATAAATACAACCATAAATATAAATCGAAGAAAAATGCTAATTCAAGAGGTGAAAATGATGTATAACTGATATTCATAACGAGTGTCAGGAGGGGAGAAAAATATGAACTACTACGACCACAACCTCCCCAACTACTACTACTACTACTACCTCAACCACTATCACCACTACTACCACCATTACTACTACCACCACCACCAGCACTACTATCACTACCACCACCACTACTACTATCACCACAACCACCACTATTTCCACCACCACCACCACTACTACCACCACAACCACCACTATTTCCACCACCACCACCACCACTACTACTATCACCACAACCACCACTATTTCCACTACCACCACCACCACCACTACTATCACCACAACCACCACTACCACCACTACTACTATCACCACAACCACCACTATTTCTACTACCACCACCACTACTATCACCACAACCACTACCACCACCACTACTATCACCACAACCACCACTATTTCTGCTACCACCACCACCACTACTATCACCACAACCACCACTATTTCCACTACCACCACCACCACCACCACCACTACTATCACCACCACCACCACCACTATCACTACTTTCACTAACACCACCACCACCACAACTACAATCACCACAATCATCACTACCACCACTACTAATACCACCACTACCACTATTACTACAACAGTAACAATAAGAAGAGGAGACATAAAGCAAAAAATGGAAACAGTGACAATCTCAGAATTACAATTAATTTCTTTTAAATGTCATGTCCCTTCGGGATGTAGGCGATAATGGCTCTCTACAGAATCCTTTACTTTACTGCTAAATGTTCCAACTTCTTGGGAAATATAGTGGAATGATTTTCCTTCTCCACGATTTTGAATTCAAATGTTTAACTTGTCGTAAACAAGTTGCCACTCAAGTTTAGAGAGGCTTACGGCCATATCTTGTTGAAACACCGGTTAAAACCACGAAGTTAAGTAACGTCGCGCCTGGTCATTACTTAGATAGGTGACCGCTTGGGAATATCAGGTGCTGAAACCTTGGATGTGCGGGTGGTGTAATTGATAACGGTTCGGAATTGGAAATCGGAGAGCTGAGTTCCAATTCCAGTCGGGTTGGTTATATTTACTTACGCGTAAATACCCTTGGGAAAAGTATAAATACACCTCTTCTCCCCTCACTTAACTATGGGTTAATTAGTGGGACTTGTATCTGCAAATCATTATTATCCCCAGAAGATTCTTACAATCTAAAAATATTTTCTGGCTTTAAATAACCTGCGAAAGATTGATAAGCCGTAAAAAAATCATCAATAAAAAACAACTAGACTAGAGAGTCTAATCTACATCTATTATTTTTCCCATAACTAAGGGACGGTTACATTTTCCGCACTGGTAATTAGCAGGTAAAATCAAGAAGAATATAAAACAAAATTTCTTTCCTTGTCTTCTCCTGCAGAATAAAGAAATTTGGTTCTGTTTTACTCGCTCTCCACTTGACTTTTTTGTACCTTTTTACTTTCCAAGAAATCGCATAGGAAAAATTGAATAAACTGAAAAAAGACTCAGAATTTTAGCAGAATTCTCTGCAAATTACAAAGATCGGAATGTTTCTTTCTTTTTCTTGAACAGGAAAATTTAATTTCGAAAATAAATTGAACTCGCAAGTTGATAACTGACTAGCTCTATACGCGAATATTCCAAAGGTGTTGGCAACTAAGATAGCAAACTTCTATGTGCCGTGTCTCTTCAGGACGTTGGTGATCAGGCTCTCCACAATTTCCCGTCCTGTGTAGCTATTACTAAATTTTGCGTTTGTTATCTCCCCTAAATAAACCTTGCTCCACCATCCATTTACTCAAGCACGCTAGGTAGGTTATGCGTTGTTTTCTTCTGTCCCTTTTGCCTTCAATCTGTCCTGTGAGTATCAAATTTTCCAAGCCTTCTTTCCTCATTATGTGCCCCAGGAATTTCAATTCCCTCTTTCTGACATTAAATATAAATGTCTTTTTGTTTCCATTTTCTCTAAAACTCTGTCGGTCCAGTATTCTATAGAACATTTCTGTTGCTTCAAGTCTCTTCTTCATTAGTTACGAGAAGATCCAGCACTTATGGCCGTATAGGAAGACTGATATTAATAATAGTTCAGTACTCTTTTCTTTGTTTCTAACGAAACTTTCTGCTTCTTAATACATTGCTTAGCTTTTAGAAAGCATTTTTCTCTATCACAATGTCCCTTCGGATTTCAGCGTCGCACTTTACGTTCTATGTTAAAACATTTCCCAGATATTTAAATTGTTGTACTTGTTTGATTTTGGTATATAGGGATTTTATATGCATCTTAAATGATAGAAAAAATAAATAAAATGAAGTGAAAAAAGAAAGAAAGAAAGAAAGAAAGAAAGCATACAGAGATATTAAACTCGTTGAGATATTCTGGTAACAGACACTTCTCTAGTGTTTTGTTGAGAAACGGTTATCGAGTCCGGTTAGAAACAAAGAAAAGAATGCTGATTTGATATGTGGTAGCCACCCTCTTCTATGACATTGAATGTTGGACACTCTCCCTTAGGACGAGAAATGTGTTTCTGTCGAGGGATACTGAAAATTCCATTGATGGAGTGAGTAAACAACAAGGAAGTTTTAAAAAATGGCAACAGAAAGAACAATTATGCTCAAAATCAGGAAGAGACAGTTAAAATAACTTGGACAGATAATGAAGAAGGTGCGTGGGTTGGAAAACTTAATCCCAAAGGGGAATATTGAGAGCAAGAGAGATAGGGGAAGACAGTGAGTCACTTACCTGACGGATTTGTGTGAACGGATGGCGGAAAGGAGGATCGAGTGCCTTAGCATTGTTGTAGAGCGCCATGATGTACTATGTCCTGAATAGTCGCGGCACATGGTAGAAAAAGAACGATAAACGTGCCTCAACGTGGGGGGATAATATACAGTCGGCTTGTTTTATCGTCAGGAATATCTCCTATCGCCAATTTTGATTTTGGCGAATCTTGGTCACTTATGGTCCTGCTTATGGTCATCGAATCCTGGTCACTTATGGTCATCGAATTCTGGTCGCTTATGGTCATTGAATCCTGGTCACTTATGGTCCTGCTTATGGTCATCGAATCCTGGTCACTTATGGCCCTGCTTTTGGTCATCGAATCCTGGTCGCATATTCATCGAATCCTGGTCGCTTATGGTCATGGAATCCTGGTCACTTATGCCCCTGCTTATGGTCATGGAATCCTGGTCACTTATGGTCCTGCTTATGGTCATGGAATCCTGGTCACTTATGCCCCTGCTTATGGTCATGGAATCCTGGTCACTTATGCCCCTGCTTATGGTCATGGAATCCTGGTCACTTATGTCCCTGCTTATGGTCATGGAATCCTGGTCACTTATGCCCCTGCTTATGGTCGTCGAATCCTGGTCACTTATGCCCCTACTTATGGTCATCGAATCCTGGTCACTTATGCCCCTGCTTATGGTCATCGAATCCTGGTCACTTATGCCCCTGCTTATGGTCATCGAATCCTGGTCACTTATGCCCCTGCTTATGGTCATCGAATCCTGGTCACTTATGCCCCTGCTTATGGTCGTCGAATCCTGGTCACTTATGCCCCTGCTTATGGTCGTCGAATCCTGGTCACTTATGCCCCTGCTTATGGTCGTCGAATCCTGGTCACTTATGCCCCTGCTTATGGTCGTCGAATCCTGGTCACTTATGCCCCTGCTTATGGTCGTCGAATCCTGGTCACTTATCTCCCTGCTTATGGTCGTCGAATCCTGGTCACTTATGCCCCTGCTTATGGTCGTCGAATCCTGGTCACTTATGCCCCTGCTTATGGTCATCGAATCCTGGTCACTTATGGCCCTGCTTATGGTCATCGAATCCTGGTCACTTATGCCCCTGCTTATGGTCATCGAACCCTGGTCACTTATGCCCCTGCTTATGGTCATGGAATCCTGGTCACTTATGTCCCTGCTTATGGTCATGGAATCCTGGTCACTTATGCCCCTGCTTATGGTCATGGAATCCTGGTCACTTATGGCCCTGCTTATGGTCATCGAATCCTGGTCACTTATGCCCCTGCTTATGGTCATCGAACCCTGGTCACTTATGCCCCTGCTTATGGTCATGGAATCCTGGTCACTTATGCCCCTGCTTATGGTCATTGAATCCTGGTCACTTATGCCCCTGCTTATGGTCATGGAATCCTGGTCACTTATGTCCCTGCTTATGGTCATGGAATCCTGGTCACTTATGCCCCTGCTTATGGTCGTCGAATCCTGGTCACTTATGCCCCTGCTTATGGTCATCGAATCCTGGTCACTTATGCCCCTGCTTATGGTCATCGAATCCTGGTCACTTATGCCCCTGCTTATGGTCATCGAATCCTGGTCACTTATGCCCCTGCTTATGGTCATGGAATCCTGGTCACTTATGCCCCTGCTTATGGTCATCGAATCCTGGTCACTTATGCCCCTGCTTATGGTCGTCGAATCCTGGTCACTTATGCCCCTGCTTATGGTCGTCGAATCCTGGTCACTTATGCCCCTGCTTATGGTCGTCGAATCCTGGTCACTTATCTCCCTGCTTATGGTCGTCGAATCCTGGTCACTTATGCCCCTGCTTATGGTCGTCGAATCCTGGTCACTTATGCCCCTGCTTATGGTCGTCGAATCCTGGTCACTTATCTCCCTGCTTATGGTCGTCGAATCCTGGTCACTTATGCCCCCGCTTATGGTCGTCGAATCCTGGTCACTTATGCCCCTGCTTATGGTCATCGAATCCTGGTCACTTATGGCCCTGCTTATGGTCATCGAATCCTGGTCACTTATGCCCCTGCTTATGGTCATCGAACCCTGGTCACTTATGCCCCTGCTTATGGTCATGGAATCCTGGTCACTTATGTCCCTGCTTATGGTCATGGAATCCTGGTCACTTATGCCCCTGCTTATGGTCATGGAATCCTGGTCACTTATGGCCCTGCTTATGGTCATCGAATCCTGGTCACTTATGCCCCTGCTTATGGTCATCGAACCCTGGTCACTTATGCCCCTGCTTATGGTCATGGAATCCTGGTCACTTATGCCCCTGCTTATGGTCATTGAATCCTGGTCACTTATGCCCCTGCTTATGGTCATGGAATCCTGGTCACTTATGTCCCTGCTTATGGTCATGGAATCCTGGTCACTTATGCCCCTGCTTATGGTCGTCGAATCCTGGTCACTTATGCCCCTGCTTATGGTCATCGAATCCTGGTCACTTATGCCCCTGCTTATGGTCATCGAATCCTGGTCACTTATGCCCCTGCTTATGGTCATCGAATCCTGGTCACTTATGCCCCTGCTTATGGTCATGGAATCCTGGTCACTTATGCCCCTGCTTATGGTCATCGAATCCTGGTCACTTATGCCCCTGCTTATGGTCGTCGAATCCTGGTCACTTATGCCCCTGCTTATGGTCGTCGAATCCTGGTCACTTATGCCCCTGCTTATGGTCGTCGAATCCTGGTCACTTATCTCCCTGCTTATGGTCGTCGAATCCTGGTCACTTATGCCCCTGCTTATGGTCGTCGAATCCTGGTCACTTATGCCCCTGCTTATGGTCATCGAATCCTGGTCACTTATGGCCCTGCTTATGGTCATCGAATCCTGGTCACTTATGCCCCCGCTTATGGTCGTCGAATCCTGGTCACTTATGCCGCTGCTTATGGTCGTCGAATCCTGGTCGCTTATGGCCCTGCTTATGGTCGTCGAATCCTGGTCACTTATGCCCCAGCTTATGGTCATCGAATCCTGGTCACTTATGCCCCTGCTTATGGTCGTCGAATCTTGGTCACTTATGCCCCTGCTTATGGTCGTCGAATCCTGGTCACTTATGCCCCTGCTTATGGTCGTCGAATCCTGGTCACTTATGCCCCTGCTTATGGTCATCGAATCCTGGTCACTTATGCCCCTGCTTATGGTCATCGAATCCTGGTCACTTATGCCCCTGCTTATGGTCGTCGAATCCTGGTCACTTATGCCCCTGCTTATGGTCGTCGAATCCTGGTCACTTATGCCCCTGCTTATGGTCGTCGAATCCTGGTCACTTATGCCCCTGCTTATGGTCATCGAATCCTGGTCACTTATGCCCCTGCTTGTGGTCATCGAATCCTGGTCACTTATGCCCCTGCTTGTGGTCATCGAATCCTGGTCACTTATGGCCCTGCTTATGGTCATCGAATCCTGGTTGCTTATACTTGATTTTGACTAATTCTGTGTTAGTGACAACCGTTCATTGTCCAATTATTATATATACAGCCGCATTTCTTATGTCGCGATTGATGTTATACTTTGATGACACAAGGTAATTGCTTGTAACTTCTCGAATATGTGTGTTTGATGCCAAAATTTGTTTATTGCTGGTAATATTTTTTCCTTGCAGAAATGTATTGCTGGTAATATTTTTTTCAACAAAAATTATATTGATGGTAATATTTTTTTATTATATGAATTGCTGGTATTTTTACTATATTTTTTTTAATATTTCATAATGTTTTGACCCCAGTTTGAAAGTTAACTATTTTTTCATAGTTGGAACACTAAGAGGTGCTACCATCCCAGGTCAGGGTGGGTCTGGAAAAACAGCATATAAGAGGTGGTTCCACGTTCCTCAAAACCTACCGATCAGAGGCCTTACTGCCGGATGTAATTTATCGTCATACCCAGGACGAGTAGAATGTATAATTCTAGTAGAATCTAATCCAGGATCACGGAGGGCATCTAGAATATCTTAGGGTACGAAAATGATGCCATTACTCGTTATTACACCCTCTAGTACGTGTAACATGAAAGTTTTGGGGTAGATGAAGTAGTAGTAGGAGGAGGAGAGCAAAACATTAACGCAAGAAAGTTTGTCTAACACACCATGTATAGTAAGTCCAGTTCCGAGTGCTCCAAATTTGTGGACTTTTACCAAACTGAGCTAAACAATTCGTGAATGAAAGAAAAAAAAAACGATGCCAAGACAATAGCAGAGAATGTCCAAGAACGAATAAATAATCGCGAAATGAACAAATGGCGATTCTGATATTAAGAGGAGAATGAAAGAAAGCAGATGGATGGATGGATGGAAGGAAGGAAAATAAAAACGACGAAATAATAAGAAGAAATAAGCGAAAGACAAGATAAAAACGAAGAACCTGCAAGGAACCACATGAAAATAAAAATCTTCAGAAAAGAAAACAAGAATGTAAGAATGGTGGAATATCGAACGAACGAATGAAAACATGTTTTTTTGTTTTGTTTTTAAAATAATTTTCAGTCAAGAAACAAAATAAGTAAAAGGAGAGTAAAATAAAAGAACGACATTGAATATTGATTACGTGGAGAGTTTTATACCAATCACATACGACTATAACACAGGATAAGTCATAAGGAGTGCCTGACCCTTGTGATAGCGTTTCTTCTCTTTTCTCGCGAGATTGCAGGGTACACATTTTGTCAGTCTCTCGTCTAGCAACAAGACTTATGATCAAGGGTCACTCAAATAACAAAAAAGAAATCTTTGTTATCCAGTCAGATTCTCTCTAAACTGTCAAGAAATTTCTTCTCTTTAATGCAAAAATGCCAAATTTAAAACCGAAAGTGTCAGAAAATAAGATATGGAATTACTTTTCTAAAATAAAACAATTGTCACAAAAGAGAAAAGGAGAGCAGCGTTTTTGCAAAAGTCAAAAAAGATTTTTTCGAAATAGCATTGTTGTACAAGAGACGTCAAATAGACGTCAGAAGGAGGCTTCAAAGTTTCAACTTTAGACCTTCGTTGTACGAATTGCCAATGATCTAAATTCGTAACAGTCAGTTGTAGAGTTTTGGAAGTATAGATTAGTGTTCTTGAAACCATTCCTTAAAAAAAATGTTTGTAAAAACTTGATGAAACTGGAAAATACTTGAATGCAGTTAATCCAATGAGATTTTTTTGGAAGTCCATCGATGTCCGATGTCAGTGACTTTAATTACAAGAAACACCTTTTTTTTTTCAATGTTTTATTGGTTCTTGATATAATTACGAGATATCTACGTACTCGAATACCTTAGCTCGGTAATAATGCAGAATGATACCCGCTCACACCCTGCTCGCATATTTTCGATAGTTATTCATTTATGATTGAATTCATAATAAAGATTTTTAAGAAACGTTTACAGGAATTTGAAGCCAGTTTTTCAACGGCCTTTAATTTTGAAATCTTAAAATACAATTTTAATATTGCTGGTCTAGAGCTTCTTCTGTATATGTAGAGATTCTTGATAAAACACAAAGAAAACTCTGCAACGTTATTGGTCCTGACCTGACATCTCGGTTTGAGTCAATACCCACCGTCGTAACGTTGCTTCCCTTTGCCTTTCTTATAGCTATTGTAATGGTAATTGTTCTGATAAACTTTCCTCCATGGTACCTAAATTCTGTGAATTTAAGCGCATTATTAGATCGGTGGCAACGTTTCATCATTATACAGTTGAAATGGCTAGATGGAGCCGTAAGTTCTATGCTAACAGTTTCTTCTATCATACTTCTCGCTTGTGAACACACTTCCGGCTTCTTACTTTCAAGTCAAATTTGATCTTGAAAGATTTAAATGCAATGTCAATCGTTATTGTTGTATTCTTAATTCTTGTTCTTTTATTGTTCTCTCTCCCTAATAGTGTTTTCTTTTCTCATATTCTCTCACTCATTAACTCCTTACTACTTAGTGGCTTTATTGCCTTGTTTGCGCTGAAGGGATTAAAAAAATTTGAACACGTAATAATTACATTTTTAAAGACAACTCCACAGAGAAATGAAATCGATTGTACATTTAATTCTGAGCCGCGTAAGATTAATATAATGTTTTGTTTCGAATGTTTTTAAATAAATTACTAAACTTTTTGTTTTTTTTTTAAATATTTTAAATAATCTATTCTTATGGACAATACTTAATTGTTATTCTTCGATAATTACGTGTTAATAATTGAGAAATCTAACGTTTAACAAGAAAGTTTGTGAAATGTGTTTGCTATACAATTAAAATAATCAATGAAACGTTGGCATTTTAATATTTTGTTATATATTTGCAGAGTGAGCCGATTTTGTTTCTTTTTTGCATTTTTACCCTTGGCTTAATAACAGACTCAGCAATACCTAGAAGCTTTACTTGCTAAAAAACATGCTGTTCCAGAGTTAGGAATTGTAATGCACTTACTTAATTAGTTAATTTATTAAGTTTACATAGTAAGAATTGGATTTAAACATCTGTCTATATTTCTGAGATGAGGTATTATGTACATTATTTACATTATTCGGACTATTGTCCTCATCTTTGTCGCCATATTTATTACAACGTTTCGGCCCTTCAGTATCTGTCTATATTTCTGAGATGAGGTATTATGTACATTATTTACATTATTCGGACTATTATCCTCATCTTTGTCGTCATGTTTATCACAACGTTTCGGCCCTTCAGTATCTGTCTATATTTCTGAGATGAGGTATTATGTACATTATTTACATTATTCGGACTATTGTCCTCATCTTTGTCGTCATGTTTATCACAACGTTTCGGCCGTTGTATGCTCCGGCCTTCTTCATGTGGTTGGAATGTCGATTCGAACCCTTTATTTCGCTCACTTGGATAGACTGATCTAGTTCCACGTGCCATGTTTAATGGATGTCAGTTATCAGTTATCTCCTGTTAATTTCCCTCTGAAAGTTCTCCATTGCCTTAACCGGGTATTGAACTAACACTCTTTGGGTCCTGTCACTGGATCTAACCAACGTCTTTATGCACTGTGCCATATGT
This sequence comes from Acanthosepion esculentum, assembly GCA_964036315.1. Taxonomy (NCBI): domain Eukaryota; kingdom Metazoa; phylum Mollusca; class Cephalopoda; order Sepiida; family Sepiidae; genus Acanthosepion; species Acanthosepion esculentum. The sequence goes on along the minus strand of OZ038476.1, from coordinate 16,781,893 downwards.
CCTTGAGGACACATGGCACAGGGTTCAGTTCGACATTCCAACCACCTGAAGAAGGCCGGAGCATACAACGGCCGAAACATTGCGATAAACATGGCGACAAAGATGAGGACAATAGTCCGAATAATGTAAATAATGCATGTAAACATATTGTCAATATATTAGATACGTTTGTAGCGTAAGAGTTGTCGTCGCGAAAAGCGGAATTGGCATCCCAGGTTCAAATTCCGCCCGAGTCTCTAATCTTCATTTTACCAAAAGAAAAATGAAAACTGTGCAAAGCGATGATCGCCTCCGTTCTGAAGAGATTATGATATTTTAAAAATATTATCCATATCGAATAATCCTTCGAGGATTCTGACAGATTACATTTACCGTTTCAAAGCTTGGGATTTACTTTGATGCTCGATCTGATGAAGACGGTTAAATAGTATAGTTGGATCACAAGTGGCAGACTCGTCATTTAATGTAAGATAGAATGATGTTGAAATTCACGAACATTTTAAAAGATTGATACCTTTTGAACATCCAAATGACATGCAATTGTTTGGGGAACATGGAATCCATCTAGCTGACTACAAGAGCCGTTTTTATCATTTATTTATTATTCAGAGACATTCGGAGTTAAAAATAAATCACTCAACAAATTTTGAATTTATGTCAAATAAGTCACAAAATGCACTCGAGCGATTTTCACATTAAAGAAAGTAAAGCAACATTTATGTTTGCGAACGTAACTATATTTTTCTGTCTATATTTCTCAAGAACACATGGTACAATGGATAAAGGCGTTAGTTAGATCCAGTGACAGGACTCAAAGAGCGTGAGTTCAATAACCTGGTTAAGGCAGTGCAGAACTTGGAGAGGATAATTAACAAGAGATAACTGATAACTGACATCCATTAGACATGGCACGTGGAACTAGAACAGTCCACCCCAGCGAGCGAAATAAAGGGTTCAGTTCGACATTCCAACAACCTGAAGAATGCCGGAGCGTACAACAGCAATAAAGATTAGGACAATAATCCGAATAATGTGAATAGTTAACTATATTTTTACTTGAGAGAAAGAAGTAGAGAGACCCATTCTGAACTTTTGATTTCACTTGAAACTTGAGACTTATCAGTTACCAGTCGTGTACTTACAACTTAAAGACCAGTGCATTTGAAAATCCGAACTGACCAATGGCTGGAACCTGAAAAAAATACATTACTTGTAATTATACACGTTTTATGCTAAGTACATCCAAAATCTAAACGCTGTGGTTCCTTAATGTGAATGACTTTCTCTTGAAGTAAATGACCGCTCCTACGATATTTCGCTAACCACATTGACTCTAGTATATGAGTAGAAGATCATGTTAATCAAAGGAAACGTACTGCCGCCCTTATACAGTTTATATCTTTCGAGTATTAAGGATTCTAATTACGTGAGTGGACAAGACGTGTTGGTCATTTAGTGTGAAAGACTTATCTCGACCAATGAAAGACAATTATGGGGATCTTGAGAAGTGGAAAGAGAGGAATGTTATTTCTTTGGAGTTTAACACACTCTTGAAAGGCTTGAAATTGGACGGGTCAGTATTAATGTATTAAAAGTCCACAAAGAGTAGTTTTCATTGGTCTTAAAAAACGATGTTGTACCTTTGCGATTTAACAAATCAATTAGCCTGGATTAAACAGTAATGAATTTCAGTACTTCAGTAACTTCTAAAAATGAGCAGACGAAGAGGAAAAATCTTTTTCTGTCTTTCTTTTCTTCTCTCTCTCTCATACACACACTCCTGCCGTTCACATACAGGCACACTGTGTCTACACTCTCACACACGCGTATACACACACTGTTTGTCCTATCTCTCGCACATACATACACACGCTTTCCCTTCTCTTTCACGCGTTATTCAAATTGTCTCTCAACTCTCACACATATACTACTTAATGTTTTTGGAAATCTCTTCGCTTTCACATGTACTGTCTCTCCGTTCTCACACACATACATACTCGCTCTTTCAAAAATACACACTCACACTCCCACGCATAAATATGTTCTCTCCTCTTTTTCACAGACACACACACACACACTATCTCTCCTCTCACACATGCGCACATACTGTCACTTCTCTTTCACACATACATAAATACTCTGTCTCTACTTTCTCACATATACACACTATCTCTTTATCACATGTACACAAATACTCTATATATATATATATCTCTTTCTCTCGCACATACACACACACACCTATACTTATATATAAGTATGCTTGCACACTCACACAGAAACACACAAGCCATGAAACTCTCATTAATCTACTGTATCAATCATAAATTCTTAATTATTTTACCAGGTGTTGGGATGATGAGGCTAATTATCACATAGACATATACACAAACTTGTCAAATCTAAACAAGTGTGAAACTTCTTTTAACCCCTTGGCAACACAAAACATATAATTCATGAGATTCATATTTTCCAGAGTAAATAAATACTTCTGTGTTTTACTGATCTTTGACAGTTAAAAATACTACTCTAAAATAATATAAGACGCTTAATGTGTTCAGTGTTTGTTAAGTGACATCACGAACGGGTTAAAACTAATTCTCGTATAATCTAAAAACAACGAGATCTGGAAACGTGAAGTGAGTTTCAAAAAACAAAATGGTATACATCATGTCTGTATTGAAAGAAAATTTTTGAATGGAAAAAGTCATCACTCCATATCATGTTCCTTTGGAAAGCCGGTGATCATGGTTCTCCACTTCTTCCACTTCATCTTTTGTTGCCCTATAATCCCATTTCCGTTTTTATTGTACTATCAGTTTTCCTTCTTAAGTAGAATACATTAATAATGCCTTCTAATTCTCTTGCCTTCGATGTACACCGTGAGTATTATTGTCACCGAGCCTTACTTAAAAAAATCAACTGTCTGTTAGAAACATTTCTTTCATAGTTTCTATTCTTAAAACTTCATTTTTCACATGTTTTATTCCTGGCATTTTTAACTTTGTCAGTAGAAATCACACGGTCGCATCAAGTCTCACGTTGCTCGGCCCGAAGGCCTGGATCAGGGTGTAGTATCTGTTCGTAGATCGCTCGCTTTGTCGGCCTTTTGGCTGGGAGCGTCACTTGATACTTACCTGGTGTAGGGATTCGTCCCTGCGCTGGTAGTATCATGGCTACGACTAGCTTGGACCGGCTCCGGCCTGGACCAGCTATGACAAGCCAAGACTAGCTCTGACCAGCTTGGACAAGCTAAGACCAGCTATGACTAGCTTAGACCAGCTCTGACCAGCTTGGACAAGCTATGACCAGCGGCCCGGGTGAAAACACTCGGGTCCCCACGTTAAAAACCGACCTTGTGTCACAACCTGACTCAGTGGGGGATCAAGTAAATACCTGGTCGCATCAAGTCTCTGAGACATTTGTGACGAAATTGTCCAGATTGCAGATATTGCAGCTTGAATATTACATAGCAACTCAGCATTTTTCGTTTCGGTTTGCTGAAAGGAATCTCAATCGAAAATCATATTATTTAAATTCTAGGAAAATAATAACGAAAATATGACAGAAAGGAATTGATGGTATTGATATAAATAGGTTGTGAATTTTTTTTCTGTCGTAGTGATAGTAGTAGAAAAAATAACATGTTATTCTATGGATGAGCGTTCTCGATTTATTGAGAATGTTGAGAGAAAAAGAGATTGAACAAAATGAAAGCTCTCCTTATTTTATATCGTTTTACCATTTCAAATTCCCACTGGATCATGTCACACCCTGTTCCAAAGCTCTATGTTTCGACAAAGTAAGGAAGAAAAACTTATTCGCGAATTGTTATTGGTTGGTTTTATATATGTATTATCATGCCAAAGCCGCATCAGCACCTGGCTATGCCCAGAGTTGGTATCCATTAAATCTGATATGATACCAAATACTTTAAAAATTGTCCTTTGGTCACGCCAAAAACGACAAAAGTGTATCGCGTGAAAAGGAAGAATTTTAATGATAAAAGAGCAGCTGAAGATATTACATGATGATACATCTTCAGGTAATGAAAATAATCACTCTATAATTCATAAAAAATTGTCCCTTTGATTAAAAGTCAAATAATAAGCTGGCGATACTAGAAGTTAATTTTTATTGCAAAATGGAAGCGGCTATCATATGCCTAATATCAAGATATACAATTAATCGCCAGTTTTACGGCCATATCACTTTGAATCACCGGTTCTTGCATTATCGCCGAAGTTAAGCAACGTCGAGCCTTGTCAGTAATTAGATGGGTGATCGCTTAGGAATACCATGTGCTGTAAGCTTGGATGTGCGAGTGATGTAAATGATAATTGTCAATCGAGAAGCCGGGTTCCAATTCCCGTTTTGAAAGGAAATTCACCTCCTCTTCTCCAGCTATGGGTTAATTAGTAAGAATTGTATCAGTAAATCATTATTTTTTAAAAAATCTTATAAGCTAAAAATATTTTATGGCTTTAAATAACCTGCAATGGGTTGATAACACGTAGAAAACGAATCAATCACAACAATTTTGACTCTGAATAGTGTTTCCAAAAAAATACGAAAGAAATAAAAAATCAACTTTTTATCGATTTTAGAAATCAATTAAAATTGTTTAATGTTAAAATAACACTGGCCTTCCACAAAAAAACATTCGGATCACAAGAACAAAACATTCAAGAGAAATCCTATTTATACGGAAACGATGAAAAAATTTCATCACACAAACATGAGCGAATCATTTCTCTTTAGTTTATCTGAGAAACATTCTGAAAAAATGTGTATAGAAAATAACGTAATTAGAGAGTTAATCCATCCTATATACTACATTCATGATTATGACATCGAATATTAGAGGGAAAAGCCGGTCGTAATTAAATTTACCAATTTCATCATCATCTTTGAAATGACATTTTAAGGAATTGTTTAATCAATTCACTCCAATCAAGGCAGTAATTTCACTAGGACACAGGGGCGTTGTTACAGGGACTGAAAAAGAACGAGAAGACTTTAGTGAGGAATAGTGAGGAAAAGGACAATAAAGGAACAGGTTTCAGGAAGACAAAATATGGCGATTGACAGTGCATTTAATTTTTGAAGGTGGCAGGAAAGCAATAAATTCCACAAGTGAGAAGTGCGAGAAAAGAAACTGTTATAATAGAAGTAGCCGTTGCATCTAGCTAGTTAAATAGTAAGACGGTGGGACCTAGTTGCCAATCTAGTAGCATGCTCAAAATTCATGTAGTTGAGGCACTAGGAGAAAAAGCTCATCAGAACAGTTGCCCTGAAAATATTTGTAGAAATGACAATGATATCACGCCACGTCGAATATGAAAAGAAAAGATGGCCGTGATCAGCATATCTTGTATTATTTGGTGGTCAGTAATAATTTACAAAAGTAGTAGCCAATCTTGAACCCATTTAAGCAAAGGAAAACAAGAAAGGCTCTTATTTAGCTGATACTCTAATTTCACAACTTCCGTTAAAAGAATTGTCTCGCTCTGTTCACTACTAACTGTACTCGGGGTAAGATGTAAACTCTGTCTCCTGACCTGGGCAAGGCTTTTATTTCTTCAGCATTTTCCTCTACAAAACATCTCAGATGTCAGGACAAAATACATTTACAACTTTGATTCTCGAATGTTTTTTTACAAATAAAAAGTATGTTGTTGAAAACAATTTATTTCTTTATTTTGTGAATTTTTGTACACAGCGAACACCCACCCACCCACGACTTTTTCATTCATTGATATTTGTCAGTAAGTCAATTTGCTGCCCGAATTTGAATCATATATTTATTTAAAGTTGAGTCAAAATTTTCCTGGTACTCTCTTTCGTACAATGTTGGAGAAATTTTAGAAGAGAACAGCTTTCAAAATTTCAGCTCTCTTTATGTAGGACACAGAGAAATAAATAAAATCATAAGTGGCAATGAAAAAAAAAAGAGAATTTATTACGAGAATCTAAAATGAAGAAAACGCGGTGATATCAACATATGATTATCCCATTATTTTCGCTATATTGTGTTTTACTAAGAAGCAGTAGCTTAGTTTATCACAGGGACAAATATGGAGGAAATACCGAATAAAAAGAGTTTATTGCGCAGAAGGAAAAGATAGGGAGTGCTTTTCTACATTGAAATTCATCATTTAAAAATGACTTTGACCTCGGCTCGACCACTAAGCATTAACACAAAAAGAAAAAGAAAACCAAAATAAAAGCTATATAAATTTATTGTAGAGATGCAATGTAGATGATTTTACAGTAGAAATGCACTGAAAATATAGAGATTAAATGTGGTCAGGTGTTAATGCAGTCGTTAGTGGATGAATAAAGCTATTAAGTAAATAGCACATGAACATCTGATAAAAGTATCTGTAATAAAAACGGACATGCTTTAAGAAGATTTCAAGCACTAACCAAATTAGCTTTTAATTAATTTTCTTTATGTATGTTAATTTGTTTAATTTTTCAATGATTGTCGATTCGATTTTAACTGATACTTCTGAGATTCTTTGCAGCAACTGACATTAATTTTGACGCGTTGTAGATGTTGCAGATATGTCAATCTGCTAAGAGAAAGTGAAGAGTTTCAAAAGAAATAACATGGTTCCACTTTTGAGGTGATGATTATATAGGATTGCCCTGCATGACCATAGAGTTGTAATGATAAACACATACAGGATTTGATTTGAAAAAAAAAAGTGACAACGAAGAACATCTTGATTCGTTATCAAATAATAACATGGATATAACAACAAATATGGTATGATTATTTATATGAAAAAGATGGCATTTCGGAATTTTACAAGTCAAAATTTAATTCATTATAAAATTCGAGAACTTCACTAAAACGTGAAAAATATGAGAATAAAGGATATATAACGATTAACGTTTGACTTGATGAGATTTAGATTATAGTTACCAGGGAAGCATCCACGCCGGAGTCTGTTCCAAAATTACACACACACACACATATTCTCTCCTCTTTTTCACACATATATACACACTATCTCTCCTCTCACACATGCGCACATACTATCATTTCGCTTTCACAAATAAATACTCTGTCTCTACTTTCTCACACATACACACTCTCTCTCTTTATCACATGTACACAAGTACTCTCTCTCTGTTTCTATCACACTCACACACCTATACTTATATATAAGTATGCTTGCACACTCACACAGAAACACACAAGCCATGAAAAATGTGCCAGTTTTTTTTAGATATTCTGAGTGGAACTTTCATCTTACATTTGAAAGTTGAAGGAAATGAAGATGAAATACCTTGTCCAAGCTGTAAAACTCTGAACTAGTGAAATTAAAGAATAGAGCGACATTTGGCATGGAAATAGCGAATAGTGTAGCGATAAGCTTGCGATGTTGCGTCTTTTGGTAAACTATTACAAAGTGGAACATCAGTGTTTACGCGGTCACTCACAAAATTTTTAATTCCATCAACGTTGGAAAGTGAGGGTTGAGCAAAGTTGGCCCATATATAACAGAAAAAACTCCATTTTTTTAAAATCTAATCTGACTTGTAATGAAGTGTAGCAGAAGATGGTAGATACATCCTGAAGCGAGTGAGCTGACTATTTTTTTCAGCCTCTTTGCCAATGGATTGTATAGATAATATTCACTTGCGGTCTGGATTGAATTTGAGAACCAAGAAACGTTCAAAATTTTGGAGGCTCACTGAGAGTGGAAACCTTCATCGACACAGATTTTAATATCTTAATATAAACAGGCTTGTCGGTGAAGTCTTGATGAATTGGTTCTTGATCTACTGTAATAATTATAGTAATGGTATTATGAAAAAGTACAATGGAACTCGTTCTTAATGGTTGATAGCTGAACTTCTTTGACTCAGAAGGAGATAAGGATAGATCAAGTGACGGACAAGGCTACATTATTCAATTGTTTAAACATCTTTCAGCAGTATTGCTTGCACTGTTCACTTTTAGTTACACCACAGCGCTAATCCCTGTGCTAACATTTGCTGATAGATTTTATATATGCGATTTTGAGCAAACCCGCGTCATCGCCAGCTGAGTATAATTCTGAAGAGAAGACATATTATTTTGAGAAATTTAACAATATTGTCGACATGGAAAACAAAAACAAACTCTTAGTTTAAAAAATATTTATATCCAGAAAGAGGCTAACACAAGAGTGTCTTTTTTAAAAAAATTGAATTTGATGTAACTACACAACATTTCGCTTTTATTTATCATCACTTGCCTTGATAAAGTCAAATGACGAAACGCGTTGGCAACAACTAAGAACTATTTTCCAATTGTCTTTTTTTATCCAATTTGTCTTATCTTCAGAATTATTCTAAGTAATTTAACAATATATATATATATATATTTATATATATATATAAAAACTCCAGGAAAAGAAGAACTTGTCTTTCGTATTTTTAGACTTTTAACTATGAAGGACCCTAAAGGATGTTGTGCATCGCAGAGGACATTGGCGGCCCCGAGACAAGAAATTAAAAATGCATGTGAAGCAATCCTACTGGGCACTTTGCCCAACATTGCTCAAGCAGTAGTTTGTCACACTAATAAATATCTGGAAATTAAATGCCACCATTTTGAGCCTCTCTTGTGATCGTAGAGTCCAAAGATAACTTGTATTAATCTCATGATGTCTGAATAAATTTATTTTTACCTTTCCTGAAGTGTGTATTTCGGGCGAACTCTGTATATATATATCGCAGCTCTGGACAACTATCAGGACAGACTGGGTCCTATATCCTTGAGTGGCAACCTGCCTTAGAGAACGAAAACTCTGAAATTAAAACTTGAAGAAGGTCATTTGTGGATCTTGTGGCACGCAATATGCACCAGTTCCTCTGTATTTGATATATTATACTTCCAAAAAGTATGATTAGGTCTGCACTATGCTTCATCAGTGTAATCAAATCATATGTCGACTGGCTGTTCGGTTATAAGGACTGAGTTGCTGTACCCTCATGCGTCGAAAACGACGGTAGAGTCCAGTATATAGGAAGAATTTATTTAAAACAGTTTTCTCAAATTCAATCGACAAAGTTTTCTGTCCAATTTTTAAATCAATTTTTGTACGTCGAAATCAAATTTGTGACTAAACAGTTCAAAGTTCATGTTTTTTATTTGTTTTGATTCACAGTGAAAAGATTTAATTTTTGATAATGACTGGATTAGTTGAAAGTACTTGAATAAAAACAAAAACAAAAATATGAGCTTCGTACAATTTCTCCGTAGTTTTGATTTGGATGCACAACTTATTCCTAAATCGGAAACAAAATAAACAGACATAACGTTATCGATAGAATTTTAAAATATTTTATATAATTATAATGAATGTATTTATGCACATAGATATAAGATATCTTAATGTGCATAAACACTCGTGGCTCCTTTTTTTCATTTATTTTACAAACTGCAATTATTTTGAATACATTAAATGTTTCGTTCGAAGTCATTGCTACTTTTTCTTTGTACTCACCGGTAGTATCAAATATAACAAATCGGTATCAATACCAAAGAGACAATATCAGGATTGTAAGTTGACCCAGATGCTTATATTCCCTTATATAGTACACACACACACACACATATATATATATATATATATTTATGTTGGTCAACCCACAAAGTCGCTTTCACGTCATTTGAATGATAACTCTAGCATTTTTAGGCATTTAAACAACATGCCTGGCCGCGTACACAATTACGGAAAATCCTCGTTGAAAACACAAATATACTTAAACATGAAAACAATAAACAAAAACTAAAAATTCTTGAAGCTATATACATAGAACTGTTGAAACCTAACCTGAACAAAATAAATTATGAAATCTCAACAAATATTCTTAAATGCCTATAATTGATAACAGAAGCCATTGGTTTATACCAACGGATTCCCATATTTAATACTTCTCGTTTTCACTCTCGCGTGGTCATGTGTGACGTCATGAGTTGCGACGCAATTTTCGCTTCCGCGTCTCGTATACGCGAGTTTGTGGTTGTCGAAATTTTTCATGCAGACTATCATTATTGTTTCGCCCGTGTGTTGTTTGATATATTGAAATGTAATTGTCATCTTTGATAATGGCTTATGTAAGCCGAAAGCTTAGATTGCATTTAAATATGTATCAATATGGTGATTTCCTTTCGTCTTTCAATGATAATGTTATTAAGCTTATCAGACAATATGAAAGGAAATTGCTTAAAATAAACAGACAAAACGTATTTAATGAAACATGCATTAATAATTATATATATATATATATATATAATATATATATATATATATATATATTGCAGTAATTGTCTTGTAGGAATAGGTAAATATTAAACAATAAAGCTGTAATTAGGCGAATATAAAAAGTTAATGTTAATGTACAGTTTCCTGTCATCAGAAATTTAAAGAAAACGATTTAGCACAACTGGGAACTGCAAGAGAACACACTGCGCCTGCGCGAC